>JAUIMM010000850.1:415000-1015000 GCA_031769625.1 Taudactylus pleione | reverse complement strand
CTCTGACAGAGTGCTCGCTCTGAATCAGGGCCGGTCTTTATTTTTTTTTTTAGAACGGCCTCCTGGCCGCTCGCATAGCTGTGAGTGACCACCCACAGCTATAGCGAGCGGCCAGGAAGATGGTCGCGATGGTCAAGACCATCGCGACCATCGGGCTTGCGACAAGACCCTTGTGGTATGGTCTCGTGGCCGCAAGCCCCAGAGAGATTTCGGCTCTAACAGAGCCGAAATCTCTCCCACTGACATCACTCGTGACGTCAGTGGGGCCGCCCCCAAAACGGAGGCATTCACATGGGAACGCCTCCATTTGGGCAGCCACTCCCCCAGCCCGCCCACCAAAGGGGGCGAGCTGTCACTCAACATCGGCTGCTCGCCCCCTTTGTTGCGAGACCCGGAGCGGTGGATTGCCCGTCGCTATCTGGGTCTCGCACATGCGCACGACAGAGCCGGCTCCGTCGTGCGCATGCTCACTGACCCACCATCGACCCGAGCATAGCGCTCGCGACCGGGTCTGAATCAGGCCCTATGTCTGCTCCCTCATGGACGTCTGTCACTTCTTCAGATCTGCCATACCTGCTGCTCAATCTGAAGATGTGGCTGATGATCTTATGCATTTGGATGTGGAGGGATGCAGCGGGGGAACGACATATTATGCGGTCAGTCACCAAATCGTGTGGTGAGTACGGACCGCACTATATGTCGCTATGTCGCATCTGCCATCGGCTGGGTGTACATGTCGTCTATTGTGTACCTAGCTTTAGTGTTAGGCAGAGGTGTAGCATGTGTCCAGGGTGCCCGGTGCAGGTGCGTAGGGCGCCCGGAGCAGGTGTGTGCTACGCCGCCCCCAGGTGTGCCAGGTAGCAGACATGTCCAGCATGTGGGGATAAATTAAAGGGAAAAAAATAAACATTAGGGGCAGCATCAAACTGGGGCATATAGGGCTAGATATATTCCAACCCACTAAGTAATTCCACTAATAAAATCCAGTTTTGTGTGTAAAAATACACCTTACCTCTATGGTGGTTTCTCTGCAATGGGGAACCTTTAAAGAATTTGATCATCTCTGGGCAGACAGTGTCTTCAGTCGGTACTCACTCTTAATGTAGAAAATCACATGGTCCAGAAGATGCCTGTTCGTGTAGGAATGTAGCCAATGTCATCATCATAGAACAGCCCCCTGTCACATAGCCCCTGTATCTTCAGCCCCGTCACACCAGGCAGGGACGAAACTAGGATTTTTGTCACCCGGGGCAAGACAGTAATTTGGAGCCTACCCCCCTCCCCCCCCCCCCCCTCCCTCCCTCCCAGGTGATGATGTTTAAAATGTCTTCGGAAGCAAGTTATAATACACACTCACACATGATATGATATCGACCGGAGATATAAAGAAACCACCATGAAAATGTAAAGTTTGAGGAAGCTACAGTTTTAAGCAGTACGATATGCATTTGGTTGCATGAGAAATTGAGAATGGAACGACGCAATTTACAAAGGTGAACGCTAATCATATTGTGTAGGACAAAACCAGCCTAATGTTATATATTTAGCATATTGTTTTCTACTAAATGTAAAGTAATTTAATGGTACTTTAAATGTCAGTTTGTCACAGTTCCATTCTACGGTTATGGAGGCCATTGACTACCACCATCATCTGCCCGTGTTACTTCCAGCCTCCTGCCACCTATCTTTCCAGCATTGTGCCACATGTTTCTCCACTGCTACGTGTCACTCCAAACTCTTGCTACCTGTCATGTGTCTCTCCTGCCACCCCTCCCCATGTCCTAGCCTCCTGTATTCCTTGCAGCCTCCTGTGTCCCTTGCAGCCTCGTGTCCCCCCCCGCCTCCTGTGTCCCTTGCACATTGTGTCTCCCCTGCCTCCTGTGTCCCTTTTAGCCTCGTGTCCCCCCATCTCCCATTTTTCTTGCAGCCTCTTGTATCCTCCTGCCACCTGTATCCATTCTAGCCTATTTTTTAGCAGCCTACCTGCTCCTCTACCTTGACGTCAGGGTCAGGGTTTAGACATTACTTACCCTTTCAGCATCCTCTTGCTCTGGCGCTGACAGCTCCTCTGAGACACATGCAGGAAAGAGTCACATGTGGTGAGTGTGGAGTGCGCGCAGCGTAACGTCATCACGTTACGTCATGCATGGGAGGCAGAGGTCGGGACGGGTCGGGGGCTGCTGCTGCTAGACTTCCTCCCCATCCTGGCTGGGAAGGCGGAACGGCCGCCGTACTGGTGGTCACATTTGCTTGCTGTGGCCGGGTAAGGTGGGCCAGAGGTGGCAGAACACAGTTCCGCCCCGTTCCGGCCCTCTTTAACTTCTGATCAGCTGCAAAAAAATCGGTGGCCAGGGGGGGTTTCTAGGTACTCGGAAACCCCCCCTGCGCGAGCGTATGCACTGCACAACCCAACTGATGGTCTCAAACACATTAAGAAGGCAAGTATTTCCACAGATTGATTCTTGACAAGACACACCTGTTAATTCAAAGCCGTTCCAGGAGACTACGTCATGAAGCTGATTGAGAGAATGCCAAGAGTGTGCAAAGCTGTCATCCAAGCAAAAGGGGGCTACTTTGAGGAATCTAAAATATATAACATATTTTGATTTGTTTACAACATAATATCCATGTGTTCTTTCATAGTTTTGATGTCTTCAGTATCAATCTACTATGTTGAAAATAACTTAAATAAACCAAAAACAGTGAATGAGAAGGTGTGTCCAAACTTTTGCAGGTACTGTGTGTGTGTGTGTGTGAGAGTGTGTGTGTGTGTGTGTGTATATATATATATATATATATATATACATTCAAATGGGATCATCAGTGTCATTTCCCTGCATTGGATATAAGGTACAATGATGTAGGAATGTGTTTTCATTAACAAGTAGATCTTTCAGAGCAACAACTGCAGCTTTGGGCTTGTTTACATTTGGATATAAGTCAATTTTATGACACGCCTCTCAGACGGAACAGTACATGTCCATTTTAATGCTGTGCTCATAGGTGTAGCTGTGATAATCTCTGTGCTCATAGGTGTAGCTGTGACCAGGGGCTGGCTGGCAACTTTTAGCCTGGGGGGCAAATGCATGCAGGTGGCCCTGACAGAGTAGTAGAGTGTAGCCAGGGTGCCCGGAGCACGTGCGTGCTTAGGCGCCCTCCCCCTCAAGTGTTCCAGGGCGGAGGCGGCTCCATATGGAATTAATGTAAAGTAAAAATAAAGATATGGGGCAGCTCCCTGTAGTGGTGCCCATATGCAGTGCCCCCTGTGCCCCAGGAGAGGACCCCCTTATGCAGGCCACCAGTGCCCTTAGTAGTGACCCTCCTATGCAGTGCCCCTTATACAGTGCCTCCAGTAGTGGTCCCCCCTGTGCAGTGCCCCTTGTGCCCCCAGTAGTAAGCCCCTTATATAGTGCCCCCAATAATGGTACCCCCTATGCAGTGACCCCAGTAGTAGTCCCCCCTTGTAGCTTGTAGTGCCCCCAGTAGTAGTCCCCCCTTGTAGTGCCCCCAGTAGTAATCCCCCCCTTGTAGTGCCCCCAGTAGTAATCCCCCCTTGTAGTTCCCCCAGTAGTAGCCCCCCTTGTAGTGCCCCCAGTAGTAGTCCCCCTCTTGCAGTGCCCCCAGTAGTGCTCTCCCATTTGTAGTGCCCCCAGTGGTAGTCCCCCCCTTGTAGTGCCCCCAGTAGGGCTCTGCCCCTTGTAGTGCCCCAGTAGTAGTCCCTCTCTTGCAATGCCCCCAGTAGTAGTCCCCCCCTTGTAATGCCCCCAGCAGTAATCCCCCCCTGTTGTGTCCCCAGTAGTCGTCCCCCCCTTGTAATGCCCCCAGCAGTAATCCCCTTCCTTGTTGTGCCCCTGGTAGTCCTCCCCCTTGTAATGCCCCCTGTAGTAATCCCCTTGTAGTTCCCCCTGTAGTAATCCCCTTGTAGTTCCCCCAGTAGTAGTCCCCCCTTGTAGTGCGCCCAGTAGTAGCCCCCTTGTAGTTCCCCCAGTAGTAGCCACCCCCTTGTAATGCCCCCAGTAGTAGTCCCCCCCTTGTTGTGCCCCCCCGTAGTAGTCCCCCCTTGTATTGCCCCCAGTAGTAATCCCCCCTTGTTGTGCCCCCAGTAGTAGTCCCCCCTTGTAATGCCCCCAGTAGTAGTCCCCCCTTGTAATGCCCCCAGCAGTAATCCCCCCTTCTTGTGCCCCCAGTAGTAGTCCCCCTTGTAATTCCCTCAGTAGTAGTCCCCCCTTGTAATGCCCCCAGCAGTAATCCCCCCTTGTTGTGCCCCCAGTAGTAGTCCTCCCCCTTGTAATGCCCCCAGTAGTAATCCCCCTTGTAGTGCCCCCCTTGTAATGCCCCCAGTAGTAATCCCCCTTGTAGTGCCCCCAGTAGTAGCCCCCCTTGTAATGCCCCCAGTAGTAGTCCCCCCTTGTAGTGCCCCCAGTATTAGCCCCCCAGTAGTAGTCCCCCCTTGCAGTGCCCCCAGTAGTGCTCTTCCCCTTGTAGTGTCCCCAGTAGTAGTCCCTCCCTTGCAGTGCCCCCAGTAGTGCTCTCCCCCTTGTAGTGCCCCCCAGTAGTAGTCCCTCCCTTGCAGTGCCCCCAGTAGTGCTCTCCCCCTTGTAGTGCCCCCCAGTAGTAGTCCCTCCCTAGTAATGCCCCCCAATAGTGGTCCCTTCCTTGTAATGCCCTCAGTAGTAGTCCCCCCCTTGTAATGCCCCAGCAGTAATCCCCCTTGTTGTGCCCCTAGTAGTAGTCCTCCCCCTTGTAATGCCCCAATAGTAAGCCCCCTTGTAGTGCCCCCAGTAGTAGTCCCCCCCTTGTAATGCCCCCAGTAGTAGTCCCCCCTTGTAGTGCCCCCAGTAGTAGCACCCCCCTGTAATGCCCCCAGTAGTAATCCCCCCTTGTTGTGCCCCCAGTAGTAGTCCCCCCTTGTAATGCCCCAGCATTAGCCCACCCCCTTGTTGTGCCCCCAGTAGTAGTCCCCCCCTTGTAATGCCCCCAATAGAAATCCCCCCTTGTTGTGCCCCCAGTAGTAGTCCCCCCCTTGTAATGCCCCCAATAGTAATCCCCCCCTTGTTGTGCCCCCTGTAGTAGTCCTCCCCCTTGTAATTCCCCCAGTAGTAATCCCCCTTGTAGTGCCCCCAGTAGTAGCCCCCCCCCCAGTAGAGAGACACGTAATAAAAAAAACCCAAAAAACCCACTTACCTGAGACCCCGCTCCTGGTCCCGCCGCTGCTATCATCTCCTCCGTCTGTCACAGTGACACAGACTGCCCGCGGCCCAGGAGGCACATGACGCCCTGCCCCCCAGCCCAGCCCGCCACTGGCTGTTACAATCTCTGTGATCATAGGTGTAACTGTGACAATTCTGTTTCAAAATGATGGTATCCTTTTCATGTTACCTATCTCATGGTTTACATTCATAGGGGGTATATTTACCAAGGTGTGGGTTTATAGAAGTGGAGATGTTGCCCATAGCAACCAATCAGATTCTAGCTATTATCTTCTAGAAGGTGCTAGATAAATAAGTAAAATCTGATTGGTTGTTAAGGGCAACATCTCCACTTCTATAAACCCACACTTTAGTAAATATAGGGCCTGATTCAGAGCCGCTCGCAAGCGGCCGCTCGTTCGTTCCGAGCGATGTTTGCCCAACTGCGCATGCGTACGGATCGTAATACGCATGCGCGAACCAGTCAGTGCGGCCGAAAATCGTTTGTTCGCTAAATAGCGAATGCCTGCTATTTTGAGTGACAGGAGGAGGCGTATGTGGGTGGTAACAGGGGAAGGTGCTTGAAAACGGGGAGTGGAGATCAGAACGCAGGCGTGCTTAAAGGTCAAAACGGGCGTTTTATGGGTGTGCATAACTAATACAGCAGCGTCATTGACCACGTCACTGGGTTATTTTATAGCCAGAACTGCTCGCAAAATTGTGGTAGCAAAAACCAACCACAAGAATAGCGAGCAGTTCATACCCTGGTCGATGTACTCGATTAATCTAATAAATAGCGGACATGACGTAGGACGCGGGCGGCCAGGGGGCGTATTTTTTCAAAAAACGACCGCAAGTTTTGTTCGCTCGTTCAGACATAGAGGCGTGAACAGACCGCAAAGAGCAAACGGTTCATTTGAATAGCCACCCCTATTTTCTGAACGAGTGAGCGCAAATAGCGTCCGGCTCTGAATCAGGCCCATAACCCATTATGTTTACATTCTGAATGTTGACATTGACAGAGTATTGTGATTTACAATGTTGACAATGGCAGAATATGGACATAGTTACAGCCAATGTATGGATGATTTTAGTGTTAAGATGGGTACACACTAGACGACAAATTGTTCAAATCATCCAGTGTGTACGTACTCTGGCCCTGACTCAGAGCCGGACGCTCTGACAGAGTGCTCGCTCTGAATCAGGGCCGGTCTTTATTTTTTTTTTTAGAACGGCCTCCTGGCCGCTCGCATAGCTGTGAGTGACCACCCACAGCTATAGCGAGCGGCCAGGAAGATGGTCGCGATGGTCAAGACCATCGCGACCATCGGGCTTGCGACAAGACCCTTGTGGTATGGTCTCGTGGCCGCAAGCCCCAGAGAGATTTCGGCTCTAACAGAGCCGAAATCTCTCCCACTGACATCACTCGTGACGTCAGTGGGGCCGCCCCCAAAACGGAGGCATTCACATGGGAACGCCTCCATTTGGGCAGCCACTCCCCCAGCCCGCCCACCAAAGGGGGCGAGCTGTCACTCAACATCGGCTGCTCGCCCCCTTTGTTGCGAGACCCGGAGCGGTGGATTGCCCGTCGCTATCTGGGTCTCGCACATGCGCACGACAGAGCCGGCTCCGTCGTGCGCATGCTCACTGACCCACCATCGACCCGAGCATAGCGCTCGCGACCGGGTCTGAATCAGGCCCTATGTCTGCTCCCTCATGGACGTCTGTCACTTCTTCAGATCTGCCATACCTGCTGCTCAATCTGAAGATGTGGCTGATGATCTTATGCATTTGGATGTGGAGGGATGCAGCGGGGGAACGACATATTATGCGGTCAGTCACCAAATCGTGTGGTGAGTACGGACCGCACTATATGTCGCTATGTCGCATCTGCCATCGGCTGGGTGTACATGTCGTCTATTGTGTACCTAGCTTTAGTGTTAGGCAGAGGTGTAGCATGTGTCCAGGGTGCCCGGTGCAGGTGCGTAGGGCGCCCGGAGCAGGTGTGTGCTACGCCGCCCCCAGGTGTGCCAGGTAGCAGACATGTCCAGCATGTGGGGATAAATTAAAGGGAAAAAAATAAACATTAGGGGCAGCATCAAACTGGGGCATATAGGGCTAGATATATTCCAACCCACTAAGTAATTCCACTAATAAAATCCAGTTTTGTGTGTAAAAATACACCTTACCTCTATGGTGGTTTCTCTGCAATGGGGAACCTTTAAAGAATTTGATCATCTCTGGGCAGACAGTGTCTTCAGTCGGTACTCACTCTTAATGTAGAAAATCACATGGTCCAGAAGATGCCTGTTCGTGTAGGAATGTAGCCAATGTCATCATCATAGAACAGCCCCCTGTCACATAGCCCCTGTATCTTCAGCCCCGTCACACCAGGCAGGGACGAAACTAGGATTTTTGTCACCCGGGGCAAGACAGTAATTTGGAGCCTACCCCCCTCCCCCCCCCCCCCCCCTCCCTCCCTCCCAGGTGATGATGTTTAAAATGTCTTCGGAAGCAAGTTATAATACACACTCACACATGATATGATATCGACCGGAGATATAAAGAAACCACCATGAAAATGTAAAGTTTGAGGAAGCTACAGTTTTAAGCAGTACGATATGCATTTGGTTGCATGAGAAATTGAGAATGGAACGACGCAATTTACAAAGGTGAACGCTAAACATATTGTGTAGGACAAAACCAGCCTAATGTTATATATTTAGCATATTGTTTTCTACCTTATAAGCACCTTCTTTAGCAAATATTACTATACTAGTTTTGAGGACCTTTCACTTGCCAAGGCAGTGGGCACTAGCTTGTGCCCAGTAGTTTTTTCTCCCCTCCTCTCATCTGCCCTCTTGCCATCTCGCTCCCCCTTCTCCTGTCTTATCCCTACCAACCTGTATCTTTCTCTACCAGCCGCCTCTCTTTCCCTTCATGTGCCAGCACTGCAGCCCACTGACTTTTCACTGAGCCCAGCACCACCTGCCTGTCCCCGCAGGCCACAAGCAGTCCTCACCTCATGGCAGCTCAGCTCTCGCTGAATAGATCACACAGCCAGGAACGGAGCAGCCGCTATCCAGCCCTGTATCACCCCCGGCCGGTGATTCACCGGATCCCGCGGTCCGCCTGACAGTCACTCTGGCGGCAGTGCAGTCAATAGTGCTGCACTCTCCTCACTTCAATGAGGCCGGCGCAGCCCTCATTTGGCGCCGCCCCCAAGCCACCGCGGAGGCTGCAGAGACTCTAGATATGCCGCTGCTGCCGGTGCGTTCGAGGCCCCACATCACCCGCTCACATCCCGCACATCACCTTCGTGCTGCTGAGGCAGAGCCACCAACAGCCCTCACAGCGCTCATCATCCCGGTCACAGCAGCGGCCGTCATGTCGCTCTGTGTCCTGCGCAGACTGCACTGCTTCCTTGTCTGGAGAAACTTTCATCTCGTCACCCCCTCAGATCCGGCACCCGGTGCACGTGCACCCTTAGCCCCTCCCTAGTTGGGCCCTGCACCAGGGATGTGTAAAGATCCCCTTCCGTTAATGTACCTGGACGTGACGTGGAGTGAGGGCGGAAGTGCGGTGCCCTTAAAGCGATGTTACTTAAGAAACTTGTATCCTCGAGGGCTTGCTTCGCCGCCACGCTTCGGGCATGGGTAGGTTACTATTCCCGATCAATGTCCACGTGGATAGTAACTGAAGATGTCAGGGTAAATTTACTGAGGGGGCTCTATCCCCAACCGTCACGAGATATAAATATATATATATATATATATATATATATTTAGAGGGAGATAGATACACACACAGCGGCTATATAATATAACTGCTATATAATATATACACACAAAGTCAGAAATCCACCGCACTCACCACTCCCAGATTTGGAGTGCAAACCTGCACTTGCCATTCCCAGGCCTGGGGTGCAAAGTGACCTGTGACCACATTGCTTAAATAAATAAAAACACAAAACTGAGCTCTCGACATGTTAAATCACTCACCATATTAAATAAATAATGGGGATTTGGTTCATGGAGTGATCAATGCATTTAAGCCTGCAGCCCACATCACAGGACCCCATTTCTCTGCTATCACAGAGTTTAAACTGAAAACATGTTAAGCGATTTAAAGCTCACCTGCCAACTAACTTATGGCTTTTAAAGCCTACTTTTGAAAATGCATTTAAGGGAGATTGTGAAAGCACCACCTATGAGCATGCAGTAAAGTGGGCGTGTACTGCTACATCTGATAGGCGTGTCATGTTTTGTGTATATGTATATATACATACAAACATACATACAGGGGCAGGGTCACACATACATACAAACCATACTTGCCGACATCTCGGCAGGGGAATCCGGGAGGGGGCTTGCAGGTCCGTCCAGCAGGGAGGATGGGGGCGGGTCAAAGAGGCGGAGTGGGGGCGTGCTGACGCGATTGCGTCATAGTGGCCCCGCCCCCCGCTTTATAATGCCAATATTACTGGCATTATAAGGCAGGGGGCGGGGCTACGATGACGCGTTTCGCGCTGAATCGCGTCATCACAGCCCCGCACCGCCCACTTTTGTGGCTGGCGCGGGGGTTAGCGGGGAGCCAGCATCTATTCCGGGGGACTTGCCTAGTCTTGCGGGGTGTCGGGAGCGGCACCCGATTTTCGGGAGGCTCCCGACAGTCCCGGGAGAGTAGACAAGTATGATACAAACATACATATAGGCAGGGTCACACATACATACATAAATACATACATACACACACAGGCATGGTCACACATACATACATACAGGTAGGATCACACATACATACACATACACACACATACAGGCAGGGTCATACATACATACAAATATATACACATACAGGCAGGGAGGGTCAGACATACAGGCAGGGAGGGTCATAGACATAACCAGACAGATATAACTGGGGTACCTCTCTCAATAATGTGGACCCAGCAGCTTCTTCCTCCATGGTACAGGATACATAGCCCCTGATGGCGACCTTCTGCTGTAGCCCCGCCCTCTGTTGGGGTCAGATGAGCATGTGCTGAGCTCCAGCAATCAGGGTTCAGCACAAGCTCCTCTAACTATGGAGTCTCTCACTAGAGCAGCAGGAAGGCAGGACTGGAGCTGCTGCTGCTCTGTATCCACAGCACATGGCAGGCTGGACACGGACCAGCAGTCTGTTAGTTATTTGACAGCTGCTTCCAGAGTCCGACTTCAGGGCGCCCTCTGGTAACTTCGGCGCCTGGAGCTCGCGCTCCGGTGGAACCACCCTCCCTCCGCCCCTGGTGTTAGGCTATGATTAGGTTTAAGACTAGGTTTAGAGTTAGGATCAGGTATATTCACCTCCGCTACAGAAAACTGCATGGTCAATCCACCTTCGCAATGTCGACATTCTGACAATGTTGACATTATGTCAGTGTCGACATTGTAAATGTCAACATGCAACATGTTGCCCTCCTGTCTATGTTGACATTCTAAACATCAGCAAATTCTATTACACCCCTTTTTCACATTTTCATGGGGCCGCCCTAGGTCCCTTCCCAACCCCACCCACTCGCTCTCTGGGTATTTGGAACAGAATGGAGAGGAATGCTCCCAGAATGATGAGAAATGGGTGGCGTGTCATGCCGTGATGCATGGCCACACCAATTTTTCTACACGCACGCTTTCAGCGCATGCAAAGAGTACCACTAACAATTTATTTTTATACTCTGGGTCTTCCCAGTCACAGTGTGCAGGCACACCCCCACAACACATCCATCAGTCAAGACAGCCTGCAGCAGCCTGAAGCCGGGAGTACCTGCATTCTCCCAAAGACAAGCAGCCAGGGGTGGATTAACCATAGAGCTCACCTGTCTACAGGACAGGACCCAGTCCAGGGCCGCAACTAGGGGGGGGGGCTAGAGGTGCACATGCACCAGGTGCCGGAATGCAGGGGGTGAAAAAGGGCTGACTGACTGACTCACGGTGGCTTGGGGTCTGCAGATTCATAAAACGGGCATCCAAAAATGGCCGCCGCTCAGCGCTCGTGAGCGGGTCTGAATCAGGCCCTGTGTACATTACATTACATTACACCGCTGGGCACCTTTCAGTAAGTACTTATTAACTATAATCCACTGTCACCCATATCGGGTTTTTTTTTTGGGGGGGGGTTTAAATAAATGTATAAATAAATGTAAAACAATGCATATATTTTAAATATAACCACCCTAAAACAATTTACAAACACCATAGTAGGAGTATGTGCAACTCCACCTGACAACCTTTACCAATGGTGCAGTGGACATAAAAGTTATACAATCATACTTGCCTACTTTTGAAAAACCATTTCAGGGAGATTGTGAAAGCAACACTTGTAAGCGTGGCGATAAAGTTAACGTGTACTGCTATATCTGAGAGGTGTATCATAAAACTGATTTACACTCAAATGTAAATGAGCCCCAAAGCAGTTTGTAAGATCTACGTGTTGATGAAAACACAATGATAAGTGTAAGAAAATGCATGTAGCCATAAGGATCATTGTGCCTTATAACCAATGCAGGGAAATTATACTAATGATTACATTTGAATGTATATATCTGTGATTTGTTTTTATGTAAAAGCTTCATAACGGTGTTGGGTGAGTTTGTGTGAGTTTGCAAACTCACATGAGTTTAGGCATGTTTATCATCTCGCAAATTTACTAAAGACAAACATGAGTGAGTTTGGAAATGAGTTCTGTCTTTTCACTGTTAAAACTCATGTGAAATTGCCAACTCGAAAAAACTCTCCATCGGCCAAGTTAGGAAGTACTTTACATGAAAGATATGCAACTCGCAAATTTACTCTAAATCGAGTTTCTAATCTCGTGTGAGATTGTAGCAAACTCATTGTGAAATTGAAGTTTCAAATAAACCACCTCCTGAGCTGCGAGTTTGGCAGAAACATACACAGATCAGTGTGATTTGTGTATGTTTCTGCCTGTACACCTAATATAAAGTGTTTTTTATGAATTAAAAATGACATAGGATCCCCCCTAAAGCTTAACCAGCCCCGGACTTGACAGCCTGTCCTGCTACCTAAAATTACGGGGAACAAAATGAGTAGGGTTCCACCATAATTTAGGTACCAGCACCAGGCTGCAGGGCCAGTCCTGGCTTTAATTATAGGGGGAAAAAAATGCGTAGGAGTACCCCTATAATTAAAACCAGCCCCGGACCCTTTCTAGCGGGGGCTGATGCCACAGCCAGGGGAGCTCATTCACCGGGGCCCCCAGCCATAGCATCAGTCCTGACCGCTAGTCAGCCCAGGCCAATCCCCCTCTCCAGGGCACCCCTGGCCTAGGCTGATAGCCTGAGTGGTGGGTGGCGGGTTGATAGTGTATGTAGTTTGTAAAAATTATAATTAACAACATTGTCTTTACAGTGGAACTACAGGTCCCGGCAAGCCTCCCCAGCATGCTGGTACCTGGAGAAACACAAGTAGAAAGCATGAGGGGCATTAAGGGCCCGCTGGTACATGTAGTTCATCTGTAAGAAATGTGTAAATAAACACAAGATACACACACCGTGAAAATAAAGATTTATTACATCCATACACACTCACACATACTCACCTGCTCCCAGATGTTCACGTCCCCTTGTCACCGTAAAGTATCCTATGGAAGTACCTGAAAAAAGATCCAATACTCACCTTTTGTCGCACAATATTCTCTGTAGAAATCCAATAAGGGCCACGGACACACTGTAATAACACACTTCAGTATGTTGTTCCAGTACGTGAATGAGTATCGGGCCGCGAGCCAATCAGCGGCGGCTTAACATTAGCAGGCGCTCATTGGCTGGGTCCATATGCGTCTCAGCCAATGAGTGGCCGCTAATGTTTAGCCGCCACTGATTGGCTAGCGGCCCGGAAATAATGACAGCTCATTTTAGGTACCAACACAGGCTGGCAAGTCTGGGTTTGATTAAGCTTTAGGGAGGGGACCCCATGTAATTTCTTTTTATATTATTTAACCCGTTTTTTACAGGTCTTAACACACAAGCAGCCAGCACATATCTCACTGCTATGTGCAGGCTGCTAGCTCGGGAGAGATTTGCAGAAAGAAAACTCTGCAATCTCGGTGAGTAATCTCATCTAAACTCGCAACTAGCGGAAGAAATCTCGATCTGCTGCACCATCGGCCATCTCACTTTCAGCTAAACTCACTTCTTAGTAAATTTGCGAGTTGTAAAAGGGAAAACTCACCCGAGTTTTGGTGAAGCAAAGTGAGTTTAAAAAACAAAACTCGACCAAACTCGATTCTTCTTAGTACATTTACCCCCTAGACTCTTCAGGGAGATTGCTACTATTTTAGGGAGTCTCCCTGACATTCAGGGAGAGTTGGCAAGTACAATAGAATACATACATGGTTAATATCCTATAATACAAGAATGCTAAACATAATTTGGAAAATAACACTTCTTTCAGATGATACAGTGGCTGCCCAATAGAGGACCACTAAAATGATAGTTATCATATAAGACTTAATGATAACATTCACAAGCATACAGTATGTTCATGAGATTATCAGTACTGTTTGAAAATGTATCAGAGAAAGCTGTGATTCATTGGGTGTGAAATTTTGAAGAGACAACCATTGGAATCATGGAAAATAATCACTTTTAACAGGAAATCATGAGGAAATTGCATACAGTTTTTAATATTCCATACTAACTGACATGATTTACAGTTTGATAATGTTTTCAAATTGAAAAGCTATCCCTGAGACATATTATGCCATTTACCATAATCATGATACTCACATATGTTGCTTATCTAAAGAGTGCCTTAGGCTGGGTGTAGGGGCATAACTAGGCATATGAAGGCCCCATAGCAAAAGTTTGTAAAGGGCCCCTATGTACCACCCAATGATGAAAAATGTATGTAATACATGTAACTTTGACCAGGAAGATGGGTCCCTCTAAGCTTTGGGCCCCATAGCAGCTGCACCCCTTGCAACTATGGCCCTCATTCAGAGCCACTCGCTAGCGGCAGTACGCTCGTTCCGAGCGATGTTCGCACATCTGCGCATGCGTACGGTTTTTAGTACGCATGTGCGAACCAGTCAGTGCGGCCGAAAATCGTTTGTACACAATATAGCGAGTGCCTGCTATTTTGAGTGACAGAATGAGGCGTATGTGGGTGGTAACAGGGGAAGGTGCTTGAAAACAGGGAGTGGAGATCAGAACGCAGGCGTGCTTAAAGGTCAAAACGGGCGTTTTATGGGTGTGCATAATTAATACAGCAGCGTCAATGACCACGTCACTTGGTTTTTTTTAACTCAGAACTGCTCGCAAAATAGCGGTTGAAAAAACCAACCACAAGAATAGCGAGCAGTTCATATCCTGTTCGATGTACTCGATTAATCTAATAAATAGCGGACATGACGTATGGTGCGAGCGGCCAGGGGGCGTTTTTAAGAAATAAAAGAGCGTATGTTTTGCTCGCTCGTTCAGACTTAGAGGTGTGAACAGATTGCAATGTGCGAACGGATCATTTGAATAGCCACCCCTTGTTTTTGAACGAACGAACGCAAATAGCGAACGGCTCTGAATGAGGGCCTATGTTAGTTACGCCAATGGCTGGGTGCACACTAGACGATTTGACTATTTTAGACGAATTTGGATGACAGATCTTCCACATCATCTAAAGCACAGGTTCTCAAACTCGGTCCTCAGGACCCCAAACAGTGCATGTTTTCCAGATCTCCTCACAGAATTGCAATTGAAATAATTAGCTCCACTTGTGGATCTTTTAAAATGTGTCAGTGATTTATGAATACACCTGTGCACCTGATGGGTGACCTGGAAAACGTGAACCGTGTGGGGTCTTGAGGACAGAGTTTGAGAACCACTGGTCTAAAGTGTACGTACTATAGCGTACTATAGCGCGTTTTCGTGCGTCGTTCTTCTTATCTGCTGTACATGCACGGCCGATGAGAAGATATCGCATGTGGGCTGTGTAGTTTAATGAGGGATGGAACAATTGATCATTCCATTGTTCATTAAATCCTTCTAGTGTGTACCGGCAAACTTGAATGGTCCATTGGGGGGAAGGTAAATCACTGTGACCATCAGCAAGATTGCCGGGTCATATAATGTTTACCTAGGCTAGCCTTACATTAGTCATGAACCACCCACCACCACTAGACTCAATTTCTTTACTTTCTAGAATAACAAAGTAGGGACATGTTTTCCTATTTGTTTACTCCAGTGGTACTTGTTTTCTACAGTATATCAGAAGACTTTACCGGAATACACTCCATGAGTGTATGCATCTACCAGGTGTGAGAGTCATGGGGAACTGTCTACAGTGTATTCTCAGCAAAGAAAATGCACAGGATATGTGATATTTCACAACAGGGCAGAAATCCAATTGCAATTTTGGTATCAGGGTAAGGATATATGAGGATGTGGACTAACCATTATGTCTTTAGCCATACCACTGTGAGATTGGAATATCTTGTGTAATGAAAAAGGTTTGAAGTATTCATTTTATTAACAGTTGTTTATATAGCGCTTTACATATTAAACCAATATTCCCTAAAGCACCCACACACACTGGGGTTAATTTGTAAGAAGCAAATGAACCTACCAGTATGTTTTGTGAAGTGTGGGATGAAATCAGAGCACCTGGGAGAAACCCATGCAAACATGCAAAGAACACATAAACTCCACACAGTTAAGAGTTCCGGTCAGAATCAAACCCATGACCACAGTACTGTCAGCCAGTAATGCTAATCACAGTGCCATCCATTGTAGGAGGCACCTTTTCAAATAAATATGGGTGCCTACTGTACTCCCTTCCCTGATAATTAATAAATGCCAAGCATAAACATGCTTAGTGGCAACAGCATAAATATTGGGTGTGCTTGAGTGCCCAAAGCACCCACAAAGCTGGCACTTCCTGTATATCCACTGTAGTATTATTGTAAGCCTTCAGTTCTTCCTGTCATTCTTCCAATGTAAGGTGGGAAGAACAACAAAATGGGCTACATACTGGGTACCATATGTGAAGTGAGTCCTATTTGTTATATACATTTCAATTAAAAGGTTTCTGCCGTTGTCACTCTAGACTAGAGCCAGCCACTTCATGGGTTAAATTAAGCATAACAAATCTCCAGGAACTAAAGACATTACTGTGGCATGTGGCACAATTGGAAGTGATAATCTCTTTAGTGCATAGACAATTAATATATTTTAAAGCATGAGTGCAACAAGGATTCCTGATTTTGTTGTTATGCTGTCCATGACATCAATGCACAAAGTGAGACTGCACTCCATTACAAGCTATGATTCCAGCTCTCATGAAGATAATTAACACTGACATAGTCATATTAGAATAAATTGTTGTAAATATCCATTAATTGTAACAGATTCTGTTTTATTCTGTAATTAAATACTTATAACCAGCCTGTTTATATCAAGCAGTTTTTAATGCATTTATTTACTTGCTATTGACCACCATTGCCAGGAAGCTCAGTGATGACTACGTTTCCTGTGATATCATACTTCCTTTAAGCCCCATAGCAACCTTCTCCGTGATATAGTTTTCTGTCTCTCAAATCTTCATCCTGCTTTTGACAAACTTCTAATAAATCATTTACAGTCTTTAGTTAAACAACTGAACTGTGTGTTACAGTTTGCTGCAGCAGGAAAAGGTGAACTATTGCATGTTTCAGTTGTACTGATTTATACCTGCTGGAAGTTGTGTATATCGGTGCAGTGTAGTACTGTCTGGAATGTATTCATCATTTTGTGGTGGCAGTTTTTACCCAGGTGTTCAGGACACAGCCTGGGGCTTGTGGCATTTCATTCCACCTGGTAACTAGTTTACTGGACACCATAGGTCACATGTCCCAGAATGCATTCCCTGACCCCACAACCAGCATTGTCATCTTGCCTTAACAAAATAACACTCACTTGCCTGGCTCTCTAATCCAAAGTCTGGTTGAGCCTGATACAGTCACATTTCTACTAGATCTAAATGTCAAGTCAGGTCAAATGGAAATAAATATGCTGATTTTGTAGGGAACACAGGGCCTGAGTCATAAATGGACGCCAATGTGATCGCAGCTTCAGTTTCGTACGAAACGCATGGGCGAAAATATGCTAATGGTTCCAAAGATCACCTGAGCATATGGACACCCACTGCTACCTTCTCATCTGCTACAATATCGCTTACCTGTGTAAATATCAGTAACATCAATCGCACATCAAGCAGCCATCTTGCCCTGGCAGTAGATCTAACCACCCGCAAACACTGCAGCCCTTCTGACACACAGAGGGCTCTCATGCTGCGTAGGAGATCGAATGGCTTATTTATACACGCCCATGATACGTCGTTCAAACGAACAGACACACCTGCTTTTTCTGCCCACCCCCGTTACAACCCCCGAACGCTGACAACCTGTCACTCACTTTGAGATGGATTCCTCTGTGCATCCATAATCGCAATGCAATTGCAGCACGTGTGCAGTGCGGCTTATACAAATCCACAATGGCTTATTCTGCATAAAAGTCGCCATTGCGTCCACCTCTACATCAGGCCCACAGCTTGTATAGCGTTGTCAGCATCACTCAACAGTTGCTTAGTATCCTTAGGAGTCAATCTAATTCCATACTCGCGGGTGCGAGTCATAGCGACTATGGGCGCACTTGACGGTAGCCTGAATTTGCATAAAAGTGCTCGCAGCCCCATGGGGCTTTTCGCAAAATAATATGAATTCGGGCTCAGAGCCGACTGCAAGGGGTGCGAGTTGCGATGCCGTTGCCGGCGTTTCAACGGCAACTCACACCCTTTGTGTGGAATTGTATTGACCCCTTAATATCCGGAGTTCAAGGTTTTGAACACAATTTCCCAAGAAATGTATGTGTCTGATATCTGATTCATTAATTGCAGTATCTGTACTTAATAAGCATTCTGGAATTATTGTAAGTGTTCAAAATAATATTGAATTATGATCATAGGCGTCGGAACGGTCAAGGGCTGTATGAGAGAACGTCAGCCGCGGACTGACAGCGGCGGCTTCGGATAGTTAGGGGCTCTTCATTTTAGCAATAGGCTGTACAGCCCCTGACTACACGGAGGAGGAGAAGGTGTAATGAAGAGACCTTTAAGTTAAAGGACAGCACATTACACCTCCTTCTCCTCCCGAAGTGCAGCCTATTGTTAAAATGCACAGTCCCTGCCTCTTGCTGTGACGGAGGGAGGGAGAGGGGGAGGGAAGGAGGGGCTGGGGCACCGCCAAAATGAAATTATATTGCAAAAAAAAAATTATTCTGACACCCCTGATTATGATCATGCGTACCTGGCAACATTTTAATATAATATTTCCAAATAATGGCTGCTGTTGGGTCAGTGCATCAAAACAATTCACACACAGTGCTTTCTAAGAAAGTTTTGGAAGAACATGATAGATGATTAGATACGATAGATAGATAGATAGATAGATAGATAGATAGATAGATAGATAGATAGATAGATAGATAGATAGATAGATAGATAGATAGATAGATAGATAGATGAGAGAGTAGGGAAGTATGTAAAAAATATTGCAAACCGATCTATCATTAATTTCTATACATTATAATGTATTTCTATAAAATAACCTTTGCTGGATTGGTTCAACATGTACTTCATCCTTAAAGGCTGTGATCGTCAAGGTATAGCTGATAACATTGTGGAAAAACCACAAGCAAAAAGCATGCCATAGTGTAGTACAGATGCTCTTCATTTAAAGACCTACCTGTTTATCAACCATTCAGACTTACGACCCGTGCTTCCCCCTCCCCAATCAACTGAAAACGGCAGTGCGGCGACCAGTTAGAAAAGGTCAGCGTGGCGCCTCAGCAACAAGCGTCTCACGTACAGTGTGTCTCAGCATCAAGCATCTCACAGACAGTGCATCTCAGCTTCAAGTATCTCACGTACAGTGCATCTCAGTGTCAAGCACCTTACATACATTGCATCTCAGTGTCAAGCATCTCACTACAGTGCATCTCAGCATCAAGCATCTCACTACAGTGCATCTCAGCATCAAGCATCTCACTACAGTGCATCTCAGCATCAAGCATCTCACTACAGTGCATCTCAGCATCAAGCATCTCACTACAGTGCATCTCAGCATCAAGCATCTCACTACAGTGCATCTCAGCATCAAGCATTTCACTACAGTGCATCTCAGCTTCAAGTATCTCACGTACAGTGCATCTCAGTGTCAAGCACCTTACATACAGCGCATCTCAGTGTCAAGCATCACACTACAGTGCATCTCAGCATCAAGCATCTCACTACAGTGCATCTCAGAATCAAGCATTTCACAGAGTGCATCTCAGCGTCAAGCATCTCATTACAGTGCAGCTCAGCATCAAGCATCTCACTACAGTGCATCTCAGTGTCAAGCATCTCACTACAATGCATCTCAGTGACAAGCATCTCACATACAGTGAATCACAGCGTCAAGCATCCCACAGACAGTGCATCTCAGTGTCAAGCATTTCACAGAGTGCATCTCAGCGTCAAGCATCTCACATACAGTGCAGCTCAGCATCAAGCATCTCACTACAGTGCATCTCAGTGTCAAGCATCTCACATACAGTGCATCTCAGCATCAAGCATCTCATACAGTGCAGCTCAGCATCAAGCATCTCACTACAGTGCATCTCAGTGTCAAGCATCTCACATACAGTGCAGCTCAGCATCAAGCATCTCATACAGTGCAGCTCAGCATCAAGCATCTCACTACAGTGCATCTCAGTGTCAAGCATCTCACATACAGTGCATCTCAGCATCAAGCATCTCACTACAGTGCATCTCAGCATCAAGCATCTCACTACAGTGCATCTCAGCTTCAAGTATCTCACGTACAGTGCATCTCAGTGTCAAGCACCTTACATACAGTGCATCTCAGTGTCAAGCATCACACTACAGTGCATCTCAGCATCAAGCATCTCACTACAGTGCATCTCAGAATCAAGCATTTCACAGAGTGCATCTCAGCGTCAAGCATCTCATTACAGTGCAGCTCAGCATCAAGCATCTCACTACAGTGCATCTCAGTGTCAAGCATCTCACTACAGTGCATCTCAGTGACAAGCATCTCACATACAGTGAATCACAGCGTCAAGCATCCCACAGACAGTGCATCTCAGTGTCAAGCATCTCACTACAGTGCATCTCAGCGTCAAGCATTTCACAGAGTGCATCTCAGCGTCAAGCATCTCACATACAGTGCAGCTCAGCATCAAGCATCTCATACAGTGCAGCTCAGAATCAAGCATCTCACTACAGTGCATCTCAGTGTCAAGCATCTCACATACAGTGCATCTCAGCATCAAGCATCTCACTACAGTGCAGCTCAGCATCAAGCATCTCACTACAATGCATTTCAGCATCGAGCATCTCACATACAGTGCATCGCAGCATCGAGCATCTCACATACAGTGCATCGCAGCATCGAGCATCTCACATACAGTGCTTCGCAGCATCGAGCATCTCACATACAGTGCATCGCAGCATCGAGCATCTCACATACAGTGCATCGCAGCATCGAGCATCTCACATACAGTGCATCGCAGCATCGAGCATCTCACATACAGTGCATCGCAGCATCGAGCATCTCACATACAGTGCAGCTCAGCATCAAGCATCTCACGTACAGTGCATCTCAGCATCAAGCATCTCACGTACAGTGCATCTCAGCATCAAGCATCTCACGTACAGTGCATCGCAGCATCGAGCATCTCACATACAGTGCATCGCAGCATCGAGCATCTCACATACAGTGCATCGCAGCATCGAGCATCTCACATACAGTGCATCGCAGCATCGAGCATCTCACATACAGTGCATCGCAGCATCGAGCATCTCACATACAGTGCATCTCAGCATCGAGCATCTCACGTACAGTGCATCTCAGCATCAAGCATCTCACGTACAGTGCATCTCAGCATCAAGCATCTCACGTACAGTGCATTTCAGCGTCAAGCATCTCATGTATAGTGCGTCTCAGCATCAACCATCTCACGTGCCGTTCATCTCAGCAAAAACCATCTCACGTACAGTGTGTCTTAGCATCAAGCATCTCACGCACAGTGCGTCTCAGTGTCAAGCATCTCACATACAGTGCACTTCAACATCAAGCATCTCACATACAGGACTTAATTGTGCACCCCATAGTACTATTATCTGTATTAAATAGATGCTGCTCCTCACTTAATCGACCAATTTATTTAAAAACCTAGTCATAGGAACGGAACTCAGTCATTAAGTGAGGAGCATGTGTATGTTTAACTTTATTTAAACCACTAACACTTCCTGAAGCAGCAAAGTGTAAAAACCAGCACTCACGTTTAGTAGGTAGAAATGTTCCTTTATTCACATAGTGATAAGCAGCAGCACTGCAACAGCCCAACGTCCGTTTCAACTCTAATGTCAGTTTTCCTCAGGGGCCCCTGAGGAAAACTGCCATTACAGTTGAAACGGACGTCGGGCTGTTGCAGTGCTGCTGCTTATCACTATGTGAATAAAGGAACATTTCTACCTATTGAACGTGAGTGCTGAACGTGAGGCTGAATTTTACAGAAATATAAAGGCATTATTGATAGATTAGCTTGCTATATTTGTGAACATACTGCACCAAGGGCCTGATTCAGTGTTGTATGCAAACCATTGGGTTGGGGTGTGTGCCCAGGCTTCCACTGAGCGTGCATTGTGAAGATGGGACAGCGTTATTCAATTATATACAGCAGGTAAAATAAGTATTAAACACATCATTTGTAATGGGGCTATTGTAATGAAATTTTCACCAAATGTCAGCAACAGCCCATGCATCCACACATTCAAAGAAATCAAACCATAGATTAAGTTATATGTAATAATGTGAAATGACACAGGGAAAAAGTATTGAACACGCTAACTGAAATGTATTTAATACTTCGTACAAAAGCCTCTGTTGGTAATGACGGCTTCAAGACGCCTCCTGTATGAAGTAACTAGTCGCATGCATTGCTCAGGTGTGATTTTGGCCCATTCTTCCACTCAAACAGTCTTCAAATCTTGAAGGTTCCGTGGGCCTCTACTAGGAACTCTGGTCTTTAGTTCTTTCCATAGATTTTCAATTGGATTCAAGTCAGGTGATTGGCTGGGCATTCTAGCAGCTTTATTTTCTTTCTCTGATACCAATTGAGAGTGTCCTTGGCTGTGTGTTTGGGATCATTGTCTTGCTGAAATGTCCACCCTCATTTCATCTTCAGCATCCTGGTAGATGGCATCCTTCCTTCAATAATATGAAGTACGCCAGTACCGTATGCTGAAAAACAGCCTGCACTGCATGTTTGAGATCTCCCCACAGATGTTCACTAATATTAACGTCTGGAGACTGTGAAATTCATTCCAAAACATGAATCTTTCTTTTCTGTAAGTAATTTATGGTTGATTTCTCAATATGTTTTGAATTGTTGTTTTGATTAAATATCCAACCACCTTTCAGCTTCAGTTTCTTCCCTGAATCTGGGTTATTTTCGTCTAGGATTTGATGATTTAGTTAAATAATTTCTTCCTTTCACCAAGACTCAATTTCCTGTGCTGCTGGCTGCCAGGCAAACCCAAAGCACAATAAATCCATTCCTACATTTAATGGTTGGCAAGGTGTTCTCTTCTTCATCTGCTTCACCTGCTTTTCTCCAGATGTATCTTTTGTGGGGTATACGTTTAGGATGCCGGCGGCCGCAATACTGACCGCCGGCTTCCCGACTCCTCAATCCCGGCTAAGGTTAAATGACAGGCGTCTAAAATCTAGACGCCTGTTATTACCCCTACGCCGGGAGACCGGCACCTGGCATACCGATTGAAGGGATGCCGGGCACCGCGAGCGGGCAGCCACATTTAGGTTTAGGGCTCCGGGGGGGGGACTTAGTTAGGCACCCCCCCGGGAGGGTTAGGGTTAGGCTAGGGGAAGGGGGGGTTAGGGTTAGGCACCCCCGGGGGGAGGTTAGGGTTAGGCACCCCCCTGGGGGACTTAGGTTTAGGCTGCGGGGAAGGGGGGGAGGTTAGGGTTAAGCACCCCCTAAGGGAGGGTTAGGGGTAGGGGGGTAGGTTAGGTTAGTTATTACTTACCTGGGGACGATTGGGATTTCCAGCGCTGTCGGGCCGGGATCTCTTCCTCTGTCGGCCTGGTTCCGTCGGGTTTCGAACTGCCGGCGGTATTACATACCGATTCCCTTTTGTGGTTGTGGCCAAAAAGTTCAGTGTTTGATTCATCGGTCCACAGCATCAGTCCAAAATGTTTTTTAGCTGACAGTATCTAATACCCCTTTCAAACAGAAAAGCAAAATGCTGTCAAGCATTTGGACCCTGTAATTTGCGGGTCCAACCCAGGTCAAAAATTATTGGGACTTGCGACCCTGGTTGACCCTTTCACACAGAAGAAATACCCGAGTTGATCCACATATTACCGGGTCCAAATGCTTGACCCAGCAATTTGCTTTTCTGTGTGAAGGGGGGTACAGGTTGGGATCGGCGAAAAATCTGTGCATCAGATGCTGGGTAAAAGCCAGGTTTTTAAGGTTTTTCTGTGTGAACGTGGTATAAGTAAAAGCAAAACTTTTCTGCAGGCTCTTTGCTGTAATATGTGGTTTCTACTTTGCACATCTGACAAGTTGATTAACAATCTGTTAATAATATATAGTAATTGTGCATTAAAATGTTGCAAAATATATGCTCACGTTTGTACCCTACAAAAGTTGTGTTAACTTATTTTCAGTTAGAGATTCAGTGAAACATGCAATTTAACCAGGAGTGCCCAAACTTTCACAATTACAACTGCAGGTGTAAAGTTACATTATTTCTCATTAGGGATGATTTGCATCCATTGATAACAATGGTTTCAGTATTCGATGGCGGAGTTTCAGTGGTAGAAGTTCCCTTCCTCTCCCCTTTGCGCATGCACAACCACGACTCTTGCCCATAATTGAATACTGCCCATACTTGCCGACTCTCCCGCAATGGCCAGGAGGCTCCCAAAAATAAGGTGGTGCTCCTGGCCGCCTGCAAGAGAGGGCAATTCTCCCGGAGGGGCAGCCAGAAAGTCGGCGTGTATGCTCCTGTGTGCTGTACCCAACCATCAATAGTAAAACCATAGAGGATATATAAAGAACCATGCAAGCAGCACTCATAAATTGTATACATACAAGGGAAAGTGGTCAAAATAGACATTATGGGGTAAATTTACAAAAGTGAGCGTTTTTAGAAGTGGAGATGTTGCCCATAGCAACCAATCAGATTCTAGCTATTATCTCCTAGAAGGTGCTAGATTAATGTTAAGTAGAACCTGATTGGTTGCTATGGGCAACATCACCACTTCTAAAAACTCTCACTTTAGTAAATTTACCCCAATACAGTACATATTTATGCTGGATTAAAAGTTTCCTCTATTTTGTAAATCACAACAGTGAGCGCCAGTCCTTCATTTGTGTATTTCACGTTAAGAGTGACTGTGTGTGCATGTCTGTGTGACTGTCTATGCATACACACACACTGTGACAATAGAAGTGGGTGTTCAACGGCACTAAATGCAATAAGGACAAATAATAAGGACAAATCAGCAACAAGTAGTACCCAACATTTCAATATTTTTTATTTTTGCACACTGATAAAAATAGGGCTGCATACAGAAATCTGTGAGTCCAGAGTGAGATAGGGCCAAGAGGGGGGCTGGTTGCGGTACCGTTGCCATGGTTTCTACGCCATTGCAATGAAAACTTGCCCCCTTCGCAGCTAATAGGATTGAGAGCATTGTCTTCACTGTGTTAACTTCCTATTTCCCTGAGCTTTTGTACAATAATTATAAGATATGAAACTTTTAGAAATGTTAAAAAAGATGAGAGGTAAGTGAGAGCTGGACCTCGTTTTGTTATATGTGTACAGTCACTGGACAAGATAGACTTATCTTTACCATCTCCTGTCACAGTGTGTCATAGATAAGAGTAACTTTGTTTTTTATATACCTGTCAAATGTCTACAGCATGTTTTTATTTCAATTTAAATATTCATTAATGTACAAGAACAAATACGGAAATCTGCATCATGCAACCAAAATAAGTGAAGCTGTATTACCATATAGTCAAAATAAAATTCAGGGACGTTTGCTGGCAAAATAAATAGCAAAATCTTGGAAACCTGGCACTGTATGGCAACTATGGTCATAATGTGCAGCATACACTGTGCTGTCTTATATATACACGGTATGTAGATAGGAAGCCGATGGTCGAAATGCCGATCGCCGGCTTCCCGACTGTCATATCCCGACAAGGGACTAATGATCGACAACGAAATTCCGACGCCTATCATTATGCCTACATCGAGATCCCGACTCTCGCAATACCAAACGAAGGTAAGCCGGGTGGCGGGTGCGGACAGCCGCGGGGGTGGGAGGGTCAGGTTACGGGCTCCTGCGGGGGATCTTAGGGTAAGGCACTTATGGGGGAGGTTAGGGTTAGGCTCTAGGTGGGAAGGTTAGGGTTAGACACCCCTAAAGGAGAGTTAGTGGGGGAGAGGTTTAGGGATAGTAGAAATACTTACCCTGTCGGGATCTTCTAGAGCCGGTCTTCCGGCGTCGGAATTTGAACCGCCGGACCTAAGTCCGGCAGCAACTCATACCGATTCCATATACACATGGAAATATTCTCCTATAAAAGGGAGGTCACAATTTTCCTGTGGTAATCCACCCTTGTGCCCTCACTTTTCTATTTCTTTCATCATCCTGACCTCATCTCCCTTTCAAAACAAGATGGGATTTCCAACAGGGTTTCAGGAAGTTACAGTAGAGCAGGAGCTTTGGTTTATTATTTTTTTTCTATCCTGTCTGATTTGTTTGAACCACTATTACCATGGAATGTACAGTTTAGAACAATGTGTCAAACTATTACCTTGGAGAGACAATGGGTAGGATGTAATAGGGTCCGAGTTCTATAAAAGTGCGAGTATAGATCTATACTCACACTTTTTTTTAGAACTCACCCAATGTAATAGGGTGTGCATGTTTCTCACACTGCCGCAACTCGCACTGCCGAAACTCGCATCCAGATGTTTTGCCATGGAAAACACACAACTCAGCCACTGTAATAGAGTGCAAGTTTTTAACTTGCACGATATTGCTTACCTAAAACTCACAATAAAATAGACCTTCTTCAGGCTTGAGAGTATAGCCTGAGCAGGTGCGAGTTACACAGAATCATGCACAGATCAGTGAGATCCGTGCATGCTTTTGTATGAAAAAGCTCTCAAAGTGTAAAAAAAAAATAAAAAAAAATTATATATATATATATATATATACATATATATATATATATATATGACGCAGCGTCCCCCCCTAAAAGCACAACCAGCAGTAGGCTATGTGAGACGGTCCTGGTTGTGGAAATACGAGGGACAAAATCAGTAGGGGTCCCCCGTATTATCCACAACCAGCACCAGGCTTCTCCTAGCGGGGGTGTAATGCCGCAGCCATAGGACCTGCTTCATGGGTTCCCCCGGCCAAAGCATTAATCACCCCACGCTAGTCAGCCCAGACTGGAGATCCCTGGGGAGGTGGGGACCCCCCAATAAAGGGGTTCTCCCTCTCCAGGGCACCCCAAGCCTGGGCTGATAGTTGATTGTGTAAAAAATAGAATAAATAATATTGTCCTTTACATGAGAACTAGAGATCCCAGCAAGCCTCACCCACATTCTGATTCTTGGAGAACCACAAGTACTAGCATGTAGGGCATCAAGGGCCTGCTGGTACCTCTAGTTCACCTGCAAAAAAAAGTATATAAAAAAAACAGAACACACACACCAAAGGTTTTAATATTTTATTACACATGCATACACTCACCTGCATTCACACTACATTCTTACCTTGTCCCTAGCACCAGTATGTCCCCTTGGCCAGTAGAATCCAGATTGAGACCCATCTGACATAGTACTGTCCTCTAAGGATGGTAGTTCCTGAATTACGCAACAGCTGCTGCATTTCCCATAGAAATGCATTGGCTGAATATTCATTGGCTGATAAAGGCGAGCCTCCGCCTCTCAGCCAATGACCGATTCCCACTATTAACTTCAATGGTGGCAATCGCTGGGTTACTAAAGGTTAGGTTCTAACCCCAGTTGGCAGTTGCAAACAAACCCATCTCAGTTTCCCTATATTATAAATCCAGCATGGCAGCAAGGCAAGGCCTTCATATAACAGACACAAAGCCAGCATAATAGCCCTATGCCAACCAATACAGCATCTTCCCAGCATAGCATATAATTCCAAGCGTTTTTAACATTTGTCCTTGTAATTGTCCTTGTTTTCTAAATTGTGTTGGCCAACTGCGCAATAAAATTGCATATTCAACATGTGGAATGCAATTCTATACATTTTGTTATAAGTTAATACTTATTGAATAATCAAATTACAATCCAAAGATAATGGTAAAATCAATCTGAGTAAAGTTATCATGATTGGATTTGTAGTGTTCTAAGGTATCATGAATGATGTGCTTAGAAGCACTGACTGAAGGGTCCCTGGATAACAGTCTCATGCCCAACCCACACTATACCATGTCTGTGTACAGCTCTATCCAAGCCGTATAGCCTCATGTCTACAACAATTATAGTGCCATCAGCAAAATACATATGAAGCCTCAGATTAGGCATGAAACCCCTTACAGTTCCTTGCCCATCATATATATTTAAATAACCCTAAGGGTGCTTACACACCTGTACAATATCAGCCCGATTTGGCCGATTTAGCCAAATTGGAACGACAAATCGGGCATATCGTGCAGTGTGTATGCCCAATTTGCGCGTTCCCATGGTCGCATGCGATATTGTGCGATTGGCTGTGCTGCACAGTCAATCACACGATATCGCATGTGAGCCTGTACAAGTTAATGAAGGACGGAACAATGATTGTTCCGTCTTTCATTACATCTTTTAAGTGTGTACCGGCAATCATGCGATGTCCAAGGTGAATACAAATCGCCCTGAACATCGGCACGTTTGCTGGTCGTTTAGGTATGTACCCACCCTAAGCCAGCATAACAGTGAGATTTTATTTATTTAATCCTATTTCGTCTTATTTATTTAAGACTGTGTGTTTCCCAGCATCACAACCTGAGGAGTGGACTGTGTTGTTGTGTCCCTGATGTTTTATGTTTGAATACCCTAGTAACTGCTGCATATCAATATTAAAACGTGGGGTAAAGCTAGGTGGAGCTTTAGATGCCTAATATGGTTGATCTGTAAATTGGGCCCTGAATGCATGAGTGCATCTGCATGTAAAAACTAGGGAGATGTTGTGTTCAATAATTGTATATATATATACGGTATATATATATATATATATATATATATATAAGCATGAAGGTGCAGCACTCCCCTCTCAATAAATCAAGCAGAGACCAAAGGATCAATAGAACGTTTCAGTACTTTTAGTACTATCTTCAACCATATACAGATACAAACAAATGGCTCACCTTAAATACACCCCTCTGCCCAATGTGCTAAACACAAGCCAGTCAGATCACATGACAAGACTGACAGCGCCTCCTGATGACGTCAGCAACTAAGCTGTCATCACTACAGGACCACATCACCATAGAAACACATAAACACAAACAGAGCCAGGACATATAATGCAATAGCACTGTGCCTGGTTGCCTAGCAACCACAATTACCTCAATAATGTACATGAAATGATTGTCAAACGAGCGGAATGGATATACAGCATTACAGATACCAACAATGTTACATGTGTGGATATCAAAACACATTCGCAATGATCACAATAATAGTCATTATATATAAAAAGTCATTATATATAAAAATGTCTATCACATGCCCATGCTATACCCAGGTTACATAATAGCCTCAATTGGAATTTAATAACATAACTATATCTATGCATGTGAATGTTAGTCATTGCTGCAATGTGTGTTGACATGCATAGGTCTTTTTGTATAGCATTGCATGCCTGTAATATTCCCTTATTACCGTATATACTCGAGTATAAGCCGAGTTTTTCAGCACAAAAAATGTGCTGAAAAAGTACCCCCTCGGCTTATACTCGAGTCAAGTGTAGCGCTGACCGGACGGAGTTCGGTCAGCGCTACACACTGCCAAACACACAGCCGCCGGAGCTGGCAGCTGTGTGTTTGGTGTAATCAGCAGTCGCTGAGAGTCTGTCTGACTCTCAGCGGCTGCTGCTGCTCCCACTGCAGGAGCTGAGAGTCTGTCTGACTCTCAGCGGCTGCTGCTGCTCCCACTGCAGGAGCCATCTTCCGGCTCCCGCAGTGGGTGATGGGAGACACGTCGTCATGACGACGTCTCTCCCATGCAAAGCGGCCGGAGGAGCGGACAGCGGCGGGACCAGGAGCGGAAGTTCAGGTAAGTGATTTTTTTTTTTATCTTTTCACGTCTCTCTCTACTAGGGGGGGGACGGGGACTACAGGGGGCACTACCAGGGGGCGATGACTACAGGGGGCACTACCAGGGGGCATTATCAGGGGGCACTACCAGGGGGCGATTACTACAGGGGGCACTACCAAGGGGCATTATCAGGGGGCGATAACCACTGGGGGAACTACAAGGGGGGGATTACTACAGGGGGCACTACCAGGGGGGATTACTACAGGGGGGGATTACTACAGGGGGCACTAAAAGGGGGGATTACTACAGGGGGCACTAAAAGCGGGGATTACCACTGGGGGAACTACCAGGGGAGGATTACTACAGGGGGCACTACCAGTTGGGGATTACTACTGGGGGTACTACCAGGGGGGGATTACTACAGGGGGCACTAAAAGGGGGGATTACTACTGGGGGTACTACCAGGGGGGGATTACTACTGGAGGCACTGAAAGGGGGGGATTACCACTGGGGGCACTACCAGGAAGGATTACTACTGGGGGCACAACCAGGGGGAATTACTACTGGGGGCACTACCAGCTGCTGCCATTTCCCACACTAGGCTTATACTCGAGTCAGTAAGTTTTCCCAGTTTTTTGGGGTAAAAGTAGGTACCTCGGCTTATATTCGGGTCGACTTATACTCGAGTATATACGGTATATCCGTGTATTATTGAGGCTATTATGTAACCTGGGTATAGCATGGGCATGTGATAGACATTTTTTATATATAATGACTTTTTATATATAATGACTATTATTGTGATCATTGTGAATGTGTTTTGATATCCACACATGTAACATTGTTGGTATCTGTAATGCTGTATATCCATTCCGCTCGTTTGACAATCATTTCATGTACATTATTGAGGTAATTGTGGTTGCTAGGCAACCAGGCACAGTGCTATTGCATTATATGTCCTGGCTCTGTTTGTGTTTATGTGTTTCTATGGTGATGTGGTCCTGTAGTGATGACAGCTTAGTTGCTGATGTCATCAGGAGGCGCTGTCAGTCTTGTCATGTGATCTGACTGGCTTGTGTTTAGCACATTGGGCAGAGGGGTGTATTTAAGGTGAGCCATTTGTTTGTATCTGTATATGGTTGAAGATAGTACTAAAAGTACTGAAACGTTCTATTGATCCTTTGGTCTCTGCTTGATTTATTGAGAGCGGAGTGCTGCACCTTCATGCTTCTATTTATCCCTATGTGAGGGCACCCCTGCAGGATTTGATTTATTAGCTGGCGTGCCGGACCTGGAGACTTTATTTATTTATATATATATATATATATATATATATGTATCTTCATTTATCTATATGGTGCTACGAGAGTTCCACAGCGCCTAACAAAGTACATAAACAAATAAGTAACAATACAATACAAAGCAGGACATGGATAATAAACATAGCTATATTAGCAAACCTTTACACCCACATAAGCAGCCAAGTGTTAGCTGCCCTAGTGGGGAGTAAGAGATAAATGAAAATACAGTAGGGAGAATCACAAGAGGGTAGAGGGCCCTGCTCGAAAGAGCTTACATTCTAATAGATATATAGGGTCAAATGTAATAGGGTGAGAGTTTAGAAAATGTGAGAGTTTAGCAGTAAACTCTTACACTTTTTAGACTGTCAATGTAATAGTCCGAGAACATGCAAACTCGCATGTTTTTAGAATAAATAAACTCTCACGATTTAAACTCTCATTCAGATGTTTTCCCATTTTGAAGATATAACTCGACCAAAGTGATAGTTTACTGCTAAACTCTTACACTTTCTAAACTCTCACCCTATTACTTTTGGCCCGTAGTATTGTTTGGTTTTCTTTGTACGGATATTCAACTGACTCTCAGAAACATGCAAATACAACAATATTCACCTGTCTCAGCTATGTTGCTATTATACATTGTGGAAGTTATGTATATATACATTATACATAACTTGAAGGTTATGATTGTCTTATCCAGATGGAATTTGTGCCAATTCTTTAGTAGTTTCATTTGCATTTTGTTTTGTAAAATTTTATATAAGATGCACTGTCGTACGAAGACTGTGGGCCTGATTCATCACGGATCGCAATTGCAACAGCTTGCGCAGATCGGCCTATGGTGCGCACTGCGCATGCATATTGGCCAGTATTGCGATCGCACTGCGATCAAGTACGCAGATACAAAGCCATCGCGGAGTGAGTGACGGGGCGTCAGCATTTGGGGGTGGTGACGGGGGAGTGGTTTGGGAAACGCAGGTGTGCCAGTCGGTTTGAAAGCCATTTCCTGGGTGTGCATAAATTAGCCACTGCGACGGCATTCGCAGCTTGAGTACTCATTGTGTGCGACGAGAGTTGCAATTTCTAAGACAGGTCAGACCTGCTGTAATTATGGGTGAGGGCCCAATGTTACTCGATGATACCGATATATACGCAGGATTGCGAGGTCTTACGGATGTGAGAAAGCGGTACTGGGCATCTGTATGCTGACTGAGCCTTTGCAAAGATTTGCATATTTTTGCAGCAGAACTGCTTGCGTAATCGCAGCTGCAATCGCAATAGCGATCCGTGGTGAATCAGGCCCTGTGTTAGCAAGATTAAATTAGCTGGCTACGTGGGTTATCCAGACAGAAAACCTTGCTTGTTTTTACCCATACAGTACAGGTGCGGAAAAAAAGTTAGATTTTCCATTTTTGGAATGACCCAAAATGTGAGTAGCCCCATATCACGGAACCTTGCAGTCTGCCCCATAGTGGTGTGTGTTGATTTTACAGACCCAAGCAGCGAAGTAAATCAGAGTTTCTCACTGGTGCAGTACAGCAGGGTGGGAAATAGGAGACTGCTGGGATTTACAACTGAAAGGTGGGGTAACACAAAAAGTTGAGGGAGACCCCACTACCACTGACATTTAATATTGGATATGTTTTAACTGGAAAACATCAGGTGGCACAACTGCATAGAAAATGCTTCAGGCATTTTCACCAGACACAATACTGGAAATGTTTCATGTAAACATTACCAGCTTTTAAAGATCTCTCTGGAGAAATATGATGTTGTCAGGAAATTGTTGAAACATTTGTAGGATTTACAGCAGGGGTTTTCAACCTTGGCCCTCCAGCTGCTGTGGAACTACACATCCCAGCATGCACTGCCACCTTTTTGATATAACAGCATGCTAAAAGTATGGCAGTGCATGCTGGGAAAAATTTAATATGGGGTTTGTATGTTAAACAAGTGTCAGGCTAAGGAAAAGCTAATTTCTTAGTACAGAAATGGAATGCATTAATGTACCTGTCTCCTAATAAATGATATGGAGGTCAAGGCTGATGAACATAACTTTGTTGCAAAGAATAAAAGTTAAATATAGAAAAATAATTTCAGTTTTAAATTTGGGGATGAAATAGGATTTTACATTCCACAAAATAAAACTAAGCAATACACCAAGAATAACTACCCAGAACCATAATTTTTCAGTCTTATGGAGCATACACACGGTCAGATTTTTCTTCAGATCTGAACGTTAACGATTTAAAAAATCGTTCAATTGTTCAGATCTGAAGGAAAATCTGACATATCTGTCAGATCTGTCAGATGAACGATTTGAACGATGCGCATTCCCGATGGTCAGATAACGATATCTGACATCTGATGTGTTTGCAGTCAGACTTGGACGATTCCATTCATTTTAATGCAGTAAAAAATCGTTCAAATCTTTGGTAAAATCGTTCATCTGACAGATCTGACAAATCTGACCGTGTGTATGCTCCATTACTCCTATCTTCTTTCATTCATGTATTTAAAAATACAAATGACTCTCCCACCCCTTGCACACTTCATAATCACCTAACCCTATTTTGAGGTGCTCTCATTATAAGGCACTTTCCTGAATGCTTAATGGACCACAAATGTTCTTTATTGTATAATGCTGCTTACTGTATTACTGATCAATCATGCATTCAATGTATACTGACATTCACTATGAAGACAATGATACAACGAGGGCAGCCGGTATCCGGTCAGATGGTTGACAGAAGCAAGGTCAACAATAATAGGGGTAAATTTACTAAAGTGAGAGTTTTTAGAAGGGAGTTTTAAAAGTGATGTTGCCCATAGCATCCAATCAGATTCTAGCTATTATCTTCTAGAAGGTGCTAGATTAATTTTAATTAGAATCTGATTGGTTGCTATGGGCAACATCACTTTTAAAACACACTTCTAAAAACTCTCACTTTAGTAAATTTATCCCATGTCGTCAACATGTCGACATGCATCATGTTAACATATTCAGAATGTCGACATGTTCACAATGTTGACATCGCAAATGCCACCATGTAAAATTTAGACATTCTGAGGATGCCGACGGTTTGGGATAGGCGCTGACGGGAAGGAAAGGATTAGGCTGCGGAGGGAGGTTAGGGTTAGTGTTGGGGGGGTCTAGGAGGCTAGGGTTAGACACTAGAGGGAGGGTCAGGGATAAGGGGTAGAATACCCATTGGAACTCAGGTGCTGAGACGTCACCACTGGGATTGCTTTTCATGGTACCGCCAGGACCCGGCAGAAGACACTGGATCCGTTGTTGCCACCGGTAGAAGCCAGGTAAGAAGTCCATACTTGCCGACTATCTGGCTGCCTCTTCCGGGAGGGAGCTGCCAGATCGGCATGAATGGGGGAGCGTGGCCAGCAAACGGGGGCAGGGCTGGCCAGACGACGAGTGTTTGCGGGCGGGGCCACGCAATCACGTCATTTTGGCCCCGCCCCCGCTACACACTGCCGTTATTACAGGCAGTGTGAAGCATGGGGCGGGGCCAAAATGACGCGATTCCATGTGAATCGCGTCACCATCCCCCGCTGCGGGGGCTTTACATGTAATTGCGGGGGGATAGGAGGGGTCGCCGGCAGCCGGGAGGCTTGCATGCCTTCCCGGAAGGTCGGGAGCGGCACCCAATTTTCGTGAGGCTCCTGACCAAATTGGGAGGGTAGGCAAGTATGAAGAAGTCTCTAGTCCACCAAGGACAGTTTGTGGACAGTTCATCATGTCGAGATATCATCCGTTTAGACATGATGTCGTCATGGTCACTGTTGACATGTTAACATGCTGCATGTTGACAGCTCGACCATGTCGACCTGATGGATGTCGTCATGATGATTGTCGACCAATCATACCACACCCAGGGCAGCTAAGGTTAAATGTAGTGTAGGCACATAATAGGTAAATTCTGAAGTGCAAATTGGTCAAAATACAGTGCACAATCAGCTTAAGTCCTGCCTTGCACAATGTGAATAGTAAGCACCTGTGTATATCTATTCTAATTCTGGTCTATGGGGTCTATTCATGTAGAACATGAATGGCTACTGAAAATGTCACTATATATCGCATCACATCGATGCAATATATAGTGATGCTTAGTAGCCATTCATGTACACTTACCTGTCCGATGTTTTCATGCGCTGTCCAGCCCCTCCGCGATCCTAGAAAGCAGTGAGAATACAGACATATCGGGAGCCCGATATGCCTGCATCTCACTGCGCATGCGCCGGCGTCCTATAACATCAGTTGTGGTCAGACCTGCTGCAAGGGATGCTGGGCAGAAGGGGGAGGAGCCAGCACCAATTGTTGGACAAAGAGCAAAGAAGTATGCAACTTCCCTGCTCTATTCGGCTTGCAACACAGATCACGCCAACCTTAGATGGCGAATCTGTACGCAGCAGAGGACTTTCCATTCTTCTATGAATTGCACTCACCATACAAAAGTATGGTGATGCGATGCAGGCATGGAGTGGGTACACCGCTGGAGAAGCAATAACCTTCTCCACAGTAATCTGATCTATGAATTGCACGAGGCAGAGAAGAACCCTGATTTCAGCTAAACGGGGCTCTTCTCAGCTTCATGAATAAACCACCATATCTTTTATGGGGTTGATCAGCAGCATAGCTGGGCTCTGGAATAACCTGTGCCAACCCCACCCTTAAGTGCATGAAATTGCTGGCACCTGGAAGTGCAGCAATGCCCGGAGAGCTCTGAGTACGCTCCGAGTTGTCTGTCTGATTGCACCCTGCCTGCCTGGAGCGTCCAGGTGGCACTGCAGCAGCGGTACTGGCTGCCGGTCGCATAGCCCTAGTTACAGCCTAGGGGGTGATTCTGTGTGGCTATACAGTAGTTGCAGGGAGCAGCAATAACCTGATTTACTACTTTATATTAATGCAAGTATACATTCAACTAATGCGGGGGTTCGTGCATGTGCAAGCGGAAACCTGTGCTGCTCATTTTCCGGAACTCTCTCCAGGTAATTTTGGCAACTATCACCACATACCACATTCTATCAACATGTGCTACCTAACTGAGCAGCTCACAAAACTGTCCATTCGTCTGTGCACAGAAGAATGGGCAGTGCCAAGTGCACTCTAGATATTTGCCTTGTGGCAACCTCAAGACAGAGAGAATGGGTTCAGCTACGGGGACATCAACAAAACCTGAGTGGATCGCAAAAAAAGTCCCTTGGGTACCTCAGATTCACATGCATGCTGGCATCTGAATCTGAGGTACCCTTCAGTGTATGATATGTATTTTAGATTTGTTTCAGTTGGCTTACTTCACAAAAATAATACAGCTTTTGAAGCATTCATTGAAGTGAATTAATACAAAAATATTATTTATAATGTTTACTTTCTTCTTTGTCTTAGCATAAGTGATTTATGTGCACATTAACACTTTGGAGATTTCTTTAAGTCTTCAGAGATGAAGTGTGACCATTACATACTTTAAATGTCCGCTCTTGTGTTTAGCTCTGACTTTCTGACAAAATGAATCAGGTTGATTATTATTGCTAGCAATCTCTTCATGAAACTGCTTGCCATGACATGATACAATTATATATAGCTTTCTATACAAGTACTGGATTGCATAATACCAGTGTGTCTGAGTATGGAATAGACGTCAACCTGGCCCATAACTTCAATTCTGTTAGTGATGATAAATACGTGTTTTATAGAAGTTAACTAACTGAGCCAACATTAACTCAATAAAAAAAAAAAGTCAGCGCTAAGAAGCAGGCAAATATCTTCCATATGAAATGGGCCAGGACCTAACCAATGTGGTGCCCTAGGCAAGATTTTGGCTGGTGCCCCCCAACAGATAATCCCACCACACTACACTCTACAAACATGATAAGTGTTCCCACTTCGAGGCGTGCAGCTCCCGTGCACAGGGTGGAAATAAACTTCCGGATTTCGGTCCCCGCACCACCACCCCCCCTGCAGTAGTTCATAGTATAAGCTCAGGTAGAGGAAAGGGGTGGCGGCAGTGATGGGCCAGTGTGCTCTGCTCGGCTGGGAAGAAACAGGGGGTGTCGTGAGGCCAGGGCTGATCTACAGCCCCAGTCGTCCCTACTCTAGATAGATAGATATATAGCTACACATATGTCCACGTACATCTTAATTCCTGCGCATTAAACAGCCCTTCTAGTCGCGTCATGGTGTGGCGTGACTCAGTAGCGCCAAGTGTCTTTTCATGCGACTTTTTTACCTTCAAATGTGTCTTATTCGCACAGCGGCATGTCTGTATTCTGTGTGTGACTGCCGGTGTATCTGTATGCAAAATGCTATGTTACAATGTCACAGCCGCTGACACTGTAACGTAGCATTTTGCTTGCAGATATAACCGCTTTCGCACACAGAATACAGGCATGCCACATAACATTTTAATCAGCAGAAGCTGCTTGTGTATCCTATTCACATTACTTTGCGAATAAGACCCGTTTGAAGGTAAAAAGTCGCACGAAAAGTTGCTCAGCTCTACCGAGTTGCATGGTGCTCACGCGGTATGTTTAACGTGGACGAAGGCAAGATGCATCTGTACATACGCACACACACACACATATATATGTATACATATATACTGCCCACCTCACAGCACTCACTGACAGGACCGTAACTAGGGTAGTGCGACCTGTGCCAATTTTCCTGTATATTTTAATTCTCACCTCTTCTTTTATCCCCAGCATCTCCTGGCCTCCCCTATCTCTTCCCTGGCCCTTCTCCATGAAGCCATGGTCTTTTTTCAGGTGCTCTATCTTTTGTCCCTATTTAAAAATGGGGGGGGCTCCAATTCTCTCTCTGGCACAAGGCACCATAAGGTCTAGTTAAGGCTCTGCTCACTGACCCTCCTCACAGAACCTCATACTATCCCTTCACTGCCCGCCTTACAGTACAGCACCCCTCTCCCAACACAGCACCCCTCATCCAGCACCTCTAATCCACCACAGCACCCCTGGCCACATTATGCACTTCTTAACATACTGGGGTTAAAGTCCAGAGCGTGGGACACCCCCAAACCAGACCAGCTGAGCCACCCCGGGGCATCACTCTAGTGAGAAAAGTGAAGTGTAAAAGAGTGTAAGATAGATAGGAGCAGCTACTGCATATGTTAGAAGTGAGGTGAAAAATAGATGTGTGAAAATGTTACATATATAATAAACAAACAATAAAGGTGCTAAAAGTACAAAAAAGGAAAAATGCGTTATAATGCGATGCCCTGAGGCAGCCCAACCTAAGCAATCCAGGGGACCCACGTCCCAAAAAGGAGGGGTTTCCATTACATATGTCTACACACACACATGTACATATATACATATATATGACACACACAACACACATGCATACATACACACACAGAATACTTACAAACCCACATACAAATAGCATACTTACACACTCACTAGGTGCCGGGCTGCTGCTGCTGGGCGGTCGCGGCCATGAGCCTCCCTCTGTCTAGCTCCCTATGAGAGGGCTGTAATCGCGGTGCACTGCCCAGCCACTGCCGATTCAGCTGCCAACGCTTCAGTGTCAGGTGGTATGAAAGCCACCTGATGCAGAAGCGGTGACAGCTGAACAGGCAGCGCCGATCGCGGGTGGCCCGAGGATAGTGCAGAGATGGAGACAAGGATGTGTCCATCTCTGAAAAAAAATATTTGGTTGGTAAGGGGGCGTTTCTGGGTACTTAGAAACCCCCCTTGTGTGCGCTAGTGAGGGGTGCTAGTTTAGTTTGAAGGAGTCTAATACCGTCGGGTGTGCATATGAGCACACTAAATGGAGTATATGGAGAAGGGCCCTAGACTGCCTAGTGCTGATGTGCTGTGTCTCACCTCCCGGCTGGCTCCAACGACCATGCGTGGGATCTCGCAAGCATCACGAGATCCTGCGTGCAGACCACAGAACCGGCAGCCGCCGCAGCAGGGACACTGCTGCCCTACTGTGGTGATAGGGCAACAACAGCTGCAGCTATCGATATTGCATAGTTGCACTGACCGTTCATACATTGCCCAGCACAGCCCCATCATTTAATGCTGGACCCCTCAATAATACATAGGGGAGAAGTGGTATCAGCGCCCATAACGTGCACTGATGCCACTTCTTCCCCGTATCGCCCTTTAATACATCTCCGCCTATCTCTCTCCATGATATGATATATATCCCTGTATGCCACCAAGGCTCCACCTACTTCACTGGGGAAGTGGATGGCGTCAGGGAAGGTAACCTAGTCTCCTGGGAGTGAAGGAGAACTCCCCAAATTTCTTAAGTCTTTTGGACGTTCCCAGAGAGTATGAGTGTGGCTTGCTCCTCTGCATATGTCTTTAAAGGAAACTATGATGTACCTTTACTCCTTAGTAATTTAATGCTTTGATTCTTTCTCCCATATTATATTTCCCTTTTTATGTTTCTCCTAAAATTTCAACAAGTCCACCCTCCCTTTCAGATAAAATATTCCCTGGAGAGGGATCCACATTACTTTGTCTATTTTATGAGAGAATAATTTGGGCCTTGGCTAGTGTCTAAATTGATCCAAGTATGTGTGAAGGGGAAATTGTTAATTATGCGTATTTTACCTCCTAATCATTTCTATGCACATTTCAGTCTCTATAGGTCACACTTTTCCACTATGCAGTGCTGCCAAATATTATATGAATTTGAAAAGTACAAAACTCCAGATAAGTGATGTAGTCTCCCCACTCTGTTTATGTGGTTGCCAGGTTAGCTGTTCAAATTGGGAAATATAAAATACACATGCTTATTCAACTGCATGAATCTGTACTCAGTTCAGTGAAGCACATGTATCTCATATGTGTTCCATTTTATATGACTGACCTGGCATCCTGACCCAAAGATGTGTTCTCACCATTCCATAATAGGTTTTCCAACTATTCACCATACTACCCCCAAAAATCTGTTCAGTCCATAACATAACAGCATTTTTTTTATTGCATTTGGCCTTGTGTCCCTTTTTCTATCCTGGAAATAGATTTGCTGATTCTGGGGTTTGCTTTAACTGTTTCCTGACTGCTTTTGGTGAATGAATAGGAGTACAGAACTGCTTGTTACATCTGGGCGTAGGATGTGGTTCCTCTTTGTCAGCAAAAGAAAAACAATATCTGAAAATGCTAATCCTTTAACCGTTATGTAGCTATGAACTAACTGCAGAATTCTGGTTATCACTTTACTTCTGATTCATGATGTCACATAGAATTGCTTGTGCATGAATTGCTATATAGGGAGATGGCCTGCTAATATTATGGGCGAATCTCAAACTACAGGCAGTGAGAAAGTTTAATTAATAGAGGAAATACTTTAGTTAGTAAGGGGTTTATTATTTATCATTGATGAACGGCAATAACTGTAATTATATATTGCTGCATATCGCTGTGATACATAATGAAGTACTGCTACAGTTCCTCCATTTGGCAAGGGAGACTTGCCTTTATTGGCAGCCTAACACTATCGGGAGTCAGGAAGGACCAGGAGAAGCCTCTTTGGCTTTGCTGGACCCCGATTGACCAGTCCGAGCTAACGACACAACATCCTGAGATGATGTAAGTTTGTGGCAAAAAACAAAGCTTTTTGCTGTTGATAAATTGGTCACAGACACTGTCCCAATAGAGGTTTATGAGGATGGCTGTAAGTTCTGAAATAAGGTACCAACGGAGAAATCTCTGATGTTAAATAGTGGCAATGGAGCCTTTTGTGGATTTGTGCTGGCATTATTGCTTTTCATAGCTTGCCAAATAGATCCCTTATTAAGCTGTAAATCAATTGGTATGTACAGAAATACTTTTTTTGTGAGTATATTTTCACCTGACCACACAATACTGACTTGAGTTTAACAAAAAAAAACTAATTATCCCCCTTTTTTTTTTTAAGAACACACCAGGTACAGGTATTGGAAATGGGAACTGTAATATTTTGCATGCTCCTGGATGAGGGGAAAAAATTATTATTCTGCCTTATAAATGGACAAAAAAGTACATTGTCTAGAGATATTCAGTAAAAGTTATAGGCAAATTTATACTGAACAGAAACTTAATTTTTCTGCACACTTGTATTGATTATGTATTGTACTTCAATATTCATTAACATCAAAAATATTACTGTACCTGTGAATGGTGAGGTTGACAGGAAACATGGCAGAATTTATTTTAAGGCATCCTGAAAAAATAATGTACTCTTTTTCTTCATGCTTGACAACTGTGGGCCTGATTCAGCATGGATCGCTATTCTTCTAATACGCACGCTACGCAGTTGCTAATATCAGCAGTGAAATGCAAATGTTTGCAATCGCATTGCGATCACAGCCTAACATTGGGACACCCACTTCCCCTTACACACATCTGTATACTTGGGCAATTTAGCGAATTAATCTGCAACATCGGACTCATATGCACAGTTGAGGCAGGTCAGACCTCACCCAGGAATTGCTAACTTCAGTGCACGCTATGAGACCTCAAGCTACGTCTGGTAGCGCAGTGGCTAATTTATGCACGCCCCTGCAATGGCGTTGAGTCGCACTGGCAAGCCTGCATTCACCCGACCACCCCCCCCCCGTCACCACCCACAAGCGGCACTTCCTGTCAATCACTCTGCTCTGGGTTTGTTAGCCTCTGCAGACGCAGTTCTCATTGCAATTGCTAGTTCGTGCAATTAATCAACCGATTGCCCGCGTAGTAGCAACTGCGTTCCTTGCTGAATCAGGCCCAGTGTGCGCTATTTTATGACACAGTACCGTGAATACAAGATTGTGCCTTCATTCTTCTCATACTGAATTATATGTTATAAAGAGTATAATATTTTAGTGATACTGTGGCAGTGAAGATCCACCACAATACTAGATACGGGACAATAGATGGCAGTGCATCATCAATACTGATAACTGCAGCATACAAGGTTCCGGCGCAATACCAGCTACAGATGACAGCTGGCAGTGACCGTCAGCACTGACAACTGCACATTATTTTTCACTTACTGTAATCAACACTTACTCTAAAGGTCAAGTCAATTACAACTAGCAGACCTCACCTGTACTCAACCTTTATAAGGCCTTCACTCCTGCCAATCTTTGCACAAAGTTGCATTTTCATTCTCTGCTTGTGCGCCAAGAGTCTTGTTGTGTTTGCCTGCTTATCAAATTTGGCTTTTGTCCCTCATGATTCTACATTATGCAACCAATTGATTCTGCTTTGTCCTTCTCAATGCCACCATCTCCACCCTAATGACTTCAGGTTTGTTCCTCACAACCCGCCCTCAAGAGCACAAGTGTATTGATTACTTCCTTTCACTTTGGCATCCAGTATTTCTCCCGTGCTGCTCCTCTCCTCCTGAACTTACTCCCCTGACATATGAGACTGTCTACCAGCCGGCACCACGTTTAACACTCCCTTAACCACGTAACTGTGTTATTTTTTTCCAAAAATTTGTTTGAAAATTGCCAGGTGTTCTCAATAATTAATTAGAGTAATAAAACCTATTTTAAAAACTGCAAAATTAAGATTTTTGTAACAAATAAAATGCGGTGTCTAGCTTCACCCTAGGATCAATGGTGGTGGTGAGCATTGAAGTTTTTTTTACTAGGGGGATCATTACCATTATGGAATCCCTGTCGTGGTTAGTCAGACTTTCCCTCAAAGGCACAGCTTTGTGGGGGCTCGAGTATCTCCAATAATTATGCTCTATCCTACACATCTTTAAAAAAATTGTGTCTCAGCACTGCCCTTTTCCCACTACATTGAAAGCTCTCCTAAACAGGACATTCCCTACCCTTTGTTTTCACATGTGCACTGATTTTGTTTACCCTCTGTATATTATGGCTATTTTAAGTCACCAAACAATTATGTGGTGAAAAGCAAATGGTTCTACAGTATATAGGTCTCATAAACCTGAGGTGACTTTTAACATAATTTACAGTAGGATGTGCTTTGTTATAACACACAAGTTTAACTAATGAACATTACAATACTAAACCTAAATGTAAGCAAGTGCAATACCATGTTTATGATTATAATATTATGATTATTATATTATTGATTGTAGAGTAAAAACTTCAGTGAGCATGGGAAGTACTTTAAGAACCCTAAGAGGGACATAAAGTTCATCACCATAACTGCAATCTGCTAGGATTCACTATGAAGACACAGGACATCTTCCTAATGATACCATTACAAACAGAGCAAAAGCAAAGACCTAATAATTATAATTACAATATAATTTAGAAAACTTGATATACTGTATGTGTTATGGTGCGTACACACGGTACGATAAAAATGCACGACATGAACGATAATGGTATCGATCATATTATCGTTCATTTTGTGCATTTTTAGGTGCCTTCCAACCCACAAACCCACAAACCCCTGCGATGCGCGGGCATGTATGGACGATAACGATATCGTCCATCAACCGTGCACGCAGGCCAACCTGGTTGATATCGACCAGGTTACATAGGGACCTGCGATAGTTGATCGCTGGTTGCTGGCACGTCCATTACTGGGTTGTTGGTGTGCTGGATGATCGATATATCGATAATCCAGCACTCCGGGAAGATGCAGGGAGATCATTCAGCGATATCATTATCGCTGACAGCCTACCGTGTGTATGCATTATTAGTGTCACATGTGGATAATTCATTTATTAGATGCAGGTTGTTACATTTCAGATAAAGCAAATTTTATGATAAAGCAAAAAGTGTCCACAAAATAATATTTGCAATATTAGTAATAATAGTTCTAGTTTCACTTTTATTTTTAACTTCACTTTCTCTAGTGGTCAAACTGTATGGCAAATGTACAAATACAATGAGGCAGCTTGTCTTACAGAAACAAGTGTATATTTTATTGTTGTATAAATCATTAAACTAGCTGGGAAGGATTGTGACTTAAAATATATATATTGGAAGTACACTACATGTGTCAAAATGGAAGGTGTTATGGGTAATTAATAGTTATTTATAAGTTATTAACTTTTAAGCAGAGCTAATAGTGAAGATGGCATGGCAATTGCATATGTACTCTGAATGAGTCTTGTTTATATATAGACTCATATTGTATATTAATGGAACTTGTTCATAAAATAAATGCTGATGTTTTTATTCTTTTAGCATTGAAGAGGTCTTTTGAGGTCGAGGAGGTCGACCAATCTTCGAACCCCTCTGTCCAACCCCGCAGAACACCAAACCCACTGCTGAGAGGTGCAGCATCTGCCGCCCAAAAATTCCAAGAACCAAGCCCCAGAAATGCAGAGGCACTCCTGAGACATGCAGACATTAGTGGTCAGAGATCCCCCAAATCATCACTAAGACGAATTGAGTTAACTGGATCCCGGCACCCAGAACCCATGTCAAGACGAACAGAGATCTCCATCGACATTTCATCCAAACAAGTTGAAAATTCTGCTCCAGCAATGTCAAGGTTTGGTTTGAAGAGGGCAGAACTACCTGGACATAAACCTCCGGAGCCAATTCCAAGAAGAGCAGAGATCACTCTGGGGAAGCCTCATGAGCTCCGTGGAGAATCTCCGGGCTCTAAAATTCCTGAGTTGCCTCAGAGAAGAGTAGAAGATTCTAATGCCAAACGAATTGAGATCCAGGTACCTAAATCCCCAGAGGTCCTTGCAGTCAAACAGATGGAAAATTCAATCCCATCATCCGCTGTGCTTCACCACCAACCTGAGACCAAATCACCACCTGTCCAGATAGAGGTTCAGCAGAGAACCCCAGAGGGTGAGTCATTTTTATTTTACCCTTTAAAAAGCTTTGGATTAAGCAGACATTATACAGAATACTGTGTGTGCTATATGATAAATTGATTTTAAAAACAAATGTATTAGATTAATTTAATTATGCCGAGTGGTTTTAGGTAATAGGAATTAAATAGCAAGAATATTACATAAGAGTACAAAAGTTAAACTAGATAAACTGCTTCACATTTTGTAGACCTAACATTAGACACATAAATCACATGTCTATGAAAGTAGTAATGCCACATTTGACATCAGACTGATCAAAGCAAGACTCCTCAATATACTACGTTTTTGTTGCAGCATTAAATCAGTACAAATAATGTTTCACAGTATAGATAATGTTATAATTATAAATTCAATATTTTGCTTTATTATGGTTAATCAGAAAGTGCACACTTGTCTCCATGAGATGTTGCAATTCTTATTTTCAGATTTTTTAAATACTAGTAAGAGTCCCATAAATCTGCAATGTATTGGGCCAATTTCCCGATCCCCAGACGCTGGGGCATCGGTGAAATCCAACATGTTGGATTTAACGGATTTGCTGATTCCGATCATGATCAGCAAATCAGAGATTTTCAACATGAAGAACTTCACCGATTCCCAGACGGATCGGTGGTCAACGATGGTTGCCGATTGGCATTTTCGACCGGCGAATCTCCGGTTCCGGTCAGATCGGGGAATCAGTGAAACAGCCCGCAAATGTATGGGGCCCTTTAGATTGATTGGACAATCGAATTGAATGTTTGATGTATACAAATATTGCTGTGGTTTTTTTTGTGTGTTGATTATTTTTTAAAAGGTGAAACAGATGTATCATTTACTTTGTTACTGTGAACAAACAGCACTTAAATATACTGTATATCAGAAATTTGCCTTTTTACTTGCAGCTTCTACATTCACTAATCCTTCACGCATAGTTTATTTATAAATAACAACACAACATTATAACACACTCCCGAGCCTGTATCATATGATCATAGAGTATGTTCTTTTTACAGTAATCCAAAATGGACTCTTTGTTTGATTTACAAGTCACATGAGTGTTACTAGTTTTACCAACATATACACAGTATAACTCATTTAACCCTAACAGTTTTGTTACAACTGAGCAGTAAATGGAAACGGATTGTATTTATCTTTCTGATCTTCTTCCTTATAGCAATGTTTTCTTTCTGGATAATTCCATATTTTTTGTGATTCAGCAGTTGACATGCTAAATAGCAGTGCAATCCAATAGTCAAGGGCCACAAATATTTTATAATTACATGCTGGGAGGAGGTAATACTGTTTTTAAAAATAATATATCGTACAAAAGTATTGTCAGGGAAGGTGGGGGCCACAACAAAAAAAGATTTAGGGGCCACATCTAGGTCACTGGCTGCCATTTGTAATGTTTGGTACTTTTTCCAGTGGATAAAGAGTTTTTGTTTTTCAGTTTTCAATGGAGCCACTGTGTATAATGTTGCTTACAGGTGTGTTCACCCCACTGCAAATATAGATGAGGAGTTGAGTCTCTGCTACAGAGGGCCTATAATAGGTTGTATTAAAATTCTAACAGTCACCCCTTATGGGAAGGCTACACTATCCTCTAACCCTCAAATGTAACTGCAGCATATTTATAACTGACTAGATAAAATACTGACATTTGGTTGCATATGAGTTATCATAGATTATGATCAACCTTGAAGCCACCTCTAAATTTAAACTACAGCAAATATGAAAATGTACATACTAGCACTATTAAGATAACCTGGATAGAAAAATAAGGGCATAGCAAGACAAAAGAAGTTCAAGTTTATGTGAAACATGCATAGCAAGGGGTTTGGTATAAAAGATAGAGAGAAAGTTGATAGACAATGGTAGACAGATGTCAGACAGACCATAGGTCGACAGGTACAAAAGGTCGATAGGGACAAATGGTTGACACAGTAAATATCGACATGGATGAAGTTTGACAGGTACAAAAGGTAGGCGGGTTCAAAAGGCCGACATGGTCAAAAGGTTGACACAAAAATGGACGACACAAAATGAGTCAACTAGCCCTAATCTTCACGCTAACCCTAACCCTTCCCTTGGTGACTAACCCTAACCCTCCCTCCTGTTGCCTAACCCTTAACCCTAACTGTCCCTTCTAGTGCCTAACACGAACTCTCCGGTAAGTGCCTAACCCTAAAAAAAAAGTGTGAACCATTTTGTTTAGTCGACCATTTTTTGGTGTCGCTCCATTTTTTGGACTTTCATCCATGTTGACCTTTAATGTGCCGACATTTTGACCCTGTCAACCTATTGCCTATCTAACATCTGTTGTTTATCTAGACATTGTCGACCTTTTTACTGTCTATTGACTGGAACCACCCAGCAAGATCACAGTAATACTCAGCTCATCATTATCAATTCATTATTATCAGCCTGTCCTGAATAATACATAGTGGTCTTATAGTTAGATGGCCTCGTGATTTTTCTATACAAATGTGAATACTTGTAAAATATACACCTTAATTAGCATCAAAATATATTATGGATAACAGCGTGCATTGTTATGTAGCGTGCTCTGGAATACTTCAGCTGTTACTTTATGTCTTTTGTAGCAAAAGCCCATTAGGGAAGCAAAGGGTTAAAGGATATTGGCTTTGATTACAAAATGAGTTATGTCAAAGGGAGTAAGGGGGGTTGTGCAGGGACATCTGACCTAGTGAGTCATGTAACTTACCCAGTGATCTGGGAATTCTGCTGCTCTGGGAGGAGATTGGAAAGTTAGGCTATTATTCTTCACTCTGAACCCTTTCCTGGCCAGATATAGCAGCAACCTTTTTGTGTCAAAATCCTTTGTTCATTGCTGACTTCGGGCAGATTTAAATATTATGGAAACAATACATAATGGCATGTTTTGTCAGCAATAGTTTGGAGGACCAAATCATATCACATCATAAATGGGAAGTAGATTGTGCAAAGGTAGTAGTGGATATATTACAGAGCCTTCCAGCACTAGCTGTGGATCTTTACTTTAATCATTGGAACAAACTTTAAATAAAAGGACTAATACCAGTCTGAGGTTCTATAAATGTGACAAGCGTTTCCTACCAGCCATAAGAAGCTGTAATGATAATAGTGATATATTTGACTTTTAATTAATGTTACTTATAGAGCATCGTTACTTCAGGACCTCTGTTCTCATGCATGCGTTCAACTCTGCATAGGCCCATCAGCACTAAAAGGACAACACACCCTCAGCAAATTGTCTTAAAGTCAATTCTGTTTCTCTTTGATGTTTTTAGATATGTTGTGTAATTACAATTGTATACAATTCACAGACTAATGCTGGGTACATGCTAGGTCCATAGGTCCACGGGTCGGCTGTTTGGTGACCTGACGATTGGTAAGTGCATATACTCTTAACCAATTGCTCGCCCGGTATGTCAGACCTGAGGTCACAACTGGGTGGGCATTTAAATTAACCAACCAAGTTGAGCTGTCACTCACCGCCGGGTCACTGCATGTGTACGGGCGATCGGCAGGTCACCTGTAACCACCAGCAGATGTACCGATATATCTGCGGATATATCGGCCATCTGCTGTGCTGCACAGCGATGCGATATGTCTGTGAACGACGTTGTTCACAAACATATCGGTGGTAAACACCTGCCGGCGCACTCGCAGTATATCCACTGTTCGATTGAACGGCCGATATATTGCCCAGTGTGTACAGAGCTTTGTCAGACCCAAGGACAACGTAAAAAAAATAACAAATGTGCCTGGAAGATAAAAATAACTGAAGGAAGAATTGGCCTTTAATTTCCAGACTGCTCTACATTTCCTCTACTACAACGCACCCTCCCACCTCACTGTGTTTTTTCAAGGACTACAATACGGAAACACAGAATAGTGTATGAGTGTCCTAACAGGAGAGGCATGAAATCTGGTGTAACACATCAGTTCCCCATGGAAGGTGCAAGTATCATGTCAGAACATCAATAAATTAAATACCGTATAATGAATCATTTTTAACAGACATTAATCTTATTTGTTAATTTTGGTAAATCCCTTACGGGTCCATGGAGAAGGAGGACCATGGAAGGGGTGGGGGGATGATGTCATGTCACTGTTGCCCTGCTACCACAGTGTTTTGATGAAGTCTTGAAGTATGAAAAGCGTTATATGTGTGATATTGGACACCTTCCTACTTTGGACCTGGTTGGACTTGTTTCTGAGGTTTTTAATCAAATAATCTGTGTTAATTATATTCCAATGCATATTTTATAATGTTTATGTGTGGTGTGAAATAAATTGTTTGTACATATTATACTCTTGGTGATCCTTTACTTTATATGAATTGTCATTCTGAGAAGCCCATTGGAAGTGTATGAAAGCCCAGATGCTCACCAATACACATCTAAAAAGATAAGCTGTTGTTGATGATTTTCTGGTACGAATCTAACCGTAATATGTGTGCACAATTAATCATCATAGTCTTTACTATTATACTAGAGCTCACCAAGAGTATACTGGCTTCTATGAAGATAGGCTGCCACCCATGTGAAAGGGAAGGTGTTTTGTGATGTTTAATCAATTGGGTATATTTATAAAGTCCCTGGTTTTCTGCTGTAGTGTCCAATTTAGTCACAGTAACTGCACTTGACTGGCTCTTGTGTTGGCTCTGTTTATGCCCTTAAGAGTAACATGGCACTGTGGGCTCGATTCAGACCCGCTCGCTAGATGCGTACGCTCGCACCCAGCATATGCAAATCCGACACACACCCAGCAAGGCAGGCTATCACGCGGCAAGGCATAAGCACGCCCACTATGTCTTGGCGTGCGATCGCTCTGTGTATGTAGACGCCCACCAGCCTGTCTTAAGACGCCCACTTGCACATGTCATCTCCAGGAAGTGTATGCAACCGACGGTACATCGGGTACCATCGGAAGCGAACGCAGCGCTTGAGGTTGACTATACACTACTGCAAGCACTGCGATCACTTCAGTGTGAAATACAACCAGGTGACGTGTACTATGACGCTGCCTGTTAATTATGCACGCCTCTGAAATGACGTTAAGACACTCAGGCACACCTGTGTTCGCACCTCCACTCCCCCGTTGTTAATGGCCATCCCCTGTCACCACCCACAAACGGCTTCTCCTGTCACTCACTCTGCTGGGCTGTCTATTCGCAGCGAGCGAACGCTTCCCGATCTTTCACACTGGTTTGCACACTGCGATGCGTACGCATCCTAGCAAGTGGGTCTGAATCAGGTCCTATGTGTGTTAGTGGATATATTATATGCGTTCAGGGCCAGTATTCCTTAGCGACATATAGGGCCTCAATTAGAGTTAGGAGCAAAGCTAAACAAGGAATTTTTGTTTGCATGCAATGGATCTTATGCAGGTCACATTCATTTTAAAGTCTGTCAGTTTAGCTGTTTGTAGTTAGTCTGTTTGTCATGTCATCTTCCAACTGCATATTTTCCAACAGTTCAGATTTGATTGGGACAGTCCCAGTGTCCTGAGATTGGCACATTCGTCCCAAACTGGTTCTGTTGCCAGTGTGTGTGTCCTATTCAGACACTGATGCTATTGCAAAATATCGGACTGAGCAATATGACAAACAATGCATGGGAAACAGTTAAAGTGACAAATGGGAAAAAATTATTAAAGCAGTAATGGTCGTTATAATAAAATAATTCTGCAGCGCATTGCAGCCTAGTCTAGGTGCAGCTAGATCATTCTACAAATGTGTGAGAGTGGACTGCAAGGAAGCCATGAATATTTACACTCTCCAGTGAGGGACCAGTTTATCGTGTAACTCTCTATTCATTCACAGACTTCAACATATTCAAACAACTGAAAGAAAACAGTAATTATATGGTTGGCAAAACCAGACCAGCCCACTCCAAAGCTTTTTAGCAACAAATCCCCTAATGGGACACCTGCAGGAGAAAATAATATTTAAAGCTGCCTTCAAATGGCTTACTCTGAAAATAAATGCTCTTATGACCAAAAATAAGCTTAAATAAGTAAAGACCTCTTGAGTTCATAAGAAGTACGGGGCATATTTCAGATATAATGAACACTTATGAAAGCAACATGATCTCCTTGAAATTGAAGTACAAGCATTAACAGTCACCCAGGTTATGTCACGAGGTTGAAGGGATGATAATCTGGAGAAATACAGTAGTTAAAGGTCAACTATTGTAATATTTTAAAAATAATAATTTATTGTAGCAAAAGATATATATATAGAAACCAAAATTAAGTTGGTACTCAAATTATCTTTCAGTGCCACTTGTATCTAGCAAATCTCCTGAACTATCAGTCACATCAGTCCTGTATTAGGGCCTGATTCAGACCCACTAGCGAGCGGCTGTCCGCTCGCAAGTGGGTCGATGTTATGGACTGAGCATGCGCACGACGGAGGGAGCTCCGTCGTGCGCATGCGCCAGACGCGACGAGCGAAGGAAAGTCCTTCGCTCGTTGTGTCCGATCAAAGGGGGCGTGCTGTCAATGTTGATTGACAGCACGCCCCCTTTGGTGGGCGTGCCTCCCTGACGGGGGCGTTCCCACGGGAACGCCTCCCGTCAGAAGCCGGCCCACTGACATCACTAGTGATGTCAGTGGGAGTGATTTTGGCTCTGATAGAGCCAAAATCACTCCGGAGCTTGCGGTTGAGAAACTCAACCGCAGGCTCCGGCTCGCAAATTCGATGGTCGCGATGGTCTCGACCATCGCGACCATCACAATGCACGCTCGTATAGCCTGTGGGTGGTGACCCACAGCTATACGAGCGTCCAGGAGGACGCTCCATGAAAATGGAGCCCGGCCCTCATTCAGAGCGTGCGCTCTGCTCAGAGCGTACGGCTCTGAATGAGGGCCTTAGTTCCTTATTACTTGATGTGAAGGATCCGAATATTAAACTGCAAGTTTTTAGAAGTGGAGATGTTGCCCATAGCAACCAGAGTTTAGCTAATATCTTAATATGTTAAGTAGAATCTGATTGGTTGCTAAGGGCAACATCTCCACTTGTAAACACCAGCACTTTAGTAAATATACCCCATAGTCTCCAACCCAGCTCCAGACTTACAACCTAGATCGGGTTCAGACAAATCCTCAGGCTTGACAAATTTGCTATGTTCATTTATTTTAATTAATGATAAAAGGATCACATAATAAAACACAATGTTAACCATCACTTTGCCAGGCCTGTTGCAGTTTTTTGTTTGTTTAACATTTTTAATAAAAAGCACCCTATAAGAGTCAGACATCAGGTCATGACCACAGCTGGGAGTCTGACGTGTCATAGTGCTGCTCTGCAAGACTCATTGGTTCAGGAGCAGAAATGGTGTAATTACACATGTAAGGGAAGTAGGCGGGATAAATGAGAACTTTAGGAAGCCTGGCATAGGTGGGTTAAAGAGAGAGAGGGAAGAGATAGGGTGAGATAGTCTATGGTTAAAAAAACATGAAAAAAAAAATGAATATAAATAAATGAATAAAAAGAAACAATAAAAGAAAGAGAAAGTGGAAATAGCATATTTAAAAAAATAAATGAATGCAGTTGTACATATGTGAAGTCGTTCAAGTTGGTTTTGTAACAACCAGTGCTGCAGTTAAAGGTTGTCCCTTTAAAAAATCAGGAGGACTATACAGTTATGTTTGGGGGCGACTCTCGGACATGCCCTATGCAGCAGTCCCTGGTTATCTGAGGTGGCTGTTTGGATGGGCATGGTATACATGATCCATCTTTCTTGTTTTGGTTATCTATAGCCCTTTGGGGCCACTGGCTGTCTGGCACACACCTCCTCTTGAGGTTATGATGAAAAATAACAAAGCTATGGCTAAATTCTCTTCACTGCTTAAGGCCGTATTCAATTAAAGCGAAAAGTCAGTTTCGGCGATACTTTTTGCCGATGACGTTATTTTCGCCGGTTTCACCTTATCCCCGTATTCAATTCCAAATACTTTTCACCTATGCGGAAAGTCAATGCAATGGACCCGGCGAAAAAGTTTCGCCTATGAATAGCAGGTGGAAAAAAGTGCAGAATTGGGGTTATGGGGTACAAACGTGGGAAAACCACCCAGTACCCTAAGGACAGCCCCCCCAAAGGTAAACTGTGTTAAAAAAAATTTAAAAATAATTAACACCCCAAAAAAGTACTTTCATTTTGGGGGCAAAAAAAAAACAAAAGCTGGGGTACAAAGTTAAAAACTAGCTAAATAGACTCCAGGGGGTCCCCAAGTATGCGGCAGGTGTTTTTATGATTGCAGGTGGTTGCGGCAAGTGGATTTAGCAAGTTTTTTAAAACGTCACATTAGCAACTTCAAAATATTCTAGCACCCATTTACAAATACCCCAAATTTGATGGGACTAGTTATTTTCTCAAAATTTTTTCCAAAATGATATTCTTCACCACTTTTTAATACACGCAAACAAGCACCTATTGAGACCATTTAAAATGGCCAAATACCTTCAGCAGGGCTATTTGGGGGTATCCAGAGTGATTCCCCCATGTCAGTATATCTTTTGGGGGGTGTCAGGCTGATTTCCCCAAAACTTTTCGACGATTTAAGTTTCGCCGGGTCCCGTTTTCATTGATTTTAAATTGAATACGGGGGTAAGCAGGTACGAGCGCGATACATTTTCGCATCCAAAACCAGTGATGACGGCGAAAAGTCCGGCAACGGATTTTTCGCTTCTAATTGATTACGGGCCTTAGTCTGGTGGCATTCATTATGAGTGCCATTGTGTTTGGAATTTGTGAGACAGAGAGGCAGATAGCTTTCTGGTCTACATATATATATATGTACATACAGTCTGCAGTCTTAGTGGTTTAGTCAATAAAATAGCTACAGTTTGTGTTCCAGATCTTTTTCTTTACTGAAACATTACAGTTAATTAATGCAATGTTTTCTATTTAAGATTCTAGAAGTGACAACAGGTAATCATCACTCACACAGTACCAAGCAGTGGTGAGAATACTTAAACAGCTTTTTACTTATTAAAATTACAGTTTTAACCATTTAAGGCAAAGAACGCACCAGGACTTGTACTCTATGCTGCACTGGATAATAATACAATTTATAATTGTAGACAATCAGCAATCTAAAGGTCAGTGCCCATTAACAGGCCACCTGACTCCTCCTACCCTGGTGACAATTCCATACTGGGATATAATCCAAACACTGGGCATGAGTACCCTTCTGGCTGCCACACCAGCCAATCTCATGGACTCCCCCCAAACATATATATATATACATATTACATATACACACACACACAGGTTGAGTCTCCCATATCCAAAATGCTTGGGACCAAGGGTATTTTGGATATCGGAATATTCCGTATTTTGGAATATTTGCATTCTACATTGAATGTCTTAAGAATAGGGCCCAAATATAAACACATAATTTTTTGCTGGTGAAAGCATACATTTTTTTTCTCAGTATATACGAATTAGAAAAGTACGATGAAAAGTTCTCTTTGCCTCTTCATTGCTCTGCTGGTGTTCCTGTAGCCCCCATAACCAAGAATGCGGGCTGTGCAGGTCCACTTCTCTCATAATGCCATCTCTGTCTTACTCTATTGTACGATTTCTACCTAAATGTATTTTATTGCTTAGCTCCTTCCCTGGCCAGTCGTCACAGAACAGCATCTGATGGCAGCTAGCATGCACACTAGCCTACAAACATATGTATTTTGCATTTGTGATAGACAGCCACTAAAGAACATTTTTTAGATTTCTCTTCACCGGGACAGGAGGTTGTGGTGAGAATTATCATGGCAGTTATTTATTGATAAGTATGGCAAACATGTGAATAAAGGTACAAAATGCTGATGATAATGTAGACCACTGTACACAATTTACTAAATAGATCCCATAAGATGCTTTCAATACTTTATGACAGTTAATATTGTACTTTAGGAAGATTGATTTCTGCAATGATTTAAAAAAGGGGATGGGTGCTCTGATACACATCTGCTCTTGGTTTACAATCTCAGTTCAGAATTGAAAAAAAAATCTTGATTATTGTAGAGAATATAAGCCTGGGTTATTTTAAGAGAAGAGGGGGCCCGTGTACAGATTCAGTGAGTCCTCTCCTCTCTCCGGTGGTCCAGCGGTGAAGTAGATTCTGTCTTAGTGCCAGAATCTACTGCGCATGCGCAGGTCTCCGGGACAATGGCGACTGCACCATTTTCCCGGGGTCAGCAGTACTGCGCATGCGCGAGTCTCTGGGAAAATGGTCACCGACATTTTCCCAGTGATTTTCGCTGCTCTGCAATGACGGGTTGGCGTTGCAGAGCAGCACTACGGACAGTATAAGACTATGGGTGCAGGGCAGTAGTCAAAGTGGAAATTTTGAAGTGGGGGTATGGAAGTATCAAAGGTTTACTTAGGCATGCCCAAATCCTGAGTCCCTTGAGATTTTCATACCCCCACTTCCTCCTACCCACAAGCACACCTTCCCTCACCCCACAGCACACCGCCCACCTCACCTTGCTCTGTCCTGGTGATCGCGGCCATGGTGCTCCCTTCCTTTTACCCTTCCCCAATCCTGGCTTGTCCTTGGTGGCACTGGCATTTTTAAATCAGTGCCGACCATGAGTAAATGACAGATTGCGGACCAGCAGCCAATCAGGGGCAGCCACATGGTGATCGCAACTGGGACAGTGACAGTCCCAGCACCGGACGAGTGTCAATATGCCAGCCGCCCCTGATTGGCTCTGGCTGCAAGCCAATCATGGCTCACGGCCTGAGCCATATTTAAACAATCAGCAAGCAGCTGCTTGTTGACCGGTGCTAGGACAGTGACAGTCCCAGCGCCGGACGGGTGCCAAAGTGAAGTGCCAGTATGACATACTGTTTCATGCCGGCACACTTTGAGCACTGGTGCAGGGTGTGGGCCCCCCTGGACCAAGGGCCCATGTGCACCACACACCCTGCACCCATTATAGATATGCCCCTGTTACAGGCCTGTTAGGGCATTGTAGAGAGGAAAATATCTTCAATTAATAATAATTCAACTATTGCTCAAATGATAACTGTATAAATAAACTGGGTTTTGTAAATGTAAAGTCACTGAGGGCAGGTAATCTGATTGCCCTTTTGTTGTAATATCTTTCTATCTTTCTTGTGTCATTAAAATGTACATTCCATTATGGTATCCTGTCAGCAAGAAAATACAATTACCTGGACAGGATGGGTAGACAAAAGCCTTTTCATCTACCGTATGTCTGCATATACAGTAGATGATGGGAGGATGCCTACTTGGGTCTAAACAGCTGTCTAAGCAAATGATGTGACCAACATAAACAAGGATCAAATACCTTACAATATTTTATCTGTTTTTTTGACACAAAATTTATATTTCTATAGCAGCTAGAATTCCCTAAAATTATAGAAAAATACCTGAAGCCTATACGCCGGTCTGGGAGTGACTAAGGTGTATGGTTTGGAAGAAATTTGGTATCTAACTAATCACACATCTCAGCACAGTCTTGTTTCCATTCGTTTTATAGCTTAAATAATAGAGGTTAATGTGAACATACCATATTTCAAGTAGCGAATACTCAAGAGAAATTATGGTCCTGATTCATTACCGATCGCAACTGCGATTACACACACAGACGGCTGTTTGTTGCATTCTGTGCATGCATATGCATCGCAGTGCACGTGCGTGAAGGTCTCACTGCGATAGGACTGTGATCGCAGTGACTACGCAGACCCAACGCAGAGTGACAGGAAGTGACCATTTGGGATGGTGACATGGGGGTTTCCGATGGTACTCAATGTTACAGATGATTTTGCAGACTTGCAAAGTATTACGGTTAGTATGGGGATGTGGGCATCCTTATGTTAGGCTGCGATGGCATATTTTCGCAGTGAGACTGCATGCGTAATTGCAGCTGCGATCGCATAGCAATAGCGATCCGTTTTGAATCAGGCCCTATTTGCAGTTATTTGTTCTCAGATTAAAAATTACCTGGGCAGAACAGACATATTCCCTGGGTTAATTAACAAGCCAGCCAGTTATCATGACATCACTATGGTGGGGGGAAGCTGATAAAACGTATGGGAGCCTTTTAATCTAATACAGATTTGGGGGATCAATTCTAATTTGGAGTCGGGAGCTGCATTTTCCTTCTGTGAACCCTGTCTTTGAACAAGCTATTATATCACTAAGGTCATGCTATAACTATGATTTATTGCTAGAAGCAGGGGGAGAACAACTAACTGAGTGGTAGGTTATGTCACTGGGCCTGTGCAAATGTGATACAGTGGGCCTGATTCAGATATGTACACAATGTCACACTGCACATGTGTCATGACACCTTAGTGATACCGCCTCAATGAGGATTTCTTGCAAAGTGATTGACGTTCAGGTACCTTTGGGGTGGTTACAGGAGTGGAGGCAAAAATGCAGGCATATTGCATCCATTTTTTGGGAGTGTCTTAGCCTACAATTGCGATCTCATACACAGGTAATGTGGTCCTGACATCTCAGTTCAGACGGGCATTCTGCACAACTATAGGGCTACTCAGGTGGCTGATTATACAAATATATGTGACATAGGCTGTGTATGTGTACGCAGTTACTTGGATTGGCAAAGGTCCTGGAAGGCTTCTCAATACATATCCTGGCGTATGCTATATTTGCATATTTTCGCACAGCAGCAGCGCGTGGCAGAGTGATAGAATAGTCATTGTATTATATTAGACTCTGCCCTCACTACATCAGAACGTGGGGATCTGCATGACTGCACCCCTGACACTAGTGTAGTACCAGTTCCGGGGATACAGGCATTGGCTCTGACCATAGTTAGTGCCCAATCAGGGACACCTATTGGATCCCTGACAATTATAAATAATGGAATAATAAAAGTATGCTAAAAATCTGGATATGTGGAATTACAGCATGTTAATAATTATTGGCAATTTGATTGTTTTTGCTGGACAAACCCTGATCATGAAGTTGAATCCTTATATAGAAAAGGCAACATCAGAGCACAGAGTCACTTCCAAAATTGGTATTTAGGCCAAGATGTAACCCTGAGAACAGTGAAGAATGATGAATTTTGCATTGTGGATATTCCACAGTTTAATCATATTTAATGCTGTCTATAAGTCAACGTCTCGGGCAGCTGTTGGCATTTAATTAGCCCTGTCCAAAGCAGCTGTCCCGCCCCCTGTTAAATCTCAGCTACACCTCCCCACCATTACCCTGCAAACAGCTGCCGGGCTGCGTCCCGAGCTTAAGGTTCATCCCCCCAAATCCTAAACAAACGTCTGCAGAATCTGCAGGCCCCCACGAGACGCCAGCGATTATATCCTTTCTGTCCCACTCTGGCTCCTACTAATGGATTGATTGGGACAGTTCTTTCTGCTGGCAGTGAGCACCATATTGTTAGACAGCTGCCCAAGATGGAGATGAGAACTTAACTGCTTGTGCACTACAGTTGTGGTTCTTAATCTTTCTTTGTCGTGACACACTGAAGTGACATCCACAGAGGTAACACAACATGTAAAATATATAAAAGTATATGTTAATTATCCTTATGGTATTATTAAAATCTGCTAGACATACCTAAGTAAATATATTTTGAGCCGATGCCATCAATGGTAGATATGAGAGTCATTTATAGTCTTGCGCACTGGGTTGTCACTATTTCACACAGTAAGTGTATATGTGTATCATACTTGCCAACACTCCCTGAAATAGTAGCAATCTCCATGACTCCCTGAAGAGTCTAGCAATCTCCCTGATTGCACCTTACCCCCATTATGAAGCTATTGTATAAGAAAAAAAAACCAGAGATATATACATTCAAATGGGATCATTAGTATCATTTCCCTGCATTGGTAATAAGGCACAATCATCCCTATGGCTACATGCATTTTCTGAAAAGTATCAGTGTGTTTTCATCAACGAGTAGATCTTACTAACTGCTTTTGGGCTCATTTACATTTGGATGTAAATCAATTTTATAATACACCACTCAGATGTAGCAGTACATGTTCACTATACAGCTGCGCTAACAGGTGTTTCTTTCACAGTCTGCCTGAAATACTTTTTCAAAAGTAGGCAAGCATGATGTGTATACATATAACAAAAAGGGATCAGCTTCTCTAAGAGTTAGCAAAGCTGAACCCTATTTTTATTTATACACATATAACTTATTGTATTATTAAGTGCCAGTTTATTTACAACTATTAATTACTATAACTAGTTACTAGTATATAAATGTTTCATACTTCCAACTCCTGTTTGTCCCCATTCATTTTACACCTACCCCAACTCTATCCACACCTACTGTACCTAAACTCCTCCTGTTCTCACCATACACTTCCAGCAAGTTTACATACATTAATAACACCCTTTACCCCTCCATCCCAAAATACCCACCCAAAGCACACAATCCCAATGTCCCGCTCCCCCAGTAACCAGTGTAGTTACAGTATACTTACCCCTAGGTCTATGATTCTGTGGCTGCCTGCCTGCAGAAAGCAGCACCTCTCTGACCCTAATGGAAACCAGGGAGCGTATCAGGGGCGTATCTATAATAGGTGCAGGGTGTGCGGTGCACACGGGCCCCTGGGTCCAGGGGGTCCAATACCGCACACCCTGCACCCATATAGTTTTATACTTACTCTGAGAAAATGGCACTGGCCATTTTCCCGGTGACTCTCACTAAGACAGAATCTACTGCACCGTGGCTACGCTGCACTGCACAAGAGAGGAGGGGCACTGAATATGCACACGGGCCCCATCCTCTCTTAAAATGCCCCTGGGGCATATGATACCCTGAATCAATATGTGGCACCTGAAAACCACGGGATGATGCCGATGTTACTGATGAAATTATGCCAATGCAGTATCACAGGTGTGCCATGTATCCAGTGGAGCAGGTGGGAGAGCAGGAAAGCAACTTCTTGTCCTCTTGCTCTACTAGACTCAAGTGCATTTCCTCGCGCAGGACCTGGCCTTTCACCCCGCTGTCATAGTTGTGACTCGAGACATTGTGGACAACATTGAACCCCATTGTGCACCATTCTGCGTGACACACTTGGCATTAACTCGCAACATACAATAAGGTGTCATGACACACACTTTGAGAACTGCTGCATTACAAAATATTATGCCACTAGTGAGTAAACTGTAATATTAAGCTGCCATAATTGGCTCATTTTACCATCATTCACTTGTCTATGCCAAGTTAGTGCCCACTTCCCTTCTGGTAATCCACACCAACAACCCCCCTCCCACTATCGAGATCTTCAATGTCTGTACATAAATGAATTTTTATGCTAACTTCTGCCTAATATAAGACACATAGATCCCGATTCAGAGATGGATGCAGTTGGACGCAGATGTGATGCTTTCATATGCTAATGCAGCAGGAGGTGTCTGAGGAGAAAAGATGCCTCCTGACAGCATTGCAGATCTGAGTGCTGCATCCTAAAATGTAGCACTGGATCATCTGGCCATCTGAGTAACCCTAGGTTACTGAGAATGGGGATCGCAGCTACGTAGCCGAGGCCAGAAAGTCCCTGGCCTTGGCACTCCCAGAAAGCAGGGGCGGCGCCCCCATTTTCTCGCAAAGGAGGCCGGTATCGCCCCCAAAAGGCTGCAGTCTGTCAATCAGACTACGGCTCAGGGGGCACTGTGTGCAACGACACAGGACCCATTCTGCACAGGCCATCAGGTTTGCGTACATCTCTGAATGAGGCTTTTAGTACCAAAGATATTTTCTTTTAATACAGCTACTTATCTATATGAGTTACAAGCTGACCATTATCAAGTACATTTAGGAATACAGAGGCCATACTTGCCTACTCTCCTAAACAGTCGGGTGCTCCCGGGCCCCCGAAATAGTGGGCAAATCTCCAGGCCGGCGCCATCCACCCGCAGACCCCTCCACACTCCCCTTTGTAATTGGGCGGTTCGGAGGAGCCAATGACGCGATTCGCGCTGAAATGCCTGTAATCTCGGCATTGTGTAGTGGGGGCATGGCCACGATGACGCAATCGCAGTCACGCCCCTATCCTGCCCCCAAATTCGCATCACGCTGCCCTGCTGTGCTGATCTGGCTGCCTCCTCCTGGAAGATTGTCGGTAACCCTGACACAGGCATCCACACATACTCTCGCCTGACTCATTCACCACAACAGACTTTGGCATGCAGACAGCAGGATGTCAGGCTACTGCTACAATATCAAACCATTAACCCATGGTCCTGCACAGAATATAAATATAAATAATATATTGGTTAAAAAAAAAATACAATTGCTGGATAAGAATTAAGCTAAGTAATACATACAGTTTTATAAATAAGTAATATACTGTGTTATACCAATTACTAACATATGCAGGCATCGCTAAACAAAGATTGTAAGTGATTATGTGTGATTAGTTAGCATCTGTAGAATTGTATCTTTATTATATGGCCAATGCAATATAGAATTGAACTTTTTGTGAACTTTAACTCTAATATGCCTGCAGCTACATAATGGTTTTGCTGAAGCAAAGTTATAGTGAGTATCACACTGTCGGCATCATTCTAATGTGCTGCTGTTGTATTTTTTCACAATGATTAGTGTCTGGCATCTAATGTCAATTACTGGATATGTTATAGCTATTATGTACTGTATGCACACCTACAAACATTACAGTTCTACAGAAACCCGTGCCCATAATACTTTGTGCTTCTACCAGATTTTTCTTATCTAGGCATGCCCCTTCTCAGGGCCGCCATCGGAGGAGGGGGACTGCCGGGACTGGAGTCCCTGGCCCCCAACCCTGGCTAAACGGGAAGGGGGGGGGGAGTGGGTCCGCCTGCTACTGCCACTGAAGAGCCTGCAACCAGAACTACCCCCTTGAAGAGAAGAAAGGGGGCCTGGCCACGGCTGCTACCACCCACCGACCCGGTCCCCATTAGGAAATAGAAAGAGATGGAAGAGGTCGGCGTGCGTGACATCATGACGTCACGGCGCGCTGCTGGGTGGAGATGTCAACGTTGGAGGAGCCGCAGATCTAGAGGAGCAGCGTCTGCAGTGCTGGTGGAAAAAGCGGGATCCTTCTTCACAGAAATAAGGTAAGTGGGAAAAAAGGTTGGGCAGCAGGGCGCTGAGACTGGGATTAAGAACCGGGGGGGGGGGGGGGTGTGGACGGAGGCCGGCCCCGCGTGTATAATGGCAACCACGGCACTGAAGGGGTTAACCCCCGTGCTGGAGCGCCATTTTTATAAGGGACAAAAGGCGCCCTTTGTAAATGTGTTCTCTGCGCTAGGCGCCAAGTGTTTAAAAAATAAAATCGTATTTAAAATGATATGTGAAGCACTGAGCCAGGACGGCAGGTCCTGGGCTACAGTGCTGCAGGGTGCAAAGCCTGATGCTGTGCACACGCATGAAATGTGAATGTATTTAAAATGTATGATTTTACATGTATATTTTGTAAGGAAAATGCACTTCTTGAATATTCCTGTAAAAGATATGACCAGCTTGTGACTGCAGGAAATTAGATGCTGATTGTCATTTCCTAGCAGTCTGATGAATAGAAAGACCTGTTGTGGTCAGTAAACTCCAGGTGAGACCTGGATGGGAGCTTGCTGTGTGAAGGTGTGAATAGTGTCATATGGCCAAACCCTTCGTTTACATCACTTTCATTGAAATGCGGGCTAGGAAGGCTCCTCTGTGTCTCTGTGTACAATACCCAGCAAGTGTGGAAAAAAAAAATGTGTTTGTTTTTTAAGGAGCTCCTATTGGGTATAACTTCCTAAGAACCCAGAAGGTGTTAAAACTGGGAAACCCAAAACTGCTTTTAGTTGTAGATATGTAAAAGGGCAAATGTCCTTGAAATTTGCATTATATTTACCTTCTGAAAGACAGTATATGCTAACTCAATTTATGCTTTAGGAAGCCAACTGATTTTGGGTGGATTAGAAAGGAGGAAATTGGATGACTCCTTTAAAATGAAATATGTTGTTAAAGGAATCATGATTGGTTGAGAGGAACCCAGGGCGGATTTACTCCCCTGTGATATTGTGTGTAAGAATGATATAAAAAGAGGGCCTGTGAGCCCTGTATGTTGTACATCTTTGAAAATCCTTTATGGAGAAGAACTGCTGTTAAGATTCCTGTATGCTGATTATTCCCTTTCAACTTGAAGGAAGGTCTTTTTTAAGACTTTGAGCAATAAACATCTTGCCTGACTTCAATTGCCTCAATCCTGCGACCAACAGAATTGCGCCAAACGCTATTCCGTTCTCCGGCTGTTCTGGGTAAGAGCTCAGTGTTTCCGTTCAAGCCCTCTGCCAGCTACCATGCAGACCTGGTCCATTGCGAGGGATCAGGAGGAATCAGCCGACGCCAATCAGGGGGTGTGGCCGCAGCTTGTCAAATGCATACGCAGCAGAAGCGGTTCCAGGTGCCGAGGTAGGAGCCTGGGTTTTCTAAAGCGGTTCCGAGTGCCAATAGGAGGAGCTCGGTGATGGCAGCATCGTTACGCCCACGGCGCAGTGGGTAGAGTCAGTGAGAGGTGGTCACTGAAGGTAAGTGGGAATCCCTGATACCCCAAGGTCAAGTGGGGATCGAACCCCCCAACCTGTGATCGGGAGTTCGGGCTGGAAGCCATCTGGTCACAGGGGGGCTTACTATTTTGTCAGTCCCGGGCCCCACAATTTCTGATAGCAGCCCTGCTCCTTGCATGTTTTCATACTGCTCTTCAGCATATTAGTTGATAAGCTCATACTGCCCAGAACCTACTCCACAGGGTGGCACTAACACATGCACAAATTCACTGTAATGGATCTGCAGCTGACGTGGCAAGGTCTTATATACCTTTGTTTGTTTCATATCCAACACTGCAATTACGTTTATTGACTATGACACGTTTAGTAAACTTTCTACCCACCAGTTGAGGCAATTTTAGTCAATGAACTAGAATTTTTAACCACTTTACTGAGAATTTGTTTTTTACCAACTGGCCCAATTTTTTTTAAGTTAAAAAAACCTAATTTTTAAAAAGCAATTCAAGCATATTATTGAAAAAAATTGTAAAATTACTTCCACTATCCATTGGCAATAGACCACCTAGTGCTGTGGTTCCAAAACTTTTTTGAATCAAAGCCCTAATGTATCAGAATTGTTTTCACGGCACTCCTAAGCCAGAAGTTTTGTTACTGAGAAATTCAGAAAAAAATGTAGTGAAGTAAATTGTGCTTACCTGTCATCCTTAGGTTAATTTATGTGGTGGGTGACAGGTTTGCGTTTCTGTTTGTCCACATATTTATATTACATTGGCCATAAATAATTTTATTTGGTGCTGGACCACCAACCTGAGGCACCCCTGCAAGTGTCCCGAGGTACCCCAGGGTGCCGCGGCGCACAGTTGTGGATCCACTGCCCTAGTGGCAATTGTTCTACATTAGTATTATACCCCTAGTGGTAATAGATTCCCAGTTGTGTAAACCCCTCTGCCCCATTGTAATAGATCCCCTTTTGCACATGCACTTCCTCTTCTCCCAGTGAGGGCAATTTAAAATCCCTCAATCAACAAATTTTATTTCACTAGGGCATTATAACCCCCCCCCTCCATTGTGAAAATTAACCTCCAGCCCCAACCCCATGAGGCATTACCACTTCCCCAAATGCAGAGCGCAGCGGAGCATGTTACAGAGGGGAGTGATGATCAGTCCACCCTGCTGCAGCTGATCTCTGCTCAAAGGCTTCATCACACTTTTGTCCCCATCACATGCGCTCCAGAATGGCGTTTGCATGGCATTCTGGGGCACAATTCCATCAGTGATGTTGGCGATCACAGACTGCTACAAGGCAGTCAGAGGACACCCATTGTGCACCATGCGACTGTGTCAGCCAAAGCCCAGCTGGTTGCGCTTGCATTCCATGTGACGATGCCAGGTAAGTATTTAAGGCTGTATTTTGTGTCTAGAATACTTTTCCTAGGTTGAGTATGTTAAAGGGAAATGAGCCAAAGGGCTAAATTGCTTTGGTTAAATTAAACAAGTGTCACTCTGACATGGGTTGGCTATGGGATGCCAGCGCTTGAGATCCAGGTGGTCAGACTCCCGACGCCGGCATCCCAACAGGGTTAGGATACTGACACTTATTGGTCAGCAGTCTAACCCATCTCCCTACCCCTAACTTTCTCTTACTGGTGCCTAAACCTAACCTCCCCCTCTCCGCACCCTAAACCTAACCCTCCCCCCTTAGTGGCTAAGCCTAACTCAACCCCTCATGCCTAACCCTCACCCTAATCCCAGTACTTACCGTTGGGATTCCGGCAGGGCTGGCTCTAGGGGTGTTCGACCAATGCGGTCGCACAGGGACGCCACCCATAGAGGGCGCACCCCTCCCCAACATCCCGATTACAGCGAAGTGGCCCGCGAGTGGTCAAATCGGGAGGTTGGGGACCCCCACCGCCGCAGCTGTGCGGCGGTGCCGGACCCCAGATTCTGAATGGATGCTGTGCGGCATCCATTCAGTGACGGGGAGGGCTGAGGGAAGCCTAGCTAGTGAGGCTCCCCCCAGCCTGACATTATTTGGGGGTGTGGCCTATGGTAATTAGGCCACACCCCATTTTCGGCCACGCGCGATGTAAGGGCGCCCTCTTAAGAGCCGGCACAGGGTGCTTAACCCCTGGAGCCAGCCCTGGATTCCAGCTTTGGCATTCTAAGCACCAGCCTCCAGACTGTTGGAATTCGGGGCGTGATTCAGCAAGGATCGCTATTCTGCTAATACATACGCAGCGCAGTTGCTAATCTCAGCTGTGATATGCAAATGATTGCATTTGCATTGTGATCGCAGCCTAACAGAAGGACACCCACTTCCCCTTACACACATCCGTATACTGAGGCAACATAGTGAAATAATCGGTAACATCCAGTAAATCGGACGCAAACGCACAGTTAAGGCAGGTCAGACCTCACTCAGGAACTGCTAACTTCAGCGCATGCTATGAGGCCTCAGGCTGCATATGGTATCGCAGTGGCTAATTTATCCACGCTCATGCAAAGTGTGAATCTAATATTTATATAACTGTCACTTTTAATTTTCATTTCCCAAAAGTTGTGAAGTCGTTTTGCCTTATGCATGCATGTATTCTGCAGGTCTTTGGACAGACCTGTACTGTATATACTGAAGCTGTGAGTGTATATAGGATACACGTTTAGCAGTTGCCCCCACAGAGAATGTGGTCCCCTCATTCAGGAGAAGACTGTATACAGAGAAATAAAGTGTTTATATTCCACAGGCCTGGCCAAGTAAAGATAGAGAGGATGAAGGGAGGGAGAGAAACCCTGTGTTACAATGAATCACCAGCCTCTCATGAATTTAGCTGCAGTTTATGGTAAACTATCCCTTAAGGACAATCATTGCCTGTATTCCGCTCTCAAGTGACTTTTACCCTATCCCCTTATGATTTAACCCTATAAACAATCCCACCACCACCACCCCTATTCCTCTCCCATTGCTTTATTTCTCTATTCTAGCATGTCTCTTGTTCTCTTGTTTTCTCCTGATCACATCTGTTCCAAGTGTGTACTAGGGTTGTACACTGAAGGGTTACCCAGGGGAATTCTGGAACTATGTCTGCAGTATAAAGCAGAGAGAGCACTTGGGGAGGGAGGTGCGGTGGAAAAACATTGCTAACTAAATTTCCAAAAATGTTCTTTGCAAATCACTTCTATGCCAGATCTTATTACAAACAACATATTCATTGTCAGCATTACTGCATAATAGTTTTAAAACACATATACATAAATATAATCCATACAAACATATTATTAGTAAAAATCAAGAATGGTAAAATTATACGTTTACTATGTCCAGGAAAAATTATTGTTACTACAGTTACTGCCTGTAACGAGTTCTTTTCTCTGCATCATATTGATAACATTTCCTACTTGTCTATCATCTTTGAGAACACACTTGCATAGTCTACCAAGCTATAATTTTATTTTATTTATTAACACTTAAATATACAGGGAATATCTATGACAACTTTCATATCTACCCTTATTGCTCTGACCCTAAGATGGCCACATATGCAATGAGCCTACAGCTCAGTTGGAGTGCCATATGAACAAGATCTGGGTCACTCCCAGAACATAGGGCCTGATTCAGACAAGCGGGTCGATGGTGGGGTACTGCGCATGCGCAAGCCCCGGAGCGAGAGAGAAATTCTCTCGCTCCGGGACTGACTACAAAAGGGGCGGCTGTCGATGGTGATCGACAGCTCGCCCATTTTGTAGGCGGGGCGGGGGGTGGCTACACAAACTGAGGCGTTCCCGAAGGAACACCTGCCGTTTGTGGGAGGGGCACCACTGACATCACCAGTGATGTCAGTGCAGAGCTTCCTGCTCTGTTAGAGCAGGAAGCTCTCTGGGCCTTGCGACGGACGAGACCCTACCACAAGGGTCTCGTCGAAAGCCCCGATGGTCGCGACCATCACCTGGCCGCCCGTAAAAGCTGTGGGTGGTAACCCACAGCTTAGCAAGCGGCAAGGAGGCCGCAACCAAAAAAAAGAGCGTCCGGCTCTGAATCAGGCCCATATTGTGGCCGGTAAGTGTGCGGTGGGTGACCACAGACACCAATTGCCTAGTATTACTGTGTATAAGGCATGCTTGACTAACCATTCATGACACATGGAGATCGACCAATGTGACTGTAGATCTGCCTCATGTGGCTAATATGGCCACCACGGCACTGAGAAGTAAATCCCGATGGCATATTTAAAAGGACTAGCGGCACTTGACACCATGTACATGTATTATCAAAGTGTTTTCATTTCCTATTATTATTATTTATATAGCACATATATTTTGCAGCACTTTACAGAGAATATTTGGCCACTCACATCAGTCCCTGCCCAAGTAGAGCTTACAATCTATATTCCCTACCACATGGTCACACACATACACATTAGGGTTATTTTTTTTGGGACCCATTTAACCGGGTTGGGTATGGGGATGTCAGCGCTAAGGATCACGGTGGTCAGAATTCCGACGACGGCATCCCAACCAATGCAATCGATAAGTTAATATAAGGTATGCCAGGGGATAGTAAATACATTATTTGCAGAGCACTGGGTACCGAAAAAAAAGCTCCCAGTACTGACAGTATTAACCACTTAACTGTCGTGGTCCCATGGGATGTGACCGCAGCCAGCTGTGCTTCAGCTGACAAGGTCGTATCCCATGCGATTGCGCTGCCCCGCTGCGTCCCCTGCCTTTTAAAGAGGAGATTCATTCTGCACATTAGAAAAACAGGGATGTAACACACCGAGTCGGGGTGGAGGTGCTCAAAAACAGTGTTGCTTTTACCACAGGGGGTAATGTTAAAGAGTGCAATTGCCACTGAGGGAGTCTATTGTCATTGGGGGGCATGGGCTTCAGAAAAGGGGGGAAAGGGGGCTGTTGGCCCCCCCCCAAAGATTTTAAAGGTGCAGTGGCTGTGGATGGTATGGGGCTGTGCAATAGGCTGCATGGACCCTGCACCGCACCGAGGTGTCATGTGCGGCCTTTATGTTAAAACACCACACATTACACCTCCGCCACTACAGTGAGTCCCTGCGCTGGGTACGCGTTGTGCGCATCGGTAAGAGGCAGGAAGTTGAGGGGAGGAGAAGGGGAGGGAGCCAGAATGATTTTATGTTGCCCCCCCCCCACAACATAAAATCATTCCGACGCCCCTGTTGGGGAGTGATAGGCAATTTTGGACATGGGAAATATTTTACATTTATTATATATATATATATATAAAAATTAAAATTTCTGACCAGTTTTTTTTCTTTGGGGGGGAGAGGGGGAGTTGTCAGTTAAGTGATCGAAGAGCTTAAACCCTTGGGGCCCGGCTTTTTCATGAAATGATTTAGAAACCACCCAGTTTCTGCATAATTTTATGAAGTGTTATGTACTAATAGCCTAATGCAGGAGATTTCACAAAAACCTTGTGCAAAAAGGTCAATTAGCAATGCTGACTGCAGTACCCTTTATTGTCATTGGGGACTCCAGTCTGACCCCTATGTACCAAGCTACAAAAAATGAAGTTTGGCTCCTTCAGGTTACGCCATCTTTATATAGAGTAAAAGCTTTAAGCCCATTGAGGCATTTGTCCCGTACAACAAAATCTGTCACTGCCTGGCAGAATAAGGACATCTGGTCACAGGAACCCACTCATATGCTGTTTTTCAGCCTGTATTAACTTTCCTAAAATGCTGCAAATAACAGACCCAAACAGCGCCCCCTGCCCTGGCACAGGTCGCACTACCCTAGTTACGGCACTGATGCTCTCCCTGGAGCCCAAAGGACTCCACAAAATTTGGGAGGTGGCAGGTATGAAGTTACATTATTTATGTGGGCTCTTCATATTACAATCCAGCAGAACCCGTTCACTTGCAGGCATTCGTCATATCAGGGTTGACAAGAGGGGGAGTGAGTAGCGGGTACACAGGCATCGTGCCCTCCCTCCACCTGGATTTTTGTACCTGGCTGAGGGGCACACAGAGCAGCAAATATTTTTTTTTTGTAAGGAGGCATGGCCATGCTACTGTACCTTACATTAGACCACACCCCTGAAAGTACCAGGGCCCTGTATCATATTTATTACTTGTACTAGCCCTTGATTGGTGTGGTATAGTTACATTGTGGGGAAATTCCAACAGCTTCCAGTGGCTTCTTGTCTCTCTGGCTGTTTTCTGCTTGCTAAGTAATTACACTTATGTGTGCAAGATTTTGGCACCAAATGCCAGTGTAAATTAGTATGCTCTTGCGCAGTGCAATACATATATTACAGCAGTATCTAATAATGTTTTAGTGTTTCTTTGTTGCTCAGCCACAACACGCAGTCACACTTCCTTACATGTTGACAGCTTGTTTTTCTTAACGGTCACTAATGTGGAGATGAGGATAGCAAATGGCGTAGCAATAGATTTTCTTTAGTGAAAACTACTAATATGCACCACTAGGGGTGTTGTAAAAAGGCAGTTTACCTATAATTCTAACCTCTCAAAGTGCTACTTATTGTCTGAGATTACTCTTGTGTCCTTGCCCCAGTGTGTGATGATTCCTGCATTGCAGCGGTTGCTGTTGGCTTTGTCTTGGTGATGTTCCTAATGCTAAATATAAATATTCCGTCATTTTCTGTGTCCATCTACTAATCTTCTCCCATCCAGATGTTACACAAACCACATGCGATATGCAGAGAGCCAGCTGTGGCGGTCAACTGCACGCCTCCTCTATTATACGCCACACAGCAGGACTTTGAAGCTGTACTCTTCTCCCCAAACCTCTATCCTACCTTCCTTTCTTCCATTCAAACCCAATACACTGCTGTATAAAGTCAGACTGAGTATGACTTTGCCATGTTTATGTGTAACTTTCCATAGGAATATTAAACACATACTAAATAAAAGAGCACAGAAGGGTCAGACAAGTGTGAGAGCAGATAAATGATACAGCCTTACACAAGGCATGTGCCTATGGTCAGCAATGGTGAAGTGGCAAATTTCCCATACACAGCATGTATTAATGTACGCAATAATAGCATTTACAAAATTATATTATTCTTCATGTTTTATACTAGAAGGATTACTGTACTTAATTCTCCCCAGATTGCAGAACTGCTCTGCGTTTTGTTTTCACTTACTGTTTTCAGGGAATCATATTTAATATTTAACAGATGCTGCTACATTACAGAAAATGACAGTGACTTCTAAAGGCCTGAATACTGATTTCTAACTTGAGGATGTACCTTCATTTTCTGTGCATTTTCTTTTTAATAACTGATGGTTTCTCTGTTGGATGATCCAGGAGAAATGTTGGAAGAAAACATCTCCTATCCCATTGTTCCCGCTTTACAGGAAATTTCCCATAGACAAACTGTTAGGAAAACGGTTGCAGAAGCATTTTCCACTTACCTATGATCCCTATGTGTTTGAACAGTGATGAACAACTATTTCCCAAGTATTTCTGTAGCAGCTGTGGAGCGAATGTTTTTCCTGATATTGTAAGCAGTAGAATGAACTAGAAGGCAATGATTCAGCCGATGTCCTGAACACTCCTGATGGCTTGTGACAGTCACTAAATATATGTATGAAATCAGTCTGTCACCTTTTCATAGAGCCGTTGACCTGCTAAAGGTGGGCTGCACAACCATGCATTACATAATAGGTCAATGTAGTAATAAATATAGTACTAAATATATACTTCATTAGTATTCACATATTCCATTTATATCTGCATTGCCACCTAGGGCTTCATTCTGACTGACATGCAATCACATTTGTAATGTGGATATTGTGCTAATTGAATGCTAATGTGACTGTATGCATGTATTCTTACATATACATCACACCGCCTCACTGTTTTCATACGTTAGAGCAGCTGTCATCATTGGCTTTGGCACGTACACCTACCCATACTTACCGACTTTCGGTGCAGCAGAGGGCGTGGTGGTGGCATAAGTGGGCGTGGTGATGCGATCAGGTCATTGCGGCCCCACCCCCCTCTTTACAATGCCAATATTACCAGCATTGAAAAGCAGGGGGCGGATCGCCCACTTTTGTATGATACGTTGGTGCGACCAGGTGCAGGGGGCCAGGAGCGCCACCCTATTTTCGTGAGGCTACCAGCCTTTCCGGGAGAGTAGGCAAATCTGCACATACCCTATGTTGGGTGCAAGAGATCAGTCTGAAATAGTCGTCCCTTAGAAATAAGCATAACTAAGAATAGGACACGCAACTCTGTCTGCACACCCACGAAACTCCCATACACAGTTTGCTAAAGTTCGCTAGATACAGCCCCATATGGAGCGGTGTAGAATCAGGCCCCTAATGCTTGAATGTTGCGAACTTGTTCACTCTCCTCCCCATAGAAGGGGCTGCTCCATACAGATATTCTTCCTGGGGCTCTGGGGTATGTCACAGCACATGGCGCTATGTGACGCTGCTCAGATGGAGGGAGAGGGGGGACCACTCAGAAGATGCAAGAAGTCCTGGAGAAAGTTCTGACTGTTTTTCAGTACATAGAAGAGAAACAAAAGAGCCTCAGAAAAAAACAGCTGCACAGAGTATGTAGTCTCTGAGTCCTCGAGGAGAGGAAGGAACGGGTAAACAACATTTAATGATAAGGTAATGCAGCTTCAGTAGGATGACATTGTGAGACACTAGGATAAATGCATCCTTGGTGGGTACAAGTGCATTATATTAGAAGGTAGAACATACTGTATTTGGCATTTCAATGAGCGATTATGATTGTAGGGGCAAGTGCACTAATATAATGGAAAACATAGGTTTATCCTATAGAAGTTGTTTTCCTCATCTGTCTATGCCATATAATCTGTGCTTTTATCCTAAAATAACCAACTGCTTAATCTACTGTACAGTGGACTAGCTCAGTTCACCAAGCGTGGGTTAGTGTTTCTCTGCTACTGAACTCAGCCACAGCTTTTTTTCCCTCACAAATGGTTCATTTACATGTGTAATGGGAAAGTGAATAAAACCACATTAATGACATATTTCATGCTGTATTTTATGTAAATCCAGCAGTAAAGCCTCCAGTGATGTCAATATTTACCAACTCTTTCATAATGTCCTTGAGAATCTTCAAAGAGTCATATCCTGTAGGCCATCTTTACAGATCCCCATTCTCTTTCTTAGGAAGTGTGTGGGGGGGGGGGTCTGGCTTTGATGACGTAATCTGCAAATACTTGCCGCTTCCAAAGGGAAGGTGCAAAAAGTACTGAAGAATACTTATCCCTATGTATTATGCCTATATCCCTATAGAATGTAAGCTTGCAAGCAGGGCCCTCTTACCTCTATGTCTATCTGTTATTACTCGTTCTTGTTTTATCACCGTTTTGCTCCCAATTGTAAAGTGCAGGATTATGCTTGTGCTATATAAGTAAATAATAATCTATCACCATTTTAACCCATGCAGCTGCTATGAGGTCCATGTGGCAGCTTCTGGACCATGTACATAGTACAAACATATGGGAAATATGTACCAATCACCTGCTGACTAAATACCTAGCATATTTTAGTGTCACTTTGTGTACCAGTATTAATAATAGGTGAAAATAATATCAATGTTTATGCATGTAAGGTGCAGGATTGGAGGTATAGGGGCGGATTCTGAGGTGGATGCATCTGCTGCAGCTTCTCAGTATAAGCGCAGCCGCCTAATGCGAGAATCAGCCTGTGTATGCCGAAAATCCCAGCGTCTGCATGTAGAATGCTGTCTCGCTCTCTGTTTTTCCGCCTACAGCCGCATCCATCATAATTAGTATGTGGACATGCACCCACTCCATGCTGGGTGCCAAAGATCCTTCTGAAACAAGCCTCCCACCTCCATGGGCTTTGGTACCTAGCATGGAGTGGGTGCCAAAGGGTGTGTCTACTTGGTCCCCGCAAGGAACGCCCATTTCATGGAAAGAGTGATCCGATCAATCTGTCAGACAAATGATCCGTCCATGAGTGTATGCCGGATTCAGTGCATGCGCAGTCTCCTATATCTTTCTATGGCACAGGCGCAGTATGCTGAAATCTGTGAGATGCAAACGGCTCAGAAACAGGCTCATATTGTGAAGGCTGTGCCTGGGGTAAGAACAGAGCAGTGTTGTATTAGGAGGTGAAGATGGGATGCTGTTATGGGTTCTCTTTATTTGTAATTACACCTCAGGTACATGACTTGTGTTTTTTGAAGCAGGTTCCAACAGTTAGGTAACCACAAACATTGTGTCTACAATAGAACAATGCCCAGTGCCTTCTCATGACTTTAGGAAGTATTCCAAATAAGATTGTACTTTCTACAGTACATCATCGGATCTCAACATGTAAAGATTCAGAGGGGGTAGTTCCCATCCAGTCACTGCATGCTTTCAGTCATTACTCTCCCCTGAATTTATAGTTTTCAATGCATTATACTTTCTAGGTTCCTTTTCTAAACTGAATTCTGATTGTTGGTTGCCAGAGCATAATGTAGGAGAGGAAATGGCCCAGCTAATAGAGGGCCTGATTCACTATGGATCGTTATTCTGCTTATACACACGCAATGCAGTTGCTAATATCAGCGGTGATATGTAAATGTTTCCATTCGCATTGCGATCGCAGCCTAACAAAGATGCTCACTTCCCCTTACTCACATCCGTATACTTTGCCAACATAGAGAAACAATTGGTAACATTGGACAGTAAATGAAGCCCAGACCTTACTCAGGAATTACTTACTTATGCGCACGCTATGACGCCTCAGGCGGCATCTGGTATCGCAGTGGATAATTTATGCACACCCCTGCAATGACAATGAAATGCACTGGCACAACTGCGTTTCAATGACCACTCCCCCCAAGTCACACCCTGGAACGGTCACTTCCTGTTAATCAGTGTATGACCTATTGCAGCGAAGGGTTCGTGCACTGCAATGCGGACGCATACGCAGTTCGCAAAAATCGACTGATTGCGTGCGTATAAGCAACTGTGCCCCTTGCTGAATCAAGCCCAGGGTCATCAAATCCCCTTTTCTGTCATTGGTTGAGAAAAATTTCAACCACTTTGTTTTTCCTTTAACGAAGTTATTATTATTCAGGATTTACAAAATTTGGGAGAAAAAAATAAAATATAAGACAATATTAAATGCTCACTGGCTTATTACATTATACATAGTATTTCTCATATTTACCTGGACACTTGGCACAAGCTTTATTATAAATACATATGCCCTTTGACAGACAAATATGACACCATATTTCTCTTATTGTTAAATTGCTCTCCTTCAGATCACTCTTCTCTTTATCATGCCTACTTTTCATTCATACTCCCTCTCCACTCTTCCTCTGTCGCTTGCATCTGTACTGGTGATCTTTTCACTCTGTAGCTCCCAAGACTTCTCTTGTGCTGCTCATTTCCTCCCCACTTCCATAGACTGTATGAGCTATTTCACACACTCTGGCTCTGGCCGGCCAGGCAAGAACCGGGCGGTAGCGGGACGGGGTTTTTCAGGCACTCTGTGCCTTTCACAAGCAGCGGCTTTGAGCCGCTTTTATTTGTTTATTTATTTTTTTATCCTATTGGGCATGCGCAGCAGCAGCAGATGCTGCACAAGCCCGGCCGGCAGAAGCCAGTGTGTGTGAAAGGAAACATTGCTTCCTTCACACTACTGGCGTGCAGGGACGGCACAGCACCGTCCTGCATAATAGTTTTTGCCGGCTATAACACGGCAACCGTGCCGTGTGAAAGGACCTGCTGAATTCCTGCATGTACTACATTTTACACCAGGCTGAAAACCGGCATGTGTGAAATAGCTCTAAAGCTGCATACATACACAACGATTGAGTTAATGAACGATTTTAGTAAACGATTTTCTACCTTGAAAAAATGAACTAAAATCATTTACTAAAGTTGTTCATTTACTATGTTCATTTAAATGTAATGAACGATTTTTATGAACTACAAACGATTTTTGCATATTAACTTAATGAAAATCGTTGAGTTGACAAGTCTGACTGAACTACAAACTACAAACGTGAATGCGCATGAACAATGATCGTTCATCGTTTGACTCAGAAAGTGAACGATTTTTTCAAACGATTATCGTTCCAAAAATCGTTGTGTGTGTATGCACCTTTTAGAGTTCATGAGAAGCACCCTCCATCCTCTTGTTCTATCACTGTAATATCCATGTCTCCAGTGCATTTCCACTCACAGCCAGGGTTACAGAATGCTATTGTTTTTAACTGTCAGTTAATACTTGCCAACATTTTAATTAGATGCAGCTGATCATTAAGGGGGTGGGGCCAGGCTCTTTACTTCATTAACTTTTGCAGCAAAATGCTGTGATTTGCAGGTTAATGAGGAGGCAGGGCTAAAATTACATGCATGTGCCATTTTAGCCCCACCTTCTCCATGTGGACTCATGATTCCCGGTACTTAATTACCCATCCTGCCCACTTCACTAGGAAGTGGGTGGGATGCAGGAGCTCCAGCCATTCTTCCAGGGGAGCAGGGGGGCTACTCAAAAAATCATGAGTCTCCCACAACTTCCAGGAGAGTAGGCGTGACTTGTCTAAATATGTCACTGTTTGATTTTGCCTTTGTAGTGTCTTTTTGAACCTTTTTGCATTGAATTGTTTGTGCATCATTTTTCCTGTACAGCACCACCTGGTGGTGCCATATACAAATTTTGATAATAATAATAATAATAATAATAATAAACACAAAAGTGTCTGTTGGGTACACATTGGAGTGATGTTGGGCTGATTTGCCATTTCCTAACAACAAATCACCTACATCTGACACCTCCTTCTGCATCTGCAAATGAGATGGGCGGAATTGCACAGCCCCTTGTGTGCGGCTTTGCAAATCTGTCCATATCTGAATCAGGCCATTCGATTGTTATTGGATCATCCTGCTATCGCTTATTATGACTTTGGCCAGTTTTTTTATCCCCCCCCCCCCGTCTTCTGCGAGTCCTGAGTGGATATTGCCACCAGCCCTGACTCAGATTACATATTTACCTAGGGCTTGATTCAGAGATGGAGGGAATTGCAGAGCTGCATATTAGCGGCTGTGCAATTTCCTCCATCTAAAATGCAAATGCAGCAAGAGGTGTCTGTATGAAACAGACACCTCCTTGCTGCATCTGCAATCCTAGAGCTGCGCCCAAGGTCATAGCATTGAAGCACCATCACAACAAATGGTTGCGATGGTTGCTCCTTTGACAAGGCTGTGGAAGCTGAAGCTTACCACAGCCTGGCCAGGTTTTGGCAGCTGCGAGACCAGGAAACCTGTGTCCACCAAAGCATACCTTGAGACATGCCCCCATTTTCGGGAATGGTGACCAGCCACTCCACCCCCCAAATACCACAGCATATCGATCATGCTGCAGCTTGGGGAGGGTCTGCGAGACAGATTGCAGGACCCGTTCTGCACATGCACCATCAGAGATATACACTAACCATTGGGTTAGTGTACATCTCTGAATCAGGCTCACAGTCCAGCCTGACACCAGTCCTGACCTTTGGACTGTATTCTGACCAAGTCTTGAGTGATGCTTTGTCAGATTCTGAGCAGAAAGTCTTTCCATTTACCGTGTTATTACTAAACACCTGATCATCTGCTAGGATTACATTAATGTTCTATCCACTCCAGAAATACCCGGCAGTAATAAGCCTTTACTACATGGAGCTGAAAACCTAGGTGCATGTGTCTAGCTTTATGGGAAGGAAGCTGCTAAAGATGAAGACCTCCTGAAGAAGTTTTAAAGGTTTTAGCTCCCTTTCTTTTAGATGGAACTATTTTCTCTTTGATACATTTTAGAAGTCCAGTAGACAAATAATGTATAATTTTTAGGGAAAAAAAGTGTTACCAGCATCTAATAGTTTCAAGAGTTATGTTGATCTCAGGCACTTCTGGCAGAAGAGTATTCAATAAAGTTGCTATGCCCTCATGCATAAGAGTCAGCTTTTTAAAACGATTAGAGGTGCCCATGTTGCCACCCACAGGAGCATACATCCCCACCAGTATGACTAAAGAAATGCCACACTGGCTCCCATGACTTTGTAACATTTTTGAGTTAGCACTAACCTGGGTGAAATTGTACCTCAGCTACCTATTACTTGATATACTTTCCTTCCCTGCTTTCTATTAAATTTTCTCTCACTACTGTGCTTACAGCAGGCTTTCATTGTTTTGTCTTACTTATGGCATATCTTGATTTACATCTGACACATTAGTATTTAGTAGAATCCTGTATCTTACGTAGTATTTGAAAACAACCCTCTTCCCCTCCGGCTTCTCCCTTGCTGTCCAGAACAGTCAACGTTTCCATGGATACACTATGGTGGTGGCGTATGGGGAAGTGTTTGCACAAACTCTGGCTGAACTCATTTCCTCTGCTGAGAGTGGCTGACACAGGAACTTGAGAAATGACTTCATAAGTGTCAGAGGTCTATCCTGTGCATCATCACAATGTATCTAATTTGCAGTGCCTTCTTCCAGCCTCCCACAACTTTCTGTCAGGTCATCAAGCCCTTTTTCTTTATCCATGTTCTATTCTGAAAGGGTCCTATTTTCTTCTACAGAACAGGGATGGGCAATATTTAGAGGATAAGGCAGAGCATAATGAGATATGTAAGACATAGTAGTTTAAACAAGTGTTTGTTTTAATCTCTATTTACATTAGTTATAAAAAATAAATAAATGTAGAGTTGAAAAATGGGAGGAACACAAATACAAACGTTTTAGTGAATATACAGCCTCATTCAGAGATATACGCAAACTTGATGGCCTGTGTACATCTCCGATGCGGGGACGCCTGCGCTAGACCCACTTCGCACATATGTAGAATGGGTCCTGCGTCACTGCACAAACGGGAGCGTGACGCCTCCATTTTATGAGAGTGCCGATGGCAGGGTCTGTATCTTCCGACACAGACCTATTGGCCTCGGCAACGGAGTTGCGAGGGCCAATCTGAGTAACCGAAAGGTACTTAGATGACCGATGGCGTCTGCGACATTTACATATTTTTGCACAGCAGCTGCGTATGGGATAGCAGCTGCAATAGCAGTAGCGTACATCTCTGAATCAGGCCTTCAAAGCAGTGCGCAAAATAGTGCAGGATGCACTGCTAAGGCAAAATTGTGTATTTTGCCCAATAATGTAAAAGCCAGAATGAAAGGCGGCTGCTGCTGCTAATGAGGGGCCATAATGATATATAATAAACTATAGCAATAGATTTGTATATTACATGTGTACTGTCCTCCGTATCACAGTGCTATCATTTCAGCTGGGAAGTGAAATATCAGTGTGCTATTGTTCCCAGACCACAAATAGACTGTTCATAATATGATGCATTCCAGATCTGATGATCAGGGGTCAAAAAATACTTAGTGGACAGTCTCCTGTGAAACATACATGTGCTGCACCCAAAGTAGGAAATTCCTTAAAGTGTGTGCAGGGGGTGGTAATAAAAGACTATTGACTATTAGAAACACTTTGTTGGCAGACAGGGCTGTACGACACACTATCACATTATTACTTACACAGTTGCTACAGATTTGCAGTAATGTAGTAAATAATAACAATGCAGGCTATTCAAAATGTGTGGCACAATCTACAACATACAGTAATGGAATGTTTAGTAACTCTAGTGTATACTTACCGACATTACAAATCTCCTCCCCAGGAGAAGCCCGGAGAGGAGATGTTGCTGTCAGCTTCGGGAGCGGGGGCCAGACTGTATACCTCAGTAGGCCCAGTCTCTTTTACAGAGCCCACGATTCATGGGTCTGTGAGTAGGGTGCGGGGCTAAATGACACAATTCTTCTCATTTAGCCCTACCCCCTCTCCCTACAGACCCATAAAATCTCCCCATCCTGCCCACTTCACTAGGAAGAAGAGTAGGCAAGTATGCTCCCAATTCTGAGTCGCATGCACTGCTGAGGTCAGAGCAGTGGAGCAGTGTTGCATAGCACATGCGTCCTGATTGTCTGCAGTACAGATTCAGACACACCGGGGGGAATTCTATTGTTTTATCACAGTGTTTTTTCCCATGATAAACGTGTTTAGGTGTGATAAAATTCAGTCGCTATTCAATTGAACATTTTTTGGTTGTGATAATTGTGGTTTATCACTCCTAAATTTCAGCCCATCTATAACATGGCCAGGGCTATTCAACTGTTGTAAATTAGGCGTGATAAAAAATATTGGTCGAACTATTTTTCACTTTATCACCTGTCAGTTCTCACCACCCCTACGGGGTGTGAGTTGTAAATAAGAAGTATTTAAATATTTGAATTGTATTTATATTTAACTGGTATGTAATTGTTAGGGGTTATTATCAATTATTCATCAAATATTTCAATAAAATAAAAATGTTTTGCCTCTTTCATCCCCTTCTTTTGAGTTAGTTTTCTTACAAGAAACTGCAGCTATACACATATATCTATATACTGCTGACAGACCTATGTGCATTAACCCTTGAAGGCTAGGTCAGGATGCCCCCTCCCAGCGCACTGGTGCACCATGCATGGTCTATAGGGGGCCCATGTCCACCCAACACCGCTCTAGCACACACGGCCTGCTTCCCCTCCTACCCATGCTGAAGCCTGGAACTCGTCTTCTCCGGGATCCTCTACGACATGAGGTGCTGCTCAGTGTTTACCAGCAGCAGCAGCCCGCCACGATCCCGCCCCTCCTGCTATGCCCCTCTCTCACTGGACGGCCTGACACGTTGTTGTGAATCTGCACTTAGCATAGGGCTGGTGTAAGTTTTGATGGTGTGACCGATGGTGGTGTCTAGAGACGCTCAAAGTGGGCATCTCAGTCCTTGCACATTCGGCTGCACCCAACTCAGAATCGTCCCCCTAATGTGGTTTATACAGAGTAAAGAATGAAATATATCACTCATTGGAATGTGTCTTTATTAGCATAGTTTCTACTGTATATAAAGTGGTTAATTCATAATTAGCACTGAAATATTGTAAGGTGCAAATTGGCCAAAATATTGTTGGCTTGTTAAGATAAAAAGGTCCTGATTTAGAGATAGGAACAAACTAGGCTAAATGGCTCACATTTGCTATGCAAGGAATGCAAATGTAATGTTCTTTTAGCATGCAGGGAAGGTACTGTTGCTTTTGCCTCCAACCCACACATAATGGAAAGCTCTAATACTGTAATTTAGCGTTTAGTATGCCACTGTCATAACACTAAACACATTTATATTTGATCACCCTGTATCTCAACTTGGTGTAAAATTGCACTTTGTAGTTAAGAGATGTAGCTTGCGAGTACTTTTCGTGTTAGGTGGAAAAGTGAATTTTTTTTTATTTTTCTGCACTTTCATTGTTTGCAGACTGTAGCAAAATTATTTAAATGTAGCAAAAAAAGAAAAAAGACAAAACAAACAATAGGGACACTGGCGTAATGGGGCTGTAAGTGTCATTATGAATAGCCTTCCAGCACAAGGTTTCATTCTCACCTGAAATTTCTGACGAATAAATGCCTCTCTCATGTCTCTTCTAGACATGCACGCAAGTGGTGCTGCCTCCACCCTGCTGTAACATTACATGCTCCCCAAGGGGTAAAGTTACTTAAGGTCGATTTTGATTTTTTGGTGTATTTATAGGTGATATTAAGCCAATTTTGCAAATCAGGGATTTACTAAAATCTACTATTAAATCACCTATAAAACCTAATTTCGGCCAAAATCAACCATCGACCAAACGTCGGTACTTTGCCATAGAAGACCACAGGATCCCCTCATTTACTAACAATCGGATTGGAAATCGACTTAAAATCTACTTCCAATCCCACTTTAAAATACCCCAAACAATAGGCCTGTCTGAGGCATTCTAGTTTGAGAGAGGCAAGCACAGTATGGTCTGTGTGTGTTTCTAAGGGGTTAAATAAAGATTAAAAGTAACAAAAAAAAAAAAAAACCTGCGTCCCTCCTCCCCCTTAATCCATAACTAGCCCTGGACCATTTGGTCTGGTCCTGGAAAATTGGGGAAGAATTGGGGGTTCCCCTTATTTTCCATTTATCAGCACCAGGGTGAAGCAGCCGAAGCTACAATGCCAAAGCAAGAGAACACAGCCCCAAACTATATAATGCTTTGGCAGGAGGACCCCATGCTGAGTGACCTCCTAAAGTGAGTATTGGGTTCAGGCACAGGAAAAAAAAAAAACAATGATCCTGCAGTTCTCGCGGAATCTGTGGGTTTCCGCACCTGAATCCCGAATTTTCGCCGCCGGAAAAAGGCTATTTTGGCCAGTGGGGATTTTTGCCAGCAATTCGTTGTGGGGTTAGCCCCATAGTGATCTGTGCATGCTTCTTTTTAACAGGAATTAGGGATAAAATGATTAAAAGGTTGATTTTAGCTCAAAATCAACTAACTTTAGAACACAAAAAACGACCAACAACGATGTCGATTTTTACATAACCACTAAAATTGACTGATGGTGAATTGGCTATCTAGACACACTACATAGACATTGAGGTTTGTCAATTGTATATCAATTTTTAATTGACCAAAAAAAAATAAAAAAAAAATCGACCTTTTGGGGCAAAATTTACCAACCTCAATTATGTAAACCTTAGTTTTAAATTGTAGTACAGTAAAATATCTATCTACATAAATATTTATGGAAACTTCATAAACATACTGAAATAAATACATTTAAAATAATTCCAATTGAAGTTGTACAAGAAAAAAAACAAAAACCTATTAAGGGATGATATTAAATTGTTGTAAACTTAATTGTTAAAAACATCCTGCTGCTAGCCCTGTTAAAGCTTATTGTGGTAATGTGCTTCGCTGTTACACTAACAAAACGTTTGAAATCAACAGAATTCCCTCTTGTCAATTTGTTCTGCATACATGTTTTCCAGTGCAGCTCATCACATATCAGACTGATAATGTAGCATACATAGTTAACATGTGGAAATAATTATAATGTTCAGCTAAAAAGCAAGAAAAGGAAAGAAAGATACAACTGTAGAAGCATTTAACCCCTACTTTATATTTAGAGACAGAGGGGGTCATTCAGACGCGGTAGTTAGCGCCGATGCGCTCGGACCGGTTCGATGGCCCCCCACAGAGCATGCGCACGACGGCGCCGTCGTGCGCATGCGTGAGACCCGCTACGACCGACAGCGCCGGTCGTAGCGGGTCTCGATCCAAAGGGGGCGAGCTGTCGATGGTGATTGACAGCTCGCCCCGTTTGGAAGGCGGGCCGGGGGGGGGCTGGCAGCCCAAACGGGGCGTTCCCATGGGAGCGCCTACCGTTTGGGGGCGGCCCCACTGACATCACTAGTGATGTCAGTGGAGAGCTTCCGGCTCAGACAGAGCTCTCCGGGGCTTACGACAAGGGAGACCCTACCCTAGGGTCTCGTCGTAAGCCCCGATGGTCACGATGGTCTTGACCATCGCGACCATCACCTTAGGCCTTACCACCGCAAAGGAAGACGTCTTGAAAATTCAAGACGTCCTCCCCTCATTCAGACCGACCGCACGCTCTGTGCGACTGGCTCTGAATGAGGTCCAGATTCTTTTCATTAAGTGATATAAATGGTCAATTATTAATCTGAATAGAGATTATGGGCCCGATTCAGATATGTATGCTAGTGCAATTGCAATCCCACACGCAGCTGCTGTGCAAAAATATGCGAATGCCGTATACACAGCCACCATTGCAGATCATTCGATAATCGGCCGTCTGAGCAGCCCTATGGACACACAGAATGGCAACCAGAACTGAGACGTTGGAGACACTTTACCTGCATACAGTATTGCAGCTATAGGGTGAGACACCCCCCAAAAGCTGCCATGACACGCTTGCATTTTGTCACCATTCAACTTAAACTGCCCATAAGCAGTCCCTGAACGTCAGTCACTTTGCAAAGAAATCCTCTTTGTGAGTGGCATTGCGTACATATCTGAATCAGGCCCTATGTTCTTAACACACATAATAGCACATGTCATAATATTTCCGAAGGTCCTGTTTATTGCCTTTTTTCCATAACCAATGTCATATGTACATGTGACATATGTACTGGCCTGTGTATGCCTTATGTGATCTTCGGCTTTGAATAGTAAGCTGTGTATACATGAAGTCTACAGGGTTGCTTTCCCTTGTTAATATATAAAGTTGTATTAGAAGCAGTTTTGTTTCTTTATTCCAGTATTGTTCCTCTTTGCAAGCCATTTATGGACCATAAAAAATGCAGTGGTGCTGCCTTTAGTTTTTGTGTAACTGCATAGATTTGCCTGCCCTGCTCATGCCCAGCTGTACACCACTACTGTATTCATGCAAATTTGTTGTGCATTTATTGGAAGAACATCATTTGAGGGTCCCCCCTTCTGACTTGGGACACAACACTTCCTTACTTAGCTACAATACTTACATTTTTCTTCTAAAATGCAGTCGCACTGTCAATGTTGGCCGGCATTTATATGCTTTCTTAATTATCTTCTTTTCCTGATATAATAAGACACAATGATAAAATTATACTACTTTTTTCATTGTCTGGAACCAGAAGTTTCTTTTTGCTCAGTCAAAACATCTTGCAACACAAACAGTTAACTTTAGGGAGCTCCTTAGCTAAAATCTCCTCTAAAATACTGTACATGTCACTTCTATTAGAATTAACACTTCTTTATATTGCTGTAAATATTACCTTTTTTTTAAGAAAAGTCAAGTTATTAGGTAACGTACATTTTCATTGTTTTGCTGCCTTCTTTATATACACCTCCCATCTTTGACCTGATGCTGGTAGTATTGAGGTAACTACTTCTCAATAACCTTTTCTGCATTCTGTTCTTATTTTGTTAGTGCCCTCACTGATGTGTATAAAGTATTTCAATGTCTACCACCCACATCACATCCTCATGGACACATGCATCTTTCTTTCTGTAAATACCCTAACCTTCCAACAGCATTTAATCTGTATCACAATTGGCCTTCTGTACAAGTCTGTATACCCAAGTCATATGAATCCACACCGGGTGATCATCAGATGATGTTATTTTCTAAAGGATGTGTACAAGAGAAATATGACTGATGGACATTGTACATAAAGACATCGCTCTTCTAGTATAGAGTACTGTACATCTTTTGTTATGCTATGTATGTATAAATGGAGTGTTAACCCTTTATGTTTTATCCTTTGGGGTAGGAATATGTCCTGTGAAAAAGGTAGGATTGATGCTCATGGAGAGTTGAACGTATGCCCAATTACACATGCACACAAGTACAGGCAATGCAGAGTTGTACACTATGATCAGGCATAACTGGGCTGTAATGGGGCACCCACAGCTAGGCAGTGGTCAGTGAGAGCAAATCAACAGAACTGTGGAATATGCAGAATTGGACAGATGTGTTTATCCACCTGAATCAATTACACCAAGTATAGTTGGTGCAAGTACACACACTGATAATAATGACGAGCAGCAAATCATGAGTACGGTTAGGGAGCAAGCACATTGCAGGATACATACAACTCTGCATATGGGTGATTATATGCATGTATTTCTGTGCACACAATGTGGAGTACATACACCCAATTTCTGTCCACCGTGCATTTAGATCATGGGTTTCTGAAGAAGTGCCACTACAAAGAACTGGACAGAGATACAAGGCTTCTTTCCCATTGGCCTTGTTGCAAACTATTTATAGCCAGCTCCAAGGGGGGGGGGGGGGATTCAATTGGGTTTTGGGCACCCTGCAGCCGACAGAGCAATTAAATCGTTGCTCTGTTCGGGCACGCATACCGCGGGCGCCCACTATTTCTGATCTCCCACTCCTAAGAAGCAGAAATGTGTGAAAAGCCCAGCTTGTCACACATCTTCCATGTCGCGCCCAGTAGTTCAGACGGGTTTAGCCGTTTTACGCAGCTAAACCCAGTCTATTAGGGTGCAACCAGTGGGATAAGTGAATGGGCGCCCAGAGCCGGAAAAATAATTTAATATCGCCATATCTAAACAGAAGGGCGATTGGGTGCATAAAAACAAATTAATCGCCCACCAAGTGTGATGCCCTAAAACATTTAAGTGGGGAATTCAACTACTGGCGATTTGCTGCAAAGCATTGCTGTGTTGCTCGGCTGTCCACATATCAGCCAGTTACGATACCCCTGACATCACAAGTTTTCCTCCGCACTTCTATAGGGTATGAGGAAAAATTGGTGGTGTCGCTTAATACAATGTGCCATTCTGTAAGAGCACTTTGCGACCATTCCACGGAATTGAAACACCTAAAGTACAGTAGGCCCATATGCTACCCTTGCTGTGCTGGAGGCTATAAGGCCAGTTCTAAAAGCATAGAAAATACACCTTTGTAGGGAGCATTTAGCTGTTGTGATTTAGGTGCCATTTCCTACCAACTTAACATGAGCCCCTTAATGAGTGACATAACAGCATTAATCCAGGGTTCTTAATGATTACATTGAGTGCTGGCCACTCATGAAAGATGCCACAGCCCAAGGCCACATTTCCAGTCTGAAGAGAAGAGTATGTAATTTCCACCTCCTGTCTGTTCAGGTAGAAGCACCGAGTATGTGGCCTCAACACAAAAGCCAGTGCTTGCCCTGAGCATAATGGATCCTCCTCCATGCTTAGCAGTTGACAGTCTGTTCTTTTCTTCAATGACTTCACCTGTTTTTCTCTAAAATGTATCCTTTGTGGTTCTGACCATAGTGTTCCAAAACATTTTTGGCTTAGCTCAGTATTGTGTTGTACTATTAAACCGGATGCACATTTGCCAACTTTTATACAGCACCCACGGGGGAGTGTGCCAGAGAGTGCAGCCAGGCCTGGCATGTGAGTGGGGGTGATCCCATGGTTAGGTCACTGTAGCGCTGCATCCCAGTGTTCAAAGCCACAATTCACTGCATTGTACAGTAGGGGGCTGGGTCACAATGATGCAGTTCAATGCGAATCAGCCCAGGCATTGTCAGCGTGCGGGGGGTTGCCACGCCTCACAGTGTGTGGCCTTGTGACACTACCAAGTCTTCTGTATGGTGGCTGAGCATCTGGACCATCTAGCCATCAATCCATATGGCATTTGCCAGAAGTGACACATGGCCAGTCAGGCCCTGGCATCACGTCATCAAACAGCCAGGCCACCCAATTCACTTGTGAAGTGGCTAGTATGTGGGTGTCTGGCCCCCTCTCTCGGAACTCCGGGAGAGCCCACCAAATTCAGAACTCTTCATGGACATTCTGGGAGAGTTGGTAAGTAGATCACAAATCATCCATAATTGCATCTGCATTGCGTGCACAGAACAAAATGTGTATATTTGCCCTTATGAAGAGTTGTACACATCTTTGCCGTGCACATAACCCCTATCCATATGCTTAGCTTAACCACTTAACTAGCTAATACTTTTCTGAAAAAAACACTCAGAAATTTTAAATTCTTAAAACTATATATAAATATTTTGTTGCAAAACATGCCCAGTGGTACCCCACCTCCATCTAGTGCCCATGTGTAGCATTAACCCCCCGACAATGAACTTTCATGGTAATGGAACCCCCACCCTCTTAATGGTAATAAATCCCTATTATTATCATCATCATCATCCTTTATTTATATGGCGCCACAAGGGTTCCGCAGCGCCTTACATAGTACATAAACAAATGAGCACACAAGACAACAGTTATTAACAGTACAAACAATGCAGTACAGATACATGATTAATACATTCCTGCATAACACTTAGATAAGCAGCATGGTGTCGGCAACAAAGGGTGGGGTACTGTTGTATATTAAAATATAATTAAGTGAAGGAGAAGCACATGAGGGAAGAGGGCCCTGCTCGTGAGAGCTTATATTCTAAGGGGAGGGGGCAGACAGACAGGGGTGACACAGATTGCCTGGATACAAGGATGACAGTAATATAACATTTATGGAAAGGTTAGTTTAAATTTAAGAGGAAAAGACAATGAGTTGATCAAAACTGCACCAAGCCTCTATATTTTTATGGGGCCACAACCAAGGTCCATTAAAGGGGTCCTCTTGTTGTGTCATTTGGTATGGCATAGTTGGAGTGGATAAGCAGATTGCATGAGGAGGTAAGGAGGAGCATTAACACCCCAATAATTCCCCATGAGCATTAACAACCCTCCACAAACACACACACACAAAGCGGGTCACAGGGCTCACTGATCATCAGGCACCCAGCTGATCTCTGCACTCAGAGAGGGAAACCGAAATTCTCCCTTTTGCACTTTTGAAATCGGCACATTCGCTTTGGTAGGTGATGTGATTTCGGCAGTTACAAACCCCTACATCATTGCCTAGGACTGGACAACCAGGTGGAAATCAGTTTTGAACATAACAGATTTACTTTGAAAATGCTGGAAGAGGGATGCGACCGTGTCAGTGAAAGCCCACCAGGCAGCGGGCGCATCCCATGCAATAGTGCCAGTCTAGTGATTATTGATGTTTCTAACAGACAATTAATTTATGGCCTTGAGAGTCACTTGAAAGTGTATCCAAACATTTGCACAAATCACAGGCACCGGTTTATTTCAATCTGTTAAAATTAACAACTAAATAACAATTGTGCATCAAAATGTTTGTTTGTACCCTGCAGAGGTTGCTTAAACTTTTCACTTAAGAGTTTCAATGAGACCTGCAATTTCACTGGTATCCGGTCTAAAGATATGCAGTAAAAAGGTAGACAATAAGCACGATTCTCTTCAGCGCGATGTAAATAGCTCCGGGAGATAGCTCTCAGAGCTATTCAAATCATCGCCATGTTAGGTCGGGGAAGGCTCGTTATCGCGTCTTCAACATGGTGTTTAGGCGCGATAACGGGCATTCCCCGACCTAACTTCCCGACGCGAGGCTGTTTTCCAGGCGAGAAGGGCAGAAAACAGTCTCGCACCGGGACTTTTGTCGGATTTCTTCTCTCATCCCCGGAGGGATGTCCCCGGAGGGATGAGAGAAGAAATCATTAGTCGGACTTGGCAGCGCAGTGTATTGAATAGCTCAGGGAGCTCACTCCTGGAGCTATTTACATTGCGCTGAATAGAATCGTGCCCAATGTCTTGATAGACAACAGATGATAGACAGGAAATAGGTCGACAGGGACAAAAGGTCAACATGCAAATGGTCGACACGTGATTTTTTTTCTTTTAAAGGTTTAGGATTAGGCACTTACCCAAACGGTTAGGCACTTACCGGAGGGTTAGGATTAGGCACTAGAAGGGACGGTTAGGGTCAGGCACCTACCCTGACGGTTAGAGCTAAGCTCCAGGATTAGGGTTAGACAAAAAATATGTCGACCATTTTTTATGTTGATCATTTGCATGTCGACCTTTTCACCGTCTACAATTTGTACCTGGCGACCTTCTTACATGTCGACCTTTAGTGTTTCGACCTTTTGTCCCTGTTGACCTATTGCCTGTCTAACATCTGGTGTCTACCTAGACATGGTCTACCTTTTCACTGTAGATCTTTCAATCCATAACCATTTCACTAGGGGGTGCCCAAATGTTTGCATACAACGGTACTTACAGCACCATTGGCTGTCACTCTGAATAAGAGCATAATCAGCTATCCTGTCAGCCCCTTCTGGTTAAACTGGCATCAAATATTTTGGGCAAAGAATTCACTAGGATTTTGCGGAATGCATTGAAACCAAATACTTGCACTCTCCTCCCACCTTCATCCACTCACCCATAGACATTATTCTCATTCCTACAGAGTCTCAGGCACAGCTGGACATATATGTGGATAACAGACTTCCCTTTACAACCTCTAGTGGGGGCTGTTGTTATTCAAGTCCACCCTGTTTTGTTGGCAGTGTGGTACCAGCCGCTGTGTTACAATGAACAGTCTGTTCTGACCCCATTCACCCGACACTTCCCAGTCTTTGATCTGTGAATCAAACATAAACTAATATTTGTCCCTGTGAATATTTTCTCAGACATTTTCTACCAGAATTGATCTAATTTGCATAAAAAGAGCAGGTGTTTGAAATAAATAAAAATTATAAATATAGATCTAAAATATGCAAATAATGTTGAAATAAATTGAAATATTGTTAACTGTGCCTACAACTGGCCCTAGGAATTTCAAAAGCCATAGGTACTCCATATACTTTATCTGTGACTTTAACACTAGGTACACACTGAGACGATGTTGTCATGATATGTAGTTTGCAGAACGACATATCGGCTGCATCAGCAAATATGCGCGCTCCTGTGGTCGCATGTGGAATCGTCCGGTCGGCCGTGCTGCACGTCCAACAGGACAATATCGCATGCGGCCCCATTGCAAGTAATGAAGGACGGAACAAGGGATCATTCCATCGTTCATTACCTCGTTTTAAGGTGTTCCCCATGTACGATATGTCGGCCTATCGGGCCTACATATCGCACTGGTACACATAGCTCAGTGTGTACCCGGCTTTACATTAGACCACTTTTTTGTTGCAATATTAAGTAGAAGGCACAGCAATGCCTCTCATGTCAAGTATGTAAACACTGCAAACCTCATATTGCTGGTAGCTTATTATGAAATAGACACACACGGAAGTCTTGTCTATCACCACAAGACCAATATTTTAAACTTTTTACATTGAAATGTGGGTATCTCATTGTAATATTTCCCTGTGTGATGCAATAGACATTTAGTGGCACCATGCAGAGCGGGTTACAGGGCTAATTGATCATCAGTCCCCCCAGCTGATATCTGCACTCAGTGTATGGACCTTTTGTGAGTGTAATATTAACCCATTTCCTTCATATTTGATTTACAAGTTCTTTTGAACTCATTAATCAGTTCATGGTGACGAAGCTGAATGATTTAGCACTGTGTACAGTATATCTCCTGCCAACATAAAGCTCTGACCGACTATTACTTCACCATTCTGCAGGTGGTGTATTGATTAGTGCACTGTGAATGTCTATTTGTTTAAGTCACATTGCTATATTCAATATATAGCAGCAACTTTTATGTTAAGCTGTAACATGAAGGAAGAGGGTGGCGCTGGAGAGACACTTTGTTGGGCAAGGATGAGGGAATACACTCAGTCTTGAGCTAGATAGTGCATGCATTTGCAGTGTAACTAAAAGTTCAATCAGGTTTAGCTGCTAGTATCCAATCAGTGGCTTTTCCCACACTCTGACCAATCACTGTGTTTGATTAGATGGATAAACTTAGAGCCTGTCATTCTACATGGGTACACTTGTACTTTTACCAACATATCCAAAAACTGTAAGCATAACTTGATATTACTTCTCCTCAAGATGGTTCTGGAAGGAGCCCTACTTTCATCAGAGCATGTGTTTTTTCCTATAGATGTGTCCTCATACACTGATGCAGAAGACGTGGCAAATAGCTCCTATCAGTGTTCCTGGCGGCTTGGCTGCACTAAGCGTTTTTCTTGCTCAAAATGTGCATCTTATTTGCATAAATAAAACTGGGAGCCACAAAACTACTTGGCTAGATTACATTGATCAGTTTAATGTGCAACATTTCTATATTTGTGTGCGTCTGGATCTGTGTAAGATGGGCTACGATGCAGCGGATGTAGCTTTTTCCCACACCCAATTCTCTTGTGCTTCATCTGCAACTTTATACATGTTTACAACTAATTCCTGTACAGTTAACGTTGCAACCCAGAAAATAAGAAGCAAATTTAAAGAAAACTAAAGTATGCTATTCCTCTCAGAGTGGCTCCGTATGGCGTATAGACGCTAGGTGTATAAGGACACATCTGTATATGTTGGGGAGTGACACTGCTGATCAGGCTAGGGCATGTGGATAATATGTCAGGGGCCCCATGCTGATTGTCCCTCCGATTTTGTCACCACCAGCCAGTTATACTAGCAAGAAAAAAAAAAACCAGTAATCATAAAACATGGTGACTGGCAGTGGCGTAACGTGGGTGGGTTGAGCAGCGCCGTCGGGGTGTGTGGGGGGGTAGGGTGTGCCGCCGATCGCGGTCCAGGGCACTGATTTCAAGTCTACACACTAAACAGTAAAAGACACCGCCGCTGGGTAGTACACTCATACTACCCGGCGGCAGTGTGTTTGGTTTGGCAGCCAATGAGAGTCAGACAGACTCATTGGCTGCTGCACCAACTGCAGGAGCCAGGCTGGAGCTCACTCATGAGCTGTGCCTTACGGCTCCCGCAGTGGGTGATGGGAGAGACGTCATGATGTCTCTCCCATAGTGCAGAGTGGGCCGGGAGGACAGAGGCGCAAACAGCGGCGGGCGCGGCAGGAGCCGGGATTCAGGCAAGTGTTGTGTTTTGGGGTTTTTTTGTGGGTTTTTATATAAGGGGCACTACTGGGGGCACTGCATAGGGGGTACTACTGAGGGCACTGCATATGGGGACTACTACTGGGGGCACTGCATAAGGGGCACTGCATAAAGGGGACTATTACTGAGGGCACTGCATGGGGGGGGGGGAAGACTACTACTGGGGGCACTATATAAGGGGCACCACATAGGGGGGACCACTACTGGGGGCACCACATAGGGGGGACCACTACTGGGGGGCACTGCATAAGGGGGACCACTACTGGGGGGGCACTGCTACTGGGGATATTGCATAAGGGGCACTACTACAGTGTGCATTGCAAGAGGGGCACTACTACTGGGGGCATTAAGGTGCATATGGAATGGAAAGGAATGTTCCCAGAGTGAGGAGAAACAGTGGTGCATCATGTTGATGCGCCCCTATTTTCCAGTGGCCACACCCCTTGTGAACACGCCCACTTTTCAGCACGCGCACATACTGTATGGGGGGGTGTGCTCCATTTTTTAACTTGCCCTGGGCTCCAAATACCCTAGTAACGCCCAGGGCCGGCGCTAGGCAGCGCTGCGCCCAACGCCATCCTGTGTTGCCGCCCCTTCCCTACTCCGCTCCCTCCCCCCTGTGCTTAAATTTGTCCTATACCACCGGGCGGGTGGCGGGCGTTTCCTGCGCCCTCCGGAAACAGTAGCGCTCCGGGCGACGGACCGGCTTGTCCGTGCCTGGAGCCGCTACTGGTTACGCCACTGGTGACTAGCATATCAAGCCATGATTATATGTTGAATAACATATAATCATGCTTTAAGCATGTTAAACATATGCCTTTACACTGTATGCAGATACGTGCAGAACTGTATATGGCCGCATGTACCCACATTTTGCATACAGTAGTTTTACGGGCAACTCTCCATCTGCTCCACTGTATTCAAAAGATGAAGCATTGTAGCAAAGCGAGGAGCAAGGTGGATCCATGGAGTCTATGGGTGAACTATAAGAGTAAAGTGTAGTTGATTGCTTCCATGACACATTCAGGGCTCATTTCAGACCCGTTCGCTAGGCTGCATTTGCTTGCAGCCGGGCAATTGTTGCACACTGCGCATAAGCCACAGTGTGTGCGCTAACCAGTCACTGCGATCGGGAAACATGATCGCTCACTGCATATTTCTAGAGTGCTCGTTTGAGTGTCAAAAGGGGTTGTCTGTGGGGGGGGGGGGTGACTGGGGCAGGTCTGTGTAAACGGGGTGCGCTTGCTGGGTTTTTACACCATCTTAAGGGTGTGAATAGCATCAGCATACGCGTCTTATGAGAAAAATAAAGGCAGCGGTGATCGCAGTGCTTGAGGTAGCCTAGAGTCTACCTTAAGTACTGCGTGGTGGTTCGATGTCGCCCGATGGTACCAATGTTTTTATACACTTCCTGGAGAGGACATCTGAAAGTGGGCGTCTTTACTCCAGGCTGCTGGGCGTTTAACTTCACCCGGCGACGCACGTTCAGACATAGGAGGCGTCCTCATACATTAGTGTGCGATCACATCATTTGCATATTTTCTTTCCTTAAGGCAGCGAACGAAAGCAGCCTAGCAAACGGGTCTGAATGAGCTCCTCACTTCCTTCCATTTCCAGTCTTTAAGATATTTAGTCTAACCAGTTAATTAACATATTTGACTGTATTGGCAATTTAGCGAGAACTGTGTTGTTAGGTAGTTTAATACTGCAGTGCCTTATTTATGCCTGTATTCAGGCTTCTGCTGCGGTGACAGAAAGCAATCTGTATTATGTAAGCTAACGCCTGTAGTGAAATGAAAACACCACTGTGGAAAGCAGTGAGGGTTCTTGCTGCAGGGCAGGGGTACGAGACCCTTGTTCTGGGAACCAAAAAACTGCTTCACATAAAGCCACATCTGGCGTCCATCTGCTTGCTGTAATACAGAACAGCCTCCTGAGATCTCTGCAAGGGAGCAATGACCAGTATCATGTAACACTCTGCCTTGCAGTGGGACCCCCTCTGGGACAGGAAGATCAAAACCCCCTAAATAGAAATATTAGGGGAACTCCCTCTTTTTCATAAGTACCCATGTTCTGTGACTGTTATCAACTGAATACATATGCTTCTTCTTGCCTTACTTTCATTTACAATGGCACCTAAAACTGCTTACTGACACCCTGCTGCTTATTTAGGTGTTATGCAGCAATGTTTATAAATCATGTACTTGTCCTGCATTGTCTGTACTGATAATAACTTGTCTTGTGTGCTCATTTGTTTCTGTACTTTGTAAGGTGCTGCGGAACCCTTGTGGCTTGTGGCGCCATATAAATAAAGGATAATAATAATAATAATATGCAGCATCTCTGGTAATATATATATATATATATATTAGTTATTATGGCAAACCCTATGCTCAAACAGAATTTCGTTAAAGAAAATTATTTGCCAGCAAAGTCAAAGACTGAAATATACAACTGGCATGAGCTGGAATTAACTGTGCTGCTAAGGTTAGCATTGCCTTACCATTGCCTGTGCTCCTCTGAAGTGATTGTTACATTTGCTAGATAAAACATGTCTATTCAGAAGTCATTGGTCAGACAGTGAATCTAAATGATAGGTACCAAAATGAAGACCAAAGCAAATGTAATGTAAAAAAAAAAAAAGTGCTACTTTGGATACCCCAACAAGTTCTCTTCAACTGCTCCAAAGACACAGCAGCGATGTTAATAGCATACAACTCTGAATCGAGCCCTTAGGTAGCACATAATACAGTATAGTAGGGATAAAAAAACCTTCAAGAGTAAATACAGGCTCTGTAACAACCGGAGGTATATGTATCACACTTCTCAGACAGATTACCAGCTTCCCTGTCCCCTACACAATTCTAGTTTGCTGCTCTGAGGGCAAGAGGCCAGCCAATTAGTGATCAGCCTTGCATCTGAGGAATCAGTCGGGATCCTGGCTGTCAGAATTCCAACCCCGGGATCCAGACAGGGTTAACATACTGACACTTGTTGATTGGTATGCTAATCCTAAACCTTCTCCCTTCCCTAATCCGCTCTCTTTGGTGCCTAACCCTAACCCCCCCCCTAGTGCCTGAACCTAACCTCCCCCCTCCCCACACCCTAAACCTAACCCTCCACCTAGTACCTAACCCCTAAACCTAACCCTTCCCTCAACCCTATTACTTACCTTCAGCATCCCGGCGGTCGGGATACCAGCATCGGGATTCTGACCGGCGTCTGTATTCTGGTGGCAGTATTGTAAGCGTCAGTATCCCAACCGCCGCGATGCCGAACGCATACCACATCTGAAATGCAGCTCTTCACTGCAACTCTGCAAAAATAAAACCACAAAAAACCAGATGGATGTACAGTACATAAAACTGCACAGAGCCAGTTGTGTGTGTGGGACATCTCTTGTGGGACGAAACAAGGAACTATAGGAAAGATTGTCTGCAGGCAATGATGAGGACAGATGTGTCACCTACTAAAGTGCAAAATTACTACACTATATTTCCATCATGACTGCTAAATGTGCCCATAATACTAACTATTTGTAATGTAAATAATAAAATTACACCAAAATAAAACTTACACAGAGCACAGACCATGAAAAGTAGTGCTGAGCAGTAGAACCAGATTGGCCCTTCAAATTAACGGTTGACCATGGTTTTTCTGTGGAGTTCATACTTTTATGCATTGTTCTAATTTAATTTCAATAGGTAATAGTGAAAATAAAATTTGAAGTATCTAGAATAAAAGGGATTATGAGACAGTTGCAAATAAAAAAGCATCCATTGGAATATGAAATGTGTTATTCTAGGATATAGATTGCTTACAGTTGAGTAACAGTACAATTTTTTTAAGTCTCATCCTACAAAATGTATTTTTACTTCAACCAAAGCACTGTTGTGCTCTCTTTTGGTTTGGGATCTAATATTAGCAGCAGGATCAGCTTATACTGTATGTGACTGCACATTTACATGCATGGTTGTTCATATTTACACTGAAATTACATGGTCTAACTCAATTACATATGAACTCTATTCCCTCTATAGCATCATTTTTGTTTTTAATTGTATGTATCCGATTAGGTAATTAAAATATTCAGCCCAACCCGGGTAAAAATAAAACAGAATTACTTTTAAAACTCTTTTACCCCAAACATGAGTAAACAGCTTGAAATGTATAAAACATGTTTTAATCATGAATTAAGAATAGTGAATAAACTAGGTTTGATTTATTGTCCATTTATGTAGTGCCAACATTTTGCAGTATTGTGCAATAACAATGACAAAGCAAATGTTAATGAATTCGGAAGTACACCAATGCAGAAGAGGAGTACACTATCTCATGTCACAGTACAATAATGAAGACTGCTGCTGCTGGCTCTAGGGAATCACCCCTTCACTGCCACAGTGTGAAGACAGTACTGTATAGGGAAGGCAGAGTGAAAGCAAACAAGATTTAAAGGCATAGTGGAGAACAATTCTTCAATTGTGTGATGAAAGAACCCATCTCCGAAACACGTACCAGGACACTGAGAGGGTTACCCATATATATGCCTTACATCCTTGTTGTATCTCGCTCTGCCTTAACTATCTAAATAAACATTAATTCATTACAATATATGAACCTAGATTGAGAAAACCTAAAAGGGGTTCAAGCAATATGTCATATGTTGATGGACATCCTTATTTTTTAGCTGAAATCACATTCGCTAACTACCTTTTTAAAATATTACTAATTTGTTTCTACATATGCTTACGTCTTTGGTGAGAAAAAAATCTTAGGGAACATTGATGGCTTTGCTTGATATTGCACACACATGATAATGGGTTACTTGTATTAATAAGATACCAATTATTCATTTAACCTGGCTACATTTGTTACAATCCAATCACTCAATATTTATTACATTTGTTAGTATAGAAATGAATGATACATTTCTTCCCTAGAGTCAGCAGCAATCTTCATTACTGTACTGTGGCTATGAGATAATTCTCTCCTCTTCTGCATTGGTGTACAGATGTCTGACAGATAATTGTATGGTGTATGCCTAGCATTAGTGATTAAACTATCAAAAGTGGATGGTGAAATCTATCGATAACCTGATTGTATTTGGTGGATTGTTTTTACACAAAAGTATAAGATTAAGAGGCATATGTATTAAAAATTGTGGAAGTGCTGCAATTTTTTTTACGGTGGGGATAATCACTTTTTACATGATTATCCCGCTATGAACTAAATGTAGCAGTATCGATTACCGCTGTACCTGCAAATTACATCCCCAGAGTTTCATCTGAGTCTTTTACATTACTATTAAAAGACTCCTCCGGGATAACTTTCACTTTGCACGTGCACAGTGACAGTTTCCGAAGGCTGCCGGAAAGGGTAAAATCCCTCTCCTCTAATACCTCTTTTCCACCAAAAACCCGGGTCCGACCTGGGTTTTTGGACATGGTTCTAACCCAGGTCAGGCCACGTTTATACCCCTTTTACACCGGAGCTAAAACCCGGGTTTTTGAAGGGTTAACCCGGGCAGCTCCCTGGTGTAAAAGGGCAGAGGGTTGGATCGCCGGGTCGAGTGACCCGGCAATCCAACCCAGGTAACTAGCAGGGTTTAACACGGGCGTAGCCCGTGAAACCCTGCTATGGGAACAGCGCACTCCGGGTCACGATGACCTGGAGTGCTCTGCTAGCCGGCTGATTGGTCCGGCTTCAGTGGCGCTTGGAGATGACATCATCTCCAAGCGTCCACTTTCACTCCGAAAAAGCCGGGTCTATGCAGACCCGACTGCGGTGTGAGCGGCGCTGACTCGGGAATATCCCGAGTCAGCGCCGGCAAAATTCCGGGTCTGATCCGGATAGGAACTTTGTTCCAACTCCGGGTCAGACCCGGAATTTAGGTGGAAAAGGGGTATTACACTGCATCTTCGATCTGGGTTACTCCCAGGTCAGCCCTGTTCACACTGAACCCAGGTCTGTCCTGCTAAACCTGTGAGGTCATAAAAAGTGGGAGGTGACTGCTCCACAACCACCAATCAGCTCATTTTAGGCATGACCCATGTCGGATAACCCGGGTTGCGCCGTTTACACAGCACCATTACCCAGGTCCATCCTGGGTCCGACCCTGGTAGCTACCTGGGTTGGATTGCCAGGTCACTTGACACAGGTTATTTTTCAGGGACTCTTTTACACTGAGCTGCGACCTGGGTAGACCCAGCAATATCACAGGTTTTTGCTCTGGTGTAAAAGGGTTATGGTTATAGCTCCATAGGCATAAAGCATTTTTCACATCTGAGGATGGCGTGGACCAGGGGTGGGGAACCTTTTCCTGCTGAGGGCCATTTTGATATATATAATATTATTTGCGGGCCCAGAGCAGGTGTATGATGTCACATGGGGGCACGGCCAAAATCGCTGGTGATTGCAGCAATGCCTGGAGTATCCTGAGGTTTCTCCGGGGAGCTGTAAGGGTAGTAGTGTGACCATCTGAAGCATCCTAAAGACGCTCCAGGCGGCACTGCTGCATAGATTCTGGCTGCAGGGTACTATTCTAGGCACCCTGCCATCCAGATGAGGCTAGCCGAAAAAAGCTCAGAGGGCCTGACCAAATGATTCTGCAGGCCTTATACGGCCCCCGGGCCTGAGGTTCCCCATACCTGGCGTAGACCAACTGGACCATACTCTGAAAGGTTATACTTTTCGGAGTTTGTTACATAGGGGTCAGACCATAGTACCCATTGATAATAATGGAGAAACTGTAGTTTCTGCACAATTACCAGCTTAATAAAATCGGCCCCTATAGTTAATTCAAGAATAAACAGTGTAATCTTGTAATTAAAAGTCTATTAATTTTATATCGGAGATTCATTACACATACATTGCAAATGTGTTTTTACTCGGTCAGATCAAAATTCCATTGTGTGGGAAGAAATTGTTCATGTTTTGATTTACGATTGGATTACAAATGGTCATATATAAAATTATCCGATTTTAATATTTGCCTGAATTGTATATTGCGATTACAGAACAGAAATGCAATTGTTTGTGGATTAAAAAAATGCCTTTATGGGCCTGAGTACATAAGTTTACCCTCAGCATCAGGGCCAGTTCTATACATTCCGGAGCTCAGGGCAAATTTTTTTTTTGGCGCCCTGAGTTTGGGGGAGGGATGCGTATGCCGCTCTTTTTAAAACTTAAAGAGACAGGCTTGCCAAAAAAGTGACATCACGGTGGCGCAAAATTTAAATCCCAGTGACAGAGTATTTGGCTCACTACCTGATCTCCAGCGTCTGTTCTGCTTGAACTTCCTGCATACCTGCCTGTGTTCTGATCTGGTCCATCTGATGATTCTCTGTGCCTACTCCATTGGTACTACTTCTTGTGACAATGATTCTGACACGTTCCTGACAACCACGCACCAGTATGCCTCGCGGCAACCAGTTTACTGTCCCACTTTAGTTCCTCCAGAGTCCATCAACCCACCGTACATTAGGAACACAGTCAGAGGGCCGCAACCTGCGAATTGAGTGCAGCGTAACCCAAGCGCTTTGCGAGGGTCCCTAGTGAAATCCACTGATACGTTTGTCTGTGTCTCTGAAACGGTATGAGCAAATAATACTAGTATGTAAACACCCATATTATCCCAGCGACAGTTGAGACAATGGTCTGCGCCGGAACTACTCCACGCGTGACCCAGAGGAGACACTGCTGCTGAGAGCAGGTAAGTCAATGCTAGACCACCAGGAATGGTTTGTCAACATTTTATCATGTTGACATTTCAGCAGTGTCCACATGGTGAATGTAAACATGTTATGGATGTCAACATTTCGACATTATGATTATTGAACTTATGGACCCCACCCGCCCATTCTGTATATTGGGCTAGTCATTAATTCATGGTAACTTATTAGTTCTTCAGTTTTAGATTTTGTACAAAATAGCATGGCAGAACCATGTATACAATATTTAAGTATCCAACTCGCTGGGAGTTACAGTGGTGGATACTGAAGTACTGGATCAATTCTGTATTGCTCTGGTCGCGGGACAGCATAACACTGGGCACACGCGCAGTGTCAGAGGGCAGGATGCATGACGCATCGCATTCAGGATGCGAAGCATCCCGCCACTCTTCGCATGCATGCTGGAGTTAATTACACAGGTATGCATGGAGACCGCAAAGTACAGCTCTCTCGGTAAGAGCTGTCCTTTGCGAGTAAGGACCTTCCGGTTCTATGACCCAGAAGTCCCTCTGGCATCCTTTTGCGGTAATGGGAGGGATCCCCGAAGAGAAGCCCATAGGCTTCTATAGGGTAACACCATCTGAAGATGGCGTTACCCACCGCATCCCAGCATTCGGGGCTTTGTGTATATGAGGAATGCGGTCAAACCCCTGAAAGCTGCATTTTTCACATTGCTGCATGCTGCCCAGAAACTTAGGAGCTCCTCTGATGTGTCCAGAATGCAACTTGTGGGGACAGTGCTTCTCACAACCACGGCAAGTTCATTTTAGCACATAGCCGGGATAGTTTAGTTTAAAATTAGTCTGTCACAATATGGACTGATAATAATTGCAGCACTACCACGATTATTAATACATAAATAGGCCCCCATGTCTTTCATACCCACCCCCCTAAATGCACGGCTGAACCATCATCTCAGTGAATGGATTATGACAATACAAAAGTGTATATGTGCCCATTGTCCTGCCTTATAACCTTTGCCTTTACGCACAGCGGTGTTTCCATGGGATTATGTTGCTCACACATTACAAACCTGATCTATATAAACGCAAGTCTACTCTGTATAACTTTCGTTATCGGTACAGTCCTCCTCCTCTGCTGCTGCTGCTGCTGAGACTGAGAGCTCCAAGATTTTTGTCTGGAGGCCATTGGCGTTCTTTAACCCCTTGCCTGCTGGTGCCCCACCTCCGTGTGCCATGTGACAGGGGGCGTGGCGGTGTGTCTCACAGGCGCCCAGCTTTAGATCCTATACTCTTCTTCTCAGTGTTTTGTGTTCGGTGCCTGCTGCTCCTGGTGAGCGTGGTCTGCAGCCCGGGAAAAACTGTGGTGTGGAGGTAGGTGGATGTCATGGACGGCCCCGTGTATAGTAGTAGGGAGAGTGACTGCAGTGCACAGAGCAGTAGTATAGTGATTGCAGTGATCAGACCATATGCAGCATGTTTAAGGGGAGGGCTGCCAATAAAACCCCATGCTCTGGTAGTTGGGGGATGATGAGCTGATCCTCGCTCGTTTGCTTCGTGAGTAATAACAGATCCATGTTGCATTCGGAAAGGTGATCTGATCCTTTATGATTGTATTACTTACATTGCTCTCTTAACCGATACATTACCGTTAGATTACATCCACAACCATTCTCGACAATCTATAATTTTTCCTCCTTTTTTCAGGAAGAATAAATTATGTATTGTTACTCCTTCAGGGGACAAATGAGTAGCCTGCAGCATAAATGCAATACAAATGTAAGGCCTATTGCAGCAGTTGTGTAGCTGTCAATCTTGGGCTGGATTGCATGGGTATTTTTAGGTGCACGTTTAGCAACTATTTGGTTAAATATGTATAGTTTTATAAAACCTTTTTCCCTTGGAAAAGTATCAGCTGCAACTTCCGTCTAAACCTGTCTGTAACTGCCCAGGGATAGACAGTGAAATGGCCATATGTCAGCCATAACTAGTTTTGGGTTGCAAAACACATATTTGTAATAGTCAGTGTAGTGAAACGTTGCACCTGCAGCATCTATCACACAATGTCATGTCAGAGGCTTATATCAGCATGAGGGTCATACACTCCTAGGGAAGTAACACCTCACTGGGATAAATAACTAAACAAGAGCTTATGCTCCCTGGCTTCAGGCCTTCATATTTACTAAGTGTGACACTGTGCAGAGAGGAAAATTGATTTATTGAATAGCCACCCTGCAAAGATGGTTGCCTCTACCAAATCTCGCCGTCTATAGTGGGTCTCCTGAGAAGGCCACAAATCAAGCATTGTGATATTTTGATGCGAGGGCTATTAATAATTTATTGCATAGGAAAATATATTCATTTGTGACTGGTGTGTAACGCTTAATTGATAGTAAAATGTATTCTGTTTTGTTATGACTTTTAATGCACCATATGTTGGAGGGCTTTTTTGTTGGTGAAAGGCAAATGGAGGTTGGAACATTAAAATAGGATCTGGTCCTGTAACTTGGTTTCTTGGGGATGTTGCTTTAGGGGGGAGGAGGTACTGTGCTACATATTTTATTGTTAGTCTAAATCTGAGTTGTCGTTTTTTGTGTTTTTAGGGTGACTAATGTACTTTTGTTAAATTAATATTCATGTTATTTTATTGCAATGAAAAATAATTTTTTTTTGTTTTTTTTTTTGTTCCTTCAAAAGGAAAAAAAACCTCCTTAATTCATGGTTATATCTTTGAACATCCTCTTTGTAATATGGCTGAATGCACAATTATCAAGTGTCTCACACGTCCAAAGGACATTTACTACAGTGCATAGAAAGTATCCCTGCAGGCCACTATCTAAGAAGTTCAAGTGCCCTTAATTGCTGCTATTGCAACACACATTGAGATACCTATTTGTTGTACAAGATTCATCAGAATGTTAGAATAATGTTGAGATTTCTTCCTCCCTGCTGAAGAGCTGTCTTGGTTTCCTGTTCAGTGAGAGAAGACACAGAGACATCACCCTCCTTCTCCCCCCTCCCCTTCTCCCCACCACTCTCTTTCTGTACTGTTTAATCTCTCTAATCTGCGAAAGAGGCACACATCCTTCTCAAGATATACCAGCCAGCCTATTCTATAACCTCTTCCAGGTCATGCTGTCCATTTCTGTTTGGGCATTGGCTGCAGTGTTTATATAAGACCAGGACAGAGTGTTTATTTCACTGGGTTGCATATCTGAGGGCCTATGTATTGAGCTTTTTTTCATAAAATTGTGTGGAAACCGCAGTTTCTGCATTAATTAATTAACTATTGCTATGTACTAATCGCACAATGCAGGTGATTTCACAGAAATCTCTGGCAGAGTGCTAATTAGTACTGCATATCATAGTCCCCATTAATCTCAATGGGAACTACGATCTCAGCCCTATGTGCCAAATTCCCAAAAATTAAGTTTTTTGGAGTTTGGCCCCATTTGTTTACACCATTTTAAGATGAGTTACGGTTGAAAGTTCGACAGACAATAGATCGACACCAGATGGTCGACATAGATAAAATGTCGCCGGGGCACATGGATGTAGGTCGACAGGTACAAAAGGTCAACACAAAAATGGTTGACACTTTTAACGCTAGGTCAGTGGTTCCCAAACTTTTTCAGTTCAAGGCACCCTTAGGGTCTCCTTAATTTTTTAAAGGCACCCCTAAGCCAAATTACTTACCTGTAGTACTGCCCTTCATGTAATGCTCCCAGTAGCCGTGCCCCTTATGCAATGCCCCCAGTAGTAGTGCCCCTTATGGTACTGCCCATTATGCAATGCCCCTTGTAGTTGTGTCCGTTTTGCAGTACACCTTGTAGTAGTACCTCTTAGGCAGTGCCCCCACACCTCTGTGCAGAGCTTACCTGACTGAAGTTCACGCTGGGGACCGCTCCTATTGCTGTCACTGCCGCTGCACTGACTGAATCAAGCTGGATCCAGCAGGGGCGCAGGATCCTCACAAGTTCCCAGTGATGCATTGCACGGGTGACGTCACCTGCGCCCCCCTCGCACTGCATCACTGGGAACGCTTCTTTAGCCTCTGATGGCTTCGGAGCCAGTGTTCCAGTTCTGTAGGAAAGTTGATTGCGATCTTTCGGTGGGAACTCCGCGAGCTTATGGTAGATCGCGATTGACGTTTTGGTCAGGTCTGGAAAAAAACCAAACTGACAGCAGTTTCCCTTCGGCCGCAGCACCCCAATGACAGCCATGTTTTCATATAACCTGGAGATATTTTTTATGTCCTTTTGTGCTGTAGGATGAACCATAGATCCACTAGACTAGGACCAGAGGGTTTTGCATGGCATAATTGCAAATTGCTGTTGATGCCTTTTTGGTTCAGTGTACTGTACCCGTTATTCTGTGCAAGTCACCGACTGGGGATCCAGCAAAAGAACCCCAGACTGCCACACTTCCTTCTCCATGTTTGACAGTTGGGTGTCAATTTATCTAGCCTCGAGTCCTTTTTGCTCATCGTCACTCCCCTTTGTGTCACCCTTGTCCTCTGCCTCCTTTAGAATGTAGGCTCTCACAAGCAGGGCCCTCTACCCTCATGTGCTTTGTCTTCCATAACTTATGCTGCCCACACACACAGCGATCTGCACACGATTAGCTGATGTGTACGATTTCCCTTGAAACTCTCCCCGGCAGCTCTGCACACGATCTGCACACAATTTGGTGTCCAATCTTCAAACGATCTCTCCTGCATCCAGACTTTCACAGTGCATCATGTCCTATATTGTCAGATCTGCCCTACTGAACGGCAGATCTGACGATGTGATGTGCGATCAGCGGGGACGCGCATTGTGATCGTGAGTGGGGACTCACGATTTACTGTCAATTCGGCCATATTTTACACGATCTGTCGTTCCAATGTGTCGGAATCGGCCAGATCGGGTAAAATATCGCTGTGTGTGTGGCCAGCTTAACACCATCCTCTCCTCCCCACTACCTACATTGGAACCTATCCCTTGGGTATTATGACTGCTGATGTTTATGAATAATGTCCATGTCTTGCAGTATTCTTTACTGTAAAGCTGGGTACACACTAAGCCAGGGGTTCCCAACCACGGTCCTCAAGGCATACACAGTCCAGGTTTTAAGGATAGCCATAGTTGAGCACAGGTGACTTAATTAGTACCTTAGTTATTTTGATTTAACCATCTGTGCTTAAGAATGGATATCACTAAAACCAGAACTGTTAGTGTGCCTTGAGGACCGACGTTGGGAATCACTGCACTAGGCGATATGTCGTCCAATATGGTGGATCGGGCTGACATAACGGGCACATTGTCTAGTGTGTACGGACTATTGCGTGCTCTAGCGGGTTGTTCATCGCATCTTTTTGGCCGTTAAGATATCTTGAAAGACACCACTGGACGATAACGTGCGGTCGCATCATTTAGTATGTACGACGGACTGACATATCATTCCGTTAGTCATGCAGTCGTCCACGATCCAGGATCACGTAGTGTGTACCCAGCATAAGTGACTTTGTTCTTGTTTTGTTAATTTTGTTTCTGTCTATGTACTTTGTAAGGTGCTGTGGACCCCTTGTGGTGATCTATAGCTCTGTGGGACTCTTCTCTGCCCCAAGAGGTGACAGATTCAGCTCCGCCTCCTTGCACTGCATCTTAAAGGGATAGCTAGCATCTTAAAGGGATTCCTATGCAAATATTCCAAAATCTATAAAATCCAAAATGCTTCTGATCCCAAGTATTACGCATATGGGAGAGTCAACCTGTATGTTACATTTAATTGCATGCCATATCTTGGAGGGCAACTGAGGAGTTGAGCAAAACTAATGTATGTGAATTTTTTTGTTACATTACCATAATATTTAGGTCTTTGCACAAAACGCAATAGTTCACACATTAGCCAGAGTTTCCCAAACTCCGCCATAACAGTTCAGGTTTTAAGGATATCCATGATTGAGCAAAGGTGACTAATTTAGTACCTCAATTTGATTTACCAATCTGGACTCAAGCATGAGTATCCTTAAAATCCGTACTGTAATAGTGGGGTTTGGCAAACACTGCATGATTAGGCTAAAGGCTGCCGTTTGTGCGTGTTTCATAGTATACTTCAAGAATTTCTGCCTTTGAAGTTTCCTTCCCACGTTTTTCTCAGTAATACCTGGGTCACTTAGCAGCAGCGCCGATATTCTAGCCTGCTAGTATCATTAGCGCCCAGAAGCCAGAGAAATCCCTTTAGTATAAATCGAGAAGTGATATGTTCAGGGATTTTCTCTGTCTTTTTCACTTGGCCCCTTTATTTCCCCTTAGGTCATGGAGCCCTATATGCACAGAACTATGGGGGAGATGTGTCAAGCCTTGGAGAGAGATAAAGTACCAACCAATCAGCTTCTGTCATTTTTCATGCACAGCCTGTAAAATGATAGTTAGAAGCTGATTGGTTGGTACTTTGTCTCTCCAAGGCATGGTACAACTCCCCTATGTCCCATCTGAAAATCTGTTACATATTGAAATTCTGATCTGAAATCTTGATTTGGCCATAACTGTTCACGGACTGGATTTTGAAGACCAGAAAAATAAAAGTATTTTTAAAAACATCATAAGGTCCATTTATCACCAGCTGTTGTGTCTGACAGATCTGTGTCAGCGAGTTTGCAAATTGAGGTAATAGAGGAAAAAAACAAGGGGTAGATTTACTAACCCACGGTCTATCAAAGCTGCTGATGGAACGTGGCTTTGACAGATAGTTTTGAAATGGGAATCAGGGCCTGATTTAGAGATTGACGTATTTAAAACATCAGGTGCAATGGCCTAATGTTTTAAATATGCGCATGCGCCCCAATGGCTTCCACGGGGGGGCACATATCGGAATTGCATTGAGATCCATGCAATCTGATAGGTGTTCCTGGTGGGTGGCTTTTGATGGCGGTTGTGGCGGAAGTGTGTGCCGGTGTCAGAGACTGTGTCGGAAGACGCAGTTCCACTGCCATTGACAGCCATAGGTTTGCTCTAACGTCCGATGGTGCGGACGATGTATGCTCAATTGTGCAACTATTTGTTCACCGTAGCCTGTGGGCATCTCAGACAGCCTTTTGGCTGCGGCATTGGCATAAATTCGCAGTAGCAGCTATAACAGAAGTCATAGCTGCTACTGCATTAAGGTCCACCTCAGAATCAGGTCCACAATGCTAAGCCTGATATATCGTTAATTCCTGTTGCCATTTTAAAACACTGGGCAGTCTCGCCGATGTGTGCAAGTCGCAGACTATTACTTGTCCCCTCTAGTCTTTGCTAACAAGACGGTGAGGTAAGATGTGTAAAAAAAAAATAATAATGAAGCAGCATTATCGCAGTTACATTACATCCTCAAGGGCACGTAGAGGCAGCTCGGGGATGATCATTTAGGTGTGTCCTTTATTTATCTAGAGAATGAATACTTTGCATTTCAGATTGTCGTAGGTGAAGTCTACACCAGAGAGATGTGACAAATCCATTTCACTATCTTTAAATTCATGGCTATTGCTTTATACGTCTGAATGAATTTCTCATGGTTGTATGGCTCATGCTAACAATTCTGTATGAACATTTGTGACCTCCTGCTGCTGCTGTTGAAGAAAGGACAATGACAATCTTTGGCCTTATAGCTGCTGAGGTTCTTCTAAATCTGATCCTCGGGTTATAAATTGCCAATCCCTGCACCTGAATAAACTATAATGTAGATATTGAAATGTACAACCACAAATGCCACTGAAAAAAGCCCTATAATTTATATCTATTTTAAAACCTATTGGGTATTCTTATCGGGGAAATATTGTTTGGTTAAAACAAACGTTCAGTACTTTTGTTTAGTGTGTCTGCAATCTCTTTATTCTGTGTGTCTGGTATGTACTAGTGTATACACATACAAATATCGCTGATACCTCTGAACACATGGTTGCATTTAAATCTATAAAGTTTCATAGGCTCATATGAGGAAGTGATAAACCTCCCTGGTGTGTTTGTCCCCTCTCCGCCCACCCGCTCTCCCCCCTAAGGATCTTTTTATTCTTCCTTCCCTAGGCCAAGCCTCTCCTTCCCTTCCTCCCCCAATACAGCCCCACATCCTCTCCAGTAACAGTTGGCGTAGGATAGCGAAAGGTCACCATTGTTGGCCTTTTACAGGGTGCTGCTCCAGGTCTTGGGTGTTTGCAACAGGAAGAATTAATTTAAATTAAACGCCCATACTAAAAGGCAAAACTGCTTATCGAAAATAAGAGGGATTTTTTTGTTAATCTTTTCCAATATTTGCAAGTTTTCATGAGTCAGTCTTATTACAAGCTGTAAATATGTGTGTGTATGTATGTATGTGTATGTATATATATATATATATATATATATATATCAAATGTAATATACAGTAGATTCCTGGTTGCATATGGGTCAGAAGTGGACATGAATAAAGTTTTCTGTCCTGTAATGTTTTGCAGACAGCAGATATGTTATACATGGTAGTGTGCAGCTACTAAATGAACGCGGTCCTTCCCATGAAAAAGATCACTAGGAAATACCTTACAGCATCTTTGTCCCTTCTATTTCTTGCTGCTTTACACTAGAGATGCGCTGTTTGCATCTGAGTAACTGCATCTTATTGGCTGTACGGCTCTCACGTGTTTTGGATAGTCAGTGTGATAAATTCGAACTTGTGCTAATTTGGCTCTTCTCTACTCTACACATATTTTCATAGAATGTCTCCGCTTTATTCAAATAGTATGTATGCTTCACTTATTTGGGGCTAAGGGATGTAGCCAGCATCCCGGCGTGCGGGATGCCGACGTTCTAAATACCGGCGCTGAAATCCCAACAGCGTCGGGATCCCAGCACCAGTATCCTGACCGCCGGCACCCCGAAGGTAAGTATCAGCAGTTAGGGGAGGATTCGGTTTAGGGGAGGGGGAGTTTAGGCACTGGGGGGGGGTAGGTTTAGGCACCTTGGAGGGTTAGTATTAGTGCTAGCATACTTAACTATGGCTGTCGGGATTCTGACTGCCAACATGTCGCTGATAGTATTCTGACCAGCAGCATCCTGACTGCTGGTAATCCATACCCAGCCTGGGGCTAATACCAGGGCTTAAAGTGGTCCTGGTGGAACTCATCTCACTGCTTCTCTTGGCGGCTCTGTGCAATGCATTATGCAGCGGCTATGACGGCATGACGTCACATACGCCGTGCCGACTGCTGAAGGAGCCGGCGGGACACTGGTGAGGGGCGTGCTGAGAAGGAGGATTATGAGGTCAGGATGGGAGTACGGGGAGGTGGCTGCCATCAGTGACCGCAGCACTGATGGTGGCTTCTGTGCAGGGACGTGGGTGGCGGAGGCAGAACTAGTTCCGCCTACCATTAGATGTGACGGAACGCAGTTCCGGCCCACTTTAACCCCTAGCTAATACAATAAGCAGATTGGTATCATGTAATTAATAGCATGTGAGTGATTCTGTGGTATATGTTAATAGTGTTCATTCTAGCAACCTGCACCTGTCACAATTCGTGCAGTTCCTCATTCCTGCCTGGGGTGTGTCTCTCTGCTCTGGTGCTTCTAGCACACTCTGGTCTGTATCTCGGCAGTTTGTTGCATTAGCTGAGTGTCCTAGAAGCACCAGAGCAGAGAGCGACACCCCAAGCAGGAAAGCGGAACTGCACGGTTTGTGACAGGTGCAGGGTGCGAGAATGAACACTGTTAATATCAGAACATAGTAATACACTTTTATACTAATAGGGCAAAGGTGTTTTGCTGTTGATGAATGTGGGGGAGATGTACTAAGCCTTGGAGAGTGATAAAGTACCAACCAATCAGCTCCTGTCATTTTTCAAACAAAGCCTGTAAACTGTGTGTCTTCATTTACCTACCTCAGACTATGGCAAAATACATGACAGTGGGATGAGGAGACAGGAATTTGGCAGGAAGTAGTCACTGCAGCATCTCTGCCCTTCAGACTGTGACCGAATTGTAAGAGAGCTGATTTATAGGTGGGTGAGGAAATTGTCCAGAAATAAATAGGAAAGAACAAGCTGGCTCTGACACTGCAGTGATCTGCATGGGCTTAGCAGACATGAGGATAGGGGGGTTGTAGTTGAATTAGAATAAAAGACTGTGCTCTGTTGTGTTTAATTAGGAGTAAAGCTTTAATGGGGACATTTCTTAAAACGGATGCACTGTGGTTTGTTACTTTTCTGAATGATGTTGCAGGTTATGTACTGTGGGCTATAGCATTCTCACTACTTTCAGATGCATCTGTAGAAGAACTGTCTCAAACTGAAAACTGCACATATGCAAAACTATCCCTATTGTAGATAAACTAGGACTGGTTTTTCTGGTCATGGGAAATGACAGAAGTTACCACTGGATATGCATTGTGCTTCACATGATGGAATAATCCTTACGCAGAAAAAGTCCCAAACATTCAAGATTATCGGATCTCATGACTGTACTGCAGATCTAATCAACTTTGGTGTTGGTTACAGCAATACATTTAAGTGATTACGCAGTGTGTGTGAGATAGATAGATATATAGATATATGTATCCTGACGAAGGGGGATGGCCCCGAAACGTTGATGTATTGATGCAGTAAACACTCGTTCACCATAATATAAAACATACCCCTCTCTACAGAAATTAGGGAGGCGTCCTGTGCTGCAGATCTGGGCTCTATTGGACGCAGTCTGTCCATAGATCTCTTTGGAAGCTGTTCAATGGAGCTCTAAACAGCCTGCAATGTGCTCGCATAGGGAAATGTGCAGTCTCTTTCTTCAGCTACTTTCTGTCAGAAGTTTCCTTAAAGTGGATTTTAATATTGTTCAGTAGCAATGCTGCCCGAAACCAAACAAATTTGTTGCCTAACAATTGTTATACCCCTTTTCCCCTGGCCAAAATACCCGGGTTATTGCCGTGTCAACATGGGTAGTGGCTCAGTGGAAAAGACTCCTAGGAAAAAATCCCAGGTCGATTGACCCGGCATTTCGTCCCAGGTCTCGAGCAGGATTTGACGCGGGCAAAACCCTGGTCAAGCTCAGTGGAAACGAGTAACCTGGGTCTTCCGACCCGGGACCCGTTTACAGCATGCTGATTGGGTGCTATTCGGAAGCCGTTCCGGGTTTTTACCCCATCCCCGCTTCATAATGGGGGGCTGTAATCTCTCCCTGTCCGTGTCCCCGGTGACATCACAGCCTCTCGAAAGGACACCCCCTCCCCTGGTGACACCTCCTTCCCTGGTTGCCGGTCCGCTCCTTTCTGGCGTTCAGGGGGGAGCTAGAGTTTCTGGCGACTTGGTGATGACATCACCTCCAAGCGCCGGCACTGCACCCGTGTGCAGTGTGAACGGCGCCTGGGTCAGTGCCGCAGTGGGAAAGGGGTTACACTCGGGTCTGACCCGGCTTGGAAACGTGTTTCAAATCCTGGGGCAGACCCGGGATTTTGGTGGAAAAGGGGTATTAGGCCGCATTGCTGCTCAGCCAATTTACATGTGAATGCATTTCCCTGTATTTTGTTAACATGTGTTCATAGTTGGATAAACTCATGTAATGCACAGTTGGGAACACATGGGTGTAGGTATAATGGTCAGGCAATGGTGTTAATTTTCAGCTCAGCTTATATTATCAAAGGTGAGGTCTCTGGCGATGATCCTTGTGGTAGCATTATCCACACAACAGTAGCATACATTAGAAAAGCATCCCATTTCAAGTCACTTAGGGGCCTATTTATCAAGTGTGTTTTTTTCTTTCAGAAAATGATGCCGAAACTGCAATACTTTCATAATATTATGTAGCAGTGCTATCTATTAACAGCGTAATACAGGAGATTTCCGCGAAATCTACTGCAGAAGACTAATTGGCACTGCTGATTGCAGTCCCTATGATTATTAATGCGGACTACTGTCTGACCCCTATGTTCCAAACTTTGCTGTTCTTAGTTTGGCCCAGTGAGGGATCTTACGATCCTGCTCCCACAGCCTCCGGCTGGCTTTGGAAACTGGCACTGTGCATGCATAGATGGGGGAAGGGAACATTGTGCCCCATTTCCCCCATACTGGACCGCACACACACACACACACGGGGGCACCCTGTCTTGAAAGAAGGGAGTCTCTTCTTTCAAATGTACCGCTTTAATGGTTATTGTCTGGTGATAACCAAATAATAAAATAACTGAAACATAAAAATAAAACCTTTCCACAGACTATGGGGGCTAAAGCCCTTATCTCCCCCATCTTGTGCCAAATAGCAAAAAAATGATCCATTGTTTAAATCAGTTTGTTGCCTAGTTTTTAAAATGTTAGGCCTTGTTGGGCTACCATATTTTCTCTTTTCCCCTCAGCCTGTGGGCTTCTTTTCGCATGAAGCCCCCAGAGAGGGATCTGAAGTATCCCTTGACGATTGCACATTCCGATGGCCGACATGTGCAATAAAGTCTTCACACTAGAGCAGATAGGTGGTAGGGCATCTATCAAAAAGGGCCACAAACAAGGGGTGTGGCCACTCAGAAAAGGGGCAATGACCTTAAAATGCACCCCCTTCTCATAACTGTAGGGGGCATTTCCAGTGCTCACGGAGATGCCGGACTGCCCCCAAGGTCTCCCTGCAGTGTGAATGGCGTGCGTATTTGTTCACTTACCGGTGATCGTTTCACCGGCACTAGAGGCCCCCCCCCGCGCGCTGGTAGGGATGCCTGCTGTAGCGGGGTGCTGCCTAGCGGGAACACTACAATAGAACTCCAGGGTAATAAATTCAGATGTTCTCTTTGCAAAGGACAGCTGTATTCATTGCGTTATTAAATTGTTTGTATGCGGTAGCTGGTGCGATGTATCGCATAGTATACTGACACGCAAACACATGCACACATTAAGAGGATGCCATTGACCTCTGCTTTGTCTTTTAGCGATTCTAGAGCGGCAAGGAAAAGCATGGTGGATTGGTGAATTGTCTGCTTGTGGTTTACAAACACAGATAGTGGTCACAGAATGGAGCCATTTTATGCTGGCTTCTTGACAAGTCGCCTGCCTTTTATTTTAGCATTCACCTTTGTTTTGTAATCCCACGAGTGTAGTAATCACGTGACTGCAGATTTCCAAGATAGGTTCAGACAGTGACTGCCCCATCCCCCACCAGTAATGTAAAGTGAATACAAATTCATTTGTGTGGTTTTTATTTTACACTCTTCTATCTGGTCTGCCTTCCTCTTCTGCGCTCTCTTTACACGAAACATACATAACTGCCTTATTAGGGAGTTCTGACATATCTGTTTCCTGTAGGTCTTGTATATATAGATATACATGACATTAACCAGAGGAAAATCTTCAGTTTGGTGTCACGGAAAGGTTAAAAGGAAAATATATTCAACCTACAAGTTCATGTGTATTGGCTTTAATTCAGTACAAACTATTAGCAAAAAGCACTTGTTAAATTTGTAATAAGCCTGGCAAAATATCTGGGTAATGCTGCTGACATTGGCGATTGTCACTCTGCAAAACTGTCAGTGTTTGAAAAAAAATTAAACACCTATAATGAAGCTGTTTGAATTAAAAGATTTGTTCCCATAGGGCCAAACCGGTGACTTCTAATTTCTAAAATAAGTCGTATAAATAAAATAATTAGGATAAAGTTCTAAAATGCCGCATACACACTAGACGATGTGTGTATTCGGCGATATCGTCTGCGGCGGGACCCTGCAGGGGTGCCGACATTGATAAGTGTATAGACACTTATCAATATCGGCCACAACACAGCATGGCATCGTTAATGATCTACCCAGATTGAGGTGCATGTTCAGCCGACTGGGGATATCGTTAATGACCCACGGGAGCGCGCATCTTTGGTCGTTCAGTGCATACACACTGAACGATATCGTTATCGTTCATAAAATTAGTCTAGTGTGTATTTTGTCTGTCACCTCGTTGATTCTGAAAATACAGTGATTTGCAAAATTATTCAACCACCTAAGAAGTAAAGTAGATTTGTCTGTATTACAAATGGCACAGAGATTGCTCCAGACATTATTTTTTTATTGTGAACTGGTAGGCTCTTACAGTAAATTTTCAAAATCCTAATATATTGTGTGTATCCTGATTTTTTTTTTTTTTTTTTAAATACTGAAAATTCTGCTGCATTAGTGTTCACCTGCTGCGGAAGCTCCAAGTTTACACACACAACCCATTTCCCCTAACAACTGGCTTTCAATTGGTCTCTACCTATGCATCATTAAAAGGTCAGCTTTCATGGATAAGACACCTTAAATCAAATAACATTGGTCATACTGTGAATTCGAAGGAAAACTGTCAAAACTAAAACAAAGAGCATTGTAAGAAAATTAAAGATAGTTGTAGAACTTCACAATATAGGAAAAGGCTATGAAATAATATACAAGTGCTTGGATATCCCAGTGAGCACTCTTGGCTCAGTTGTGAAGAAATGGAAGCTGCAGTATACCACCCAGGCACTGTCAAGAAAAGGTTGTTCAACAAGACTCCATGTCCGAGCAAGGAAAGGCCAAAGATAACATGAAGAGTTCAGTGGCTGAGACTGAATTGTAGGTGCACTGGTCAACCATATCAATAGCTCTGCATACAACTTGCCTGTATGGGAAAGTTTGTGGTGATTGCGGACGGATTAGCAGAGTGTAGTCCGTATTAGGAGTACATATTTATTAAAATAGAAAAATGTATACACTAGATGGCCATCATGCATGAATGGAAATAGCATGAATTGTGCAAATTTAAGTGTATGGTCCCACAGATGAAGGTAGCTTATTGGGGTAGAGAGCCACCAATGATATAGCAGTTTACTGTTTGAAAAGTTCAGAGGTGCCTTCCAAGATATGTTCTCCAAATGGACATACAGATCTTAATATGCTAGATGTACACTTTATTACCAATAATCTCCCACAGAAGAACTACGTGTATAATAAAGTACCTGAGGTGCATATGTAAACCACATGGTTTCCAATTTTGGGCACCCTGATAGATAAAGAACAGTAATTGTTTGTCGGGTCTGGTTGGTCCAGGTGTACAATGTTTGGCAGGTGTTCAGAAGAGTGGAGCAGCATTATACACATCCCATACAGCCAACAGGTGTTTATTTAATCAATGTGCGCTGAATCATCTGGGTTGCTTGATGTAAGATGCAGTGGCTAGTAAGTATTGGGCTGGTAGAATTATTTTGTTGGGATTATTTTCCTCAACGTGCACTGGGTATCTTGTTGGAATTGGTTCCGATGCATGGTGCAAAATACAAAGAGAATACTGTGTAGAAAAATAAAAAAAACCTGGCGCTGTCGTGTGTCAGGACTCTAGTGAGCATGCAGTATAACTATAATATTGTGTATAATAATTAAACCTATTCTACAGTGTGGGATAATGCAACTGTACTGTATAGAAAAAAAATCTAACAGCAAGGAGTGCAGTGCAAAATACAGGGAGAATACTGCAAGATAACTTGCTTCAGTCTGTCCGTCTGCTAGAAAACTAGAACTTGGAAAAAAGTTCACCTTCCAGCAGGACAATGATCCCAAGCACAAGGCCTAAGCAATACTGGTGTGGTTGAACAACAAAGGTTCTGCAATAGCCAAGTCAAAGGGGTAAATTTACTAAAGCAAGTGTTTTTAGAAGTGGTGATGTTGCCCATAGCAACCAATCAGATTCTACGTAACATAATTTAACCAGCACCTTCTGGTTGCTATGGGTAACATCTCCACTTCTAAAAACCTGCACTTTAGTAAATTTACACCAAAGTCTAGATCTCTGTCCAATAGAGAATCTGTGGTACTATATGAAAATTACAGCTCACAAGCATCATCCAACCAACCTGAACAACCTTGCGCACATCTGCAAGGAAGAATAGGCACAAGTTGCTCCCAAACAGTGTGCAAGCCTGGTAGAAACTTACCTAACAGACTTAAATCTATTATTGCTGCAAAAGGTGGTTCTCCCAAGTACTAGTCTGCAGGGGTTGAATACTTATGCAAGCATCATTGTTTATTTTTTAAAAAGCCTACTGGGTCACAATAAAAATACTCTTGAACAAACTACTATATGCAATACAGACACATCTGTTGACTTTATTTTAGGCATTTGATTACTTCAGCACAGAGATTCCCAAACACTGGGCCTGATTCAGACCCGGTCGCAAGCGCTGATCGCTCGCAACCGGGTCGATGGTGGCTCACAGCGCATGCGCACGGCAGAGCTTGCGCCGTCGTGCGCATGCGCGAGACCCGGCTGGCGACGAGCAATCCATCACTCCGGGTCTCGCACCAAAGGGGGCGAGCTGACGATGTTGAGTGACAACTCGCCCCCTTTGGTGGGCGGGCCGGGGGGTGGCTGCTCTAACGGAGGCGTTCCCATGAGAACGCCTGCCATTTGGAGGCGGCCCCACTGACATCACTCTGTTAGAGCCGAAATCTCTCTGGGGCTTCCGTCCACGAGACCCTACCACAAGGGTCTCGTCGCAAGCCCGATGGTCGCGATGGTCTTGACCATCATCATGGCCGCTCGCAATAGCTGTGGGTGGTCACCCACAGCTATCCAAGAGGCTGATCCAATTTAAAAAAAAAAGCCCGGCCCTGATTCAGAGCGAGCGGCTCTGAATCAGGCCCTCTGTCCTCAAGGCACCCTAACAATCCAGATTTTGATACTCATGCTTAGGGGTTAAACGACTTCAGCCCCACATTCACACTCCTTTTGAAAATGCTAATTTCCCTCAGACCTTCTATATGATCACCCACTTGCCCCAAGATGTACCCACATGGCTATATGATGTCCTACTTGCCTTGTCACTCAGGTCAAAGCCAGTAGAGAGAATGAAAACCATGTGGCACTGATGGCACTGGCCTCCCGCCTCTAATTAGACTTGCTTTGTACATAAGAGGTCATGCAGAAGCCAGCCGCTTCCATAGCGTTCAGTCTTATTCTCTGGTTTATGAGCAGGGACATAGGCTGGTAGCAGGTGGTTCCCTGGCTGCCTTCTGCCATCATTGTGTATAATTGTTAAAAGAAAAAAAAAAAAAGAGAGACTAAAATTCTGCCTCTGATCAGACCCCTGCATACAAAGACTCATGAGATTGCTCTTGAGGAGTGCCAGGGCAATGTAAGGCATCAGAGATTCCTGTGCATGTGTTAATGCAATCTTTGGATACCACAGTGTTTAATAAGACTGTACACTATAGTTTATAAGATGATTTAAATAGCAGGAGGCCTGGGTGAGGTTTGGGGTTGAGAAGAAATGGCTATTCTGGTCACAATTGTTCTTGTCACAGAGACCAGTATTTGTCCCATTCCTGCCTTGTGCTGCTATTTTGGCAGCTATTTGTAGGTATTAATTTCTATATTGTTTGGGATAGTTAAATGTCATTAAATAATCCTTCTCATCCAGTTCTGAAACATCAGTATGCTGAAATGATTTAATAACATGACATGTTACATATATAATTATTTTACTAATTTCATTGGCAAAAATAGATTTGTAGATCTGGTAAATAACCTTTCAATCTAATGTCCAATTTGTAGCTGATGCTGTAGTGAGGCATTAGTTACCACCATTATGTCATTAATTGCTTGTCTTTTCACAATTTGCATTCCTATAAATATTGGTTCAGCCCACAAAATGGCTGCTATCCATATGTGGAATTGACAGGCATTATTTACAGAAATGACAAGAGTACGAGTTGATTATCTGTGGGGGGAAAAAAAATTACCCGATGCTAGAAATTATAATACCTGTAGAACAGTGGTCGGGTAACAGGGATAAATTACCCCATTTGGGGTAAAACTGAAATTCCTGGGGGTAATGGACGGACAGCCGGGCATGCATATGAATCATTGCATGCCCGGCTGTCCGTCCACCCCCCCCCAGGAATGGAGGTCAGTGGCGCAGGGTGCAGCGGCGCACCCGCTGCACCCGGCGTCAGTGACCTCCAACCCGGCGCCACAGGGAGGCTCTAAGCCGGACGCCCGCTGAGATGTTATTACCAGCGGGTGCCCGGCTCCTTCCCTGCAGCGCCGCGTTAGCCGGAGGCTGGAGTTCTCTTCTGAAAGTCATGGTGTCTCTCCCATAGTTCCGAGGAGAAGACGGGCGGACAGGACGGCGGCGGATGCAGGAGCGGGGATTAAGTTAAGTTTTTTTTTTTGTACAAGCGGCACTACAGGGGCATAACTATGGCGGCACTGCTACAGGGGCATAACTATGAGGGCACTGCTACAGGGGCATAACTATGGCGGCACTGCTACAGGGGCATAACTATGAGGGCACTGCTACAGGGGTATAACTATGGGGGCACTACTATAGGATTTCCTTCCTTTCAAATCAAAGGGGTAATGTCGGTGTATCTAAATATATTTTGGGGTAAAAGGTAAAGTTCCCTGACCCCTGCTGTAGAAGATTCAAGCTAGAATTTTTAACTTTTTGTAAATAACTTTCTCTGAGCAGGATGCATTTGCATGTGATGCATCCCGCCACTCATCGCATGTCTGTGTAAATAATGCTGGTATGCATGAATAAAAACATAAAGGACTGCTCTCCCGTTAAGAGCTGACCTTTGCGATAGGACTTCCGGGTTTATGACCCACAGGTCCTGCACATGCATTGAGTGACGCATACATGGCGGAGGGGTTTGCTGGGAGGAATCAAATTTGATCCCTCTCACAGCACTTTGCAAATTGAAGCACATAGGCTTCTATCTGGCAGCACCATCTTAAGATGGCATTGTGCACCGCATCCAAGCCCAGCAATGTATTGCGTTTCAGAGTTTAGCGCACATGCGGTAAGTGGCCAAACCTCAGAAAACTTTCAGAGGTTTGATTACAAAGACCTCATTGATGCATCCTGACCTCAGTATTCATAATTCTACTGTTTTTGTAGGCTATCATTTTACTCACTACAGGAACTCAGTATATCGTTAAAAAAAGACATTTGAATTTCTAATTTCTAGTTCCTGAAAAGTTTGGAATCTTTCTTTATATATTTGAAAATTGTAGTACTTTAGAGGTGTGTTTTACCTTGTTTATATTTTAATTCACATTAGATTCCCTTCATTGGACTCCTCAGGCTTTGCTCAGCAGTACGCTGATACATATACTTTGGGATCTTTTTGGACAGTTTTTAGAATAGTCTGAGTGCAGTAGGAGGAAGGGATCCTAATTTGGAGCCTAGCAAAGCATATGTCCCCAGAGACCGTGTAAAATAGTGCAAACCATGGGAAGAGAACCTCTTCAAAGGATAAGGGTGTTTAAAAAAGGGGATTAAAAAAAAAAGATTAAATAACCCTTGCTTGTAACAGCCAATTAATTATATCTTGTGTATTCTTTGCCTTGGTATTTAGAATTAAGTGATACTAGATGACAGGGATCTTTTGAATAGATGTTTTGTCATGTGAAATCTGTGATTATTGAAGTTCTAGGAACCTATTATTTTTTGATAGTAAAATGACTTCTCTTCCTGGTGGTGGTTGTATTGCTCGGGTATGCTGCCGACATCTGTTACTGTAGTAAAGGTACACTGGGGCAGAGGTCATGCAGCAGTGAGTGATGGTTCCTGCAAGTTTGGGCTAATGCTTCTCACCCAAAAGAACATTGGCAGTCGTCAGTGTTACCATGGTGATACCAATTACAAATGACAAGGAGCATATTACTGTTAGTTTTTAATTCTTATTTATTGACTTAAAGAAATGAAAGGTGATCATTTAATTGGAAAATTACATTGGAAAATAGTGTGATATTGGGGCTTTACAGTAAAATGATACGGTTTGTACTGTAATATAGCAGTCAGTTCAGAGTATAAATGTCTAAATGACACACTTGCACAGATTTCCACAATTCTTTAATGTACACAATGTCCCTACACATATTTTGTGACCTGAATTGATATGGATCTGTCCTGCCTTGTCAGTAGTTCAGGCAGATAGTGGTGTAATCTTATGGGAATATTTTATTGGCACACATTAGGCCCCTTGATATCAATTGAGAATCCCTTATGGCCACAGTCAACACATCTTCTAATGGCTGCTGCTTCCAACAGGATAATGCGCCATGTCAAGAAGCGCACATTCTCTCATGCTGGGTAAACACAAACCTGACAGTTCTGTGTACTCCACAGTCAGCAGATCTCCATCCAACAGAGCAGCTTTCTCATGTGGAGGAATGAGAGAGTCGCAGCATGAATGTGAGGCTGGACCTGCAGCAGCTGCTAGTGCAGGGGTAGGCAACCTGGTATACAATTGGGAAGCCGGCATACCGATTCCGGCAACCTGTGCCACTCCAGCTGCTGTGAAACTACACACAACAGCATGTCCTAACTGCAAAACTGGCATTACGTGCTGGGGTGTGTAGTTACACAGAAGCTGGAGTGCCACAGGTTGCCTACCCCTGTGCTACCATGTCAACGTGGACCAAAAGTTGTAAAAAATAAATACATTATCCAACTCTTGTTGAATCCATGCCACTTGGGCGTGTCCTACGTAGTACTAAAAAGTGTATGTATGAATTCATATATGTCTGACAGTGTTCTGTGGTTTTTTTTTCTGCCTGTGCAACTATGTCAGTTCTGTGCACATTTGAACTGCTACTTCCTGTGCGCTCTTCCCTTTTAACAACCCACATCTTGCTTTTAAGTTAATGTATGGTTTAACCCATTGTAGAGCAAGCCTGATTACTGGAAGTTATTGTCTAAGGGCTTTTGTCTGTGTACTGAGAACGTTCCTTGAAGTAAAATAATAAAGTATATTTTTATTTCTGTACATTTTAATACACACATTTTAACGATAAATCATTACAGCTTGTGCTCTACTTCTACACATTCTCTGATTGTAAGACACTGCATAATACAGTGTTGGCTAACCTTGACACTCCAGCTGTTATGGAACTGTATAACCCAGCATGCACTGCTACAGTTTTGCTATTAGGGCATGCTAAAACTGTGGCAGGGCATGCTGGGATATATAGTTCCACAACAGCTGGAGTGTCAAGGTTAGCCAACACTGGCATAATGTGCAGCCACTGTAATTATGAAGGATAATGATCTCTGCCTGCTTCCATTTCCTCCAAAATGTGAGGTTTCTTCCCAGATTCCACATTTTCCTCATATGTTCCCAGCTGCATTGCATGACTGACGATTCTATCCCTGTCCTGTGATGGCTCCTACTACTCTCCTCACACTCTCCCCTCTGTCTCCCAAGTCTCCACACTTCTGTCACTGCAGTCAGGACTTTGCAAGTGAGGTTTGCATTGTGTTCTGTACAATGGCAATAACATTGGCGGATCTAGACTTTAGTTTTAGGGGGGCAGTTTAAGAATAATACTAACTCCCCCCTGGATCCCCCCACAAAAATATGCTCCACAGGCAGGCTCCTCCAGTCCCACATGTCCAGCAGAAACTTTAGTAAATATACCCCATAGATCTACTGTGAGGATGCTGGAGGTAGACACAGCCCGGCTGCAGTCCCATCGCTGTCCTCACGCGGGCCCTTCCCCCATGATGAATATAATAGGGATATATAAATTTTTCCAACAAATTTATACTCCTTTGAATAAACAGCAGCCACCAGCAAAATCATTTAGGTTAGGGGTGTAAGGATACAGTATTGGGTGCAGGGTTAAGGGTGTTAGGATACAGTATTGGGTGCAGGATTTGGGGGGTAAGGATACAGTATTGGGTGCAGGGTTAGGGGGGTAAGGATACAGTATTGGGTGCAGGGTTTGGGGGGTAAGGATACAGTATTGGGTGCAGGGTTAGGGGGGGTAAGGATACAGTATTGGGTGCAGACTATTGTAGTTGTTGAAATAAGGCTACAATAGTGAATGCAGGGTTAGGGGGTGAGGATACAGTATTTGGAATAGGATTTAGGGTAAAGTAGTGGGTGCAGGGTTAAGGGATAAGGACACAGTAGTGGGTGTAGGGTTAGGGGGATGAGTATTGAGTGTAGGGTTGGGTGGTAAGGACACAGTATAAAGTGCAGGGTTAGGGCTAAGGCTGAATAGGGAGGGTCAGGGTAGCATAGTGCTGTGACAATAGTATGTGGGTGCAATTCTGAGACATTCATTGGACTGGGGGGAGAAGAGAGAGAGAGACTAGCTGTGTGTCTATTTCAAACAACTTATATGCATTTTCTCTTCTTACCATAAGATTTTGTTTCATTTTTCAGTTATCAGTAGATCTTTTTTTTTAATAGAACTTCTACTCAATAGGTAACCACTAATAAATCCTTTATGTGCTGGAAACATAAAATGTTTCTGTAATTCTTAGCATTTACCAAACCCTGCCATTCATACCATCCACCAGGTATCTCACTGCAGACTGGTTCCCTGCGCCCTTCTATCAGACCCTGACCAGGAGAAAAGGTCTGTGACTGTCTAACACTAATGGTGCGTACACACTGGGCGATAAAGTGGACGACTGAACGATATCGTTATCGTTCAGTCGTCCACTTTATCGTCCATTTTTAACACCAAATGATAATTTGCAATTGTCTCTGGACTCTGACTCGTCGCCTGAACTGGTGAAGTTGGTAGGCAATCCCAGAGACTCAGCCACGTATATTAATGAGGCAGCCGTTTCCAGAATCTCCTCGCCAGCCGTGGCAGTTCGCCACACCCTAGGGTTGCGCTCTAGGAAAGCGGATGCAGATTCCGAAAAAGGTTTGGAATGCTTGCCCTTTAATGGACAGCTCCTTTTTGGCTCTGATTTGGACAACATTGTGGCGACTCTGGCAGCAGCTAAGTCTGCGTGTCTGCCATCGGCTCCGATCCCATCAGGGTCTGGTGCTTCATCCTTTCGGGCCTCTGGGGCCCAGGGTAAGTCCAAAGTGCAGTCCTTTCCTCAGCAGTCAACAACCAGGAAATCTGCCAAGCCAAACAAGCAGGTTTAGAGCACAAGACGTCCTACTCCCAGGTCGGTTGATAAACCTTCAGCCTAAGGCCTCCCCTTGGGGGACCCCAAAGTGGGAGGCCGGCTTCTTCAGTTTGCCCAGTGCTGGTGTCTGACTATCGTGGACACTTGGGTCAGAGAAGTGGTCTCTCTGGCGTACGCCCTCTCATTTCGGCGAAGGCCTCCCAGCCGGTTTTTCACTACAGGTCTTCCATCCGTCAAGGCCATGGAACTCCAGAAGAGCTGCACTCTATGCTCTGGGCTGGAGTTATAGTGCCTGTTCCGTTATCCCAACAGGGAACGGGATATTACTCAATTCTCTTTCTGGTACACAAACCCAATGGGTTTTACCGGCCAAAACCTCAGGTGCCTAAACAAGTCTTAGAGGTTCTTCGGTTCAGGATACAGACCCTCCGTTCCATTATATTGGCAATGGGACCTAGGGATTTCATGGTGTCTCTGGACAATTATGAAGCCTACCTTCATATACCTATTATCTTGGCGCAACAGCAATTCCTCGGGTTTGCGATGCTAAGCCACCATTTCCTGTTTCAGACACTGCCCTTTACTCTGGCCACTGTGCCTCGAGTATTTACCATACTCATGGCAGTTATGGCAGCCCACCTTCGAATGCAGGGGGTCCGCCTGTTGTCCTATCTGGATTACCTCATGTTGTTAGCAGGGTCTCCAGAAATCCTTCAGCGCCATCTGCACCTAACAATATCTGTGCTGCACAATTATGGCTAGCTGATAAACTGAGAGAAGTCCTCCCTGGGTCCCTCACTGAGGATGCTCCCTTTCGGAGCCCTGTTAGTCTCTCAACACCAGGGGATCTTTGTGACAAAGGACAATATCTCTACATTACAGAAGTTGCCTTCGCAGCCGACAAGTGTCTGTGCACTCAACAATGCAGTTGCTGGGTTCCATGGTGTCGATGTTCGACATGGTGGAATATGCCCAGTTCCACTCCAGACCTCTGCTGCAGCTAATCCTCAACGGATAGAATGGGTCGCCCAATCGGTTAAAAACACCGACAATTGTGCTTTCCCCAGGGGTCCGTCTGTCTCTAGCCTGGTGGCTACTAACTGCTCCCCAAACAGGGTGCGCCCCTTTTCAATTGCGGACTGGGTCCTTCTAATGATGGGCGCCAGGGTCCAAGGCTGGAAAGCAGTGACAGGTCCACACTTTGTTCAGGGACGGTGGACGCCAACAGAATCTGCATTTCCAATAAATTTCTTGGAACTTCGGCCAGTATTCAGAATTCTCCAGCAGATAACACATGTCCTCCACGGACGGTCCGTGCAGGTACAGTCAGACAACGCCATCACTGTGGCTTACATAGACCGCCCAGGGGGAAACAGAAGTCGGGCAGTTCTGACAGAAGTGTCCCGCATTCTAGCTTGGGCAGAGGCCAATCTCCCTGCCATAATTCGGCAATGTTCATGCCAGGAGGCCTCAACTGGGATGCAGACCTTCTCAGCCATCAAGACGTGCATCTAGGGGAATGGTCTCTTCACCAGGAAGTATTTCACCAACTGGTGAACAAATGGGGCTTTTTCAGAAATAGACCTCATGTCCTCCCGACACAACAACAAGCTGCCTGTGTACGGTTCAATCACAAAAGACGAAGGGGCTCTTCTGGTGGACGCTCTGTGGGTCAAGTGGACCTTCAGGTTTGCATATCTGTTCCCTCCGTTTTCCCTGCTTCCTTGACTTGCTCGCAAATTCAAGCAAGAAGGCGACACGCTTCTGCTCATAGCTCCAGCATGGGCCAGGCGGCACTGGTTCTCAGATCTTCGGGGTCTCTCAGTCAACACCCCGATATTGTTGCCTCTGCATACGGACCTGTTGTCTCAGGGTCCTTTTCAGCACCCAGAACTCTGTCATCTGGCTTTGACCACATGGCTGTTTAAGTTGGCCCTCTTAAGGTCCAGGGGTTTTTCCAGCTCTGTTAACACCATGCTCATAGCTCGGAAACCTACTTCTGCAGGGATTTACCACCGGGTGAGGCATACTTTCTTTGAATGGTGTTGTCCTAGAGGTTCTGATCCTCAGGTCCTTAGGATATCCAGGGTTTTGGCTTTCCTACAAACTGGCTTAGATCACGGTCTTCGCCTTGCTTCACTGAAGGTGCAACTTTCTGCCCTGTCAGTCTAGTTTTCAGCATAGGATCGCTACACTTCCTAATGTCCACACCTTTATGCAAGGTGTACTTCGTATTCAGCCTCCCTTCGTCCCGCCAGTGGCTCCTTGGGATTTGGCTGTGGTCCTGAGGGCTCTCCAAGGACTGCCATTGAAACCTCTGGGCTCAGTGGCTTTCAAATGGCTTACAGCTAAGACTGTTTCTTCTGTCCATTACTTCGGCCAGAAGGGTGTCAGATTTGGGGGTTCTCTCAAGTCCTCCCTTTCTGATTTTTCATAAAGACAGGGCGGGGCTTCGCACTCACCCTGGATTTCTACCTAAGTTGGTATCTAGTTTCCACATTTAATTAGGAAATTCTAGTACCGGCCTTTAATTCCCCAGTCCTCTCTGCTGGTGAGGCCTCTTTGGATGTGGTACGTGCTCTAAGGATTTATGTTGACCGTACCAGTTCCTTTAGGAAATCGGACTCCCTTTTTGTCCTCTATAGTTTCCATAAGAAAGGTTGACCTGCCACTAAACAACTTTTGTCAGGATTGATTCGCATTGCCATTTCTCAGGCTTACATTCATAAGGGCCTTCTTAGACCAACCTCTCTTAATCCTCACTCTACTTGGTCCGTGGGTCCTTCGTGGGCAGTTCGTCGTGGTGCGTCAGCTGTTCAGCTTTGCAAGCCAGCCACGTGGTCTTCTGTCCATACCTTAGGTATTATGCATTTCATGCCTTCGCCTCTCAGGATGCTTCCTTTGGACGGCAGATTCTCCTTCCAGCACAGGAGCGTCCCCCTCCCTTAAAAGGATACTGCTTTGGGACATCCCCAAGGTATCCTGTGGATACCCTATGGACCCTAAAGTAGAAAATAAGAGATATGGTAAGAACTTACCCTTGTTATCTCTATTTCTGCCAAGTCCATAGGGTTCCACAGGACTCCCCGCCCTGTCACACCTGTACTGCAGATGGGCTTTAATCTGGTCACCGGTTTTTCCGTCTCCTACTAGTGATAATGTGTTTCTTCTGTGTTCCAGACTTTCTTCTCTCTCTGTTTGTTCTCCTCCTCCGTCCTATGGCTTGTTACAAAACTGATGGCCTTGGCTGGGGGGCGGGGTATAGAGGAGGGACCCCAGTGCATCCTGGGAGACTAAAGTTTTAACTCTGTGGTGCCCGATGCTGCTGCCGCATCACCTATACCACAAGGTATCCTGTGGTACCCTGTGGACTTCGTAGAGATAAGAAGGGTAAGTTCTTACCATATCTCTTAGATAGATATCTATCTATCGAATGATCTCTCTACTGCTCCTAGAGCCTCTGTAGGCTTAAAGCAGTTTACACCATCTGAAGATAATGGAGACTGCGATCTGCAGTGCTAATTAGCACTCCTGCTTGTGCCATTAGTACATAGGAACAATACATAAAATTATGCAGAAACTGCAGTTTCTGCATAATTTTATTTAAAAAAAAAAAAAAAAACCCTCGATACATACTGTATGCCCCTAAGAGATGAATCAAAGTTTCAATTGCTGCTAATCCTATCTCAAATTTTTCCCATTGGCTACTTGTGATTGGCTGGCAGTGGGAGGACGTTTCATGGACTTCGTGCTTGATCATGCATCAATAGAGAGAAACTGAATTGCCAGTGCTACATAGCTCTATTCAGGTCTATGCAAATTGTAACATTTTGACTTTCAATTACTTGATGCATTTTATTTTGAAAACTCTCCAAGCAAATAAGATTAAATTGAACTTGAACTGAGTAAATAAACAATATGTATAATGTCAGCATGACTTACTGCAGGGGCGTCTTAAGAGGAGAGTCCGGCCGCGTCACCGCAGCAGTAAACTCTGGGGACTAGAGTGTGCCCAGAGCCTACTGCGTTTGCGCAGGTCACCAGGAAAATGGCGCGGAGGTGATTTGCGTTGTATGCATACGCACAACGCCGGAAAAAATGGCTGCGGGGCCCGACGTGTGACTTCATCAGAGGGGTAAGTATTAAAACATGTGGGTGCAGGCTATGCGGTGTGTTCCCCCCAGGACCCAGAAGCCCGTGTGCACCACACACCCTGCACCCATTATGAATACACCCCTGACTTACTGACTTTCTGTTGTCACAACATATTCTCTAAATCTGTTACCCTTCAACAATTGAACACACCTACCAGCGAGAAGTAAATGGTGTTTTGACAGGCATGCAGATTACTGTGCTGCTGATAGACTTTGTGGCTTGACTTGTCACTGTACAGTTATTTAAAATATTATTAGGTCATTACTTATGCTTACAGCTGTAACAATAACCTTCCTTTTCTTAATTTTGCAGTTGTTGAGGACACTCACCCATACACCGCCAACATGACAGACGTGATCAGGGACGTAGGGGTTAAGCAAGCCCTTCCTACCCGTGGTGTTGGAGAAAAGCTGGTCACAGATTTCGGATATGTGGGGATAGATGCCATTTTAGAACAAATGAGGAAAAAAGCCATGAAGCAAGGTTTTGAGCTGAACATCATGGTGGTTGGTGGGTACTGATACTTTCTTTTTATACATGTGTGTTTGTTTTTTGCAGGACAGATTAAAAAAAAAAATAAAGTCGGTGGTTGCGTTGTGTAGCTAGTTCAAGGAATGATAAGACACGTATAATTTTGTTAGTTAACACAGCAGATTTGCAATGTTTTCTTTCGGTAATGGCCCAATATTTGCTTTTTGGCATACAACCTCAATATAAAAATAGCTGATTACATTGGTTTCTCCGAGCTGACAATATAGTGGTCAATGCACATTGTACATTCACTCTACTGACCTGGGGGAGCTCACTAAAGGGCCCTGGGGCAGATGTGTGAAGCTCTGGAAAGTGCTAAAGGGCAGGGTGATAAACGACCAACCAATAAGCTCCTGTCATGTTAAAATGACAGTTATGAGCTGATTGGTTGGTCGTTTATCACTCTTCACATTATCACTTCCCAGAGCTTCATACATTTGCCCCCTGTGAGCCAACTGTAAAGGGAAATACTAAGTTGACTTTTGTTTGGTTATAAAGAACATGTTTCCCCCCTTTGTCCTTTTAGGAATGACCTAGGGAAAGAATCCTGTTCAGATGTTGCTTATGGCAGTGATACAGGATGTCTTGGCACTGCAAAATGTGAAAAAGAGTCAATGGAGAGGTGTTACGATATCTCCGCAATTAATCTTGCGGCTATGATGTAGCGGTTCCCACAATAGACGTCTATGGGGATTTCTCACCATAGACGTCTATGGAACACACAGGCTGGCCGCATTCAGCTAATCAGGGAGCTGCTCCGACGGAGATGCTCCCCGATTGGTTGGCGGCCCCTTCACTGACGGGGCACACGTGTGCCCCGGTCATTTACGCGGAGCAAAGGTATGTGTACACACATACCTTTGCTGTGTCCGGCATGGATCAGGTTTTTTTAGTTTTTTTATTTTAACCCCTGGATTGCCTACTTGCAGAAGAGGACGTGATCGATGCATAGGGGAGGTGAGTATGGATTTTTTTTTTCAGGTACACCCCTATGGATTACTTCGGATAATAGGTGAGTATGTGTGAGTGTGAATGTATGTTTTATTAAAATTATACTTTTTTACGGTGTATGTTTGTTTATTTACGTATTTCTTTAGTTTTGGAACTACAAGTGCCAGCGGGCCCGTAATGCCCCGCATGCTGGTATTTGTGGTTATCCAAATACCAGCATGCAGGGGAGGCTTGCTGGTACTTGTGGTTCTACAAATAAAGACAATATTGAAAATTTAATTTTACACTAACACCATCAACCCGGCACCCACCGCCCTAGGGTGCCGGGGATAGCCCCGGGCTATCAGTCTAGGCCTAGGGTGCCCTGGAGAGGGGTACCCCTTTATTGGGGGGGGGGTACCCAACTCCCCAGGGATCCCCGGCCTGGACTGACTAGCGGTCAGGGGTAATGCTTTGGCCGGGGAAACCGGTGAAAGGTTTTCCCTGGCTGTGGCATTATCCCCCCGCTAGACAGAGTTCGGTGCTGGTTCTGGAATTTTCGGGGGACCCCTACTCGTTTTGTCCCCTGATTTTCCAGAACCAGCTCAACAAAGCCCTGTGCTGGTTCTTAATATACAGGGGCCCCCTACGCATTTTGGCCCCTGTATTTTTAGAACCAGAACAGGCTTTATAAAGCCCGGGGCTGGTTATGTTTTTGGGGAGAGGGTGCACGTTTTTTTTTTTTTAAACACACACAGAAGCCATCACGGATCTCACTGATCTGTGATGGCTTCTCTAAAACTCGCACCTTTTAATGCTACTCTCATTAAAAGGTGTCAGTTTACATTGTCCTAAACTCTCCTAAACTCGCAAATGCAGTAGCCTCGAGCTGAAAAGTTCACAGGCTATTGAATTTGCGAGTTTCAGTACAAACTCGCACTTTCTAAAAGTGCGAGTTTGTACTGTTACTAAAACAGACTACCTATTACATTTGGCCCATAGTGTACGCGCAAACATGATAGGAAGAGCGCGCGGAGGCAGCATTAGGAATGTATACACTCATACCACCATCCTCATATGGCGTTACTCTGTTACTTGGCTGATTGTACAAGAACATTGCCACTGGCGAAACATCTGATTTTTCAGCGGAATGTCTATTTTTCCATATTGAGAACCGGGTATAACCCCTTTTTTCAGCACAAAATGCAGAAATAAGGATTATCATTACAATCCTAAGGCATGTACGTGCATAATCTTTTGAAATATGGTATACGGGGCTCTCAAGCTTGTTGCCAATGGTCAATTGTAGAAGTAAATAGTTTGCCATCTTACTTGATGATCAACTTCTCTTGGCTTTATCATATAACTGTCTTAGGATCAAGACCCAGAATGCAGATAGTAATTATAATGTGAATTTTACTGAGCAATTGTTTTCTTGGTAGCACGTTTCAGCAATAAAAGTAGTTGGCATGATTTATCATGTGAATATAAAAAGCTACTTGAATATAAATCTGTCATTCTCTCAGGTCAGAGTGGTCTCGGAAAATCTACATTAATAAACACACTCTTCAAATCCAAGGTCAGCAGGAAATCGGTGCAGCCGACATCTGAAGAGAGAATTCCCAAAACTATAGAGATTAAAAGTGTCGCTCATGGTAAGAAATGGGATGGTGACATGAATTCAGACCACGTGGGGCAGCTCAAGTAATTGAGTACCACGCAAAACTGTCCACTTGTTTTTTTCTTTTATAGTGTGTTCATTGAAAATAAGGAAAAACATTAGCGCATTAGCTGTGGAATTCCTCTACGCATTTTTTTTTTTTAATTCAATTAATGATAATAGTGATCATCAAACTTTTTTGGTTATCTAAGGGTTTCTTGTAATCCTCTTGCCTTGTTTTCTTCCAGAAATTGAAGAAAAAGGAGTGCGGATGAAGCTGACTGTCATTGACACGCCTGGCTTTGGAGACCACATAAATAATGAGAACTGGTATTAATATGATTATTATTATCATTTATATGTGATGCTGGGTTTTCTGTCCAACACTTGATACAAAAATGCTGTATTATATTGCAGTGACACTATATATAATACCGGTATTAACCAGAATCTAGACATCTAGAGTGTGTATATGTGTGTAATATATATCAGTCCAGATACTCGGCACTAGCACCTATAATCTCAGTAATTGGAGGTGCCCTCCCCAGTATAGAATATCACGATAAGCAGCAGTAGCGGGCGGCACTCAAACAGTTAATCAAGAATGACTCGGACACTCCGTAAGTCTAGTCAACGTTTCAATTCTTTTCAAAGAATTTCAATCAGGACATGAAGTACAAAACATATGAACACTTACCTATATATTGGGTCTTTGGTGGAGGGTATATAGGTAAGTGTTCGTATGTTTTGTACTTTATGCCCTGATGAAAATTCTTTCGATTTATTTATCTAGTACCTTTTTAGAAGATAATAGCTATAATCTGATTAGTTGCTCTGGGCAACACCTCCACTTTTATAAACCTGCATTTTGGTAAATATACACCCTAGGCAACAAGCTTGGGAGGTAGGGTTTATTGTTTTATTGTCACCGAAATAGAGATGTCAGGTCGGTAACTAGTATTGGTCGGTAAGAATAATATTGCTGTTTTTGAAAGACTGAGTTTGAGGTGGTGAGATGACATCAAATATGAAATGGCAGAAAGACATCGAATAACGCGAGCGAACGCAGATGGTGAGAAATCTGGATAGGATAGGTAAATTTGTGTATCATCCACATATAGATGTAACTTATACCCGAAAGAGCTGATTATCCTAAGAGAGGTGATATAGATAGAAAAAATCAGTGGGCCTGGCACTGGACATGGCAGTATTTCAACTGATAGAGAAAGTGGAGAGGAGATGGATCTAGAGAAGCAAACCTTGAAATAATGATTTGATAAGCAAGATGAGAACCAGCATAGGACAGTGGGTCTCATTCAGACCCGCTCGCAAGCGGGTCGATGGTACCCAAATGAGCATGACGGAGGGAGCTCCGTCGTGCGCATGCGCGAGACCCAGATAGCGACAGCCAAGCTGTCGCTCCGGGTCTCGCACCAAAGGGGGCGTGCTGTCGATGGTGAGTGACAGCACGCCTCCTTTGGTGGGCGTGCCGGGGGCGTGGCTGCTAGACAGAGGCATTCCCATGGGAATGCCTACCGTCTGGGTCCGGCACCACTGACATCACTAGTGATGTCAGTGGGAGTGATTTTGGCTCTGATAGAGCCAAAATCACTCCAGGGCTTGCGGCAGCGAGACCCTACCGCAGGGTCTCGTCGCAAGCCCGATGGTCGCGATGGTCTTGACCATCATCATGGACGCTCGCATAAGCTGTGGGTGGTAACCCACAGCTATGCGAGCGTCCAAAAGGCCGCTCCAAATTTAACTAGGACGGCCCTGATTCAGAGCGAGCGCTCTGGTCAGAGCGTCCGGCTCTGAATCAGGGCCTGTGTTCTGAAGGGGATGCAGTCAGGATACCGGCGGGTGCTATCCCGCCCACTGATATCCTGACACTTACATCCCGACATGGGACTAAAGATATGCGTTGAAATCCCGACGCCTGTCATTAGCCCCACTACGGAATCCCGACACCCGGCATACCGAACTAAGGTAATCCAGGTGTCTTAGCGTCTAGCTGTGTAGGAAGAGGGTTATGTTTAGGGACCCCCAGGGAGGGGGGGGGACTTGGGGTTAGGCACCCCCTGGGAGGGTTAGGGTAGGGGAAGGGGGGGGGTTAGGCTTAGGTACCACTAGGGGGGGTTAGGTTTAGAGTGCGGGGAGGGGGGGTTAGATTTAGGCACTAGGATGGAAGTTAGGGTTATTACCTTCACCTGTCGGGATTTCGACCTGCCGGGCTGCCGCTGTCAGTATTTGATCCGTCGGCTGTTTAGCATTACATACCGTTTCCTTCTGAAGACCTAGGGAATTTGAGTGTGTGTTTTGGTCACAATTGTGTTTTTCAGAGTAGGAGTAATCACTGCATGCTTCAATAATGATGGAAAGATACCATTAGAGAAACGTAATATATTGCTTACTTTCGTCAGGCAGATCAGGAATTGAGTTGGGTTCTGCTGCATGCCCGTCCTTAGTGCCCTGTTACAATAGCTTATTTAATCTTTGAGATAAGGCTTTTTCTTCACATTGTGTTAAACAGTTTACCCATGCAGATGGATGGCGCTAGTGCTTTCTTTCCGCATGGTCTCCATTCTGTGACTTGTTTCATTTCTATGTTATAAAAATTTTTTGGGTCCAGCCATTTTTTTATAAAGGGAGTAACATGGGCTTTCACACTGATTCCCCCCCCCCATCCCCCATATTCTAACTCTGACATATCTATATTGCAACATACCTTGGCAGCCAGCCAGGAACATTTTACTTGGAAGCACGTTTTGAGCAAGTTAATCTTCATTGCTGCAGGGAAGCTGATGCTTAAGCTTTTTTTTTTTCAGCCACAAGATTGCACTTTAAAAATAAAAATGATGGTATTGTAGATATTCCCATACAGAACCACTAAACCCCAAAATGACATTTTTCCAATATGAGCGAGCCATGAAAGTAATAAACATTTTTCAGTGTTCACCTGGCATTTGGCTGTAGCTGTGTTAGAGAGCAATGCGTTACCTCCTACTCCAATTAGACACCTGGAGCCCCTCCCACATCTTTAGGACAGTGTTTCTATAGAATCTGATACAGGGGGAAATGCTGCAATCTGGGCTAGTGTGATGTCCCTGTGTATACACCAATTAATCTACACATTGTACTTTTGAAAGGCATGTCCACCAAGCTCAGTGACATGAAGTCTCATTAACAAATCACAAAAAAATGCAGAGTAGCAATTCCCTTTAAGCACATGTGCACTGAATTAACAGTCTATCTCTTTTTAAGGTGCCACTGTAAAATTAATTGAAGCCTACATTTGTAGTTTTGCTTATTCTCTGGGATATGTTATGGTATAAAAGGTAACAAGTGTCACTATGAATTCCAATCCACTGCCTCTTTAGGTTCATCCCCTTCATAAATGTAATTTCTGTTTTTCTCAAAAATTATTGCTAGGATTTACATTTGATACTTTTGTGTGGTTGTATTGAAGTGCACCTGAAAAATTGTCGTTCCGGCAAAAGCGTGACATGAAATGTGCAAAATGTTCTCCATTGAAGAACAGGAGCATAGTTATGTTTCAAGTTCTGGCCAGCCAGAGAGCTCACGTCACTTTGTAAGGAGGAATAATATGCATCTTAAACAAAAATTGAAAACAACTGCTTAAGTGAACTTCTATATCACTGATAGCGTGTCTAAATCTCTACCCACAAAATATGTGCAAGGGATGTCGTCTGTCTATTGGATGCTGCAAACTTTTGCATCCCTATGGGTGTCACCGTCTGGGACAGCAAATCTGAAGTCCACTTGCACAGAACTATTTCTGTCCTGTGTTTTTGCATTTTTTGTAAATTACCCTCTCTCTTTCCTATTGAAAAACTGCTGTCCTCCTAACCTGGCAACCCACTGTAGAGTGAACGTAGGACTTGGGAGTACTTGTTTAGTCAAGAAAAAAAACAGTACAGTTATTTCATGTAGATTTGTGATATGAATGATATATATTAATAATATGACTTATTCTTCAATTATCTCATTAGCTGGCTGCCTATTATGAAGTTCATTAATGATCAATACGAGAAGTATCTACAGGAGGAATTAAACATCAACCGCAAGAAGCGAATTCCTGACTCTAGAGTCCACTGCTGTATATACTTTATCCCAGCCACAGGACACTCGTAAGTAACCATTATTTGCAGTCCTGTAATCATCACTACGTATACCATACACAGATTGTCAACCACTCATATCATTTGTTTAGCAATTGTATGCAAAATGTTGGATTGAATTATTGCTTTGTGGCCAGTTAAAGAAATTGAATTAATTGCTGAAGCCATCACCAATCACTGGTGGTGTCCTTTGGAAGGAGGAAAAATCAGTAGAGATGTGCGGGTTCGGTTTTATTCTGCTCTTATATCCAAATTATTGCAAGTTCGGATTTCTCTAATTGGCTATCCAAAACACGTGACAGCCGGATAGCCAATATGATGCAGTTTTTGAGATCCGAACATATCCGAGTAAAATAATCTCTAAAAATTAGCACCACATTAACTCCTTCATGGGAAAGCTGCTAGTTTATAATTTTTTGTATGTTCTTCTTTGTTTTACAGTTTGAGTATGTGACGTGGTTAGGTCTAAAGCACATTAATATGAAACATTCGGTGATACATTTTTCCACAGTTGGTGGTGTTGAAGATGTGGATTGTTTGGATAGCTGAGGCTGGCCATGACCTAAACTTTACTACAAAAATGACCATCTTGTCGCCCTGGGCAACACTTTTCTTCATAGTTTGCTGTAGTGTTTTATTTGACTCTTTTTGCAGCGTGAAATGGATGCTTGTTTCTAGTTGGACACTATGGCCTTATGGAAAGCTTGCGTCTTGCTAGAACTTGCATGATTTCGGCAAATTAGTTAATAAATTTTAATATATTTAAGAGGCAAAACTGCTTTGGTTTTGCCTTTTACATTTATTGCTTTTTAAAAATCTACTGGCATAATCAGTGAGAACACGCCAGTTTCTGCAACTTGTAGGATATTACATAAGGGCCTATATCGGTGTTTCCCAATCTCTGTCCTCAAGGCAGACTAGAAATCCTGGTTTTAAGGCAAGCCATACCTGAGCACAGGTGACTTAATGAATACCTCAGTTGTTGTTCAGTTTATTTATATGGCGCCATAAGTGTTCCGCAGCACCTAATAAAGTACATAAACAAGTGACCAGTGACTTACAGTACAATACAGGACAAGGACAGGGATAATATACATTGCTACATTAGAGACCATAACAACACCCATATAGCAACAGCATAAGCAACCATTAGGTGCCCTAGTGGGGAGTAAGGAGTAGATTAAAGTAAAGAGAAACACGAGAGAGAAGAATGCCCTGCTTGTAAGAGCTTACATTCTAAAGGGGAGGGGCAGACAGGCGTGACACAGATGGAGTAGACAGGGAGGAATGAGCCTGTGGCAGCAAGTTAGGATGAGAGCTAGAAGGCTTTTGTGAAGTAGTGGGTCTTGAGAGCCTATTTGAAGGATTATAGAGAGGTGGAGAATCTGATGGGGAGATGGAGAAAGTTCCAAAGGTAGGGAGCAGCACGGGCAAAATCTTGGAAGTGGGAGGAAGACATCAGTTGGTAGGAGAGGCATCATGCATTTGTTGAACCAAGAGAACAGAGTGAAGGAAGATTAGGTCAGAGACGTAAATGGGAGAGGAATGGGTTAAGTCTTTGTAAGCAAGTGTAAGAACGTTGAATTGGTTTCTGAAGGGGAGCCAATGGAGGGCTTGTAGGAGAAGGGAGGCGGATGTAGAACGTTTGGAAGGGAAGATGAGCCGAGCAGCAGCAGCATTGAGGACAGGCTGGAGAGGAGAGAGGTGGGATTTGGGGAGGCCAGCTTATATGGGAGGGTGGGAAGATGATCAGCTCAGTCTTCAATATACAGGTTGAGTCTCTTATCCAAAATACCCCTGGTCCCAAGCATTTTGGATATAACGGAATATTCCGTATTTTGGAATATATGCATACCATAATGAAATATCTTAGGAATAGGACCCCAATAAACACACAGAATGCATTTATGTGTTATATACACCTTATACACACAGCCTTCAGGTAATTTTATACAATATTTTCAATAATTTTATGGCTCAAACAAAGTTTGTGTACAGAAATGAAATTCATTTATGTTTCATATACACCCTATACACAAAGCCTGTAGGTAATTTTATACAATATTTGTAATAATTTTTGCTTTAGTTAAAGTTTGTGTACATTGAACTATCAAAAATCAAAGGTTTCATTATCTCAGTCATGCCAAAATAATTCCGTATTTCAGAATATTTGGATATGGGAGACTCAACCTGTATAAAGCTTAATAAATCACTGGGACATCCGGAAAGAGATGGCAGAGAGACAGTTGGAGATACGAGTGAGGAGAGAGCAGGATAGGTCAGGGGAGGAAAGGTAGATCTGAGTATCATCAGCATAGAGATAATATTGCAGGTCAAAAGAGCTGATGAGTTCACCTAGAGTGGATGTATAGAGGGAGAATAGGAGAGGTCCAAGTACAGACCCTTTATGGAGCACCGCTTGTAAGAGGATGTTGGAGTCATGAGAAGAGACAGAGAAAGATCGATCAGAGAGGTAGGAGGACAGCCAGGAGAGGGCAGTGTCACATAGACCAAGGGATTGAAGGATTTGCAGCAGGAGAGGGTGGTGCACAGTGTCAAAAGCAGCAAAAAGGTCAAGGAGAATGAGCAAAGAGTAGTGGCCCTTGGATTTGGCAAAAAGGAGGTCATTGCTGACTTTCTTAAGGGCAGTTTCAGTGGAGTGGAGAGAACGGAAGCCAGTCTGAAAAGGATCAAGGATGTAGTGGGAGGAAAGAAAGCGGCTGTAAACAATATGTAAGGAGTGTGGAGGCAAAAGGGAGGAGAGAGATGGGTCGGTAGTTGGAGCGTGTGTTATGGTGCATACACACGGGACGATCGATAACGATATCATTGAACGATCTCCCGGGCATGCTGGATGTGCGATATCGATCATCCAGCACACCACCTACCCACCAACGATGGCCACCCGGGTCCCTATAGTAACTTGGTCGATAGCGACCAGGTTGGCCTGCATGCACGGGCAATGGACGATATAGTTATCGTCCATACATGCCCGTGCATCGCAGGTCGTTGGGCACCAAAATATGCACGATAGCTTTATGATCTATATAGTTCATATCGTCCATTTTAATCGTACAGTGTGTACGCACCATAAGGATCAAGGGTAGGCTTTTTAAGAATGGGGGAGACAAGGGCATGTTTGAAAGCAGAAGGGACAGAGCCAGATGAGAGGGAGAGGTTGAGGAGGTGGGCAAGATGGGAACAGGCACAAGGAGATAGGTAGTGGAGGAGACTAGAAGGAATAGGGTCAAGGGGGGGAGGTGGAAGAGGGGGGAGGACCAGATGAAACCCATGACTTCCTCTCCAGATACAGTGGAGAAGGATGTCAGAGTTAGTAAAATGGATGAGGAGGGGTGATCTGGGAAAGGAGGGGGTGGGGTGTTGGAGAGCTGGTGAGATATGATGTCCTGATGTATGGAATCCTTTTTAGATGTAACGTAGGTAGCAAAGTCAAGGGCAGAAAGCAAGGAGGGGAGGCGAGGAGGAAATTGAAGGTGGCAAAGAGATGCTGGGGGTTTGAGGACTTGGAGGAGATGAGGTATATTTTGATTTTTCCATCTGTGCTCAAACATTAATTTCCTAAAAACCTGGACTGTTTGTATGCTTTGAGAACTGAAGTTGGGAAACACTGGCCTATATGGTTGGCCTAATACATGCAGTATATGCATTATGTATGGTTAGCATAGTTTTCATGTGTCTCCTGTGCAAAACAATACTTTGGCTCTGGACAACCAAGGCATTAATAGCCTATGGATTTATAATAATCTAAATCTTGCTTAAGTGAAAGTATTAGTACCGGAAAATAGTACAGGATTTGCATATTATGCTGGTGTCGGATATTAATGGATAGGTGGTGCTTGGTAGACAATACTTTATAACACAATTTCTCAAACTCTGTCCTCAGAACCCCAAACAGTGTATGTTTTCCAGGTCTCCTTACATAATCGCATGTGAAATAATTGGTTCCACCTGTGGATCTTTTAACATGTGCCAGTAAGTAATGAATACACCTGTGCACCAGCTAGGTGACCTAGAAAACGTGAACTGTTTGGGGTCCTAAGGACCGAGTTTGAGAACCATTGCTTTAGAGCAGAACTCTTGAAGATGGATAACAGAATGCACCATGGCACAGGGTACCTGAAGCAGCTTCTGATTCCTTACCGTCCCTCTCTATTACTGCAATCCGTTCACGAAGGACTATTAACAGTCCCTAGAATCTCACGGAATTCGTCTGGGGGTCGAGCTTTCAGTTTTGTGGTTCCAACCTTTTGGAACTCTCTTCCCCGCACAGTTCAAGAGGCCTCCACTCTAGAATCCTTCAAAAATAGACTCAAGACTCACCTATTCACCCAAGCATTTCACTAATGTCCCTTGTTTAAGCTTATTTTGTATTTGTAATGTATATTGAGTCCTTTAGGAGTAAAGTGCTATATAAATAAAATTATTATTATTACTGTTTCGTTGTTTTGCATTTGACAGGAAAGGATACTGTTTTTATATATGGCCGTTTCCTAGTCTGTTTGGCCACATACATGGGTGTCCGAATTGAATGAGATTTAGGTGTTTGGCCTGGGCGGCTGTACATTCAATAACAGTCACTGAAAGGTACAGCCAATTTTGCTTGTCTTAAGATCAGACCTTGATCTTGTTTTGGGAAACATGCTCAATATCACTTACCACGTTAATATCGTCATGTTAATTTATGGATGGTCTTAATCCAACTTTTTACTATTGTGAAGTATAATTTCTTTAACAATAATAAATGCCAGTAAGATTTTCAAACCATCTCTGCTATGTGGAGGTACATAAATCACTTATCTAAAAATTATATTTTAAATACATGTCTTATTGTTGAAGATACTTGGAGACTCTGTTGATCCAGTTTGTTCTGCTACAAAAGCTTTAGCAGTAATAGTTGTTTGAAGATCTGTATGCATTATGTGTCTATGCATTATGTGTGGATTATGTAATGTCCTTGCCATTATATAAATAAGACCTATGTTCCCAGATTACCCTGACTCCATTGTTTATCTTTGTGGATAGATGTATTTGACTTTCACAAGGCGAGGCTTGAGAACCTTTTTATATATGAAATTTTTTTTTACATGGGAATTTGGCCAGGGATTACCTTCTACATGGCCTGCATCCCTTCAGCTGGGCAGGTTTGATCTAGAAACTGACATTTTCAAAGTGTAAATTTATTCCTATAAAAGGGTTGTACACTTTGAAAAATACCCATTGTTTAAAACTATTATAGCTATTTGGTAGCGCAGTGGTGATTATTTAGCACTTCCAGAGAGAAGAGATTTTCCAGAACTGTAAGACTTGGGGACCTATGTTTGTTACATAAAATTATGCAGAATCTGCTATTTCTGTATAATTGTCTGTATTGTTCCTATGTACTAATGGCACAATGCCAGAGATTTCTGCGAAATCTCATGCAAAGTGCTAATTAGCACTCCAGATCTCAGTCCTCATTATTATCAATGGGGACTATGATCTGATCCCTATGTACCAAACTCTAAAAAGCGAAGCATTTCTGAGTTTGGCCCCAGTAGTTTACACCATCTTCAGATGGTGTAAACTGTTTTAAACTTATGGAGGCTCCAGGAGCAGGAGAGAGATCTTTTGATCTCTCTCTCGCAGCCATGCCGACTCCGGAGGCTGACACTGTGCGCATGTGCAGTGTCAGCTTCCACAGGAGAAGTCTCTCACAAACATGAAAGACTTCTACAATTTGTCGGGGATATAACTCGCAAGAGCAGTGGTTACCACAACCGTTGTCCCTATGAGTTCCCCTCTGTATATAGCGGGGATAATTTCATTAAAATTTAAAATATCACTTGCGATATGGATAATAATCGCGACTGGTCCGCAATTATTAGTACATGGACCCTTAAAACTGTCCCAAGCTGCATGAGACTCTGGTGGGTGCACTGAATGCCGATAAATTTCATGGCCAATTTGATGCCCACAGCTACTGCTCACAGTGATTCTGCAGATGCTGAATAGAAGGCCAGAATGATATGGGGATGGTAACTCAAATAGATTTTAAGTTCCAGTTTGTATGAACCATAACTGCCAATCAATCATTATATTCTATTAAGGAATAAACTTTGTTTTAGCAAAATGATTGTATTTAATCCACAATGTATTCAACTAGAGCTCCTTAGATCACTTTAGAAGTACAAGGTCCAAAACGCTGCTACAGGTCCAAACAACATAAATAAAAAGTGAAAGCACACTGTCACAAGTTCAGCAACTTTCTGTGTTTATAATCCAACGTTTTGGAATAATTCAGGTCTCTTTATCAAGCTATAACAAAGTAAATGGGCTTCTATAAATAACCTCAGTAATTAGAAAATTGTGGCTAAATTTGCTAAATACACATGACTTTTCTATGCCAAACCCTGAGGTGGTGATTAAAAAAAAAACAGGTGCATTAATTAAAAACATGTTACTTCCTATCCCACAATGGTTCATATAGAAAAGAACAGGGAAAAAGACACATCACATTATAAAATGTGATACTGCAAAACCAGATTACAAATAGAGGGTACGCAGTCGGGAAGCCGGCGGACCTAATCCCGACAGTCTGTTTCCCGACTGCAAAATCCTGGCAAGGGTTAAATGACAGGCGTCTAAATCTAGACACCTGTTGTTTTACCGACGCCGGGAGACCGGCGCCCGGCAACCTGATCAAAGGTATGCCGGGCGCCGCTGCGGATAGCGGCGGGGGTGGGGCGAGGGTTAGGTTTAGGGCTCCCGGGGGGGACTTAGGGTTAGACACCCCCCGGGAGGTGAGGGTTAGTCACCCCCCCGGGGCACTTAAATTTAGGCAATGGGGAAGGGGGGGTTAGGAGGTTAGGCATGGGGGGGGGTGGTTAGGGTTAGGCACCCTAAAGGAGGGTTAGGGTTAGAAATAGGTTAGTCTGTACTTGCCTTCGACAATCTCGATTTCCTCCTCTGCTGGTCTCCTGGTGTCGGGATTCCAACCGCCAGGGCAGGGGTCCGGCGGTAAATCATACCGCTTCCCAAATAGAAACCCTATGTCATGGGTATAAACAAAATGGTGCATAATATAATCATTATTACTACAATGCAGTCATATCAGGTATCCAAGAAGAATAGCTTCTCACACCATTGGATATTGGTCTGATTAATGCCACTAGTCCCGTTGACATTTCATGTCTTGATAAGTTTTGTAAAACATGTCTTCAATGGTGAAATAAGTATAGTTTAATGTTACAGGAGCTCTGTTATAGCTTATTAGATGTCATGAAATGCCAGATTAAATACCGAGACTTTCTATACTTGTGCTGGTTCTTTATATACATGTCTTCTATACCCGCCACCAGCTAGTGGTGTCTGCTTTGTTCACTAGTTACAGTGATGGGTATAGGTTACCTGGCTCTTGTGTGGAGTGTGAGGTAATTTATTCTGGGATACAGATATCTTATTCCCTTGTGAGGTTTTGGAGCATTTTATATAGTTTATAGGTGATTCTCCTTACAAAATAACTTGTAACAATGTTTTAGCCACATTAAGAAGACCTACTCTAATTCCAAGTGTGTTTTTTTTTTCTCCATCTTTACACGCACGCACACACGTTAGCTCTGTCCTTTAGTCATTGATCCCCATTCATGCTTGCACTTCCTTATTAGGTACTTACTAGAAAGTGCAACTTTAGATTTTTTTTATCTCTTGGATATTATTTTTCACAGACTTCTTTTCTTAGCTCTAAAGCAATAAAAGATGGCTTTGGAATCCCAATACTGTAAAATTGTCTGTTTTGCTGCCAGGTGAATCAAGCCCCAAGGGTCAATTAAAAGAATGTAGTTTAACAGCTGCATAGAATGATTTTGATCTCCATCATCAACCAACTTTATACCATAGAGAGAGAGTTTATTAATCTTGCTCAACTTTTGTTGTCCACAGACTCCGGCCCTTGGACATCGAGTTCATGAGACGCCTGAGTAAGGTGGTGAATATTGTACCTGTCATTGCCAAAGCAGACACTTTAACTCTAGAAGAGAGGGATTATTTCAAGCAGAGAGTAAGTTTCCATCCATGAAGGTGGGGTGTTTGCTAACCTTTTAACAGTAGAGAGTGGGATACTGTGCACTGTATAGCTGGAAGAGTGAAGGGAAGAACATTGAGGTGTTAAAAAGTGACACTGCTCTGTTACTAGTTCAGCTTGTGACATAGGAGTTCGAGCTAAAAACAAGTTGTTGGTTTCAAAGATGGCAACAAGCAGCTTGCGTCACTGCGTCTCTTCCAACAAAAGTATTTAGTGAATATCGCTTTTATAATCTCTACAATATATGGTACAATTATTCGTTATTGTGACTTTTATCTGTCTTCTCGCAGAAGAAAGACCTTTAATAAAACAGATGATCTAGGACTATGGAGAGGTGGGAGGACAATCCTCATGGCTGCAATACAGAGATGGAGACATATTCTGCTTCACCTGGCCCTGATTGTCATCTGTTTTTGTAGAGCCTATATGAGCTCTGAACTTGTATATTCAAAGGGGGTGATTGAATTCAGTGTGCGGTTATTAGTGCTTGGAAGGAGTTCCAGACGCTATTCAATTCTGCGTGCTTTTATACTGACTAAAGGATTTCTTCTCACACCCTCCTGAGGTGCGAGCAGAAATCCGACTAAAGTGCTGGCCGCGTGGGGTGTTTGCGGGCTTAGCACGGCACTACAACCAGCTTTAGCCACGTTAACCGGTATTCTCAGACTTAAGTGCTTCTAGTCGGACTTAACAGTGCGCTTAGTTGAATACCTCTGGGAACGTCTTTCTGGGGATATTCACAGCGAGCTTAATTGAATCGCCCCCATAGAGAGTGATGATATCTCAGTCTATTTTTCTCACATCGACTTGTCAAAACCAGAACACAGGCAAAACAGCTATAAAAACATTTCTGTGCATAGCCCTAATTTTACTTGTACGTGTCATAATTATGATTTTATTCTGACTGCATACTACATTCTGCCACCTCTAGTATGTAAGCAAGTACTGAGAAACCTATACTGTTACTAGTTTCCTGTATGTTTTTGTGATAACCCAAGCTTTAGCTCACCCTTGCCTGCCACTTCCTGAGTGCATTCTGCAATGACACATTCTCTTATATGAGTAAACCCATGATATTTTTGTAAATATGGGCTGACTGAAGACCAAGCAATCCCCTCGTCTCCATTTTTACCCCACAGATCCGTGCTGATCTCCAGAACAATGGTATAGATATCTATCCACAGAAGGAGTTTGATGAGGATGCAGAAGACAGGCTGGTGAATGAGAAGATCAGAGTAAGTGGCGGCTGACCTATTGCACTCTGTTGTGTTTGTTTTTTTTTCTATCTCTCTATCAATCTTGTATTGCTGCAGCTACAGTGTTTTCCCCAGAAAATTTTGCCAGCCAGGGGCATCAAGAAGTGGCCGGGTGGGGGCCTTGGCAATCATGATATTGAAATTCTGACCTTTATATTGATTTAATCATAATAAAAGTCTGTAGGATCTGGTCCCTCTACTCATTGGATTTCAGATTATTTAGTGTGCTCTGCTTCATGACCATCCTTAAACAGGTTTTAATTAGTTTTAGAGTATAAAGTCCTCTTTTACATTCATCTGTGCTTACAGGTATAGTCAGTGCAATAGCGGCTAGTTTTGCTATATTTGGAAAAGATTTTTTGAGCTTAGTTGTTGTTGAAAATGTATGCTTTATTTGTTTTAAATGTAGATTTTTGTAGGACTCTAGATGCTACTGTCTATTCTAGTTTACTATTTTCATAGTTTAGGACTGCACGGGGGGGATTCAATCAGCCGCCGGATATACCCAGCAGGTAATTGATTGTGCCACGTGGGGAAATGCCATTCAATAAAATAGTATTTTCCACTTTGAGGTAAACCAGGGGTTAAAGCGCGCTAGCGTATTGATTCCGCATATAGTGTGGAATCAATAGTTTGTCCCTGTGCATTAAACTGCAGATGGTGCCTTTTCTCTCTGCTCCTGAAGCTGTAAGGAAAAGTCCACCCATGTGGTTTAACACATACGGTTAACACCGCTGATTGATTTGGCCGGTGTGGGTAATTAGCCAAGTGCGCTCACCCCAGGACTTCCATTTTTAGGTTAAATCCCAAAATCATTATTTGTTTTGAATCTAGATTTTTGTAGGACTCTGGGCAGTTTCACCAAAATTGTTTGAACCATTCTAGTTTATTATTTGCATAGTTTGCAGGACTTTGTATTTCAGCATTACTCTAAAAATGAATCTCAGTCCTCCTTTTGATCATAGCTCTCTGTATTGAAAACTCTTGAAAAACAGGATATGATTGGCATATCTGGAAATCTTGCTTCTAGGTGGCTAATAACGGTCTGTATTTACCAAAGAGATTTGTCTTTAAAAGCAGTAACATTAACACCAGAGCAATTTATTTGAAGGTCTGACCGTTCACTAGCAAGAAGTAGATAGAGATTTATAAAATGAGTAGCAGGTACAGTATATGTTTCAGTTCATTCTAATTAGCTTCCAGGATAGCGTCTATTTCTGTAAAATTAACATCTTGCATTTGCCAAAATTTAAGCAAGAGGCAGCACATCCGAAAGCCTTATTAGTGAAGCTACGAAATTGTATGTTCTCATGTATTTGCAGTTGTCCTAAGATATTGTTAAATTTACTAAATAAGGCACTTCAGCAGCTGCTTGGACACCAGTGAGAGCCAGGCGGTGGTTTATACAATGACATTTGTCCATGACTGCCTGTTTCATCTCCTCTCTGCTCCCAATCGTGACAGCTTCTCCATCAGAGCTTAGGACCACCAAGTTACATATTGTTTTTCAACCCTATATTGGCAATTTTTTCAATTATTTTGTTAGTTTCAGCTTTGCCATCAATGATACTACATCTTGATATAAAACTAACAGTAATCTGTTTTTTACGTTGATAAACCTATTTAATGTATATAATAAACTGCTTCAAAACTGAGATATCTGTCGTCATACGGAACACTGAAATAATCTGCCAAATGCAAATGTATTACTCATCTTATTTGTTAAGCTAAGATGTCAAGCAATTCTTGCATTATTCTTTCCGAAGTGTCATTTGCTTTCTTTCCAATATCAAGTTGCTTTAAGTACTGTATGTACAAGCCATTAGCCTCGCAGTGCTGAATCACTTTTCCATAAAATGTAGTATGTGGTAGTTTGTTTTTGGCCCAGCAATACATAGATCTTACTGTAACTATTAGTATTTTGCCATGTTTTTTAATCTCTCTGTTCTGAACTAGGAAATGATTCCATTTGCTGTGGTAGGCAGTGACCAAGAATACCAGATCAATGGCAGACGGATACTGGGCCGGAAAACCAAGTGGGGTACCATTGAAGGTGAGGTAGAGGATGCTACAATAGGGTCTAATACACAAATTTAAGCCTTGGAGGTATATGTAATAGCCTGCGGACTGCAGGCAGTGATGAGTCCCATGTGATACTACACGATGTGTTAAAGTAGCAGTTATTTAAAAGGTAAAACCAGGTTGACTTTGCCTTTTTAAATGATTGCTACTCTACAATATCGGGCAGTCTCACACGGGACTCGTCGCTGCCTGCAGTCCACAGGCTATTACATTTACCCCTTCGTCTGTTCTATTCCAGCAATAGTGTTCGATATCTTGTATTGTACGACATGGGCTTAGCCTTGGAAACTCGTAGAAAAGCCTTCTCCCTGCCTGAAATTATAGCAATGCCAATGTCCAGTATTAGCCTACGCCAGTGACCTATGTATATAGAAATGTCCACTACACTTCTAGGAGTAAATGTTAAATAAATGCAAACGTAAATAAATATAACTTGGACAGAAGTGCGTTAAAGGTAATGGTTTGTAAGGTTCTAACGCATTTCACACAAGCACTATTTCATCATAGATTGACTGCTGCCATGAAAATGTGAATCTGTTAATTTTACACTTCATAAAGAGCTGGTTAGTTAAATTGTACTAGGTTATTTACAAACCAATTTATTTTCTGTATATATTGTAAAGGATGCAATAATATGTGTAATGTTTTTTACATGCCCTCATACATCTATACCAGTTACATTGCTTTGTGTTTCTAACTTTGCTTTATATGCCTCAATCAGATGTTTATTTCTCTGCATACATTCTTGCATTGGCCCTAAATACTGCATAGCTATGATTTGGGTACAGTTGAATCCAGACTTTAGCCTTCTGTTATATCAAACGGGCAACAAAATAAACAATCTGCCAGGATAAAATCAAGACCTATAGCAAATTTAGAAAAGCCGATTAAATTGTTAGCCTTTGTAATTGATCTTTCATTCAAAATATTTGTAACTAAGCATAAATGTAGGAAAGTACTTGTGTGCTTGCACAGAGTTCAATGATTAGTCCTCCACTGAGGCATATTAATATTTAGTATATGTAACAGTTAAGGCCCCTAAACAGTAGACGATATTTTGAATGATTTTGCCAATTAGATCGGGAGTTCAAGGGAAATAATTGACGACATTGCATTGTTTGCTAGTCGTCTAGTGTGTACCTAGCATTAGTAACAGATATGGCCATTATTAGTTACCTGACTGCAGCTTACAGGTCAATTCAATGTCAGTATTGTGTGAATAAGAGAGGTAGTGTCCCTGTGCAGGGGAGGAAATTGTTAGAAATCTTGTCTCCAAAATGTATGCGTACACAGTAAAGCCAGCTTTCTTGGGGGCAGTAAAGACATAATTCACCAATTAGGGGGTGAACCACTTGGTAATATTACAACAAACACGTTTCAGAAACTCTGGTTTCCTTTCTAAGTGGTGGGTGCTACTATTAGGTAGCATTAATTATTTTGGGGTTGAGCGTTTAGGCGTGCGGCCCCCAGAGTTACTCTGGCTGGGCCTTTTTCAGGGCATCACCACTTAATTCACATGAATACTTTTTCATCACCTTTTATTTGTTTGTTTATTATTTATGTAATTTTAATTCTTTCTTATTATATTAACACTTATTGATTATCTTTACACATCTATACTTTACACTTCACTATCACCTTTTTTCCCTTTTTGTGTGATGCCCTGGGTATGGTCCTTGGCTGGATTCTTTGAGGGGTGCCGTGCACCTCAGACGTGAAACCCTGAATCTTAGGGACGCCGGTGTAGAGGAGCCTTGACGCTGGCCCGGCGCTTAATCATATATTTGCAAATGTATGCAACTAATACCTCCTGAATTTCTATTATCATGTAGGGTTCAAGTATAATTGCTGATATTATTACAGTGTGCTGGAGGGAATCTTTATTTATTTTTTCTGTGGTTCAGAATAAACCCCACCCTTTACATGCACCCGTGCACTATCATTAAGCTGATGTGAGCGACCACCATACATTTACTTGCTTCCCTCCCTGGTGCCTAAACCTAACCTCACCCCCTCTACCTCAGCCTAACTCTCCCCCCTAACCATGCTACTCACCTTTGGAATGTCAGGATTCCGGCGCAGGTATTCTAAGCGCCGGCATCCCCTTTGCCGGGATGTTGACCGGATCCCTTTTTTTTTTTTAAATACGCAGTAGCCACAATACATATAAAAAAACAAAACAACCCTCCCCCCCCCCCCCCCCTCCCAAATAATATTCTTCCTCCAAACACCCAGAAATAAATATATTTATGATTATTTGTTGTCACTCAAAAAATATATAGCAGCACAATCGAGATGAATTATCTGGTATAAATAATCATAAAAAAATAATAGAAGGGCAGTGACATGTAATTTTGGTATTTCCAGATATGATGCATACAGAAATATTATGTGCAAAGCAATGCCATTCATTGTTAAAGGAAAGTACTGGTGGCAAATGTGAAAAGTAAATATAGATATGTACATATTATATAATATATTTTTATGTAATATTTAAAAACTACACACAATTGATATATTGTAAATGTGGATAATAGTTTTCTCCTTGATATAAAGCAGCCTTAGGCTAGGTTTTTCTCTTAATCCCCTTACAGCTATGGCTATGTGACTTTTTTATGCTCGCTATATGTGTAATATCAACATGGATAAAATTTTACATTTGACATTGAGACATCTGGAAAATGACAAAATGTGACAGTGAAAATATCGACATTAGGATTAGAGACCTTAGAAATGCATTGTCGACATGATCATGTTGACATTTCACCCATGTCGACATTATGAATGTCCACTTGGTCAATGCCAACCTAATATACCAAACCTATACTATCTGACACTTTTTTTTTTTTTTTTTCTCATTGGATAGGGGACCTATGCTATTTTACTTAATGTAGCTTAATTGTTAAAGGTCTATTTGCACTAATAAGACACTATTTATTATAAAAGAATCAAATAATCAGGGGGTCATTGAAAAAGCTCCCTCTATACAGGAGCGAAACCGGTTAGAGGATCCAAAGCCCTTTGCGAATGCACGACTGGACAATCGATATCTTAGTGCATTCGCTGCTTTGCCATCGCTGGGATTGGTTGCCATATACTTTTTTTTATTGTTGTCGCTGTCCACTTGAGGAATCCTCCATACCATCTGGAATATAGAGACTACTGGTGTCCACTTCCAGCGTCAGCATCTGTGGTCCAGAGGTACTCCCGCAGGTGGATACACGAGCGGCGTGCAATTGCAGCCACTGCACCTCTCTTTACAGCACGGGGGGTGTTCAGGACTGCCTAATCCCGCACAGCATACTGAGTGCTCAGTGTTCTCCCCAGAAATTTTTTCCAGCCGGGTGTCATCCAAATGTAGCCGGGTGGGGGCCTTCGCAATTATGCGCTCGCCGGGAAAAGGGGCATCTCCCAGACCAATCCAACCCGACATGTCTCAGCCTGCTCCCCCACTGGCTCTCAGTCAAAAGTGCCCATTATGGAGTGCCCCCTGTATTTGTGCCCTTTATACAGTGCCCACTGTAGTTTTCCTGTTTATGCAATGCCCCCTGTAGTTTAGCTTTGCCCTTATGCAGTGCCCCCTAACTGAGGTAGTGCCCCTATGTAGTACCCGCAGACTGGTCCATTATGTAGTGCCCCCAGGCTGGCCCCTTATGCAGTGACCCCAGGTTTAAAGTGTCCCTTTATGCGGTGCCCCCAGGCTGGCCCCTTTATGCGGTGCCCCCAGGCTGTCCCCTTTATGCGGTGCCCCCAGGCTTAAATAGTGCCCCCAGGCTGGCCCCTTTATGCAGCGCCCCTAGACTGGTCCCGGCCCCAGCACTTACCTTTTACTTGCTAGCCGCTTTCCCGTTCGCCGCTGACTCGATCTAACTAGATCCAGCAGGCGCGCGGGGCTGGCTACTCACGTCGCGGGTGACGGCAAGGTGTTGTTTTAATCAGCCACTTCTGCATCGTTCATTTAAAAAAAAAAAAGTAAATAAGGAAAAGAAACAGGTGCCACAAGCGGAAATGATCAGTTCCCAGAGTAGCTGCAGGCAGTTCATTGTGCAAAATATATGCGATTCTGTATCTAATCTTTGGCTGAACTTTCCTACATTGTTAAGTTATTGGTTAACAAAAGTAGAAAGGAATTAAGGAACAGGGTTCTGTTCTTCATAAAATGAAAAAATAATCCATATATAGTACCTGTACTACATTAATGGAAACATTGTTTTCCTTACAGTGTGGCCCGAATTTGTTCTAAAGCAGAAATGCAGTTGGAAAATAATGGAAACTGTTTTGGATTGACAGTCATTTTTCATTGGGGGGGGGGGGGGGGGGGGTGAGCCAGAGCAAGGTCTTTTGGGGTGGGAGAAGCTAGGGTTAGACCTCTTGGGGGGGAGGGGGGGCTTTAAAATATGTATATATATATATATTTCCGCTAAAATTCTACCCTTTACCATTTTGTAAACACTGTAAATGTACTGTAGGTTTGAAGGTATTAGACCACAAGACCGTTGCATATAGAAAAGCCGCACTGCTAACACATGAGTTGTGGCTAGCATCTCCTGCCACGTCTGTACTTTTAATTCAGATCGAGGTTACTTGCGCACCCCTCTCCTCCTACCACCCCCTCTTTCCACTCCACAGCCTCACGTTGTCTTTTGGCTGCAGACGAACAGCGTGTCCAACACAGAAATTTTAACACACTGTTAAACTATAAAAGAAATATATCTTGTACAAACTAGTCAAAGGGGATTAGCCCATATTTTAATAATGGATTCATGAAAGTCAAATTGGTGGAATAAAAAAAAAATCAGACCGTATGTTTAGAAACATATTTTGTGGTGACGTTCCAGGCATCTGTTGTTGCTACGCTTTTGTTTCTAGTTCATCTTTGGATTCTTACTGCCATCTTGTGGTTTCTAATGGAAGTTAATATTACTTTGTTTTACTTTTTAATGCTTGCTCAACAAATCGGTACAGCTAAGCAAGCTGGGGCAAATATTGCAGTATAAATCTATACAGTGTTTGAATTAATGTATGTTGCCGACAGGTCATATGGTAACTTTGCTCTCCTGTCCTTGCAGTGGAAAACATAGGTCATTGTGAATTTGCCTGCCTGCGAGATCTTCTGATAAGGTGAGTGCTGCTAGTAACGATACTCTTAGGTTTCATTTTCTGCTGTTCACTGAAGCTTAGAAGCTTTACAAATTTAGTTGCAAATCTCAAGAATTAAATGGTGAAGAGAAAGTTGGGCGCTTGGCGCTATCTAATGTCAAAGAAAGGATATATTAAAAAAAGATCAAAATAACATTTCCCTTAGAAGTTGCTGTGATGGCTTGTTTCACAGTTGCTCATATATAAATGAAAAATCACATCATAGGGGCATATTCAATTATGAGCAAAATTTTTATTCTTCCCACAGTTGCACGGCCTTTCCTATTCACTTGGCTGCGAGAAATTGAGCGGTGCTAATTTCTATAGGCAGTAACACCAGCTTTTTTCTCGCAGCTTCAGAGCAGGTCCAAATGTTGGTAAGGTAAAAATGTTGGGACTTGTTTCAGAACTCTTTGGACCCCCTCCCCCTCCCCAATGACTAATTAGGCAATTGGAAGTTTTCAAATAGTTTAATCGGACCAATATTGCATGTCATTATTGGGGTGGGAAAAAGGCCACAAGATCAACTTTTTGTTTATTTTAGGCACCCCAAATTTAATGTATTTATTTAAATGAAATACAATAGTGTTTTTTTTTTTTTTTATATATATATATTCTTAAATTTGGACTCAAATTACCCCAAAAAAACTCACCCTTCCCCCCCCCCCCCCCCTTTTCTTTGTTTTCATTTTACTTGTTTGCATCTAAACAGAAATAGTTGAATTTTGCTGCTTTTTAAAAGTGCTAGATATTTTTCTTTGGGGCATTAATGGACATCTATACTGTTTGCCAATATTTGTTTTAATTTTTTTATGGGACAGGCTGTTGCTTATTTTTTTTTATTAAATTGAGTAGCACAGGAATCATGAGCACACATACACGCGATAATGAAAAATAGGTCACGATAGCCGCTGTCATTTTTGCCACAAAAATCTTGTGCCTAATTGAATATACCCTGTAGTGTAACCTTATAGTAAAGCAGATGCGCCTGAGTGTGCATACAGAAATTGGATGCCAAGGATGATTTTGGGGTGTGACGCACACCCCCCCTTAGTGAAATTCTTAAAGGAAATATCCCTTTAAATGTCTGATCAAAATCTTAGTATGAATGGATTCCTGTTGCAGATGTTCTTTCATACAGTATGCGGTTTTCATACATAAATGGAAATAGAAGTTTTCCAGAAATAGGCCGGGATGTATCAAGCATCGCATTTTGGATGCGATACATCCCGCAATTTATTGCATGCATACCGGCATTAATGACCCCGGTATGCACGTACAATTGCGATTACAATCTCAATAGACAGCTCTTCCGAAAAGAGTTGTCCCTTGCGATGAGAGGACTTCTGGGTTTATGACTCAGGAGTCCTTATGCGCGATCTGCGGGGGACCCTGAGAGGGATCCTATTGGATCCCTCAGGAAACCATGCAGAAAAAAGCCCGGAGCTTCGTACATATGGGAAATGTATTCAAATCTCGTTTTCAGATTTTGACCGCATTTTCCCATTAGTAAATTCCACCCATAGCATACCATTAAATAAGACGTTTTTACCTTGACAATATTCAAATTTTGCATAAAATATAAAGGGCACTGTGTAGGGAATATACACTTTAACCAGTAAGTCGTCAACAGGCTTGATATAATAGATAGGGGACTCCAGAAACCTCCACCTTGCAACTGGATCCTTGTACAAACTGGTTAAATTCCACAGTCAAAAAATCCACATGTAATTTCTAATGAGTTTCGAGATGTCCTCTACCTCAGGGTAATCCCATCTCCCGGTTTTGTATTTTTATTTCTTTTATATATGAGCAGCGGTGATACAAGACATCACCACAACTTCTAAGGGAAGTGTTTTGGTTTTATTATTTTTTGCTATGTCCTTTATTTGACATTAGATAGCACCCAGCTTCCAGTTTACACTTTTATTCTTATGTATATTCCGGTTTTTGGGTAGAACCTCTGACTGAAACAGGCTGTTCTACTGCCTTGAAGCGCCAACTAGTTAATCCATTTTCTTTTTTCACAACTAAATCCATTCTCTCCATCTTGTTACGGATGTGAAAAAACTGTGATCATCCCCGTCGACCACTTGGACTTCCTTTAGTATAGAGTGCTTTCGCGTAATTAATTTTTAATTAGCTTTCTAAGAGAGCAATTTGATTAGATATCACTGGTTGAAAATGTGATTTTGATGTGTGTGGGACGTGTTGGCTACCAATTTCTCTGCTGCATCAAAATAACTATGGTCATTTCAGTGTAATGGAACATCTTGCCACATTGTAGTCTATTCTTTGCCATCTCTTTCCATGCAGGACGCACATGCAGAATATCAAAGACATAACCAGCAGTATTCACTTTGAGGCGTACCGTGTCAAGAGGCTGCAGGAAGGAAACGTGTTCTCGAATGGCACAGTGGAAAAAGACTACTCCTCCAATGAGATTTAATTGAGACATAGCACCTCCTTGTGGTCATCCTATCTTTCAGTTTTTTGTTTTTTTTCTTTTGTCTGTCTTCTGGTCCGAATTCATTGTCTGAGAGGAAAATCGGGGAAAAGGATCAGGAAGGCTAGTCCATTATTTTTCCAAGTCTGATTCTGCCTGGTGTTGGATCAGCAAGGACGTGCCATAAAAAGGAGAAAGTAATGATGCAGTTAGAGGAAGTGGAATTTAGGGAAACGTGGACCCACTAACTTCTGCATCTGTCCCTTTCTTTTTATGGGAATATGAATTCTTCAACCCATACATTGGCATGTGACTCTTTACTATAGCCACATTTTATGTCATTGTTACCATTTCTAAGAACATGAAAAAAATCACCAATATAGTAAAATAACCCCCCCAGATGTGCAAGTAGTTCTGTTATTCATATATCTTTAACTTTCCCCTGATAACAGAATATAGAAATCCTAGACAGAGAGCAAGGTATTTCTAGGGAGAATGGGCTATTGCTTTATAAATTGCCAAATGCTATGTGCCGAAGGATAACTAAGAGAATGTGAATATAAATGTACATCCCCTTGCCGTACTGCAGATTAGATACAGTATTTATTGCACCTGTGAAAATATATAGGAAGGGATGAGGATGAAGTTGGAAAGAAGAAAGTTAATTGAAGAAGTAAAAGTCCTTGCCTGGGTCAGTTTTGACATGTCAGGTATTTTTGCATTTCAGGTGCCTTTTTTAATTATTTCCATTTCTCCCCTTTACCTAAAAAAAATTATTTGCCTCTGATACACACTCGCACTACTTGCCTTTTTTTACCTTTAATATTTCACACTTGTTTTAAATCATTTACCCATCTTGTTTCACCCCTTCTAACTCTCCCCCCTCCCTCCTTCATTTAATTTAATCTGATTTTTTTCTTTACAATTTCATCATTATTGGAAGCTGGAAAACATGGATATTTAATTCAGAGTGGGAAACTAATGTGCTCCCTTCCATTTCAAAGAAAATAAAGTGTCTGTTGTGTATTTAACATTTTCCATTTAAGTATACTTTGTCGCCCTGTCATTTTGTGAATCTTCCTATATTAATCTCTGGTTTACCCCTTTCTGAAAAATCCTTCCATTTGCTAAGCTGCGTTCCATAAAAATTCAAAAAGTTATTAAAAAAAATAAGAACTTTTCGAGTTGCTATATTTTAGCAAATAAAATAACTATATCAACTGAAAGATATATATAAATATATATTTCACATACTAAGGATTAAGGTATGAAGAGGCAGGATGCTCAATGCACTTGAAAAGATGCCACCCTGTCTGATGTTATTGTACTGTCCTTTGTTAAGAGGAAAACCTAAATGTGTTGTTTTTTTGTTTTTTGTTTTTTTGTGTAATGCTTATTTGTGATTTTTTTTTCTCTGTTTGTTTAGGGCTAAAAAAAAAAAACAAAATCCCAGATTTCTTAAAGTGGCCTTTTATTTGATTTATATGCATCTTGACAAACTAGTCCTTTTTTTGTATAAATAATAAAGATGTGTTTTTAAAATGTATTTCCTAAAATAAATGTTACAAATGCAGAATTTTGTGTTTTTCTCTCCACTAAACCTTTAATTTAGGCCCCAACATATTTTGTTAGGGTTTTGTTAATTCTAATCTATAGCCAGATAGAGAGACCTTACTTAAATAATATATTCCAGCTAGGAAAATAATCGTTACCTGAGTCCATGGATGCTACTGTATGGTTCAATTAATTTGTCAGCACTCAATCTGTCACCTACTGCTTCGTCACCGATTTTAGCTAAATCCCCAAACAGTATTCTCACATCCAGTTTTGACTAAGCAAATGCCAACACCTAGTGATTTGGTACAATAGGAACCCCCAATACTGCTACACACAGATACATGTGCAGTTATCCAAATCACACCTCTGACATACACTAGACTAGGGGTGGCCAACCAGTCGGAGGCAAAGAGACAAAAAATATATGTAGACAAGCAAAAGAGCCGATAGCATGCGCACAGGCAAAAATGAGGCGTGGCCTAGCTGTCACAAGACCACGCCCCATTTTTGTGCGCATGTTTTTGGTATGACATTTGCAGGACCATGACCTTGTCACACCCCCATTTTAGTCACGCTGGGGGCGAGCCCAGGACATTGAATATACACATTTTAGATAATCTTCCCAATATACGTTTTTCACTGTTGAAGTGAAAAAAAAAAAGCCAGAGCAATATAGAAAACATTGAAATAGCCACGTTCACATAAAATACACAGAAACAAGCCAGAGCCACATAAAATACATATTGAAATCCAGAACCACATAAAATACATTGAGAATGCCAGTGCCCATTATGCTATGCCCCATGTAGTTGTGCCCCATATGCAGTGCCACCAGTACTTGTGGCTATTATGCAATGCCCCTATAGCTGTGCCCATTAAGCAGTTCCCCCTTTAGTTGTGCCCATTAAGAAATGCCTCCTGTAGCTGTGCCCATTATGCAATGCCCCTGTAGCTGTGCCCATTAAGCAATATCCCTCTAGTCGTGCCCCTTAAGGAAGTGCCCCCAGCACTAGCTCCTCCTCCCCGCCCTCACCCTTATGAAGAAACTTGCCTTCATGCTGGCACGGCTTCACGCCGTCAGGGCTCCCGAGTCCTGCCGTCGCTGCTGCTGCTTCAACCGCCTGCTGCATCTAACTGGATCCAGCAGACGCGCGGGCTCCTGACATCACCCGTGCACTGTATTACTGGGAACGCTGGCCTCTGAAGTGATCAGAGGCTTCTTTAGTCTCTGATGGCTTCAGAGACCAGTATTCTCAGTAATAATGGGGGTCTGCTGAGCCGGGAGCTGCATTAGAAACTCAAAAGAGCCTCATGCGGCTCGAGAGCCGCGGGTTTGCCACCCTTGCACTAGATGCTTTAATAATGAAACTGTTAATCATTCCTATTCTGACTAATCACATTCTTAATTTTACCAAAGATTCTGGGTTCATTTAGAGTAGTCAAAGGCAAACGTATTATATTTTAGATTTAATATATTTATAAATTATACATTGGGTACAGGAATAACAAAAGAATATTTACAAAAATATAAAGTATACAAATTCAGAATATAAACGTCCATTCAAGCTTGAAAATAGCATGGAAGGATGACCAACATCAATATATCTATAAGAGGTAGAGGCCAGTCTACAGAAGTCTGATATATTTGCCTCCTTAAACAAAGTTTAGAGAATATTGCTTTGGTCTGAATTCCATTATGTACTTTTAAAGAAAACCTTGGGAAAAGAAATGCCAAAAAAATCTAGGTTGTAAATAGCTGTTGAGCGCAATAAATAGAAGGATTTTTAACTGGAACAGTTTATATTAGAGGTTGAAACTGAGTGACAGAATAATTTCAATTGTTCCGTAGAATAGAGCATGCAATTAACTCCCTTTGAGAAATTCTCCATAAAACATTGTTGAAAAAGGGATAAATTGCATAACTCATGGGTCCTTACCTTCTGGCCCATTTTAGGAGGTTGCAGATTAAAATAATGCAGTATATTTTGTAATAGAAAAAAACGGCTTCAATTAAAGGGAGTGAAAAATATTCAGGTGGTTTAGTAATTCCACTAGTTAATGATATGCTCCTTAATGGATTAACAGCATAGCTAATTTAGGAAACCGCGTGGGACAGTTAGCCCAAGAAGGGGGATGTTGGCCCTGGAACACTGACACTGTACCCACAGTTTGATTTCTATTAACAAGGCACAGACTTTGAGGTAGATGTATGAAGCAGTGAAAAGAGTGGAGAAGTGTGCCAGTGGAGTAGCTACCCATGGCAACCAATCAGCACCTACCAATCATTTTATAGAATGTACTTGATAATGCAACCTCAAAGCTGATTGGTTGCCATGGGCACATACTGAATATGTAAATATGTGGACAAATAGAAGTGCAACCCTGTCCACCACCACATAATTGAACCTAATGATGACATGTAAGCACACTTTAATTTAAAAATGTTTTTAGAAATTTTCACAATAAGAAACTGTAGGCCTAGGGGTACCTTAAAAAAATACTGATGCTGTAGGACGCTTTGGTTCAAGAATGTTTGGGAACCACTGATCTATAATCTGACTACGCATATTGCAGTGGGTTAGTTCTCCACTGGAGATACATGTCCAGGACACTAATCTTTTTTTGGGGTAGATGTATGAAGCAGTGAAAAGAGTGGAGAAGTTGCCAATGGCAACCAATCTGCTTTGAGGTTGCATTATCAAGTACAATCTATAAAATGATTGGTAGGTGCTGATTGGTTGCCATGGGTAACTACTCCACTGGCACATTTCTCCACTCTTTTCACTGCTTCATACATCTACCCCCAAAAAAGATCAGTGTCCTGGACATGCATCTCCAGTGGAGAACTAACCCATTGCAATATGCGTAGTCAGATTATAGATCAGTGGTTCCCAAACTTTCTTGAACCAAAGCGTCCTACAGGATCAGTATTTTTTATGGTACCCTAGGCCTACAGTTTCTTATTGTGAAATTTCTAAAAACATTTTTAAATTAAGTAAAGTGTGCTTACATGTCATCATTAGATTCAGTTATGTGGTGGTGGACAGGGTTGCACTTCTATTTGTCCACATATTTACATATTCAGTATGTGCACTGAGGGGAAAATGGATACTGCCTCCATCTCGCTGCCAGGGTGGGGAGGTGTGAAAAAAGGAGAGCCTGCTGAAACCGTGTGAGAAGTGGTCTCAGAATGTGACAACCAAGTCTTAATGATATGCAGAGCTTAAGGCAGTAGTTCCCAAACTTTTCTCATCACCGCACCTTAGAGTACCAGCATTTATTTCACTGCACTCCTAGACCAAAGGTTTCCTATTGAGAAATTCAGCAAAAAATACTAAATTTAAGTAAATTGTGCTTGCTTGTTATCCGGTTCAGTTATGTGGTGGTGGACAGGGTTGTGCATTTCCTTGTCCACATTTTATAATAGGTAAAATCAGTGCTGGCTTCTGCCTATCACATTGACCATAAATAATTTGATTTTGGAATAGACCACCAACCTGTGGCACCCCTGCAAGTGCTCTGCAGCGCCATTGGGTTTAGGGATTTGGAGATGAAGTGATCATGGATAGAGACCTGTTTGTTACACCCAGACCTTGCATTCAATAAGGCACACGAGGTAGAGGTGATTGGGACAAGGTTGACTGGGTTATTAGTACATAAGAGTCGGGAGGGGCCTGGGAGAAGGAGTGAGAGTGGAATTAGGGCAAGTGTTATAGTGAGTAGAATAGGGGGGGCAGGGAGGAAGCTGTGTGTGGGGAGGCATAAAAGGAGCGTGCAGGAAAGAGAAAGGGGAGACAAGTTGAAGGTCTGGGAACAGGAGGGGGCAATTGAGGGGGGAAGGATGTGATAAAGTGGAGGAAGTAGAAAAAAATTTAGAGTGTGGAGTAGGAGGAGAGAAGGTAGTTAGTGGGTGGCAGACCAGGTATAACCACTTTAGCATACATGTTCTGACCTAAGTATTAGAGAAGGAGGGAGAATAGGTTTTTTTTTATTATTATTGGACTAGACAAGAGACCATAAAATAGATTTAGAGGTCACAACCAGGTCCATAAGCATAGTCTTGTACATGCACTCAGTCAAGAGTGATATGACTAAACCATGATGCTCAACCTGTTTATTTTGAGCTGGTATCACAAGTGTCAGTGTACGGTTTGTTAATCAAAAAGAAGAGTGATTCACAGAAGTACAATATTTTTCTTTTTGGTATCCCTAAGAACATACAATATCAATTATCAACCATAGGTTGTGACCCTCATGTCTAAACAATATACATTTGTAATAAGGAATACAATGTTGCCAGCTGCATAACAATGAGGTAAAGCAGACAAACTAGTGTTAATGGTACACTAGTGGTAGATGACATAATTTCCCCACAAAATGCCCAGAGGCAAAAGTCAGAAACAGAAAACAAACACACAGAAGATGCTGCTTTGGTGTGGCTGAAAAAAGGCCAGTACCTTTGTGAAGTATCTTCTGTTTCAGGTATTATGTGATCTTAGTCCAAATGCTAAATGCAGAAAAAGTAATGCTCTAATTGAGTAGGAATTCTACACCAGTGTTTCTCAACTCCAGTCCTCAGGTAACCCCAACAGTGCATGTTTTCCATATTTTCTGCAAGAGCATAGGTGTTTTCAGTACTGACTGACACATTTTAAAAGATCCACAGGCTGAGGAGACCTGGAAAACATGCACTACTAGGATTCCCTGATAGCAACGTCTGACATCAATGCATGTTAATCATACTTATAGTTCTAAAGGAATACTGGTTTAGTTTTTTATTATACACAACAGAGTTTTATATTTTGACAAAGAAGGATTTCTATAAGCATGCATATTTAAATGTATTTTTCCTTCAGAACACTATGGCAGCACCTACAAGTTAGCTAGACGAGTGTCAAAATAAATATGAACCGAGATGGTATATAATTTGGATCCTTGCCCTATGGTTTTTTTCTTGTCTCTAAGCATACATAGGTCTGGCAGCAGGTTGTGTGGTTTTTTTTTTTAAACTTCAGTCTTATCTTCTCATTGGTCCCAGCCAGATGCAGGATACACCTGCTCGAGGTAAGCCACTAAGTTAGGTTTGCCTTCAAATGCTCTTTATCCAGAAAGTTGGGTATTGATTAGTGTATTTTCTTCATAGCCCACTGTAGGGCAAAAAAGAGGGGAAAAGAATGAGAGAACGTGTCACAATATTATAAGGTCTGTGATGAAAGTTTTCTACCCAAAATTAGAGTATTTTATAACACATGTAATTCCCGGACTAAAGAAAGAAAGTGACCGCCTTCACAATATAATTGCATGGATGAAGGAAACTTGTCACATAGACGACATATTTTCCCATTCAAAAAGGGATTCCTCAAGGATAGTGGAAGGTTCTTAATGATTCTGGTGAAATTGTACACCTGCTTCATTTGATTATATAATGTAGAATCTTTTCTGAAGAACATGGGTGTCTTTTGGGAACATCCACATTAGTACAAATATCTCTCTTTGAGGAGCACTGTAATTAGAATTTTACCACCACAGCATGTAGTGAAGGATTTAAGTCATAAGGAATGGAAAAAATCAGTCCATAGCTGAGACTGGTACATATTTATCTTTTTGATTATTAAGAGGTTTTAAAATTCAAAAATTGAGTCGGGTTTCTAAAGTAGATGCAGCCATCACTAGCTTGTCTGCTAGAACTACAATTCCACTAGAACAGTGGTTCTCAAGTTTAACCCTCAAGTTTTCCCAACAAGTAATGTTTTGAGGATTTCTGTCTGTAGAACCAGGTGAGATAATTACTGACCCACTAAAAAAAAAAAAAAAAAAGTCAAGTTCTTTTTCAGCCTCTCTAAGCACATTGGCAATTCAGAGACTCAAGGCACTATAGACCTGGCAACATTGCAATATAGTGATATAATTCCCTCAAGGAATTTCCTTTAAATCCCATTGATACAAGGACACTAAACATGAAAAGCCAAGAGATGAGATCAGATGCCTTTCAGCAGTGGTGAGTGCTAGAACAAGGGGAGAGCACTTTCAAGAGTGAAAAAAGTGTAAAAGATCAACTAGTGTTAACCGAGCCCGGCAGTCTAGGATAAACTCAATCTAATCAGGTTAAATCAGTGAGGGGAGAAATGGATTGAGTCTATTGGCCAGAGTTTTCATGGATTTTTGTGGTTGCATCTTGAAAGGAAGACCCCTTTTAAATATTGTTATAGAAGAATGTTTGCTGTAGTGAAACTGTTGCATCAAACTTTTTATGGTATTGAGATGTTAATCTGTCAGGACCAAGACCACAGACAAATTAAGGTCCAATGTACTCTCATTTAATGTAATGTCAGCATTTAGAGTTTTAAGTTGAGAGAATTGGGAGAAGGCCTATATTTATATATCAGTCTGCTGTGTCAGACAATGGGTTGGAAGGGGATGAAGACCTCTTCAAGAACTAATGCGATTCTGTGAAGTTCATAGTGGGGTTAGTTTATGCTACAACAGTATCTTTGCATCATTGAGAGGGGAGGAAAGAAGAAAGGGGAACCTAGTGAGGATAAAAGGATAAAACTGGTAAAGGAAGAGACCCAACAAGGTATCATCGTGAACACATGCAAAAAACAAAAGGATATGTCATATAGAGTAAGTCTGTTTGAACTAGTGGCATAAGCCATGTATGACCCAAGAAGAAACAACATATATGATAGTGTCAGATATTGAAAGCAAAAGATTTAAAAAAGAAAAGAAAAGGTTATGTGATAGTGTTGGGTGTAAGATTGGTACCTTGTGGGGGAGAATGAGCAAATGGTTTTATGTCAATTTATTGTCAAGAAAACCATTGCTACAGAAACATCTCAGAATATTCCCAGGTAACACAACAATGGAGTCCTTCATAAATGATTAGACATGCACCAGAAGTAGAGCAATGAGGTTGGGAGTAGTAAAACTAATATATTGAGCAGAAAGAAACCTACAGTCATTTTTAGCATTCTTTGGCTCAGGCAAAGAGACTACAGTGGTAGATTATCTGATATATTTTCCTGATTATAGGGGTCTTCAGGACAATGCCCCCTACATCACAAAAATCTTCCAATTGCTGATAGAAAGTTTTGGATATTGTTAGGGACACTAGGTGCTTCCCACTGTATTGTGCTATACTAGGGTCAGGACTGTGTTCATACAAATCCCCCAAGTCCTGATGTAGTGAGAGCAGAGCTCTCTACAGGCATTATGGTAGTAAATAATTCCCGAATACCAAAGTACCAAGATTGTTCTCACTATACAAAGTATCAGGAACAAAAGGGATTAACAATCCCTTGAAAGTTTCAGCAAGCCTATGTTTTCCTTCCATCTACCCTCATCTTGTGTACGCTAATAAGTGTTTAAAAAAAAAAAAAAAAAAAGAGAAAGTAGAACTGATGACCATTCTTCCATTTTGGCCATGGTGGATTGTGATTCCCAGTAGCTTGGAAAATGTTTCTGGAGGAACCATGACTTTATATCATCTTCCAGACCTGTTGCTTCAAGGCCTAGTCTTTAACCCGATTGTGCAATAACTAAATTTGATGGTATGGAGATTGAGTGGGGGCTGCTTAGATATAAAGGAATATCGGAGTCATTAATCAATACACTCTCACAAAAAGGAAAGAAACTCTTCTATAATGTATTACAGAGTTTGTATTTCTTTTAAGCCAGCCAAGCCTACCATTTGAAATATTTTAGATTTTTTTACAGGATGGATTTAATAAAGGACTTATATACACTAAAGGTAAAACTATCAGCATGAAGGGGTAAATTTACTAAGAATCGTGTTGGTGCATTGGTGTTTATCAGTTTGCAAATTGTGGATTTACTAAAGGCCAACTCGCATGGATTTTGAATGTCAAACATGATTTCGCACTCCATTTCACGGCATATCACCATTGGACAGAACATCATATAAATAATGACATCAATGCAAATCAGGAATTTACTAAGATTTGTGTTTGCCAATACGAGCGAACTTGAACCCAAATCGCAACGCAATGCACAAAATGAATAGACAACCAAATCCGTTGTGTGTTTGCATGTGCAAAGTATTTTAATTAGGACAGTCTCAATCATGATGCTTATAAAAGGTGCCCAACTCAGCTGCAGCACTGTGTGTGATTTCAACCATTTTCTGTCCTATGTGCACAGGCTGTAATTTCATGTGGATTGCACCAGCTGACTGAAAGGGCCCAGGAGCAAGAAACTGAACAGATCCAGACCCATAGTTTTCCCCCTAGGTCAGTGGTCCCAAACGTAGTCCTCAAGACACCAACAACAGTTCAGATTTGATATCCATGGTTGAGCACAGGTGGTTAAATCAAATTGACTGAGGTTCTAATTAAGCCACTTGTGCTCAAGCATGGCTATCCTTAAAACCTGAACTGTTATGGTGCCTTGAGTTTGGGAACCTCTGCCCTAGGTGATGATGTTGCTGCTGCCTAGCTCTCTTATACAGACCTGAACCCTTTTCTCCAACACAAATGATGCAACTATGGTGGGCATTTCCTGAACTATCCATTAGGTGGCAGCAATGTTTGTATTGCAAGTAATGCCAAACAATTCTTAGATATGACATGCCCCACTATGCTCCCCCCACAGGTTCTCAAACTCTGTCCTCAGAACCCCAAAAAGTGCATATTTTCCTGGTCTCACAGCATCACAAGTGATATAATTAGCTCCACCTGTGGACCTTTTAAAATGTGTCAGTAAGCAATGAATACACCTGTGCACCTGCTGGGTGACCTGGAAAACGTGAACTGTGTGGGGTCCTGAGGACTAAGTTTGAGAACCACTTCTCTAACCTAAAAGCAGGTCATTAATAATGTTTTGCTAAAGACCCTGAAGGACCTTTTATTAAAATAAAAGTGCCAAGGATAAATCATGCAGATGGTTCCCTACCATAAATATAGTTTGAATGATCCACTGAAAGATCTTGGCAACAAGTTCTGTATAACTGCCCTTGCAAAAGTCAGGACAATCTGGAAACTTGTGCTTAGTTGCCAACGTCGACTGACTGAAAACAAAATATGGCAGCTTTGTTAAAATGTAGATGGATGCAGATGACAGACCATGGACACTGCATAAAAAACGATGTTCCGTGCACAGTCCATCAACTGTTTTCTAATCAAGACCATGAAGTGCATTTTATAGCTATTATTAATTTGTTAGCCTAATTCAATGAAATGCTTCATCCACCACGTAGCTAAAACATTGAAGTAATATTTCATGTGTATGCAAGGCAAGCCTCTATAGTGACCACTGCACAACAGACAGTGTTTCTCTTCTCAAACACACTGTCTGAAGCTGGTGACAGGGTGGTTTAGAATACCCTTTTGTTCTGACTGGATAAACATGGCATTGTAAAACACACATGTGACACCAACCACCGCCTTATGCCGGCGCTTATCGTGGAAATTTTTCGGGACCGGATGTGTCCTGAAAAATAATCCACAATAAATGCAATTTTTTTCACCCCAAAAAAGGCGAAAACACATAGGTCTGTGAGCTTATCGTGGACCCTATGAGTTTTCGTGAGATATATCGTATTATTTCATTCGTAATAATAGGATAGGATGAAGAAAAAAAACATTGGCGAAAAACGGGGATAACCGGCGAACAATCCCCGTTTTTCGGCGAACGCAGGGATCCATTAGTGCCCGAACAATGTTCGGGGGTAATTGGATACCGATCTAAGGCTCTAAGTGTGTATAATTTGTATATTCTCCCCTTGCCTGCGTGACTTTCCCCAGGGTACTCTTGTTTCCTCCAGGTACTCCGGGTTTCCTCCCACAATTCAAAAAATGCAGTAGATATGATTTATTAGTGAAGTTGTGTTTAGTACTTAGTCATTGATTGTTGTGGGGTACTGGGTGAACTCTGTGTATGGAGTCGTGTGGAGATCGTACAATAGTTGATGTAGAATAAAAATAAATTATGTAATATAAAAATGGTGAGACCGGTAGAAATAAGTAAATATAGATGCAAAGAAGTATAGTATAGATGCACAGATGACTAGATGACTGTGATTTCAGCGCACTACCACTGAAATAGTACCACTTATTTATTGATGTACTTATTCATTTCATTGTTTTCATTATTAGCATTACTATAATCCAAGTCTCACTCACATAATGTCATTATTGTGGCTAAATCATCTTAGCATAATGTTTCTAATTAGCATATGTTAATGAATTTATTTTTACCCCTCCCATTTCTCATTTAATATCTTTATTAATTTTTCATAATTCAGCTCTTATACACTTTTATCCATTACTTACCAAGTGAGAATTCTATCAAATTTAATATATGTAGCATATTTCATTATGTTCATTGTATTATTCTCATTGATCTTCACTTTTATATATAATTTTCACCATTTACTCTTAAACACTTCTAACTGTTACTTGCAAAGACTTGTAGTTTCTTATTATTTTATCCTGCCTTATCCGTTTAAATTAAGTTTATTAATTTGTTATATCTCTCATTTTAATTAAGTCATCTTCCTTTATACGTTCTACATATCTCATATTTTCTACATATTCTTATATAACATAATACATAACTATTAAGTTATCTCCACTTAACACTATTATACTACATTTATTTGTTTTATTAATGATTACTTTTACCATACTGCTCCTGTATTTAGCCACCATTACCATCTCTCAAAGTATTTTTCAACATCACTCAGAAAACTCATTAAACCAACCAGCGCTCCACTGCAACAAATGGCAAAGTATTACTGTCTCCTAAGGGGTAAATTTACTAAGAATCGAGATGGTCCCGATTTGCAAAGTGATTCATCTCACTGGAACTCGCCAAAACTCGAGTGAGTTAATAATTCTTTATTTTCCAAATTTACCAACAGGCGATTTGAGGCTAAGCAAGTTGGCCGATGGTGAAGCAGAACGAGATATCTCTCCCAAGTAACTCATTTTGCAGGCGTTTACTCACCCGAGATTGCAGTGTTTTCTCTCTACAAATCTCTCCCGAGCTAGCAGCCTGCACATATCAGTGAGATATGTGCTTGCTGCTTGTGTGTTAAGACTTGTAAAAAAGGGTTAAATATATATTTTTTTTTAAATGATGTGAGGTCTCCCCCCCCCCGAAAGGGTCTAGATCTGGTTTTAAATATAGGGGTTACCTCACACCAATTTTTTTTAACCCTATATTTAAACCAGATCTGTCCCTGCTGCTGGTTCTTAAATTACAGTGGAGCCCTACACATTTTTTTCCCTGTAATTTTAGGAACCTGGACTGGCTGGCAAGTCTGGGGCTGGTTAGCCTTTTGGGAGGGGGGGGTAATTGTTTTTTTTTTTTAGATAATTAACCCTATTTTAACCATTTACAGAAATGAACATACACAAACCACAATGATTTGTGTATGTTTCTGACCATCTCGCAGCTCAGGGGGTTGAGAAATTGAAAAGTGATTTGGTCAGGGAGTTTGCTCCTACCTCACCCGAGCTTGTCATCCCGACTCTTGGTAAATTGAGAGATGTATGTTTTAGGTGAAAAGTACTTCCGATTTGGCCCGATGGTGATTTCATTCAAGATTGCTGTCTCACCCGAGTTTTACGAGTGAGATGAGAGAAATCTCTCTTTAACTCACCCGACTTTTGCCTTTAGTACATTTGCAAGCAGGAAAAATATTAAAAAAATTACCCGAGATGGTCATCTCGACCTATATCGATTATTAGTAAATTTAACCCCTAGTCTAATTTGGTGGACCACACATATTTAGTAGCACACAGTGTCAGGTGTAGGAGTGGGCAAGCAGGGCTATTGCCCAGGGTGCTGCAGTCTGTGGGCACAGTCACAGTCACCCCGCAGGCGCTATCTAATCTGACGGAGGCCGCCCAGTGTTGCCGACCACGTTGTCATCATTATAGACTGTAATGAACTGCGACAGCGCCATGATGTGCAGTTTTTCCCTTACACTGTCTCCCAGAATGCCGGTGCCCAGTGCCAGACGGAATGACGTAACACCATTCTTGGAGTGGCCACAATTAGTATTTTATTTTCTCTGCTTTTTTTTGCGACCATGGCCATGCCCCCATCATGCCACTCATCTGAGCTCAGGGGACCAAAAGATACTTTCGACCTGAGCTCCGCCATGTCTAGAACCAGCCCTGGTACACAATACTTCCACACTAGCTAAGCGCATGGTTGAGTGTAAACTTTGGTAAGTGAAGACTCAGCAATGTCAGGACCTCAGGAGGCTACAGGAGAATAACTGCATTGATAATAACTGCATCTGCACCATACAAAAATTTCACATTCTACAGTTCCCACTTTATTGTTTAAGCACTTTTTTGTTATTATCTTAATAAAAAACAACTGTATCAAAATCCTTAGGACTTCTTCATGAGCAGAGTTATTGTGCACTCTCAAAGGCATGGCCACAGGATCAGTTTATTGCATTAAGGGCATGATTCAGAGCCTCTCGTTCGTTCCGAGCGATGTTTGCCCAACTGCGCATGCGTACGGATCGTAATACGCATGCGCGAACCAGTCAGTGTGGCCGAAAATCGTTTGTTCGCTAAATAGCGAATGCCTGCTATTTTGAGTGACAGGAGGCGTATGTGGGTGGTAACAGGGGAAGGTGCTTGAAAACGGGGAGTGGAGATCCGAACGCAGGCGTGCTTAAAGGTCAAAACGGGTGTTTTAAGGGTGTGCATAATTAATACAGCAGCGTCATTGACCACGTCACTGGGTTATTTTATAGTCAGAACTGCTCGCAAGATTGCGGTAGGAAAAACCAACCACAAGAATAGCGAGCAGTTCATACGCTGGTCGATGTACTCGATTAATCTAATAAATAGCGGACATGACGTAGGATGCGAGCGGCCAGGGGGCATAGTTTTCCAAAAAATTACGCATATTTTGTTCGCTCGTTCAGACCTAGAGGCGTGAACAGACCGCAAAGAGCGAACAGTTCATTTGAATAGCCACCCCTTTTTTCTGAACGAGCGAGCGCAAACAACATCCGGCTCTGAATGAGGTCCTAAGTTCATGCAGTAAGTGTCGTACTGCTTTGTCCAAAGTGTAATGGTCTTCATATATTTTGGGTTGGCAAATGTTGTCACCATTACAGGGATAATGGACAATGTTTTTATCAGCCTATTTTTGTGATCTGTAAACAGCCAATGAAATATTTAATAATGATACATTGTATGTGTTTAGAATGTGAAGTTGACCATTGTGTTACAAATATCTCAAGAAAATATTATTTTCCAGTGGATGTTTCATTAACGAGAAAACTATCCATTAAGTGAACATATTAGATACATCAAGCACTATGGGCCTGATTCAGACCCACTCGCGAGCGGCTGTACGCTCGCAAGTGGGTCGATGGTCTGCACTGAGCATGCGCACGACGGAGGGAGCTCCGTCGTGCGCATGCGCCAGACACGACGAGCGAAGGACTTTCCTTCGCTCGTTGTGTCCGATCAAAGGGGGCGTGCTGTCAATGTTGATTGACAGCACGCCCCCTTTGGTAGGCGTGCCGGGGGCGTGCCTCCCTGACGGGGGCGTTCCCACGGGAACGCCTCCCGTCAGAAGCCGGCCCACTGACATCACTAGTGATGTCAGTGGGAGTGATTTTGGCTCTGATAGAGCCAAAATCACTCCGGAGCTTGCGGTTGAAAACCTCAACCGCAGGCTCCGGCTCGCAGTTTCGATGGTCGCGATGGTCACGACCATCGCGGCCATCAAAATGCACGCTCGTATAGCCTGTGGGTGGTGACCCACAGCTATACGAGCGTCCAGGAGGACGCTCCATGAAAAAGGAGCCCGGCCCTCATTCAGAGCGTGCGCTCTGTTCAGAGCGTACGGCTCTGAATGAGGGCCTATATCCCTAAGCCACTGAAAATGTTAAATGTGAATTAATAGGAGAGACATGTCACCGTTTTCACAGACCTGTATCAGTCAGCCTAGCCTCTGCATGTATCTATTATCTGCTGTCAGCTCATTGCAGACTGCAGATAATATTCATTGCCTGGAATACACATAGTAATAGACACTATTAGATACATGTGTATAATTTAGCAATTATAGAAATCCACACTGGTAATTGTGGAACTCTTTGATATACTGGGGACACACTAGACGATGTGTGCAGCCAGCAACGGGCAGATGCTATGGCATGAAATATCGGGCAGTCCATACACTGCACAATCTGGTGTACGAATGCCAGATATATCGTTCACCCACCGCGTCCAGAACAGTGGTGTTGGACGGCAGATCTATGCACTGCAGGCGGATCTGAAGATGCAATGAACGATCCACAGGAGCGCGTAATAGTGTGTACAAACTGGATGATGTGGACGATTTGTCGTTCCGATTCGCCTCAAAACGACAAATTGTCCAATATATTGTCTAGTGTGTACCCAGCTTTAGTCCTTCTCTCATTTGTGTGCTGTCTATTTTTAAGTTCATTCTCTAATATCACTCTGTTAATTATTTTATAAAGAGAACATTGCATAGCTGGTTACTCACAGGCATTAAGAAATCCCCAGAGATATTGTGATTTATACACTACAGACGTAGGCAGAGGCTAGATTGTGAGTCTGTGGCGAGAGCAGGGGGGGCAGGCATCACACATAAAGGATTACCCCACTTGCCATTTTCTATTATCAGATCTTTATATGTAGTATCAAAAGCTTTTTACAGATCATTTCCTATATCATAACTAAGGGCCTGATTCAGACCCGCTCGTTAGGCTGCATTCACACCTAGCCTGCCAATGTTTGCAATGTGCGCTTGCGTACAAGATGCAGTGCTCGTGCGCAAACTAGTCCATGCAATCGGGAAGTGTTCGCACCCTGTACATAGATGCCTCGCTAGACTGAGTGACAGGTCGGGCCATTTGCGGGTGGAGATGGTGCGAACGCCATTTCAGGGGTGTGCATAATTAAGATGCATAGTCAGCGTACACATCACATGGCTGAATTACACACAGCAGCATTCGCAGTGCTTGCGGCAGGGTATGGTCATCCACAAGTGCTGCGTATGGGTCCGATGTTACCGATAGTTGAATACACTTCCTGGAGATGACGTGTATTACTAAGGGAAAGTGGGCGTCTTATGACAGGCTAAATACACACCGCGATCACACGGTTAGACACATTGGGCGTGCTAATGTCTAGCCGTGCGATCGTGGGATTTGCATACTTTGGCAGCTGACGGCTGCGTGCGAATGCATCTAGCGAGCGGGTCTGAATCAGACCCTAAATTCCCTATTCACTTTTCTAAATGAGCTACCAACATCTAAGATAACTGGGGCACCCAAATGACCGAGGATGCTGGCTCAGGACTCTGTGGGACTCTTTCCACTATCATTCAGCTACATGGTACCAGAAGCACCGTTCAGGCACAAAGCCCAAATAAAGGGCTTACCAATTAACAGTGAATGGGCAAATGAGGAATTCATTGGAATCAGATGGATCCATTCTCATACTAACATGCTTCTCTTCTACCGTAAGCTATTTAAAAAAACACAATTTTTTATTTCAATAGGAAACCAGCATTACATGTCTGAAACTATTTGGAAAGACAAGTCCTTTTTTTAATTAAAGTTAGAGAGCTGTTATATTGCTGGGTATTAACAGGTAAGATTAAATATAATCTTCATAAGGTCCAAAGCAAATGAAGTGTATTATACCATGCAATATTATCCTTCACAGGCAACAGAAGAATTTTCCTGAACAACCAGTTTATCACAAAAAAATTACAGAATATTTGCAAATCTGATAAATATGACACCTGTAATATTCTGCGTAGATTTTTTTTGTATATTTTTAGTGTTCCTACTATCTACTCACTGGAATGCTAACTGAATATTCACAAAAATGCAGGCTATAATTTTACTGGGCACTAGTGACATCAATTTGTATCTCATGGCAGGGCTGCAACTAGGGGGGCACGTGCCGGTAGATTCATGGGGAGGGGTTTGTCCTTGCCACCCTGCTCTGAGATTTGAGAGTCAGTAACGGCAAACACTCCCCCAGACACTGTGCAGTGTCATGGTCCTGATACAAACACACTATGGGGTCACTTGTCTGGCACCTTATCACTTTTCACTCTTCACTTTTCACTTCTCCTAACACTGCTTAGCAAATAGACCCCTTAGTGCTGCTGCCTGATGGGCCCAAATCCCACTCCGGTACTTTCCCTCCTGCAGGGGATTACAGTAATGTCAGAGTCTAAGGATAGCAGTGACTTGACCGTGATAGGTGCTCCTGGCAGTAGCAAGGGAAGCAGCTATGGGTTAATAGCAGCAAACTGTGTCCCTCACTTGCAGGCTCCTGCACTCCTGCCGTGACCTCCCCCTGTTAGGATATGTACTCACTCATGGGTCCATGTGTATGTCTCCTCACCCTCCATCATCACTTCCATCCTCCACCCTGCCCCTGGTATCAGTACCCTCGGGTGCTGCACACTGTGGCAGCAGTCAGTGTCTGCAGCACTGGGAGGGGTTGACGTCTGGCTGTGTGTGTAGCACAATGTGAGCCACCAGGATACTGGGTGACACCTTCCTGTGACAGGACACCTCACGCTTATCAGGTATTATGTTATATATGTATAATGTATAGAAAGGGGAATTACTGTGTGGTATAATGTGTAAGGGGCAATATTGTGCCATAATGTGTTGTAACTTGTAAGGGGCATTACTTAGTGTGGCATAATGTGTAAGGGACATTACTATGTCGTGGATCAACAAACCGTCCTCTTTGATTTTTTTTTCTCTGTTCTTTTTTTCTTTTTGTTTGTTTTTCTTATGGGGGATGGGGAGACAATTTACTGCCTTGCCCCGGGTGACAAAAATCCTAGTTTTGGCCCTGCTCATGGTTCAGTAAATGTACTGTATCTAGTGTATTGTCAGGATGATTTCTAGTCAATATCGAATAAGCTCACAAAACAGCTTCACCGTGCAAAGGTGACAGGTACAATTTAAAACTTACTTTAACACTTAATTCTTCCAAGATTGATTATTCTTTTGATTAGTACTGTAATGTGCCCCTGTCAGTACAAAATGTAGCATTTCTTTTACTGTTAAATAATTTATGATCATAAAAAGGGCTTGGCTGCCATGTCCTACTTATGCTTTCCTTATTGTTACAAAATGTTTTCCTTTTACACATTCAATTCCCAGAGCTTGCGCTGGGTGCCAGATGGCACAGTGCCCCCAGGGCACCATTCATAGCCTGCCGATCAGTCGCCATGCTGCAGAGACAATGGTATTGCATGTTGCAGACATTTTATTTGATATGTTTTACAGATGAGAACTTGCACAGAGCAAAGTAATCAGACTTTGGGGGTTTTATGCCTTGTAATGTCTATCTTTTCTATCAAGGCATGGATAGACAAATTAGATAGATAATTCCCTTGCTCGTCCAAAGGTCTGTAGGGCATTCCTTTAGCTTATTGTCTCTAAATGATTTTGAATGTTTACTTCACACTTTATAACCTCACTTGACAACTATAGACACAGTAATCTCAATTTCCTTCTCTTTTATGCATGATCAGAGCCGTAACTAGACTTTTTGGGGCCTGTGCCAGAAAGAGCATTGGCGCCCCCCTCATTTTTCAATGGGACATTGTGCACCCAAAAAAGGGGAATGGCCTCATAGGGAAGGGCCTGGGAAGAGTTGAGAATGATAATAAACAGAAATTTGACAGGCCGAAACAGCTCCCCCGCACCCTGTGGTGCCCCGTGCGATGGCACCGGCCGCACTACCCTAGTTACGGCCTTTTGCATGATAGACCCTTTGGGGGATGTACTGTAGTTGCGACCGCTGGTTTCAATCCCTACATCAGAATTCTGGCAAGGGAATCAAGATAGGCGTCAAAATACTGACGCCTATCTTAATCCCGATGCCGGAACGCCGAGGACGCCAGCTCAAATGAAGGTAAGTTCGGGGTGCCCTTAGAGATCAGGGTTAGACACCACTAAGGGAGGGTTAGGGGCGGACAGGGGAGGGTTAGAGTACTTACCTGCCCCAGTCGGGATCTTCATCTGGTCGGGCATCTGCTGTCGGGATTTGAAACGGTGGCTAAACAGCAGCCGGTGTTTCAATCCCATTCCACCATTTTTGGTTGTATTCACTGTTTAGCCAATAAACAGTGAAACTATTGTTTTCCTTGCTTGCTTTGGGATCATCAGGAGTAAATATGGAACTTAAAGCAGCCCTGGAAATAAATATGAAAATGGCAACATGGGGGGCGAGCCAAATTAGCTGTAGATGAGGCTAACACAAAAGTAGAGACCTTAAAATTAAAATAAACTGGCTCTAGCAGTATAAAAAAAGAAGAAAATCACATTGATTCTTCTTGTACACAAAACGTAAAAACATCCTAATGACATACATACAATACAAAGAGCCAGGGCCAGCTCAAGGCATGTTCCACCTGAGCGGCCACACGAGGGTGCCACCCTTTTTGGGCGCGCCTATTCCCCTCTGCTCACCCCGCCGATTTCCCTCCCGACAGTGAGTCTGTCACAGTCACTGAGTGACAGACTCTGCCTGAATATGCCAGCGCCGGACGGCCACATAACCTAACCACTTGCTAGCATGTGATGTCATCCCTGCCCATGCATTGCACTGGCTGCTGGCCTGCGCCAGCAACAGAGGAGGAGGAAGACAGAGGCAGAGGAGAACCACCCATGCCTTGCCGACAGGCAGTGCTGTAGATGCCTGATTGAAGTCTGTCCTGCTGTGCAATGAGCCACTGTCACCTGCCGCTGCACCTCCTATATAGATGTGTAGTGTAGCTGGCGGCCTGCGCTAGGTAGTTACACAGCCTTCCCCCCTGTCCCCATCCCATTGCGCTGTCTGTCACTGTCTTTCCTGCTGCGCGAAGAGGAGCCGTTGCGACAAGAGGGAGAGGACCGGACCCACGCGGACATGGATATCAGTGACAGGAGTTATGGAGCAAGTGGTGAAGGAGGCGTTTTTAGGACGGCATGAGCCTGGAGTGCAAGACAGAGGTAAGTTGGGTTGGAAAGACCTGCATGAGGGGGGGAAGCCACGTGATGTATAAGCAGTGTCAGGGGGAGAGCTGTGTGAGGGATAAGCAGTGTCAGGGGGAGAGCTGTGCGAGGGATATGGTGTGAGGGATAAGCAGTGTCAGGGGAAGAGCTGTGTGAGGGATATGATGTGAGAGGGAGAGCTGCGTAAAGGATATGGTGTCAGGGCAGCATGTAGATGCCCTTCACCGAGCGGGCATGGTGTCAGGGGGAGAGCTGTTTGAGAGAGATGGTTTGAGGAGGTGAGTTGTGTCTTGAGGGGGGAGCTGTGTGAGGTATATGCTGTCAGGGTGAGAGGTCTGTGGTATAATGTGTTATAAGGGGCATTACTGTGTGTCATAATGTTTATAAGGAGTATTACTGTACTGTGTGGCATAGCATGAACGGACTCTTTGTGGCATAAAGTGAATGGTCTCTACTGTGTGATGTAACGTGACCAAGGGGCACTACTGTTCTGTACAATGGGACACTACAGTGTGACATAATTTGAATTGGGGGTACTATTGAGTGGTCACGCCCCTTCCAGCGAGAACGCACCTGTTTTTTCTGCACGTGCCTTTGGCGTGCTCTCTCTATTCAGTTTTGGATGCTGGCAGCAATGCTTTACACAATGTACACAGGGCACCAAACTGTGTTAATACGGCTCTGCTTTGGTGGCGCAAAGGTATCATCCTCTGCGTTTAGCACCCCTGTCCTAAAAAGTTCCTACAGTGATCACTATCTAATCCTCTACAATTGCTAAGCTAAGACTTGGTCAATTAGGAAAATGCCTTCCCTATTCTTGTGGGTGATGTAGTGCCAGCTTTACCTAACAGAAACCAACCAAATGTCTGACTATGGCACATGTATGAATCCCCTACAGGGTGAGCTCTTTTGTGTGTATTTTAATGCAGAGAATGATATATACTTGTATTGTTGTTCTAATATTAATTACTTTGGTAAAAGCATACACTAAGAAGTGGGAGGAGTCAAGAATAGTAAGGGGATGAGTCTATGCCAGGAGCCAGATCCTGACGTGAGGTGGGCCTGTGTGCTTCAAATGCCAGGGCCTATTTTTAGTCCCAGTCTGGCCCTGCTTGCCAACCACAATAAAGCAGCGGCAGCCGGCAATGAGAAATCTGGACTGTCATTGACAGCCACAGTGCACTGAAGTGAATGGCTCAGAGACCGGTAGGCATCAGCTGGAACCTGCGGGGGTGTTGGTGGGAGGAGGACTCGGGACAGGAGTTAACCGAGGTGCTGCCGCAGGCACAGATGGGACAGCGTTACTGGCAAAGCTGCATGAACTCCTGGAGTTGGGCTGAAATTGAATTTGATGGTGAGTTTGAAACTGAATATTATTGTATTTATTTATCTAATTAATTTGAGCTACAGGTGCTGACACACTGCTGATTGAGGAGGGAGGCCTCTGCTGAAGGGTGAGAGGAGGGGACTGGCTGCAATGAGCATTTACTGAGGGTAGGGGAGTGCCGAACAGTGACTTTGGGGGGGCACAATATTTACATTTGGATCGGGGGGGCACTCCACAATTTCTCGCACAGGGTGCTAGTTGACCTGAAGCCGGCCCTGCAAAGAGCATCCTAGTGATTTATATACAATACCAAAAGCATCTAAGTGTAAAATACAGACTGAATCCTGGTGATAAATAACCATACAATATAGAAAAGTATCCTATCGACTTCCATAAAATGCAGAACATCCTAGTGGCTGATATTCAAAACGCAGTCTGTAGATTATGTACACCTTACAGTGAATTATATACACTTTACTTATTTGTGGCCAGAATGATTTAGGGGGTCATTCAGACCCACTCGCAAGCGGCAGTACGCTCGCAAGTGGGTCGATGTTCCCCACTGCGCATGCGCATGACGGAGGGAGCTCCGTCGTGCGCATGCGCGAGATCCGGGTCTCGCACCAAAGGGGGCGTGCTGTCGATGTTGATTGACAGCACGCCCCCTTTGGTGGGCGTGCCGGGGGCGTGCCTGCCAGACGGAGGCGTTCCCATGGGAATGCCTAGCGTCTGAAGCCTCTGATAGAGCCAAAATCACTCCGGAGCTTGCGGTTGAAAACCTCAACCGCAGGCTCCGGCTCGCAATTTCGATGGTCGCGATGGTCACGACCATCGCGGCCATCACAATGCACGCTCGTATAGCCTGTGGGTGGTGATGTCAGTGGGAGTGATTTTGGCTCTGATAGAGCCAAAATCACTCCAGGGCTTGTGGCTGGGAAACCCAACCGCAGGGTTTCCTTCGCAAGTCCGATGGTCGCGATGGTCAAGACCATCGCGACCATCTTGTTGGACGCTCGTATATGCTGTGGGACCCACAGCTATACGAGCGTCCAGGAGGACGCTCCATTTTAATGGAGGAGGGCCCTGATTCAGAGCGAGCGCTCTGGTCAGAGCGTCCGGCTCTGAATCAGGGCCTTAGTACACCCTTTTTCTTAGCAAACCTAGGTTTGGTGTATCATCACTTCTTTGTTTATAGTATTAGAGCCACAATGGTAGTCTGAATTGATTGAGAGAAGAATCTGCTAAATGATTGACAATCTACCTCTCTTCTGGATATAATGGTTTTATTCTGAAATCATCTGATTTAGAGGTATAATCTAAATAACAATCTTTGGTGGGAACTTGGAGGCTCATTGAAGTAGAATGGGTAAATGATTTCAACTCCCTAAATGCCACAGTTCTCACATTGGTCTCTATTTACTACAATCCACATTTGTAATGCAGATTGTAGTTTGATTTTACCGACTGAATTTGCATTGCGAATTCAGGCAATATCACAGGGATTTACTACAAATCCTTTGCAGGGACAGAGCTTGCGATAAAGCTCTGTCCCTGCGAATCCCCTCCGGAGCCTTATAACAGTATTTTCGCAAAAAATACTGTGACAAGTGCTCCGCACATGCGCCAACTGGCCGCCGCTGCTACCCCCCTGTCGCCAAGCCGCGCCCCCATTGCTAAGCCCCACCCCCCGCAATCACGGACACCCCGCGACCCCCCCCCCCTTAACTTACCTGCAGTTATCGGACCACCGGTGATGTCCTCTGTCGCTTCAGCCGGCTGACATCCCATACTGCTCTGGGAACCTGTCAGGTGATGACCGGGCCTCAGTGCAGCATGGGAGACCAGCTGACCAGAGGGAGGACATCACCGGTGCTCCGAACTTCGGTTGCTGGACTCGGGTGTTTTTTTTTTTTTTTTTTTTTACAGTGAATCAGCATGTGGTCTGTTTAGACCACACAGCTGATCACTGGGGCCAGCTCCGGGCTCTGCTCTGCATGTTAGAGGTGGCGTTATTATCACAGGGCTTGCCCCGTTATTTTTTCACATTTTATTTTTCGTAATTTTGGTCAGATCACATTTCCCACTACAATTATGGAAAATGCGATCTGATTACTAACAATAAGTGAAAATTTGGGGTTGGAGTAGAATTTTACGAATTCTACTCCAATTGCCCTTTAGTAACTGTAGGTGATACTAAAATAATGTGAAAAGGGTGTGAAAACACCCTTATTCACATTATTTTAGTAAAAATAGTGTTAATAAATAGAGCCCTTTGCATACTAATAATTACTTCCTTTAAACCTGCATATAATTGGATACTTGTAGAATTACAATTCCCCTTTAAAATAGTGCTTTAGTTTAGTGCTACAAACAGGGAAGAAAACCAAATAGTACTCCTGGGTACGTGGTGTGAAGGACCTCGGTGCGCACTAAGGTATCCCCTGAGCAAGAACACAGGACCATGTTTTGCTGGGGCTTTGCCAAGAAAGCTTTTGTGTGTTCCTGCTCAGGGGGTATCTTTGTGAGCACAGAGGTCCTCCACACCATGAACCCAGATCCAGTGGGCATAACTTCACTCATCTTTAATTTAGCTGTACTCAGGGGCGGATTGGGAATTTAAAGTGGCCCTGGAAAAAACTGATGAAGTGGCCCTATGTGCGCGCCGTAGGCGCGCGTCCAGAAAAGTGGGTGTGGCCTCGTGGCAAGGGGTGTGGTCTAATGTTAAATGCCATGCCCATAAGCCACTCCCCCCATTTTAGTCATGCTGAGGGCATACCCACTGCTCCAGGAGCTGATGGGCATGCCCACAGTCCCTCTCTCCAGTGAATAAGCACAGCAAGCATATGATACAGAAATAGTAGAGCGCTAGTAATATCAGTTACACCTGATACAATGTAGCAATGTGCTGTGCGTCAAATTAATAAATAATGTAGCGCAATACCTGCAATAAAAATGTGTTAATACAGTGTTTATAGCTCTTTTGCCAATTTGGGCAAGAAGTCATTAGTGAGGGTTCCGATGTGATGCCAGTAGTTTGCCTCTCCGGTGTGGCAGGGACTCTTATCTACCTCTCCCTATTGCTGCCTACCTTGCAGTGGTAGAGGTGGATAAGAGTCCCTGCCACACCTGAGAGGCAAACCACTGGCATCACATCGGAACCCTCACTAATGACTTCTCAAATGCCCAAATCGGCAAAAGAGCTATAAACACTGTATTAACACATTATTGCAGGTATTGCGCTACATACAATGATTTATTAATTAGACACACAGCACATTGCTACATTGTATCAGGTGTAACTGATATTACTAGCGCTCTACTATTTCTGTATCATTCACAATTTTTTAATAGAGCAGCTTCTTTCCAGACAAAAAGAGCGCGGCATTAACAATTATATACAGCAAGCATATGATTGAGTGTTTTCTTACCTATATGACTTCTCTGCAATGAGGGAACCTCTGAAGAAATTGATCCTCCCTGGAAAGGCAGTGTCTTGAGCTGATATTCACTATTCATGCAGGAGAGCACATGGGCTGGAAGCCTCCTCCTGTTTGTGTCGCAATAAAACTAATGTCATTATCATGCAACATAGGTTCAACCAGAGATAGTAACAGAAGTTTTGGGGCAGGACAAATGTGGGTTTCCCATATCAAACAATTTTAAATGAATAAAATATATTTGCTCATTTGGTACCATTTACATTAGTAATATGGTTTCATTAGAATTGTTGTCTTACTGAAGATTACCGTCCCCCAGACTTTTCTTCTAATAGTACCAGCAGTCCTACCATCCTCTGTGTGTGTCACCAGCACCATCGCCCTGGCGTGTCTCTAGCCCATCCCCACCCCCTATGTGTCTTTCCAGCGACATTCCCTGCTTCTCTCCAGCACTATCCTTGTGTCTCCCTAATGCCATCATTCTGCGTCTCCCCAACGACATCATCCTGCGTCTCCTCAGCACCATCCATCATCCCTAGCACAGAATAGCCCCCCTCCCCCAGACAGATTATCATCATCCCTTAGCACAAAATTACTCCACACTACAGACAGATCATCTGCCCCTAGTACAGCAGACCCCCCTTTCACTAAAACAGATCATCTCTCCCTAGTACAGTATAACCCCATCACCAGATAGATCATCATCTCCCCTGACCCCCTAGTACAGCAGATCCCCCTCCCCCTCAGACAGATGATCTTCCCTTAGCAAAATTAGCTCCCTACAATCCTCTCCCACAGACATTTCTTCCCCCCTTCAGTACAGAATAACCCCCCAGCCCCCTTCTCAGATCATCATTATGCTCATTATACCCTCTCCTAAGCCACTTTTTCTAAACTCATAAAAAGAGGTCAATTATAACTTCAAACAAACAACTGGGTACAGCAGTTAGACTTTTTAGAAGCAGTTGCAGGCCCTGGTACAAAAATATGCTACAACCCACCCAAAGATTACAATATGCCACTAAGTAGTGAATGACAGGGAGAGGTAGAGGGTGACGGAGAGACAGAGAGGGTGATAGGGAGAAGGTGGCAAGCCGAGGGTGATAGAGAGAAGATGTGGGTGACACGCAGAAGTAGTGGGTGAAAGAGGGAGGTAGAGTGTGACAGAGAGTGGGTGAAAGGAAGAAAGTGATGGTGAGTAGATGACGGGGAGAGGCAGAGGGTGACAAAGAGGCAGAGGGTGACAAAGAGGCAGAGGGTGACAGTGGATGTAAGGGAGAGGTAGAGGGTGATGGGCAGTGGGTGGCAGCTTGGTATATGGTTAGTTTGGAAAGTTTGCCTGCACTTTTATTCAGTATATGACTGTTTAAATAAATAAAAATGATTTTCTGAAAGAGTAAAACATTTTCTAATTCATAGATTGGGCTAGTGCATAGAAAAAAAATCAAAACATAATAACACAAAAAAATAAAAATGAGCAACAACTATTAAAATATTACAGGCATTCATAGTACCCTTTGGTTAGATATAATAAGTCAGGGGGGGGGGGGGGGGGCAGGAGGTGCACATGCACTGGGTGTGCTGCTGCACCCGCCGCCAGTGTCCTCCAGCCCGGCTCCGCAGGGAGGCTCCAAGCCGGACGCCCGCTGAGATTTTATTACCAGCGGGCGCCCAGCTCCTTCCCTGCAGCGCCGCGGTAGCCGGAGACTGGAGTTCTCTCCTGAACTCCAGCTTCTGGCTCTCCCCACAGACACTATGGGAGAGACGTCATGAGTGTCTCCCATAGTTCTGAGGAGCAGCCGGACGGACCAGATGGCAGAGGACGTCGGGGCGGGGTTTAAGGTAAGTAATGTTTTTTAATTTTTTCTGTAAGCGGGAGCCTGTCCCCCCCACGGCTGTCCACGCCTGGCTTACCTTCGATCGGTAAGCCGGGTGTCGGGCTCCCGGTGTAGTCCTAATGACAGGCGTCGAGACGCCTGTCATTTGTACCTTGCCGGGATTAGACAGTTGGGAGGCCGCCGGATGGCATTGCGACCGTTGGCTTCCTGACTGCTTCTCTCTGCCACTTGGTGTGATCCTTCCTCCTCCTCTCTCTTTACCCCACCCCCCTCCAGCTTGAGGGCACACTCCTCACTACCGCAGGGCATACATAAACACTATATATCGCTGCATATCCATAGCACACATCATGCTACGGGATACGTTTAGGAAGCCGGCAGCCGCAATACCGACCGCCGGCTTCCCGAATCCTCAATCCCGGCTAGGATTAAATGACAGGCATCTAAAATTTAGACGCCTGTCATTTTCCCGACGCCGGGAGACAGGCGCCCGGCATCCCGATCGAAGGGATGCCAGGCGCCGCGAGCGGACAGTCGCGGCGGGGGAGGGTTAGGTTTAGGGTACCCGAGGGGGACTTAGGGTTAGGCACCCCCCCGGGAGGGTTAGTCTAGGGGGTGGGAGGGTTAGGGTACCACAGCCAGGGCCAGTGCTCGGCGCCCCTCAATGAACTATAAATGTGCACCCTCCTACAAATGCGTCAGGCAGTGGGTGACGCTAGGGTGAGGCAGTGGGTGACAGTTAATAGGAGAAAGGCAGTGGGTGAAGCTGGGGAGAGGTAAAGGGTGACAGAGAAAAAAAAGGGAGAGGAGGTGGGTGACACTGGGGTGAGGCAGTGGGTAACTGTCAATAGGTGAAAGGCAGTGGGTGACACTGGGAGAGGTAGTGGGTGACAGAGAGGAAGACAGGGAGAGGGAGTGGGTGACACTGGGGTAAGGCAGTGGGTGACAGTCAATAGATGACAGGCAGTGGGTGATGCTGGGGAGAGGCAGTGGGTGACAGAGGGAGACAGAGCGGGTGATGAGGAGAAGCAAAGGGTGATGGGAGAGGGTGACGGGGAGAGGCAGTGGGTGTCAAGCAGAGAGTGCCAGTGAGAGGCAGAGAGTGACAGGCTGTAGGAGACAGGAGAGAGAGGGTGATGGGTAGAGGCAGTGGGAAGAGAGCCCCATAGGTGTGGATTTCTCAGGGGACACAACATAACATTATCCCCAACCAAAGCAGGGGCCAGACAGAGGAAATCTTTCTGCTCTATGGAGGTACTGAGTGTGAAATCAGAGCTGTCTAGTGATCTGTGGCAGTACTTACTGTATGGCCAAGAGAGGAGGCAGGAAACAAGGAGAGGAGGCAGGCCGTGAGGGAGGGAGGGAGGACATAGAGCATGAGGATCCGCAGCCAAGATGAGCAGCTTATTTGTGGGCTGGAGATCTGTTGAGGAGGAGTAAAGTCCACATAAGCTGGAACCTTGTGGTGGGGAAGTTTAAAGACTAGAAGCATCGGCCCTGAGAAGGGGGCGGAGCCAGCAAGACACAGTGGCAGAGCTGTTATTAAATCAGTGCTTTGGCTGTCCTGAGTCAGGACAGCTCAGCTCCGCCTCCACTCCTATCTGCTGAGCAGTGAGCAATGCTTCTGATCAGCCTCAGTACCTGCTCCCCTCTCATGTCGGCCCCCGGCATAGCTTCATCAAGTTCTATTGGGCTGGTTTAATACTAGCCAAAAAATTAAAAGCAGGTGCAACCTGGGAAGCACATAGCACCCTGCCCAACAGCCCAGCCTGCACCTGCATGGCAGTCCCCATCCTGGCCATTACAGGGTCAGACAGTACATAGTCACAGCACAGCCCCATCCTCTCTCCGCCAGTAGCAATCTTACCTCCTGAGTCCTGCACAGAAGGGGACTGTCAGCGGTAGCGGGAGATAGGCGGTGGCAGCGCAGCTGCGTATCCACTGCAACAGGCAGTGGTTGTGCTGCTTTGTCTGCCACTGAGGGGAAGGGAAGAGAGGGGAGGGATCCGGCCAGCGGGAATAATGGCAGGCGGCGACAGTGAAAGGACTTAGATCAGCTCCAGCCGGAGGGGAGAGCTCCTCTCTAGCCTGGCGCCTCCCTACAATTGCAAGGCTCTGCTTCCAGCCCGATTGTCTCCTCTCCTCTCTGCCTCCACCCCAGGCTCAGGCTGTGAAATTAAACTTTAACTTCACAGCCTGGGGAGGGGACAGAGTGGAGAGCAGACAATCGTGCTGGCTGCCTGGGCGGTCCCCAGCCCCGCAACTTACCCCACTTGCCGCTGCCTGACCAGTGCAGCAGTACACTGTTCCTCGCTGCGTAGCAGCGTCTTACGCAGGTATTCTGGGTGGGGTTTAATAGGAAAGCCTCTTCTCAGGCGGGCCGTGGGCAGCTGTCAGTGATAGGCAGCGGGGCTGTCTGCTATGCTAATAAAGAACAGCCGGGTGACGCGATTTGGGGGGCGGGGCCACAATTGAGAAGCGGCCCCACAAGCCAATCGGCCCACCGGGATTTCTCCCGCTAAAGATAAGGGCCAATCCGCCCCTGGCTGTACTCTCATCAGACGTTTCCCACAGCTGCCATCCTGCAATGCTCTTACAGTAGAAATAGCCCAGCCTATTTTTCTACCGTACCACCAACCACCATTTAAGGACTCTCATCCCTCGTTCAATACATTTGTACAATGGGGGACAATAGATCCCTATTTGGATAAGCACACAGACTCTATTTTTTCTATGCTTCCTTTACTATTTAAGGTGCGCACACACACAACGATGTAAGTAATGAACGATTTTCGTTGAACGATTTTTGTTCAGTTTTTCTCTTGAAAAAGTGAACTAAATTCGTTTTACAAAGTAGTTGGCCTTACTTTACATAATAAACGATTTTCTGTGTGTTGAAGGAAAAATGTTGCAACTTCTATTGAAAAACGTTCAGTTGGCCAGTCTGACTGAACTACAAACTACAATTGACGAACGTGAACGCGCATGAACGATAATCGTTCATCGTTTATCGTTTTACACTGAACTATTTTTTGAACGATAACGACGTCGTTACAGTTAAATCGTTCAAAAAATCGTTGCGTGTGTACGCACCTTCAGGAGTATTATCTAAAACTCCTGGTTTCTCCAGCATATAGAGGGATGCCTCAATTAAGTTACAATTGTGGTCATATTGTACTGGACCTAACAAATAGGTTTGTGGTGATAATTTTAATCTTCATTACACCATTTACCACTGCTATTTCACTTATATTTTCACCTCACGTCATTTTAAAAAGATACAATTTCCTCTTTTTTTCACCAACATCCTCTCTTCTGTTGTGTTCTAAATATTTTCTATTATACTTATTTTTTCATGGACTTTTTTCTATCTTCTGCGTATTTTATATATATAACTATTTACATATACTGTATATTCATATTTTTTATAATATGAAATAGTTAGCCTGGCTCATGTACATTTAGGTTGATGGCATACGGTATATTTTAATTGGATAAAAGTTATTTTTTAACCTAGGAATGTGTCACACCAATAGTACTACTTGGTTCTCTTCCCTGTGTGTATACTGATTGTTTGCTCCAGGGAGCACCTGTCTTTCTAATTCATATCTATATATAGTTTTTTATGGATTAGAGTGATATCTATCTGATCTCCTGTGCAGCAGACCCTATTCACCTATTCCCTCCCTCATACAATATACGTAGTTTAGCATCTGTCAGTTCATTGAACAAAAATCTCAGCTGCAAATCCTCTGAGTTTGTGATGATACTTTAATTGCTTAATAGTCCCTGGAAAGGGAAACTCTATTACAATGTTTTAAAATTGCAGATTCTGACTTTGACTCCAATCCCCCCTGTTTCATTGAGTCTGATAACCTGACACTTTTTTGCTTACTGTTCCATCTGCTTTTATTCTCTCTGCAGAGTCTGTGAAGCACCTGGTTATTTTGGACGTGTTGGGTATGAGATCCTGGCGGTCAGGATGACGCTGGTGAGAATACAGACAGCGGCATCCCGACAATTAGAATCCCAACACCCATAAGGAAAGAAAGTAAGACTAACCCTTACCCCTAACCCTCCCTCCCCAGTGCCTATCCCTAACCTCCCCCCTAGTGCCTATACCTAAACTCCCCCTCTCTGCACCCTAAACCTAACACTCCCTCCCCGGGGCCTAACCCTCCCCTACAGTGCCTAATCCTAACCTCTCCCTCCCTGTACCCTTAATCTAATCCTCCCCCCAGTGCCTAACCCTAATCCTTCCCCTAATGCCTAACCCTAACCCTCCACCTAACGCCCGATACTTACCTTCGGGGTGCCGGCAGTCGGGATACTAGTGCCGGGATCCCAACGCTATCTGGATTTCGGCGCCGGTATTTTGCCTGTCGGCATTCCATAGACTACATCCCATTTTGGACAGCTCCTGATCTTCACCCTTCTACAGCCACCTCTTCGCTGTGGTTGAACGCTGGCTTCAAGAGAAGCCGTGACATTGGCCAGTTGTTCAGTCCCCTGGATGCCTCTCCTATAAATATTGGGACGGTCTCCCTCCAATGACACAGCTGGGATTTCTCCAGATCAACCACACAGCTCCCTCTCTTCAGTAATCTGCACCAACAGCCTCCTCCTTCTCTTAAATACCTGCCAGCTCTCAATCCCCATCCTTTTGGTCTTGGCCATGTGGAGATTACTCACGCTCCCTCCCTATATGGCCCGGGCAAGTCATTGTGTGGTCTTGGTTGCCATGCCCACGTCCTGGGTCGGTTGGAGACTGCAGCAGCAGACAGCAAGTCACAAGCTTCTAGGTAGTACTCTTTACAAAAGGCTTTCACATCTCTACCACCTCTAAGCCCACCATGTTTTAAACTTCAGCAGGTAGATCATACTCCTCTACCATTACCTCATGCATTTCACTTTGCAGCATCTATTGCTGTAATGTGTATAGAACAATACACAGAGAAACAAAACCAGACAAATCTCCCAAATTATTCACCATATCGAAAGATACTTAAGGTACAACGCAATATTTGAATAGTATTCTAAATATAATTGCCACTGCAATGGAGCGCATTGACAGTAGTCTTAAAAATGGCCCTTGAAATGGTCAACAATTGCCCAAATTCAACCTGAAACAGTGATTCACTTAACCTCACCTTCAACATCCAGTACGGGCAACACACCTAGAAGTCCTCAGAGGAGCATTGGGCATACCAGCGGGGATATGGCAGAGGCTAAACTGCACCAAGGAGAGAGGAAATTGCTTCTAAAAAAAATAGAAAATAACAAAGTAGAGTTCATGTAATTTCAAAATGTTTATTATATATTTTTCTCTGAACACGTTATTGTCATATGGCAAATGAGTATAATGCTACAGTAAGTGCTAGGATTGACAAGTATCATTCACTTTATTCTGTGCCAGTCAGTAAACATTCACTGAGACTCATCATTATAGAAAAATATAGAAATACAGTTTATTGCTGCAAATAAGTAATAATGACAAAAACAAATGCAATTCAACTGAATGATAAAAAATAAAAACAATTTAAAATAATATTCAGCTTTGAGTGCCAGAATCCAATACATCTTAAGAGATCTTCAATTTTGTCTAAAAGAGATCTGTTTCTCAGATCCAATGTAATGCAGAACTGAGCACAGGATATGCCTTTCAAGTCTCTCGGTCTCAGTTGATTCCCAATGTACTTTTTCCTTACTATATTCGACCTCACAAGATAACTGGTTAGAAATGGTATAATTTCCCATAAAGCTTATTGCGTGCCACTATGTGTTCAGCTAGTGCCAGACACAGAACAAACAAACATCTAACATATATTCTAGTGTTGTTTGACCGTTAAAGGTCAGTACAGTCAATTACAGTTGGCCATCTTTTGTGTTATCCAATGGGTTAGGCAGCTGTAACACCAGATAATGCAGTAGACGGAATGTAGTTAATATACCTACATGCAGCATCCCGGCTGATGAAATCCCACACCGGAATGCCACTACCAGGCCAGAAGACCGATGCCGGAATACTGACAGTAGGTGAGATGCTGACGCCGAAATCCCGACAGTCGGGTTGCCGAACGTAAGTATAGCGGGCTTATTAGGTCTTAGCCAGGGGATGAGAGAGAGAGGGTTAGGTTTTGCCTTCATATTTAGGGTTAGGCTAGGGGAGGGGGAGATTAGGTACCCCCGGGGGTGGGTTAGGCACCACTGGAGGGGTTAGGTTTTGGCACTAAAGGGAGAGGGTTAGGTTTAGGCACTAACGGGAAGGGTTAGGTTTAGGCACTAACGGGAAGGGTTAGGATGGGCTGGGGGGAGGGTTAGTGTTAGGATGTAGGAACAGAGGGTTAGGGGGAGAAGGGGGAAGGGTTACTATACTTACTGGACCCTTTTCGGGATCCTGAGCATCGGGATGTCACTGTATATTGACAGCAGGCATCCCGACTGCTGGGATTTCATGCCCATTCCCAGTAGACAGCAATCCAACAAAACAATAAGTTACACATGTAGGGGTGAAGAGTGAGTACTGAGTGCCTGGAACACCATCCCTCACACCCTGTAAAGGACCAAAAAATATTATTTACACAGAAACAGGTATGTACGTGATTTGGAGCCACCGCACATCACTGACAACTTCTCTGTGGGAATCGGGTCGGATTGTGTTCCCGGATTGGAATCAGGGATCAGGGACAGAAGGGAATGTGCCAGCGATATGCTGGAAACTAGAATGCCTCATGTAGTTCCTGCGCATGTGCTTTTGGAGTAGACAAGCTGGTGTATATAGACGCAAGGAAGGTCATTAGGCTAATATCGGCGAACACAAGACTGGCCTCTGGAGTAGGACTGGATGGTAAAGGTCCTAGTTGCACTATGAGGGTTTTACAGAATTCTGAGTGGGTAGAGAAGTGGCTGAATTCTGGACTTGAATAGAAGAGACTGGACTCTGGGCTGGTACCAGAGAGGCTGGACTGGTACAGATGTTTTAGTCAGAAGAGAGATCTTAATAGCAAATACGGAAAGTTCAGTGTGGGAGCAGTGAGGAGCACAGAGACAGGACTCACGCTGAAGGCTGTGAGGAATGTAGCACTGGCAATCAGCTGGCCATACAGGAAGTCCTTTTATAGATAACTGCTTCTGATTGGCAGTGAGTGAAAAGAAATCAGGAGTTACACTCTCCTTAGTAGTTCCAGTGTGACTTCTTTGAAGATGGCTGCGCCCATACAGTGAGATTGGCGGGGAGATCGCCATGTGGGACGCCAGCATCAATGGAGTACAGGAGCCGGTGTGACAGGGGGAGAGCAGTAACGGCTGCTGCTGAATCAGGAGACGGAGTGGCCGCTGTGACCCAGAGTCCCGATGCGCCACGTAGAAGACCCGACAGCACCCGGACAGGTAAGCAGCGGGGTGTGACTCTGAGATCTCTAGTTGGAGTCATGACAGTAGCCCCTCCTTTACGAGTGGCCACTGGACACTTCTCAACTTTATGGGGATGTTTGGTGTGGAAAGCTTGAATCAAACGAGGAGCATGGACATCATCGATCTATGCTCTTTCCTCAGTCCAACAGGTATTGGAGGCGACCATATGTGCAACGACTCCAAGATTCTTTCAATTTCGAATTCCACACCATGTTGTGTCTGGATCTTTGGCGCCTTAGGCAGAGCTGAGTGGAAGTGGTTTAAGATCTAAGGTTTCAGAAGGGATATGTGAAAGGAATTTGGAATCTGAAGATACAAGGGTAATTTAAGCTTGCAGTCCACTGGGTTAATAAGGCTGATAAAATGTGGTGCAAACTTCATTGAAGGGACACGTAATCTTAAATTTTGAGTTGACAACCAGACTCGATCTCCTGGCCTTAAACTGGGATCAGTTCGACGTCTGCGATCAGCAAAATCTTTGTAGTGTGCTGAAGACTTAGGGGGTCATTCAGATCCACTCGCGAGCGGCAGTACGCTCGCAAGTGGGTCGATGTTCCCCACTGCGCATGCGCACGACGGAGGGAGCTCCGTCGTGCGCATGCGCGAGACCCGGCGAGCGACGGGCTTTCCATCGCTCGGGGTCTCGCACCAAAGGGGGCGTGCTGTCGATGTTGATCACTAGTGATGTCAGTGGGAGTGATTTTGGCTCTGATAGAGCCAAAATCACTCCTGGGCTTGCGGCTGGGAAACCCGACCGCAGGGTTTCCCTCGCAAGTCCGATGGTCAAGATGGTCAAGACCATCGCGACCATCTTTTTGCACGCTCGTATATGCTGTGGGTGGTGACCCACAGCTATACGAGCGTCCAGGAGGACGCTCCATTTTAATGGAGGAGGGCCCTGATTCAGAGCGAGCACTCTGGTCAGAGCGTCCGGCTCTGAATCAGGGCCTTAGTCAGAGAGGAATGCACTTTTTTCCAGATTTGAGTGAAACGTTGTAAAGGGGCTTTAGCTGCTGGAATATCATAGGCCTGGAGAAGTTGGAATTCAGGAACTTGAGGATGGAGTCCATAGTCTGTAAGGAATGGTGTAGAAATAGAGGAGGAATGATAACGATTATTATTGGCGAAATCAGCAAAAGGCAAAAGCTACAGCCAATCATCCTGGGAGGAAGAGATGTATATTCGAAGGTCTCAAGGTCCTGATTAACTTATTCCTTTTGTCCATTGGTCTGGGGATGCTTAAGAAAACTTTAATTTAATTTGCAATGCAAACCACAAGGACCTCCAAAATTTTGCAATGGATTGCACTCCTCTGAGATGATTTCAGTTGGTAGGCCATGGAGTCTAAAGGTCTCTACGTTGTCTTTGTCATTCCTCAGATGAGAGATAAGATCGATTAATCTGCATAGGCTAATGCCTGTTGGCAGTGGAGAGCTTAATCGGGTGACAGGGCATGGTCTAACTCGATTTTATCTACATATTGTCCAACAGTCGTCCCACCCTGAAGTAGGAGTAGAATAACTGCTGAGGCAAATGTAGTTCTTCCAGGCTCGTCGAAGATTCTCCAAAATGTAGAGATAAATTCCGAGTGGTTCAAAAGAATTGGGTCTGGCTTTTCCCATAGATGAGAGGCCCAGTCAAGTGCAGGTTTTCAGAAGTGGAGATGTTGCCCATAGCAACCAATCAGATTCTACTTAGCAACCAGATTCTAGCTATTATCTCTTAGAAGGTGCTAGATAAATGCTATGGGCAACATCTCCACTTCTAAAAACCTGCACCGTAGTCAGTGGCGTAACTAGGGGGGGTCGGGCAGGGTGCGTGCCCTGGGCGCCGTGGGACCGGCGGCGCGGGGGGGCGCCACCAGCCACGGTCCGGCCCACCCTAGTTAGCCACAAGTGTAGCGCCGACCGCAGTGATTGCGGTCGGCGCTACACATTTAGACTTACAGCTAGGCTTCCAGCGCTGGTCCTGTGCTGCACACCTGAGCCTGTTCCCTCCCCCTGAGCGCTTGCCCAATAGCGTCAGGAGGCGGGCTCAGGCTGTGCATAACACACGCATGGCCGCCAGCACTGGCGGCCATGCGTGTGTTAAACAGCAGCCAATGAGAGTCAGATAGACTCTCATTGTCTGCAGCAGCACCCACTGCAAGAGCCGGACTTCCGTCTGGCTCCTGCAGTGGGTAATGGGACTGACGTCATGACGTGTGTCCCATAATGCTGAGCGTGCCAGCCCGGGAGGACTGGCGGGCGGCGGTGGCGCGGACCAGAGCAGCAGGTAAGTATGTTTTTATATATATATATATACATATATATTTTATTTTTTAACCTATCTGCAGAATGGGGGAGGGGAGTGGCTACTACTGGGGGGACCTCTACTGGGGGTGGGGGCACCATTATTGGGAGGACCTCTACTGGGGGGGGCTACTACTGGGGGCACTTAATCAGGAGGGGGAACCTCTACTGGGGACTACTACTTGGGGGGGAACTACCACTGGGGGCATTATAAAAGGGGCCTACTAGTAGAGGCACTGCACTCGGGGGACCACTACTGGGGGCAATAATAGGAAGGGCCACTACAGGGGGCACTGGATAGGGGGGATCACTACTGGGTGCCTGCATAAGGGGACCACTACTGGGAAAACTGCATGGGGGGGACTACTGCTGGGGGCACTATATAAAGGGCACTGCATAGGGGGGGGGACTACTACTGGGGGCACCATATAAAGGGCACTGCATCAGGGGATACCGCTACTGGGCACACTGCATTGTGGGGACTGCTACTGGGGGCACTGCATAAGGGGGAACACTACATGGGGCACTGCATTTGGGGGGACCACTACTGGGGATACTGTATAAGGGGCACTACTATGGGCCTGCATAAGAGGGACCACAACTCCATACTGGGGGTACTGTATAAGGGGTACTACTGGGGTTAAGGTGCATATGGATAGGAATGTTCAGTGTGAAAATAAAGGGGTGTGTCATGTTGACACGCCCCATTTTTAAGTGACCACGCCCATTTTTCGCCGCGCGCACATCAGGGGGGGTGGGGGGATTAGAGATCCCTTTTCAAATTTGCCCTGGGCTCCAAATACCCTAGTTACGCCACTGACCGTAGTAAATATACCACATTAGATTAATTTATCCAGGACTTACCTGTAATAGTGCCCATTCTAATATGTAGACAGTAATGTAGGAACCTCTGCTGATTAAAAGCACCTAAGTGCAGATGGGTGGGGTGCAAATACCAAGCAAAAGGTGTCTCAGCCTTCAAGTGTACGATATATATACAAGTATAGTGGAAAGGGGGAGGGGGCTGGACTGCACACCCTAATTTTAAACAAAATAAGAGGTGCTACCTAAAATGTTTGCTCGTCTACCGCGTCAAGGTGAAGCCCATAAGATGAGTTCCTAACATCCCAAATACTAACACATTATGTCAATTTATACAGGACTTACCTATAATAGTGCCCATTCTAATATGTAGACAGCAATGTAGGAACCTATTATAGGTAAGTTCTTGAGTGGTGTTGGTGGCTGTTAATAGACATTGGTGCACTGTGCTGAGGTGGTTTCAGCGCAATATGGCGCTGATGCAGTGTTGAACGCACACCCATTTGTGTAACACATCTTGTGTGAATCCACCCTGCATGCTCACAAAGTTAACACACAAAAACTACTAAACAAAAGCTTTAGGACGCCACCATTTTTCCAGTTGTTATTGAAATTATGCAGTTTAATGTCTCCCAATATTCTGAAATTAAAGCATAGAACAACTAACCAATTGGCGATAAAAAAGGAATTCATAGAATCATTTTGTTAATAAAGTTTTATAAACATTTTTAATTTATCGATCTGGTCACCTCTTGCAAATATAACCGCTGAATATTTCTCAGGAAGTTCTTCCAAACACTGTTTAAAAAGTTCCCATATGATTGCTTTGTTTTCACCCTTCAGTTCATCCCAAATCAGCTCAGTAGGGTTTAAGGGCCTGATTCGGGTTGGATCACAAGGCTGCATTTACACACAGCCAGTCGATGTTTGCATTCTGCACATGCGTATAAGACGCAATGCGCGTGCACAAAGCGGCCACTGTGATTGGGAAGCGATCGCAGTGAGCACGCAGAGTCTTCACACAGTGATTGACAGGAAGTGACAGTTTGAGGGTGGTGACGGGGATGGTCAGAGAAACGCAGGAATTCCTGGGCGTTTAAACGCCGTTACAGGGATGTGCATAATTAAGCCCCTGGAATAGCATATGCTGGCAAAGGTCTAGATGGCGACAGGAAGTTTAGCAGTTTGTGCGGTAGGGTCAGGTCATCCACAACTGTGCAGATGGTTTCGATGTTGCTCAATGTTACAGTACCAATGTTTTTGCTGACTTGCGGATGCATGGTATGGGAGTGGGCGGCTTGGTATAGAGCTGCGGTTGGTATAGCGCTGCGGTTCATTAGCATATTTTTGCAGTGAGCGGGTGCTGCGAACACAGCCTTGCGAACCAACCTGAATCAGGCCCTAAGTCTGGAGACTGTGCTAGCCTACCGTCTTGTTCTTTTCCTTGAAGGTAGTTTTCACTTAACCTGGCGAAATGTTTTGGGTCATTACCTTGCTGCAGGATGAACTCTTGACCAGTGACGGCTTTTACCTTTTATATGGAGGGGAGCTAACCACCTACAGCTGAGATTCTGGGGTCTGGATGGAGACTCTGGACACTTTTGCCTACTCGACGGCATACAAGAAACCTGCGTGATGAACTCAAGTTTTAAAATTTTAGTTAATCGAGCCATAAGACCTTCTTACAGTCATCAAGAGCCTATTGGCAGTGCTTCATGGACCAGACAATTATCTTTTTTATTGCTGCAGAAGAGCTTTTACTTGTCCCCTAAAAAATACCTTTTTTAAATAACTCTGAAATGTATATTAATTTTCAAATTTTGCTAACCTAATTTTTTTTTAACCTCTAGCAGTTTATAGCTTATCTTTGCACCATTTCAGGTTATTCACTTGACTTGAATTACTTAACTTTCAATAAAAACTGGAAAAATTGGGGTGTTCTAAAACTTTTGACCAGTACTGGATATGCAGTTAAACAGACCTGCGCCCATTGTGCACATATCAAACCTTGCAAACCAATCAGAGAGGCAGAACAAGGGAAGGGAAGGGGTGTTCTCACATAAGCAAATTTCAGTAAGGGTGTGTTCACCTAAATGCAGCCTGTGCTCACCAGCACATACTGTAAGCACAGGAGGAGTATCTTTTACCACCACTATAGGGCAGGTGCAAGTACACACTGATGATGATGATGACAAGTAGTAAACCAGGCGTGTATGCTGTTGCTGTGTGAAAATATGCAAATTTTCCTACCAGCTGCGTTTTGTCCTCTACAGATGTGTCCGGCTACATCTTTGCTCATAGCACGCCATACAGGCTTCTAAGTCGCGGCATGAGAATAGCGTGGCATGGCACGGTTAGGCTCAGTGAGACTTGACAACATCCATGACATGAATTAAACAGCTTCACCACTGGGTGGCCAGTGCTCCACTGATTCTGGATCTGGGTAGCGGTGCATAAAACCATCACTAAACTACTGTACAGGTTTCAACTCAGAAAGAGTTGTCTCTGGTTTACAAAATGATTATGCATTTTGAGCTGTACACTTGTGGCAATGTTGGCACTACAACATGTCCCTACTTCACACATAGCCGTAAGTGCCGGTCGCTGTGGCACTGCAGAAAGTGGTGTGCAGTGCTCACATACTGTAGTAATTTCTTGTCTTAAAAACTAGTAATGGGGTCTGAGTGAAAGGTGTTTCTGGATTACAAACTGACTGTGCATTTTATGCAGCATGATTGTGGCGATATTGTCACTACTGTGCCACTAGGAGTCTGTACATGTTGTTACTCGACACATAGCCTTAAGTGCCAGTCGCTGCAGCACTGCAGAAAGTGGTGTGCAGCGCTCACATACTGTAGTGATTTCACGTCTTATAAACTAGTAGTAGTTAAAGAGGTGTCTCTGGATTAAAAACTGACTGTGCATTTTATGCTGCCACTTGCAGCACTGTCCCTGTTGCAAATGGGATCTTGCAATGCTCAAGATCCCGTGCATTCCCAGTGGAGCTGGCGGGGAGTTAGATACAGTGCATCAGTACTAGGCTGATGCACTGTGTGCCCAGCCAGGGATCACTCCCCCGCTCCGGCCAATGAGATGTTCATAAGCCGTAAATACCAGTCGCTGCAGCACTGCAGAAAGTGGTGTGCGGCGCTCACATACTGTATTGATTTCATGTCTTAGAAACTAGTAGTAGTAGTGAAAGAGGTGTCTCTGGATTAAAACTGACTGTGCATTTTATGCTGCACACTTGCGGCACTGTCCCTGCTGTGGCGGCTGCCACCTCCAGGGGCTGCACATGGGATCTTGTGATGCTTGTGAGATCCCGCACATGCGCCCACTCTGGGCCGATGAGATGTTCATAAGCCATAAATGTCGGTCACTGCGGCACTGCAGAAAGTGGTGTATGGCACTCACATACTGTAGTTATTTCATGTCTAAGAAACTAATAGTGGGGTCTGAGTGAAAGAGTTGTCTCTTGATTGATGCACACTTGCGGCACTGTCCCTGCTGTGGCGCTTCCGGCTCCGGTGGGCTGCATGATGCTTGCAGGATCCTGCGCATGTTTTAGGAACTAGTAGTGTTGTCTGAACACTGGTGCATAAAGCCATCACTGAACTACAAATCTCAGCTCAGAAAGACGTGTGTCTGGATTAAAACTGACTGTGCATATTATGTGTGTTTAACACTGCACACTTGCGGCAATGTCGGCACTACTGTGCCACTAGGAGTTTGTACATGTCGCTACTTCACACATAACCATAAGTGCTGGTTGCTGCAGAAAATTGTGTGCATGCTCATATACTGTAGCGATTTCATGTCTTAGAAACAAGTAGTGGGGCCTGAGTGAAAGAGGTGTTTCTGGATTACAAACTGACTGTGCGTTTTATGCTGCAAATTTGCAGCATTACATTGCTGTCGGCGTTGTCCCTGCTGCGGTGATTGCCGGCTCCAGGAGCAGCACAATGGATCTCCCGATGCTTCCTGCGCATGCCCAGTGCAGCCGGATGGGAGTGAGACAGTGCATCAGTGATTTCATGTCCTGCGCATGCGTGCACTCCTATAATTTAATATCCAGCTTCATGCGTTGTGCGCCATTCGTGCTGCTATTACAGTATGCTGTAGAAAATGGCTGTAAGGCAGCAGCTATTTTGCATGAGGGAGTTTCCGATCATCCTTGAGTGGAGGGATCAGCCACTTCTCAGCAATGCTGAGAAACGCCGAGCATTTATAAATGCCATGCATGATATCCTGGCTTAAGGTGGCCGGGATAGATCAATCCGGTCACTACAGCGCCACTTTATGCCTTGGATGGAGATAAAGTATCAGCTCCTGTCATTTTTAAAACACAGCCTTCTACATGGGAACTCCATCAAAGGCTTAGTAAATAGACCCCATAGCCATAAATAGACCCCAGTGCCTTCATGTTAGGTAAGTCTTTTATGGGGGCTGGGGCAATAATTGAGTTTTATTTTCTTGATTTGATTTTTTTTTTCTATGGTGGCCAATGTCTTTAACTATTTATTCCTGAGGGGGCCAATGTCTGATTTTATTTTATGGTGGCTAATGTCTTGATCCCGGCCACAGTACACAGCCATCGATGGCAAAGAGCCAAACAATGTCTTTTTTATTTCCTCTCCATGTGCTGGTGCCGTGCTGTACCCCTGCCCTGTCACAGGTTGTGTTCCAATTGTTTTCAGACCAAAGTTAATATACATTGCAAAGTTTTTTGTTTTTTTTTACAGTATGCCTGGACAGCCAAGTATGTTCTTTGCAGTACAGTAAATTATGTTTACAAGCTGGGCCAATGTGTTGAGAAAAAATTACATTATAGTATTTTGTTTCAGTGTACTGTAGTACGTGGACGGCGCATCTGGCAGATATCTGGAGGTGGATGGGATGGCAGGGCCAGACAACCCTCCCCAGCCAAGTAAGTATTGCCTGTACTCTACTGTACATCTTTCCTCCACTCTCAGCGGCTCTACTTTTGCTACTTGCGCCATCACTGTTGGAGCAGTATTGTATTCTGAGAATTATAGTACAGTACTTAGGGGCAAATGTATTACGCTCTGGAAAGTGTTAAATTGGAGAGTGTTATTTTTAATATTTTGGTTACTGTAATGTATTGTATGCTTGTGGCGCTTTATACTGTAAATAAAGTGTAATCATAATAATAGTACAGTCTGTTTTTTTTTTTATTGTACATGTTCAAATTTTTTAAAAGACAAAATTATTTTTTGGTTTATACAGGCCCAGAAACTGAGGTGGAGTAGGCCGAGGCAGCTGAGCCTGACAGCCCTCCCCAGCCAAGTAAGTACTGTACAGTATAGCACTGTACATTGTTTTACTACTTTACTTCTCTTCCTTTTAAGGATGTCTCTGTTCCTCCTGTACTGTACCTCCTGTACTCCAAAGACTACACTGCTCCTTACATCTCCAACCTTGTGTCCTAACACACTGCCCCCTGCCCTCTCCGGTTGGCGAATGACCGGCTCGTTGCTACTTGTGCCATCACTATTTTAGTCAGGTCCACACTTCTCTGATTACTTATCTCTTACTGTACCTTGCTTCCCAGGCTTATTGTATCCTGAGAATCAAGGTACAGTACTAACTGCTAATTGTGCTGTATATGTATTTGTTACTGTAATGTACGCTTGTGGTATCTTATACTGTAAATAGTGTAAACATAATAGTACAGTCTGTTTTTTGTGCTGTACATGTTCCGATTTTTTTTTTAGACAAAATTATATATTTTTTTGTTTTACAGGCCCAGAACATGAGGAGGATGAGGCGGAGGAGGCCATGGCAGAGGATGAGGCATCTGAGCCCGGCAGCCTCCCCAGCCAAGAAAGTACAGGTTGAGTCTCCCATACAAAAACTGCTTGGGACATGGAGGTTTTTTGATATCTGAATATTCTGTATTTTGGAATATGTGCATACTATAATGAAACATCTTGGGAATGGGACCAAAATCTAAACACAGGATGCATTTATGTTGCAAACACACTTTATACACACAGCCTGCAGGTAATTTCATACAATATTTTCATTAATTTTGTGGCTCAAACTAAATTTGTGTACATACATGAAATTCATTTATGTTTTATATACACCTTATACACAAAGCCTGAAGGTAATTTTATACAATATTTTTTATAAATTTGTGCCTTAAACAAAGTTTGTGTACTCTGAACCATCAAAAAGCAAAGGTTTTACTATCTCAGTAATACTAAAAAAAAATCTGTATTTCGGAATATTCCGTTTTCAGAATATTTGGATATGGGAGACTCAACCTGCACTGTACAGCATAGTACATTGCATTTTACTACTGTACTGTACTGTACTTTTATTCCTTTTAAGAATGCTGTTTATGTTTTTTGTTACTCTAATGTACATTTGTGGCACCTTATACTGTAAAGACAAAATTATATATTCTTTCGTTTACACAGACCCAGAACCATGCCACCACCATGAAGCGGAGGTGGACATCGAGGCCGATGTACAGCCCAAAAGCCTTCCCCAGCCAAGGAAGTACTGCAAAGCAGGGGTGTATCTAGGGGTCTGAACGCCCCTGGCAAAGTAAGGGACTTGCGCCCCTCCCATTTATGGTCTTAGGATTTTTTATGCACAGTGTTTTTATGAAGGGTGCTGACCATTGAGGAGTACACATTTTCATTTTGCCACACAGTCAGTAGTGCCCACAATTCACATTATGCCACACAGTAGTACCCCTTATTCACCTTATGCCACATTGTAATGCCTCTTATTCACATTATACCACACGGTAATGCTTCTTAGTCACTAATACTTTCAAACAGGCATACGATTGTCCACAAATAAATAGTACACCTACCAATGGCTCTTAGGCTACAGGGGAACTACAAGCCCCAGCTTCAGTACGTAGCAGCTAAAATATCACTTATTGACTAATGCCCAAAGAACATTGTATATCCAGCGCAGCAATTTTCATGACATACCATATGTCGATAAATGCAGCAAATGGAGAGGGCTGCTCCTGCTCCTCATTGTCCCCCTCACATTTGGCACCGGGGGTCAGTCACAAGATCGTGACATTAGACCCTCGCACCAGCGGCAAAGTCAGCCTCAGAGAGGGCCTGGATAGGAAGAAATAAAGATAGGAAAAGGCCACCCAACACCTCCTCTCCTCTGGCCGGATCATATCCACAGATTCCATGCACATTCTATTACTGGTGGCCCGTGACAGTGGCATATAATGAGTAATTCTGACTCATCATATTGCCAGCGGCTGCGGGCACTTTCATAGCGGTGGGCACCCCTGCTAGTTCTGCCACTGGAAAAAGCACTAATAGGCACAGTCAAACCCACCTCCAGCTGCCCCTGGTCAACCGCATCCAGTCTCCGCAGCTCCCACACATACTTGCTATATCTTCTGGCTGTGGCAGGCTCCTCTTCAGTGCAGAGATGCAGTGCGCACGACGTCATGACGTCACACGCGCCTTGTAAAAAAAATAACTTTATTAATTAATTGTGTCTGCCAGGCAGCCGCCGGCAATTGGCAGCGGCTACCCGGCTCTAGACATCTGCCCCAGGTAAGAGGCAGGGGCGTACCCCGTGACTCTACTCCCTGGCCATGGATGGCACCGCCGGATGGCGCCCCCCACTCGGCCGGCGCCCCTGGCGAGTGCCATCCTGGCCAATGGGTAGATACGCCCCTGCTGCAAAGTACATTGTGTTTACTACTGTACATCTCTTCATTTTAAGAATGTCTTTCTCCTCCTGTACTGTACCTCACCTCCTGTACTCTAAAGACCGGTCACCGATTACTCCCTTGCTCACCTTGCTTCACAGACTAATTGTGGCCTTAGAAGTATGGTACTAATTGTTACTTATGCTCTTTTTATGTTTTGCTTACTGTAATTTAGTGTACACTACTGTGATGTTAACTCTCTTCTTTCTAATACTGTTTTTCTTTTCTTTACATAGAACACCTCTGGATCATAGTCATGGAGCTGGAGAGTGTGGAGGACAGCAGCGATTCTAGTCAGCCTTAACCTTGTACTGATACCATTTCTTCCCCATAGCACCATTTAATACATCTACCCCTATGTGTGATGATACCGCTTGTCCACCATGTTGTAATGTGGAGACAATAAAAGTACTTGATTTACTGCAACATTACAGTTTTCTTTTTTTACACACAGACCGGCTAATCATTGACGAGATGGCTGTGGAGTCAGGAAGTTCAGCAGCCAATGACATGGATCAGTCACATTTAGGTAAGGTACTGTAGGTTCTTCTGCTGCTCCTCCAGACTCCCAGATTTGGTCCAATGCTCCACCGTGCATTCTAAAATATATGATTTACAGTATAGCATGCTCTGAAATGACATGTGATCTTCATCTCATCCTCTATAATGTGACATAATGTGAAGTAGTTGCACTGCAATGTGGCATAATGTGAATTTTGGGCACTACAATTCATCAATGTGAAGTGGCGACACTACAATTCAACAGTACGTAATGTTACTTGGCAGCTCTACAGTGTTGCATAATGTAAAGGGTATACTCAATCATCATCTTGTTTTAAAAACAGAGCTAATTCCTCTCTGGGGATTCAGGAGGACCAAAGAGGCCCACGCGGGTCACGAGGCTCACATTCTAATTTCCAAAGGGGCTACACCCGAGGTACTGTACTGTAAAGTACATCAATGCTTACTACTATAATATACACAGTCGTGTACTACTGTACTTACAGTACATTGTGGATGTCAAGATTGTACAATATACTGTTCTGTACAGTACTGTATATTACTGTAGTGTTGTAATACTGTGCTTTTTTCTTTTTGTCCCAGATCAAGTTGTTCATATTTTGGCCCTATTTTTGATGATTTCCCACCTTTTAGTGGACCTTTTTTCTAATTATGTTATGCGTTTTATTTCATTTTATTATTTATTGTCATAAATTTGTTTTGTATTTTACAGTTGTTTTCTTCTTAAGGGTCCATAGGGATCCACAGGGATACCATAGGAATAATATGGTTGGGGACCAGGCACCAAACAGTAAAAGCTTCAGCTCCCAGGGTGCCTTGGGGTCCTCCTCCATATATACCCCGCCCCTAGCCATAGGACTTCAGTTGTTCGTTTGGTGCGGCAGGATCAAGACGCACCTTTGTAACAGGGGACTGCCCTGGCAGTCCTAAGCTTTTATTTTATGTTTTTGGGTTGGGTTGTAATGCAGATTGTAGTGTGATATTACCGACTGAATTCGCATTGCGAATTCCGGCAATATCACAGGGATTTACTACAAATCCCTTGCAGGGACAGAGCTTGCGATAAAGCTCTGGCCCTGCGAATCCCCTCCGGAGCCTTATCACGGTATTTTCGCAAAAAATACCATGACAAGTGCCCCGCGCATGTGCCAACCGGCCGCCGCTGCTACCCTCCTGGCACTAAGCCCCGCCCCCCCTGACACTAAGCCCCGCACCAGCAATCGTGTACCCCTCCCTTAATTACACTTAACTGCAGTTATCAGGCCTCTGGTGATGTCCTCTGTCGCTCCAGTCAGCTGACATCCCATACTGCACTGGGACCCTCTCAGGTGATGACCGGGCCCCAGTGCAACATGGGAGACCAGCTGACCGGAGGGAGGACATCACCGGAGCCCCGAACTTGGACTCAGGTAAGTTTGTTTTTCTTTACTTTCTTTTACAGTGAATCAGCGTGTGGTCTGTTTAGACCACACAGCTGATCACTGGGGCCGGCTCTGGGCCCTGCCCATTATAACAGAGCAGGAGTCCGGTAACCGTGGGAAACCCTGGATAATGGCACCTCCAGGTGGCGTTATTATCACAGGGCCTCCCCAGGTATTTCTTTCACATTTTATTTTTAGTAACTTTGGTCAGATACTGGACCTCATTCAGCTCCGGAGCTCACTACAAAAGGGATGGCTGTCGATGTTGATCGATAGCTCGCCCCGTTTTGTAGGCGTGGCGGGGGTGGTTTCACAAATGGAGGCGTTCCTTAAGGAATGCCTGCCGTTTTGTGGGCGGCTGCACTGACATCAGCAGTGATGTCAGTGGGGAGCTTCCTGCTCGATCAGAGCAGGAAGCTCCCTGGGGCTTGCGGTTGCCGAGACCCAACCTTAGGGTCTCGTCACAAGTCCCGATGGTCTTGACCATCAACCTGGTCGGTCGCTAAAGCTGTGGGTGGTAACCCACAGCTTAGCTAGCGACCAGGAGGCCGCATTTGAAAACATAAGCAGCCGCCCACATTCAGAGCGACCGCTCGCATTTTGCGAGCGCCTCTGAATGAGGGCCACTGTCTTTTATTTCTGTCTGTCAATTATAACTATCACTGTTTTTTCTCTCCATCCCCTTGGGGTGGAGGTTTCGTTCTGAGTACTTCACATTCATTTAGATTTTGTGAAGGCTGTCACATAGCATTGCAATTATTGCCTTTACTGAACATATCTAAAGATAAAGGGATACAGGAGGGGGAGCCCTCTGTGCTGGTTTCATGTACAGCATGTATGACTTATTTGTCCCCTCAGGACATTACGGATGGTTTGTGTGTTGTCTGTCATAAAGAGCCACGTAACCAGTCCAGTATACATGTTCCTGGACAAGAGCCTGTCACACTTTGCTCAAATTGTGTGACTTACCTTGCCATTTGCTGCAGGTCAGGATTTCTGCCTGACCTTGTTCGAGAACCATGACATCACTGACATCACCATCATGCACTATGTCAGCTGATAGCATTCTTCCAGTGGGAGTTGCTCATGCCTCAGCTGACCTTAGCAGCCTATCATGGACTTGCAGCAAATTCATATCCCCTGTGAGGACTCCCACTGGTGCCAAAGCAAAGAGTTACTTCCTAGTGTTAAGTTCTATCCTGTGGCTCCTTTGTGCAGAAAACCATCACTGCTACCTGGCTCTATATCTACAGTTCCTGTGTCCTGATTGTGTACGGATGTATTCCAGCTCAGTGCAATCACCAGCTGCACTGATCAGAGGATTGCTGAAATCAGCCTCTGCAAACATGTTCCTGACCCTGGTTTGTTTCTGACCTGCTTCTGTCTAATCCCTGGTACTGCGTTTGGTTATCTGGTTCTGACCTTGATCATCCTCTGCGACCTGCACACATCTGCTCCCTGGTACTTTACTGTCCGTTTGGTTCTGACCCGGCTTGTTGACTATGCTGAAAATCTTCTCCTTTACATCCAGAGTACATCAGCACCTGTACAGGGGAACCTATTCTGAGGGCCGCGACCTATGTGTCGGACGCAGCCAGGCCCATACCCTCTTGCAAGAGTCCCTGGTGAACACCGCCGCCACATTAGACTCCGCGCCTCAGAAATAGGTCATGCCAATGCCCAAATACGGGTTTGCATCCATTAACCATCCGAGGGTTGTGACAGATTGTTCTGGCCCAAAAATATGGACGCTGCTGGTCAGACCCAAGTGGCAGACCCCAGTCTGGGTCTTATGAACGAGGTAAAAAGATTTGAGATGACACAAGCAGGTATACTACATTCCTTGGCTGATTGTTGTACCATGACTTCTCAGTCTTAGAGAATTGTTTCAGACAAAGTTAACCTCTGCATACCTCCACTCACTGCTGCAAATTTTGCTGGTAAACTGCAATTAAATAACTCAGTTAAAGGGACCACTACTCACAATTGTTCACAGACCTCCCAGTCACCAAGTAAATTGAATCCTGCACAGCTCGGAGTATTTCAGCAAACGCTAGAGCAGCTGCAAAAGCTATTAACCAACATTATGCTGATTCTACCAGAATTAATTTCTTCTGATTCTGACAAAACCCCAACTCAGTATAATAAAGCCAAGGCGTTTGCTGATTTAGGAGCCTTAAAGACTGTGGCCTCCTCCTCTGTACCGAAAATGGAGAAATATCAAAGTTTTCCACGGCCCAAGCTGTCAGAAGCTGAACGTCAGCGGTGCAGGGAATTTCAACTTTGTCTTTACTGTGGGGGTCCTGATCATTTTATAAAAGACTGTTCTCTCTGTAAATCAAGGAAGGGTGACAAGTCTCAGTTTCACAGCATTAATGCCAATGAACTATCTAGATTGTCACCTTCAGTTCCAGTTTCCACTACTCTAAATAGGAGTACTAAGGAAGTTGTCCAAAAAGGAACTTCAGTTCAAGATTGAGGTCCTGTGACAAGAGCACCCAATTCCAGCTTTGGAAATCAAAAGAGAGTGTTAAAATCTCCCAAAGTCAGTGAGAAGTCTGGGCCTGATTCAGAGCCGGAGGCAATGGCCGTTCGTTCGGCGTACGAACGAAAAAATTTAAATTCAAGCGCTCGCTTGTATGTTTGCTCGCAGCTAATCTTCCGCCCCATAGTCTCCCAACCCCTCCTCTAGCTAGCGAACGTTCGAAATAGCGACCGTCCGTCTCCTCTTTGGTTGCAGGGAACGCTCGCACAAGTCAAATCCGGAAGTGGGCCTGTCATTTTTCGATTGCCTGCTATTTCAATCTGCAAACATACTTTAATCGATTAATAGTAATCAGTATATTCATTAGCTTAATTGGTATTCACATCTTTGCAATCCGTTTTTTTTTCACTGTCAATAAACTTTATTATTGTTCGTGTGTGTCTTTCCTTCCGCAGAATACGTATGTTTGTACCAAGGGGATGGTTTTTCAAATTTTTAAGTTTGTTTGTTTGCTACTATTGTTTTGCGTTAGTTTATATGCAGATTTTTCATCTTTATTAATAATATTTAAATTAGCTTACGCATGCCACTGCATCAAGCCTATCATAACTCACATTATATTTGTGAGGGTGTAGGTCACATGACTCATACAATAACCAATACAATGCTTTCTGTTAATTTTCAAAGTACATTAGCCAATCAAATTTTTTCTGGTACCTTTATTAAAACTGTTCTGTGTTGAAAAAATCATTGCCATCATGAGAGCTGCAGCATTTACACGCAGAGAACTCCTGGTCCTCACAGATGTGATGGACCGGAGAATTACTTCGTATCCGGTCCCCATCACTAACCGCCGCAAGCGGCAAGCTTATGTGGAAGTGCGGCGCCGGCTGCGTAACTTGGGCTACCGCCGCAATATCGGCCAGCTCGAAAGGTGCTGGTCCGATCTCCACGCCTTTTGGCCAATTTGCGTCAGCAAATAAGCGAAAGTAAGTCTATTTTTTAAACATTTTAAATGTAAGCATACCTGCGTGTGCATGTTTTCCATCTAGCCCTGTTTCTTTATTTAGGACATACCTGCGTGTGCATGTTTTCCGTATTTTTTTTTTTTTTATAAATTTTTGGTTGTGTAAATTTTTAACAAAACCCCAAAAAAAAAATAATATAAAAAATTTTTCTCCATCATTTAGGGGCTGAGCGCAGACTGCGACGTATAATACGTCAACGATGTCGGCCTCGTCCCCTATCCCCCACCTTCCCCAAATTCCCCCTCCACCCCAGACCGGCCAGACCGTGAGGCCCCTCCCTCTCCTAATATTCCCATCCCTCAAAATTCACCCTCCCCTCCACCCCCCCCCCTCTCTTTTCATCACCCTCCCCTCCACCCACCCCTCTCTTTTCCTCCCCCTCCACACCAAGTCAAATCTCCCCTCCTCCATTGGCCCAGCACTGGCCCACCTCAGAGGAGGACAATGTCGGGGCTCCAGGACCAGTCATCAATATGACCGGTATGTTTCCCTTTTAAACTATGGTTGCTTTTTCATTTTTTAGATTTTGGGTGATGTTGTCCTTTTGCCTGTGCATTTCCAATCTGTTAAGTATTTCTAATGTTTTGGATATATATCTTTGCAAAACAATGTCTAGGATGTTTTCTCCTTACACATATCACACATGTCCAAACACTCATACTTGTGTCTTTCTAGTTTACGGTACCAACAAATGTAGTGTTTTTGCATACTTCTACCTTTTTGTTGTTGTCTTTTTCTGTGTAATTTTTTTAGTTTTTATTTATACAATCTTTGTGTTTGCCATTACTTTGTTTTTTGTTTTTATTTTCTCTTTTTTTAAAGTATAGTCTGATTTTTAAGTTGTTTGGGAACATATAAATTAAGGTGTCAGTTTAGTAATCCACACATTTTTTTAACCCACAGAGGACCAGATGCGGATGCAAGAAATGCAGGATGGCTTGCACAGGTTGAGGGGCCATGTTGTAGGCATGCTCGTGGTCCTGGATCACATTTTGGCACTCCTGCGCCACTAATTTTTTTGTTTTTTCTCCATAAAAATGTTTAAAAAAATAAAATATATTTTGATTTATTAAAGTCTCATTCATTGTCTGTAAATATTAGATTGTTTAACCTTACATAAGTCGACTATTGGAGCATGTTTTTTAAAGTAGTGTAAATTAGATTGTAGAAAGCTCAAGTAAGTATGTAAGCTGACACCTTAAACACCTAACAATACCAATAGGTTTGTAGAATTACCAGCAATTTTTTTTATTTTTTTTTGGTGGGTAATGTAAATATTAATTCAAACCTGCTTAGGCCTAGATTAGAAAACATACTGATTCACCATAATACCTTTGGTGTTTGTTTTTAGCCACAAAGCATGGTAAAATACTTCACAATTTAACACATTACAGGATTAGCCATTAAGCAAGTTTGCCTTTTTTGGACCAGGTTACACTTGCTTGTAATTTACCAAGGAAAAGTTTTTTTAACGTAAACCCAAAATTTAATCCACACAAATAATAAACACAAAGTGAATTGTGACAAGCAATTCACACAGTGAAAACACACTCCAAAAAACAACCAACACCAAAAATAACAAAATAACAACAACAATCAAGAACTGTTTGAAGAAGTAGCATGCCAACATGAATCCACAAATGAGGCGAAGAAATAATTGTTCCAGAAGTTATATCCAATGTGGCCACATGAAGACAATTTTTTTGGATCAGGTAGTAGGCATTGTTTTTTCGGGTCATTTTTTGGAAGAAAAGACAAAAAAAACAAAAAACAAATTAAAATTGGCCATTAAAATCTTACATGTCTACATTGTGTCAATTAACTAAATTTGTAACAATAATTACCTAAAAAATCTGGCCACCACATCATCGCGTATGGCCCCCCCCCACATACTGACCTCCGACCCACCTTCTTGGGGGCCATCCTCAAGCAAGGCATCCTCTGGCTGCATTGGGACACCACTCCTTATGGCGATGTTGTGAAATATCCCACACAGGACCACAATTTTCGAAACCATATCCGGCAAATACATGAGCTCGCCACCAGAGCGGTGGAGGCATCTGAATCGGCCTTTTAAAAGGCCAATACAGCGCTCCACCACCTGCCTGGTGGCTGTAAGTGTGGAATTATACTCACTTTGTGGCCCTCGTGTGGGAGCCAAATAAGGAGTGAGCAGCCAGGGCGTGCAAGGGTAACTACTGTCTCCTGTGACAAAAAACAAACAAACATCAGTTCCATTGTGTAACAAGCTTTGCAGTGGTTGCAACAGAAGGTGTCAACTTACCCAGAGGCCATGCATCACCAACTTGTAGGTTGTCTAATTTGTGCCAAATCCCTGATTGCCGGATGACGAAGGAATCATGTGCACTCCCGGGGAATTTGGCATTCAGGGACAGGATCTGGAGGGAGGCATAACACACCACCATTACATTCAGTGAATGAAAGTGTTTGCGGTTCCTAAAAATAGCCTCCAGCCTTGCTGGAGGCTGAAGTGGTATGTGAGTGCCATCCACAACCCCTATGATGTGTGGGAAGCCAGCTATTTGGTAAAAATTGGCCTTTGCCACACTAAGGGAACCCATATCCAATGGCATTTTAATAACATGATGGAGGTGTTTAAAAATGGCCTCCATCACTGCCCTCAGGATCCTTGAAAAGGAGGATTGGGAGATTCCGGCAACTATTCCCACGGTGGTTTGAAAGGATCCTGAGGCACAGAAATGTAACACCGACATTAATTGCGTAAGTGGTGGTATTGCTGTAGGACTGTCAATTTGCCATTCAAGATCACTCTATTAATGAGAGAGTGTCTAGGATGATTTGTGGAGGAAGATGGTATCATCTTAATACCTCATCATCTGGCATTCCAAAAAGGGTGACACGTGTTCTATATATCTGGGGCCTTGCACGCCTACGAGGCCTACGCCTGGGACGAAGTTGAGGTTGGTCGGGTTCTGGAACCATGGCCAATATAATACGACCAACATCAACCTGAAATGGTAAGCCAGGTAGTTATTGTTTTAGACAAATGTGTAAATAAAAATATACTTATCTTTTCTAAGAAATCCAAAGATGCTTACAGGCCGGGGTCTTGTCATGAGTAGAACAACCTACATTTCAAAAGTAGAAAATATTTTTAGGTTTTTTTTTGAAAACTTGGATTGTAAACACATTTTTTGGGGGTTAAAAATAGAGAAGGGAGCACACATTAGTTCGGAAAATCACACGCTACATTTAGTGGTAAAACATGATTTTACACTGAAAAAATAAAAACACAGTGCGCTAAATAGTACGCATTTTTTCCAGTTAAATAAGGAGACATTAGTGCGCTAAATAGTACGCATTTTTTCCAGTTAAATAAGGAGACATAAGTGTGTTAAATAGTACGCATTTTTTACAGTTAAATAAGGAGACATTAGTGCGCTAAATAGTACGCATTTTTTACAGTTAAATAAGGAGATATTAGTGCGCTAAATAGTACGCATTTTTTACAGTTAAATAAGGAGACAGTGCGCTAAATAGTACGCATTTTTTACAGTTAAATAAGGAGACATTAGTGCGCTAAATAGTATGTTCATTTTAAATTAAAAACAACTCAAACATTATTTCGCAAAAGAGTACGCTATATTTAGTGGTAAGACATGATTGGTACAAGAAAAAAAACAAGATTACTTAGCGAAACATATGCGAAGACCAACACATCGAAATTGTAACTTCATGAAACTAAAAACACTTACCAAAAAGACAAATATCCCAAATTACAAAAACTTCAATGGGGCAAGGCCAAAATAACTGTAAAAAAAAAAAAAAAAGTACTAACATTTGTAAACTATTTACTATTATTTTTTACGGTGGTTTTTAAAAAGACTTACTCAAAAACTCCAAAAAAAAAGCTAAACACTAAAACAAAAAGCGAACGGAAATTAAATAAGTAAGAAACCAAACAAAACGATCACAATAGAAAAATACGCCTCAAATTCCAAATACCACCAACAATCAACTCCTACACCAAACCTCCAACATTCATAACCCGCCACCTCGACTCGAGTCACACCAAGCCATAAATAGTCTTTATTTTCCCGCTCAAATTAAGGACGGACAATAGGAGCGCACAATCAATGATGCGGCCGAATAATGCTGACGCATGTATAAAAACGTCACTGAAAACCCCAATCGGTCTGCTGCAGTGAGACCTGAAAGTCAAAAATGGCTACAGAGCAGCAAAGCACTGGCCAAGAGGCACCAGGTAAGTATTTGTCTTTTTGGGACTAAAGGATTCTGTTTAACAATAATTTGGGTAACGTTTGACATTATAAATTTTACAATCTTTTTAAAAAAAGGAGTGGAGGATGCCATGGAAGACGCTGCTGGGCCTAGTAAACAAAAAAAAAAAAAGGCAGCCACAATTCACAAGAAAGGAGATGGAGGTTTTGGTGCAAATGTGCAATGACAACCTGCCACAGGCACCAAGGAATATGGGTGCAAGCAAGAAATGGAAAATGTGGGATGACATAGCCAGTGGTGTCAATAGGGTGGGTGATTGTGAACGTTCAACCCGGGAAGTCAAACGCCGGTACATCAAAACTACATTTTAGTAAAAAGTGTTTACAGGTCCAAATACTGCAGGAATAATGCCAACTTTTTACCCCACAGATGGAGCGACTTCAAATATCGGCTTAAGCAAAAGCTGGCTGATAGGGCTAGGCATGCAGGGGGGACAGGTGGGGGTCCCACCCCTGTGTCACTGGAGCTCACAGATTTGGAGGAGCTGGCCCAGGGGTGTGTGCAGGATGAGGAGGTGTTTGGCGTGTCGAACATGGATACCAACATGCCAGACTTTGCGGCTCCTCATGTTGCCCCAGGTAAATGTTGTAATGTTAACAACTCAGAAATGTGTTTGGGACAATATCTAGATTATAATGTAACTCTTTTCTCTTTTTTCTCACAGAGACACAGGCGGATGAGTCTGCTCCAGAGGGGAGCTTTGGCCGTAGAATTTCTGCTGGCTCTGCAGGGGAGGAAGCAGTAGATCCGGCTGTGGACCCTGTGGCAGACAGTCCAGGGCATTCCCCCTCGCAGGCAGTGGGCCTCCTCACTGATCTCAATATTAAAACGGATCAGCAGACCGAGATTCTGCTGAGGATGGACGCCAATCTGCTACGGGTGGCGGACGCCCTGGAGCAAAGTGCTGCGGCCGACGTGACCATTGCTAAGGCCCTGGCGGAAAATACTGGGGCCAACGTGCGAATAGCAAATGCCCTGGAGCAGCTCGTTCGCCAGCACATGTTGGAGCCGGCCTCCCTTCCTGCCGGAACATCAGGACCCTCCACCTCTGACACAACAACAGCCATCCCTCCAAATGTGCCTAGCCCTATGCCTAGTCCAGAGGCCACAACATCTGCCTCTGGCCAGGCCAGCAGAAGGACATCCCGGACCCATTCAGGCTCCCTCCCTACCCCGGCCAAACGGACCAAAAGGCAATGACAGCACTGGCTAATTTGCCCACAATCCTTCTCAGTGTTTGCCCCATATTCCTTAATGCCCAAAACCTCCCTCTCCTTTCTTGTGAATTTTTTATTAATTGTGTTTGTTTGTGGATTTCAAATGCCACTTATTTTGTTTGTGTGTTTTTAAAATCATTTGTTATTTTTTTTACGTTATCAAGTTTTTTTTATTTGCCCAAAATTTGTTTAGAAATAAACAAAAAAAATAATAAAATCCTGTTGAAAATCTGCACAATTCTATTGTTAATTTATTCAAAAACTGGTTAAAAGGTAAACCCGCAAACAACATTACAAACATTACAACGGAAATCTAAAAATTTTTTAGGGAAAAATAAACCAAGGGTTAAAAACAATTTATGGAGTTTTAATTAACACTTAGCAAAAAACAAAAGGACGATTGTTTTCTTGGCTCCTAAAAAATGAAGAAAAACAACAAACCTGCGTACAATATTGTTGCCCAAAAAAAAGAAAAAAACAAATTTGGCAAAAACACACAAATGTTAAATAAATTTGTAAGCTAATTGATTGTCTAACCCAGAAATTATCAGCTGAGTAGTTCACCTGCGTACGTTTTTTTGCTACTAAAAAAAGGCTATTTGGTAAACACCTTACAAGCATTTTTGCAATTCAAAACTGATTGTTTTTGTGTCCTCAATTGATAAATCGGGAACCCATCGATGAGCCTCGGGAAGAACGAAGAGACCATCGTCATTGCGGTAGAGAATACCAGACCACAAGCTGAGCGAGCAGTTTGACTGGAAAGTGGATCAGACAGTGACGTAACACTTTTTCCATTCACATTGGACGTTCGCATCAGATAATTTATGTACGCCCAAAAAACACCTCGACACGCCTGCGTTTTCCCATCTCCACCCCCATCACCTCCCCAAAATGGACAGTTCTGTCAATCACATTTGACATGTCACTTCCTGTTCGCTATTCGACGAACGACTGAAAAAATTATTGCAAACAGCCATACGCACATGCGCACTGTTACAACGACGCATGCGTGGTTTAACAACATCGGATGACTACAAGTGTACGACCGCTTACGAGCGGCTCTGAATGAGGGCCTCTGTTCCTGCAGTCTCAGAAGTATCCGATATTCAAACTCCAGCAGGAGTATCTGATGTCCAGACCTCAGCAAGGGTATCCAATGCTTCAGTCCAAGCAGAGATATTCCATGTTTCAGTGCCAGTGGGGGTATCCAATAATTCAATTCCAACAAGGGTATTGATGCTCAGACTCCAGAAGGATTAGTCGATGTTCAGACCCCAGCAGGGGTATCCGATGTTCTACCTGTAAGCAAGGAGTCCAATATTCCAACCCCAATGGGGGTATCCAATGTTTCAGATGCAAGAGAGGGATTTGATGTTCCAGCCCCAGTAGGGGTATCCAATGTTTCACCTCCAATAAGGGTATCTGATGTTCCAGTACAAGCAGAGGTATCCAATGGTTCGGTTCCAGCAGGGGAGTCCTTTGTTTCAGCCACAAGAGACATACCTGATGTTTGACTCTCAAGAGAGGTGTTCGACTGTTCAACCCCAGGAGGGGTATCCGATGTTCTAGTCTCAGCAGTGGTATCCGATGTGTTAACCCCAGCAGGGGCTGTTTTGGCCGATGTTTTGGCCTCAAGAGCAGTGACCAATGTGCCAGCCTCAGAAGGGGTATCTGACTTCCCAGCCCCAGTGGGGACACCAGACTTTCCAGCCCCAGAGGGGGCATCCAATTATCTAGCCCTAGAGGGGGCATCTGACTTTGTAGCCCCAGAGGGGGCATCTGATTCTGTAGCCCTAGTAAGGGCATCTGACTTCGTAGCCCCAGAGGGTGCATCTGATTCTGTAGCTCTAGTAAGGGCATCTGACTTCATAGCCCAAGAGAGGGCATCTGATTCTGTAGCCCTAGGAAGGGCATCTGACTTTGCAACTCCAGAGAAGGTGTCTGAGTTGCCAAACCCAGAAAAGGTGTCCGAGTTGCCAACCTCAGAAGGGGTGTCCAGTGCCTCAGCCCCAGGAGGGGTCTCCAGTGCTTCAGCCCCAGGAGGGGTCTCCAGTGCTTCAGCCCCAGGTGGAGTCTCCAGTGCTTCAGCCCCAAGAGGGGTCTCCAGTGCTTCAGCCCCAGGAGGGGTCCCCAGTGCTTCAGTCCCAGGAGGGGTCTCCAGCGCTTCAGCCCAAGAAGGGGTCTCCGATGTCTCAGCCCCAGGGGAAATTTTCAGTGCCAAGATCCCAGGAGGGATTCACAGTACCATGGATACAGACATGGATCCTGTTTGCCACTTCCCGAGAGCATCACCATGTGGACTACTAGTACAGTCCATATTCAGAAATGGTCATCTAAACTTCCTGTTCTATCCAGTTCCAGTGTGTCCGGTCTTAATCCAGTTTTGACCTTTACGATTCTTGCCAGTTTAAGTGTCTCCAATCCAAATCCGGTTCTACCTATTCAGCCAAGTGATAGCCCTCCGTCTCCTGGTTCCAAAAAGGACTTAGAGCTCACAGATCAATGTAATACCTGCTGCAGTGGGCCCTTCACCTGATTCTCTGCTTAGAAGTTCGGTGGATGATCGACCATCCATTTATTTTGCTGGAGATTTAGACCAGTTTTACGCTTTGGCACGTCAATATCTTTCTGATGTGGATTCCGGATTGTTGCCTTCCCTTACTCCTGCCAATGTGGTAAAATATTTCCTTCTGGCCTGTAGGGGTAAAGCTTTGGACTGGGCTAATCCACTCATAGAGACCAAGGATCCCATTTTAGAAGATCTCTCAGCTTTCACTGAAGTGGTACTGCAAAGGTTTGCTCCAAAAGCATAGAGATCGGCACAAGGTCCATGGCCTGCGGTACTGCAAGTTTGCTCCAAAAGCCTCAAGATCAGCACAAGGTCCACAGCCTGCAGTACTGCAAAGTTTGCTCCAAAAGCCTCAAGATCAGCACAAGGTTCACAGCCTGCGGTATTGAGACTTGGGGTCACTTCCTTGGCCCCTCTCCATGAAGGCTCATCTGGGTATCCTGGTCCTTTTGGATCCATCATCCACTTCTGGTGCTGTTTCCAAGGAAAAAAATTTTTATTCTGACTGTAGACTTGGATTCTGATCCTGTAGAAGACTAAGCACCTTTCCCTGGAGGTCCTATGTTTAGAAAGGAAGTTTTCGTTGAACCAGAGATTTTGTCTCTTCCGGGTGGATCAAGACGTTCCCGAAAGGGCAAGAATCGCCGAAAGCATTGTCTTAACATGTTTTCTGCTTCTCCAATGAAGAGTTGTGTTGGTCTTCAGAGATCTATTCAAGTTTTTTTTTCTCAAGTCATAGGGGTGTCCGGAGGCCACCCGTTAGTAGGGGGGTAATGTTACACTCTGCTCAAATTGTGTGACTTACCTTGCCATTTGCTGCAGGTCAGGATTTCTGCCTGACCTTGTTCGAGAACCATGACATCACCATCATGCACTATGTCAGCTGATAGCATTCTTCCAGTGGGAGTGCTCCTGCCTCAGCTGACCTCAGCAGCCTATCATGGACTTGCAGCAGATTCATATCCCCTGTGAGGACTCCCACTGGTGCCAGAGCAAAGAGTTACTTCCTAGTGTTAAGTTCTATCCTGTGGCTACTTTGTGCAGAAAACCATCACTGCTACCTGGCTCTATATCTACAGTTCCTGTGTCCTGATTGTGTGCGGATGTATTCCAGCTCAGTGCAATCACCAGCTGCACTGATCAGAGTATGCAATCAGCCTCTGCAAACATATTCCTAACCCTGGTTTGTTTCTGACCTGCTTCTGTCTAATCCCTGATACTGCATTTGGTTATCTGGTTCTGACCTTGACTATCCTCTGCGACCTGCACATGTCTGCTCCCTGGTACTTTGTTATCCATTTGGTTCTGACCCAGCCTGTTGACTATGCTGAGAATCTTCTCCTTTACATCCAGAGTACATCAGCACCTGTATAGGGGAACCTATTCTGAGGGCCGCAACCTGTGTGTTGGCCGCAGCCAAGCCCATACCCTCTTGCGAGGGTCCCTGGTGAACACCGCCGGCACATTAGACTCCATGCCTCAGAAATAGGTCACCCCAATCCCCAAATACAGGTTGCGTCCATTAACCATCCGAGAGTTGTGACAGAGCCTTCTTGGGTAGCTTCTTTTTCTAAGGTAATGAAGCAGTTTGTGGATTGTATGGTTGCTCCCACTATGCCTCCTTGGATGGGGTGTCCACAGCATGCTATGTTAGCACCTCCTATGCATTTTTTCTGGAACGATGTTGATGGCCATTCTACTCAGAGTATGGCACCATCTAATGCTGATAGGCACCTTAGTAACTACTGGTCTGCTAAGCACAAGTTAGCTTTTTATCAGACTGCTCAACATATGGATTCAGATGCATCACCAGAGTATTCAGATGTGAATAGTTCCTCTCCGGGGTCTAGGTCGGGGGAGGACGATCATTCATCTACAGTGGATGTTCCTTCTTTAGTGAAGGCGGTTAAATCAATACTAGACATTCAGGATGATGAACCAGCTCATAGTAAGAAGGCTCCAGTGTTTAATCACCACCGGAAGGTGGTCAAAACATCAAACAGTCCCCTGTATCTGAATAGCTCACTGAGCTTATGGATGAAGCATAGGGTAACCCTGATAAATGTTTTTATGTGAATAAGAGAATAACATAGTTGTAAGCTTTCCCATCTTCTGTATGTACTAAGCGGGAGGTACCTCCTACTGTGATGCATTTAATCAGAAATGGTACATTGCATATACCATCGGCACCTTCACTGAAGGATTCCATGGATAAAAAGATTGTAGCATGTCTTAAGATATATTTTCATCATCTGGAGCTGTTACTCGACCAGCTGTGGCTGGAGCCTGGGTAGCCAAAGCTGTTGAAGAATGGATGGGAGCATTGGAAAATTCTCCACCAAATGCTACCAGAGAGCAAATGATGTATATCTCCCATATACGGGAAGCGGCTTCCTATCTGGGAGGGCATCCTCCCCAGAAGTTTTTTTTCAAAGATCCTCCAGCAGATGTGGGAAAGGCTTTTTCCCTTGAGGTAGCCATTCACTCCCAGCTGCAGGTGGGGTTAATAGTCCCGGTTCCTGTGTCTCAACAGGGAAGGGTTTATTATTCCAATCTATCTCAGAAACTGAATGGGGCCTATCCATGTTCCCAAGTTTTGCAAGGAAACTCTCTGGTCAATTATTTTGGCAATGAAGTTGGGGGATTACATGGTTTCCCTGGACATTCAGGATGCATATCTGCATGTTCCTAGTATACCATCCCACCAGCAATTTTTACGGTTTGCTGTCCTTCAGCAACATTACCAATTTCAGGATTTACCCTTTGGCTTATCTTCGGCTCCCCAGGTATTTACCAAAATAATGTCAGTCATGACTGCCTATCTCAGGCGTCAGGTAGTTAAAAATTCTCCCATATCTGGACAATCTTCAGACTCCGGTTGTTTTACAAAAGCATCTTCATCTAACCATAGCCTGCTTACAAAAGCACAACTGGATCATCAATTGGAAGAAATCATCACTTTCTTCAACACAGCAGATAGTACATCTGGGAGCGCTTCTGGATTCTCGGGCACAGACGGTGTTTCTGCCAGAGGACAAGATTGTGGCCCTATCATTGCGAATATGCAAGCTGCTACGCAAGCGAAGGGTATCCATTCTGTTTGCAATGCAGGTCCTGGGATCAATGGTATCCACCTTCAACATGGTGGGGTATACTCAGTTCCATTCCAGGCCTCTGCAAAGATTGATTCTCTCCAAGTAGAATGGACAGTATCATCGAATGTAATTCACGCGATGCTTAGGGCACGGAAGCCTGCCTGCATCTATTACAGTTTGGCATTCTGGTTAATAGTGTTCCCATAGAAAGTATGTTCCAAAGGTGTTTAGGATTTCCAGGATACTGGCTTTTCTCCAGGCATGTTAGACTGTGGTCTCCGCCTGGCTACCTTGAGAGTGCAAGTTTCTGCACTGTCAGTCTGGTTCCAGGGGAAAATTGCCTCATTACCAAGGAGTTCTGAGAGTTCATCCTTCTTTTGTTCCACCGGTAGCACTGTGGGATTTGTCTTTGGTTTTTAAGGGGCTACAAGCTCCCCCATTTGAACCTCTAGACTCTGTAGATTTGAAGTGGTTGACAGTGAAGACACTTTCCTCTCGCTATCTCTTCTGCTCGCAGAGTCTCTCATTTGGCAGCTCTTTCTTGTTGCTATCAAGGATAAAGCTGTTCTTCGTAGAAGGGAGGGTTACCTTCCTAAGGTAGTGTCCTGTTATATGTAAATTAAGAAATTGTAGTTCCAGCTTTTCAGGCTCCAGATCTTTCTGTAGGTGAGGCCTAACTGGATGTAGTTCGTGCTCTCGGTATTCATGTGGAGTGCACAAACTCTGTTAGAAAATCAGATCCTCTTTTTGTATTATATGGTTTTAACAAACAAGGATGGCCAGCTTCTAAGTAGACTCTGGTGAGATGGATATGCATGACTATTGCTCAGGTGTACACACAGGCTGATCTCCCTGTCCCAAGCACAGTGATAGCACATTCTACTCAGTCTGTAGGGCCATTGTGGGCATTTAGTCGTGGTGCCTCTGCTGAACAATTGTGCAAGGCAGCCACGTGGTCTTCTGTCCACACTTTTCTTAGGTTTTATGCCTTTGATAATTTTGCCTCTCAGGGTGCTTCCTTTGGGCATCAAGTTCTCCTTACTGCTCAGGAGTGTCCCCCACCCTAGGGGAACTGCTTTAGGACATCCACATGGTATTTCTGTGTATCCCTATGGACCCTGAAGAAGAAAATTACAGTTATGGTAGACTTACCAGTCACAAACTCTCAGAATGATTGTGGATGCCACCCGTATTCAGGGAATTGGCTAGACCTATTCCTGAGGCACAGTCTAATGTGCCAGCGGTATTCACCATGGACCCTCGCAAGAAGGGTCCTAAGGCGAGCTCAGGGAGGACAGAAACCTCCCGTGGAGCAGAAGGGCTGCGTCCGACACAGGTCGCGGCCCTTAGGTTAGTTTTCCGTATACAGGTGCTGGCGAACTTGGCTGGAATGCAGAAGACTATAGCATAGTAGACTAGCCGGGTCAGAACCAAACAGATGAGATGGTACCAGGGAGCAGATGTAAATGGGTCACAGGGAATAGCCGAGGTCAGAACCAGATATCAACGCAGAACCAGGGGTCAGGCAGAATCAGAGTCACATACAAGCCAAGGTCATTACCAATAGTCAGGATATGCACAGGAACGCTGGAGTATGGTAATAGAGCCTATACTCTGGCACTGGAGTGCTCCCAGGAACTTCCTTATATAGGTCAGAGTTCACTTTAGTCTCCAATCAGTACTTCCTAAATACGCGCCTGTCTCTTTAAATCTTTTAGCAGAGCGGTGTGCCCGCTCCTAAGGAAGCTGTGGCTGCCTGCACACAGCCACCGGGGAAGGAGGAGAACAGCTGACAGTGGGCACCGGGGATCTCCCGCCCGCTGTCCCACGCCAGTCCGGACTCAAGCGCTGGCAAACCGGGTAAGAGGGACCTGGACTCAGCAGGGTTGTGACATTATCCTCTCTCCTAGGGGTGGGCACCGAACACCCCACAAACGGTTTGCCAGGGAACTTTTGATGAAACTTTCAAAGGAGTTGAGGTGCATGAATATCTGAAGCCTAGACCCAACAACGTTCTTCTGGACCATATCCAATCTACCAGAAATTGAACTGAACCCCAGGACATTCTGGAGTCCAAAATCTTTTCAAATTCAAACTCCTCTTGGTGATCTACTGGAATTGTGGAAGGAGGATTGCAATGTCTCGAATATTGATTGAACACCAGGGGTTTGAGGAGAGAAATATGAAATACGTTGGGAATCTTGAGAGTACCAGGAAATTTTAAACGAACAGCCACTGGATTGATTATCTGAAGAATCTGAAAAGGCCCAATGAATCTGGGAGCAAATTTCTTGTTGGGGACTTCCAATCGCAAGTGTTTAGTAGATAACCAAACTTTGTCACCCAGGGAAAATACAGGACCTCTTCTCTTCCTGTCTGCCACCTGTTTATACCTGGCAGAGGCTTTACATAATTTCTTCTTCACCTCTTTCCAAATCTTGAGGAAGTAACTCACTGTGCTACCCACAGCTGGAAGGGATACTGACTGAAGAGCCAGCAACTCAGGTATCACAGGATGTAACCCATACTGGATGAAGAATGGAGAGTACCTCGATGTCTCATGGTACAAATTATGGTGAGCAAATTCAGCCCATGGCAACAAAGAAACCCAATAATCTTGATTGGCTGAGACGTACATCTGAATGAATTTCTCTAGATCTTGGTTCACACGCTCCGTTTGACCATTACTCTGAGGATGGTATGCAGAAGAGAAACTCAGGTTGATATCAAAAGTCTTGCACAAGGATCTCCAGAACCTAGAAGTAAATTGCACTCCACAGTCTGAGACAATGTCTTTGGGAAATCCATGTAGCTTGAAGATTTCCTTTTATATGTTACAATGCCTTCCTCATTGTAGCAAAGCAATGAGGAAGGCAAGTCAGATGCATAGGGAGAGGAATAAGTAGTAGAAAGAAAGAAGTGATAATACCACTGTATAGGTCATTGGTACGTCCTCATCTCGAATACTGTGTTCGGTTCTGGAGGCCATATCTCCAGAAGGATATTAATACATTAGAGACTGTACAAAGAAGGGCTACTAAAATGGTGCAAGGTCTTCACTACAAAACGTACCAGGAAAGACTAAAAGATCTTAATATGTATAGTTTGGAGCAGAGAAGGGAAAGGAGGGACATGATAGAAACGTTCAAATATATAAAGGGTTTTAATGAGGTAAAGGAAGGAGACATACTTGTAGGAAAGAGAAGTGGTAGAACAAGAGGACATGTTCTGAAACTGGAGGGTGGTAGGTTAAGGGGAAATTTGAGGAAAAATTACTTCACAGAAAGGGTAGTGGACAAGTGGAATAGCCTTCCATCAGTGGTGGTAGAGGCTAAGACAGTAGAGCAATTTAAACATGCATGGGATAGACATAAAGTGTGAGGTTCTGAATTTGTTGTGGACCCGGGGTGGTGATAGGAGCAGACACAGAAGCAGATTTAAATGAAAAAGTGGGGTTTTTAGTAGGTGACTTAGAAGACATGGGAATGGCAAATAAAAAGTCCAGGTATAGCACTAAAGTGCACTTGATAACTGTAGTGGGGGTTAATGGGAAAATGTCCAGATAGTGACAGGCAGGAACAGTACAGTAAACAAGTATGGTGAACTGAAACAGAATGCAGGAATGATGAGCTGTAACGAATGCAGGCTGAGGTAATTCAGTCCAGCTGGGAGTGAAGGGAGGCAAGGTGCAGGGAACAGCAGGTTCAGGAACTCAGGCAGGTGAAAGGTATGTGGAGGGTGCAGGGTAAATCCAGCAGCTAAGAGCAGGCAAGGTTCAGGCTAGTAGCGTAACAGACAGGCAGGCAAGGCACAGGTACTCTCTCTCAGCCGCAGCTGAGAAACATGTTGCACTGGCAAGGAAGGAAGGCTCTGGACCTTCCTAAATACTTAGTGCCGTGCTGTGACTGGCTGGATAGAGCACATGACCCACCAGGATTGGACAGCTGGAATCACATGGCCGCAGGCAAGATGGCGGCGCCCATGCCAACGGAATGGAAACACCGCCAGACCTCACCAAGCCTAGTGACAATGTGCCCGCACAGAACCACGTGCAGCCAATGCCCCTCACCAAACACCAGCACCGCTGCCAGAGACCCCCCCGCCATAACGACCTCACAGATAATACCCGGTGACTACCATGCCGAGAAACCCTGGCCGTGACAGTACCCCCCCCTTATGGGTGGCCTCAGGACACTCACCAGGCTTCTCCAGATGGACAGCATGGAACCTCTTGATGAGTGCAGGAGCATGGACATCTCTGCATCGGTCCAACAACGTTCTTCTGGGCCGTGGCCCCTCCAGTCCAGTAGGTACTGCAAATGTCCTCTGTGGAGACGGGAATTCAAGACCTGGGAGACCTCAAACAGTCAGGACTCTGTGAAATTTGTTTAGCACCAGGGGTTTCAACAGGGAGACATGAAAGGAATTGGGAATTTTTCAGATAAGGGGGTAGTTGAAGGCGATAAGCCACGGGGTTAAGGACTTCTATGATGGAGAAGGGCCCGATGAAGCGTGGAGCAAATTTCATGGCTGGCACTCGAAGTCATAGGTTCCAGGTGGACAACCAGACCTGGTCTCCAATTTGCATACGTGGTATTTTCCTACGCTTCTTATCAGCTTGAAATTTGTAACAAGGGGATGCCTTCTCCAGGTCAGTACGAACTTGAGACCAGATTGAAGCAAATTTCCTTATAGTGTCTTCTACAGCTGGGACATCAAAGACGGGCAGGCTTTGCAATTCAGGGACCCGAGGATGAAGGCCGTAGACCACTTGGAATGGTGTTTGGTTTGTGGAAGAGTGGTAGGAGGCATTATGAGCAAATTCAGCCCATGGCAGCAATGCAGACCAATTGTCCTGGGAAGATGTCATAAAAATCCTCAGGAAGGTCTCAAGGTCTTGATTAAACCTCTCAGTGGAACCGTTGCTTTGTGGGTGATAAACTGTAGAAAAATGTAGCTTTACTTGCAATACAGAACATAAGGCTCTCCAAAATTTTGCTGTGAACTGAACACCACGGTCAGAGACCATCTCAGCTGGAAGACCATGGAGACGGAAAATATGTTGAACGAACAAGTGTGCCAGGTCAGGGGCAGAAGGCAATTTCTTCAGTGATATATAATGGACCATATTAGAGAATCGGTCTACTACAACCCAGATGGTAGTGAACCCTTGAGAATTCTGCAGATTCGTGACGAAGTCCATGGAGAGATGCGTCCATGGACGTGATGAAATAGGTAGTGGCAATAACTCACCAGCCGGTGCCTGACATGAAGATTTATGCTAGGCACACGAAGAACATGAAGAAATAAATTCCGACACGTCTGCTTTCATGGATGGCCACCAATAGCCTCTCTTTATAAATTCCAATGTCTTCCGGGTACCTGAGTGACCTGTAAAGTGAGAGGAATGAGCCCAGGTGAGGAGCTGCTTCCTTAACTCCGGGGCCACAAAGGACTTCCCTGTAGGAGGCTGTAGCAGTAAGGTGGCAAAGACTCTTGACTCCAAAACAGGGGTATTTTGTTGATTCTCTGATTTGTCATCACAGCGGAAAGATCTGGACAGGGCATCTGCCTTTTGATTAAGGGCTCCAGACCGGAAGGTTAGGGTGAACTGGAACCGAGCAAAAAATATCGCCCATCGGGCCAAACGAGGACTCACGCACTGAAGATTCTTGAGGAAGAGAAGATTTCTATGGTCCGTGAAGATAGTGAAGGGGAACTTGGCCCCTTCCAGCAGGTGTCTCCATTCTTTTAATGCTAACTTTACTGCTAAAAGTTCTTGCTCACCAATGGCATAATTTCTCTCGGCAGGAGAAAACTTCTTGGAGAAGAACCCACAAGGATGAACTCGATTATCGTCATAACGCCAGGAAAGAAATGCACCAACGGCCTCTGAAGACGCATCCACTTCCACTAGAAACGGCCTATCCAAATCTGGTTGTCATAAGACTGGAGCTGAAATAAATGCCTGATTTAAAAGTTGGAAGGCAGTCTTTGCCTCAGGTGGCCATAGGGCAGGGTTAGCATCTTTTCGGGTCAACGCAGTAATGGGAGCCAACAATGATGAAAATTCTTTAATAAAACGTCTATAGTAGTTGGCGAACCCAAGCAATCTCTGGATGGCTTTCAAAGTTTGAGGATGGGACCGATCCAAAATCGCCTGCACCTTCTTGGGGTCCATTTCTAGACTGGAGCCAGAGATGACGTAACCAAGGAATGGCACACTGGGAACCCCAAAGACACATTTCTCCAGTTTGCAGTAAAGGTGGTTCTTTCTCAGACGGGACAATACTTCCTTCACATGTTCATGATGTTTTATTGCAGAAGACGAAAAAAATCAAAATATTCTCCAGGTAAACTACAACCGAGACATACAACAGGTCCTGGAAAATCTCATTAACAAAGCCCTGAAACACGGCAGGGGCATTGCACAACCCAAAGGGCATCACAAGGTATTCAAAACGTCCATCTCTATTATTAAAGGCGGTCTTCCATTCATCACCAGCACGAATGCGGATGAGATTATTAGCCCCTCTCAGATCCAGCTTTGAGAATATGATGGACCCTTTAACTCTGTCAAACAATTCTGTGATCAGGGGAAGAGGATACCGATTCTTAATCGTTATATCATTGAGGCCCCGGTAATCTATACAAGGTCTTATGGTGGGTACACACTACACGATATGCTCCCTGAGCGATCGTGCATGTCAGCCCGATGAACGATAATGACGAACAACCCACGGGAACGCGCGTCGTCGTTATCGTTCATCTTTTTGGGATTAAAAATGGACGATAAAGTGGACGACTGAACGATAATGATATCGTTATCGTTCAGTCGTCCACTTTATCGCCCAGTGTGTACGCACCTTTAGGCCTCCGTCTTTCTTGCCAACGAAAAAGCCAGCTCCAGCGGGAGAGGTGGAGGGATGAATAAACCCCTTTGCTAGGTTGTCCTGGATGTACTCTGACATGGCTTGAGTCTCCGGTATGCATAGAGGATAGGTGCGACCACAGGGTGGCATCTTGTCAGGCTGCAGCTCGATAGGACAGTCCCATTCTCTCTGGGGAGGTAAGATGTTCGCCTGTTGCTTGGAAAAAACATCACAGAACAGGTACTCTCTCTCAGCCGCAGCTGAGAAACACGTTGCACTGGCAAGGAAGGAAGGCTCTGGACCTTCCTAAATACTCAGTGCCACGCTGTGACTGGCTGGAATGAGCACATGACCTACCAGGATTGGACAGCTGGAATCACATTGCCGCAGGCAAGATGGCGGCGCCCATGCCAACGGAATGGAAACACCGCCAGACCTTACCAGGCCTAGTGACAATGTGCCTGCACAGAACCATGCGCAGCCAATGCCCCTTGCCAAACACCAGCACCGCTGGCAGAGACCCCCCGCCATAACGACCTCACAGGTAATACCCGGTGACTACCATGCTGAGAAACCCTGGCCGTGACATAAAGATATCCTTCAGAAAAAGTAAGGATCAATAAGGGTTGAGGTAACAATATGTTTAAAAATGGGGCAGACTAGCTGGGCCAAGTGGTTCTTATCTACCATCAAATTCTGTTTCTATGTTTATAAATATATTGGCCAATTTTGGAGCCGATGGTAACCCTTTTAGTGGCACAAAGTGAGCAACTTTGGAGAACCTGACCACTACTACCCAGACTGTATTGAGCTCCTGACAGGAAGGTAGGGCCGTTATGAAATCCATAGAAATGTGAGACCAAGGACAATCAGGTACCGAAAGTGGACATAAGGAACCCGAGGGAAGTTGAGGAAGCACCTTGTGTTGAGCACAGGTGATACAGGCTGCCACAAAGTCTTTAACATCATGACGTACCATCAGCCACCAGTACTTCCTGAGGACCAATTCCAATGTTTTTCCTTCTCCTGCATGACCAGAGAAGTGTGAAGAATGGGCCCATTGAAGTAATTTGGTTCGCAGTTCAGGTGCTATAAATGTTTTCCCGGTGGAATCTTGACCTTAGAAACCGCAACAAAACACACAGGGTTCAGAATAGGCTTGTCTTCTTGTACATTCTCCTCGGCAGAACTAAATGCTCGAGACAAAGCAACAGCCTTCACATTTTTACAACCTGGACAGTAAGTAATAATCAGATTCAAATTAATCAAAAAACAGTGACCATCTGGATTGATGGTAATTGAGACAATGAGCAGTTTTGAGATAGGTGAGATTCTTGTTGCCAGTAAAAACAGTGACCGGAAATTTTGTCCCTTCCAGCAGTTATCTCCACTCCTGCAAGGCCAGTTTGATGGCTAACAATTCCTTATCCCTGACTGCATAGTTCCTCTCCGGGGCTGAGAATTTACGGGAAAAGAAACCACAGGAGTACCATTTGCCCCCTTCGTCCTTTTGGGACAAAACCACCCCAACACCAATCGTAGAAGCGTCCACTTCTAGGAAGAATGGCTGATCTCAATTAGGTTGTCTTAGAATGGTAGCCGAAGTGAAACATTGCTTTAATCTGACAAATGCTTCCTCTGCTTCCTGTGGCCAAACTGGTATCCTGACCTTTCTTGGTGAGTGCAGTGATAGGGGCTGTAATGGACGAATAGTTCCTGATAAACTGACTATAGAAATTGCAGAAACCAAGGAAACATTGTATGGCCTTTAGTCCTGTCTGACAAAGCCAGCTAATGATGGCAGAAATTTTCTCTGGGTCCATCTGGAGACTTGAACCTCATATTATATACCCCAAGAATTTTAACTCTGTTTGGTCAAAGGAGCATTTTTCTAATTTGTAATAGAGCTGATTATTGCGAAGCTGGGATAAAACTTCACAGACATGCTTGCGATGACTTGCCAAATCTTTGGAAAATATCAAGATATTGTCAAGATATACAACTGCAGACTGGTGCAATAGATCCCAAAAAATATGGTTCATGTATTTCTGAAAAACTGCAGGTGCATTACTTAAACCAAAAGGCATGACCAGGTACTCGTAGTGCCCATCTCGAGTGTTAAAGGCAGTCTTCCACTCGTCCCCTGCTTGGATTCGAATCAAATTGTATGCCCCACGAAGATCTAATTTGGTAAAGGTCTTTGCACCTTTTATTCAATCAAAAAGTTCTGATATTATAGGCAGAGGATACCGGTCTTTGATAGTGATAGCGTTCAAACCCCAGTAATCAATACATGGTCTCAAGCCTCCATCTTTCTTCTTAACGAAGAAAAGACCGGCACCTGCAGGCGACTTGGATTCTTGGATAAACCAGCGTTCAAGATTCTCTTTAATGAAATCAGTTACTGCCTGGGTGTCTGGAAGCGACAGAGGAAACACTCTTCTGCGGGGAGGCATTTTCCCCAGCAACAACTCTATGGCACAGTCCCACTCCCGATGGGCAGGAAGAGTCTTAGCAGCATTTTTACTGAAAACATCTCTGAAGGACTGGTACGGAGTGGGTAGAGAATCATTGAAGACGATGTTCGTATTCTGGATAATCCGATTTGGTGGTCGGATTAAAGGCAGACAATTTTGAGAAAACTGAGGTCCCCATGACAAAATTTGAGGTTCATTCCACTCTAACATAGGAGCATGCTTGCGTAACCATGGAAGACCCAGGATAATAGGACTGTCAGCTGAAATTATGTAAAAAGAAATTCTTTGTAAAGAGCGCCCACTTGCATGGTAATTTCTGGAGTTCTGGAGTTGATGATGACCATAGGTAGTTGGTTGCCGTCTACCCCAATGACACTGAGTGGACTTTGTAGGGGTAAACTATGGATCCCTAGCTCCTGAACCTCTTTGGCAGTAATGAAATTACCATCGCAACTGAATCCAGGAAAGCCTTAAGTGTCTTGGTGGGTTTCTCTAGTAGTAAGATTACATCGATCGCAAACTGTGGTATTTTTTTATCGGTTGGGGTGTGCTGAAGCGCACCTAAGCTGACCACCCACCGATCAGTTATGCCTTGTCGTTTCCCGGGCATTTAGGACACTGAAGGAGATGGCGATCTGGATCTCCGCAGTACAGGTATAGATTATTCTTGAATCTCCTTTCTCTTTCCACAACTGGCAAGCGTGATTTTCCGATCTGCACAGGTTACTCAGGAGACTCTGCCGGGGCAGTGAAATGGGGTGCAAGCTTGAAGCTGAAGCGCCGGGATTGCCCCCGCTCTCGGGTTCTCTCTCTGTGGCGCCGGTCGATGCGGATGCATAAAGAGATTAAATCATCCTAAAATGTAGGCAATTCTCTGGATGCTAAGACATCTTTAATTTGCTCGGAAAGTCCTTGCATGAAAGCCGCAACCAGAGCTTCATTGTTCCATCCTAATTCGGAAGCAAGGGTTCGGAACTGTACTGCATATTGTCCTGCAGTCTGGTTTCCCTATTTTAGTTGCAGAATAGCTGATGAAGCAGATGATACCCTGCTGGGCTCATTGTATACTTTTCTGAAGGCTTCTAAAAATGTAGTGCTGTCATTAACCACAGGATCATTCCTTTTCCACAGTGGAGACGCCAAGACGAGGGCCTGTCTGGACAGCAAGCAAATATCATAGGCCACCTGAATTCTCTCTGAGACAAAGTTTGCTGCTTGAATTTCAAATTGGATCGAGTACTGATTTAAGAAACCTCGACAAGTCTTGGGCTCCCCATCATATCTGGAGGGATTTGGAATTTGCATGGTGCGGATGCTCCTGCCACAGGAACGGACACTATAGACGGTGCTGCCGACTGTACAGGAGGAGGATGCAAACTACCCACTTGTTGCATTAATGTTTGCAGGCACTCCATGACCTGGATCTGATTCCATTCTTGCTTTTCCACTCGACTGAGCAAATTTTCCAGTAAGTCGCTTGGCGAGGGATTACAAGCAGCATCCATATTTTGGGACAGAGTATTCTGTCACAAACTCTCGGACGGATTGTGGATGCTACCCGTATTCAGGGAATTTACTAGACCTATTCCTGAGGCACGGAGTTTAATGTGCCGGTGGTTTTCACCAGGGACCCTCGCAAGAAGGTATGGACTTGGCTGCGTCCAACACACAGGTCACAGCCCTCGGGTTAGGTTTCCCTATACAGCTAATGGCAAACTCGGTTGGAATGCAGAAGACTATAGCATAGTCGACTAGCCGGGTCAGAAACAAACAGACGAGATGGTACCAGGGAGCAGACATAAATGGGTCACAGCGAATAGTCAAGGTCAGAACCAGATATCAAGGCAGAACCAGGGGTCAGGCAGAATCAGAGTCATGAAAAAGCCAAGGTCAGAACCAATAGTCAGGATATGCAGAGGAACGCTGGAGTATGGTAATGGAGCCTATACTCTGGCACTGGAGTGCTCCCAAGAACTTCCTTGTATAGGTCACAGTTCACATTAGTCTCCAATAAGCACAAGCCTGTCTCTTTAAATCTTAGCAGAGCAGCACGCGCGCTCCTAAGGAAGCCACAGCACCGCCGAACCACGTAAGAGGGACCTGGACTCGGCAGCGCTGTGACATTACCTAGATGATAACTCCTTTTCTTCAAGGTCCATAGGGTCCACATGGCACCCACCCTGACACACCTGGCTGCATTGGGTATTTTTTATTTCGGTCACAGACTCCCTCATTTTGTGTAAGAGTGTTTCTGGTTTACAATCGCTCTTCCTTCTCCTCTTCTTTCTCCTGTTTTGAGGCTTGTTAACTAAACTGAAGTCCTATGGCTAGGGGCGGGGTATATATGGAGGAGGCATCCTGGGAGCTGAAGCTTTAACTGTTTGGTGCCTGGTCTCCAACCATAATATTCCCATGGTATCCCTGTGGACCCTATGGACCACAAAGAAAAATAATTATCTAGGTAAGTCTAACATAACTCCAATTTTTTTACAGTGGGACTATAGGTGCTAGCTCTTTGGCACTCATGGAACTACAAGTGCCAGCAGGCAGACAGCTCCCACTGTAAAATAAAAGTTAAAAAACTACAGGACACACACTATGTAGATTTTACAGCAGTTCTTTTAGCCGGCTAGCGGATGGTGTCCTAGCAAAATGGTCACCATTCCTCGCCTTTTCAGGACACAAGTACTGTAATTGCAAGGGCAGACCTTGAGCTGACTGCTTAAATGGCTAACAAAGCATCCTTTCTTATTTCAATTAAAGGCTCTTGCTTGCTTTGGGAGAAGGGACCTGATGCACTGGGTCTCGCTCCCGACCGGCTCCACTGGGCATTCGCAGGATCCCGCAAGCATCGTGCAGCCCACCGGAGCCGGCAGCCGCCACAGCAGGGACAGTGCCACAAGTGTGTAGCATAAAAAACAGTCAGTTTGTAATCCAGAGACAACTCTTTCACTCAGACCCCACTATTAGTTTCTAAGACATGAAATCACTACAGTATATGCGCGCTGCACACCACTTTCTACAGTGCCGCAGCGACTGAAACTTATGGCTTATGAACATTTCATTGGCCGGAGAGGGGGAGTGAAAACTTCCCCCTCCGGTGATCCCTGGCTGAGCACAAAATGCATCAGCCTAGTGCTGATGCACTGTCTCACTCCTGGCCGGCTACACTGGGCATGCATGGGATCTTGAAAGCATGGCAAGATACCATGTGCAGCCCCTGGAGCCAGCAGTCGCCGCAGCAGGGACAGCGCCGACATTGTGCAGCATAAAACTATTACAGATCCCAAAGCTGGTCTGTGTAAACCCCTTAGAACCCAGGCTAACCAAATCTTCCTGCCACTAACAGCCACCTGCTGTTCCCTTAGAACTAGAAGCATTCACCGGTACTTAAGTGGCCGCCTGGTCTTAAAACTCGGGGTAGTAGTGGTTTACATGGATTCCCTCTGGGAACCAGAGAATTGCGCGAGATACTGGAAAAGAGTAAAATAGTGAGTGGAGTGGCCTGGGAGCCGCTGGTGCAGTTTTGCAGCTGGTGGTGCAAATTGGAGAATAGATGGAGTGACTTGAGAGTGCTGCGGCTTTGAGAGATGAAGGTGTGGCTTTGAGCGCTGATGGTGCGGCCTCGAGCCAATGATGTGGCTTTGAGCACCGATGGTGCGGCTTAGAGCCAATGGTGCAGCTCAGAGCCAGTAGTACAATTTGAAGAATTGGAGTGGCTTGAGAGCCGGTGGTGCAGCTTTGAAAGCTAATGGTGCAGCTTTGAGTGCCGATGATGCAGCTTTGAGCACCGATGGTGCGGCTTAGAGCCGATGGTGCGACTCAGAGCCGGTAGTAGAATTTGAAGAATTGATGGAATGGCTTGAGATCCGGTGATGTGACTTTGAGAGCTGATGGTGTGGCTTTGAGAGCTGATGGGGAATTGATGGAGTGGCTTGAAAGCCAGTGATGCAGCTTTGAGAGTAGCAGTTTGGAGGCTGACACAGTATAGAGAGCCGGTGGAGCGGCTAGGGAGACGGTAGCAGTTTGGAGGCTGACGGAGCGGCTAGAGAGCTGTTGGAGCAGCTAGGGAGCCGGTAGCAGTGGAGGCCGATGGAGTGGCTAGAGAGCCGGTGGATCGGCTAAGGAGCCGATAGCAGCTTGGAGACTGATGGAGCGGCTAGAGAGCCGGTGGAGCAGGATTCACAGCAACCAGGATTAACAAAAATGCTGACCATGCAGCATACCTGAGAGATCCACAAGAAACGTTATAGTCGGTGAGGCGGCAAAAGGTTGGCTTGTACAAAAAGGAGCTGGAACCAATCATGCCATGTTGTGGATAACACGTGCCATCCTGCGGTGTCTGGATCACCTAGCAACCAACGGAACAGCACCAGGAACAATACTGCCACAGGGAGGAACATTTCTGGATAGGAACAAGTCATGAGAGTGACTTGTAACAAAAATGCAGTTATTTTGTAATCCAAAGACACCTCTTTCACTCAGACCCCACTACTAGTTTCTAAGACATGAAATCACTACAGTATGTGAGCACCACACACCACTTTCTGCAGTGCCGCAGCGACCGGCACTTACAGCTATGTGTCGAGTAGTGACATATACAAACTTCTAGTGGCACAGTAGTGCCAACATTTCCGCAATCATGCTGCATAAAATGCACACTCAATTTGTAATTAGAATTATACCTCTTTGTGGGCTGAGACTTGTAGTTCAATGATGGTTTTATACAGTGCCCTTCTAAACCAACTGTTCATTTCTAAGGCATGTTATCATTGTGTGAGTGCCGCACATCCCTGCAAAACAATGTAGCACGTCGCATGGACTGGTGTAATGATGGCAGAATACATGTATAAATTGTAGTCAGGACTCACTCACTGAATGATTTAATCTTTTTTACACACTCAATTACAGCTCTCGAATGATGACAACTATAGCGTACCGAATGACAGGTTCATTTAGCCATGAGGGGGTGGTAATACAGACATTGCATTGTCCTTTTTTACGCATGAGCAGTGCAGTTTAGGAAAAGCAACATCTGGTGGACAGAAACTTGTACTACACTCTCCGGCTTTTTCAGCACTTCAATACATTATGTTGCGCCTTACTGCAGCATACTGCAAGATACATCTCCACGGCATGGCGCGCTACATGGCGTATGGAGCAAAGATGTAGCAGGACACATATGTGTGCAATTTCTGGCTCCCAAGACATCAGATAATCCTGAAAGTCTATAATATGTTACCTTGCCACCACTTTGAAATTATCCATTGGTCATAAAGTGGGCAGCACACAATAATTTGAGCAAACCAGATGCTGCATGGGAGCATGTTGCTGGGTCCAATTCTACTCTTGTTTGCTCATAAAGATTAGGGAGGTTTGTACAGTTGAGGAGAAACATTTCCACCAACTCCTGATCTGAGAGGGGTTTCAGTCTCAAATATACGTAAAAAAATTGTGGTCTGTGGGGCCTACGCAAAACTTGTATCTGGTGCTCCTCACCTCTGCTCCTTCTGCTATGCTGAAATGTTAAAGCAAAAGTTTTATAGAAAACAGAATCACTCCTAAGCCAATTTACTGTGATCTCAGCAATCTCGCTTATTACAACCACCTCTTTTGTATTGTGGGCTATTCGGTGTATTTTGTGAAGTTGGAGAGCGCTACTTTGCCAATTTGGAACCTCCAGGGAGGCTTCACTCCCTTACCAAGACGGCTGCCGGACCTAGTACTTAGAATGTGTGGAGCCATCTTATCACTCTGTTAGAGCGGGAGACGCAAGTCTCCCTATTAGCTCTGTGAGACCTGAGTGTTTACATATTCCACACAGTTTTACAGAGAGTCTGCACTTTGCTATTCTATACACTCATCAGCAAGTGAGATGTATGACACCTCCAGGGCAGGGACGTGCAGTCAGGGTAGGCAGAGCACCCCTATCATACTTCTGAGATTTGATATAAAAATTATTAGAGTAATACAAAGAAGTTTTTTATAACTTATAAACATCTTCTTTGTTTATTGTAATAATTTTTATAGTTAACGCTCACCAGCTTTGTGGAGCTCCCTGGAACTGCAGGGAGATGAGGCAGCAACAACTCAGCCTCCCTTCTGTATAGTCAGCAGAGCTGGGGGGCAGAGCCACACCACAGGCAGTAAGCTGCACAGGAAGAGAGGTAATAGAGGCATGCCCCTGAGTATGGGGGGGCGTGCTTTGAGCACTGATGGACATCTTGGATGTATCATGTGACCAGGAAGTGCACTGCAATGTTTAGAGATCGGAACACAGTCAGCAGCAGCAAGAGAAGACACAGTGATGCAGGTAGGAAATTCAATGGACACTGAAGCTTATTGTAGTGAGGAGCAGTTACAGTGAGTAGGGGGTGAGACAGGCTCCCAACATCCCTATGTGTGCCTCTCCTGCCATTGACCTCACATGTTACTGCTCCAAGGAGGCTTCACTCACTTACCAAGATGACTGCCAAACCTAGTAATGCACATGCACAGCACCATCTTGTTCACTTTGTTAGAGCGCCATAGTAAGAGATGCAAGGCTTCCACTTACCTCTGTGAGACCTGAGAGTTGAGATTCCATACTGCTTTACAGAGAGCCTGCACCACTACCCGTATACACTCACCGGCTGGTGAGCTGTATGACACCTCCAGGGTGGCTTCACTCCCTTACCAAGATGACTGCTGAACTTAGTACTGCACATACGCAGCACCATCTTGTTAACTTTGTTAGAGCGCCACAGTAAGAGACGCAAGGCTTCCACTTAGCTCTGTGAGACTTGAGAGTTTACAGATTCCACACCACTTTACAAGAGAGCCTGCACCACTACCCATGTACACTCACTGGCTGGTGAGCTGTATGACACCCCGCTCTGCTCAAGCTCCACTCCACATAACCAGTGTGTATAACTGTGAGTACGGCTGTACTGCATCTACCATCAATAAATCACTCCAATGGTTAAGCATTTGGGCTGTTCGTTGTGTCGAAGCCGGATAATTGGCTGAGACAGAATCTGTTAAAATTAAAATCTGCACTACGCCATTTTGCGAATGGCTGCAAGACGCCATTTTGCGAATGGCCGCCCAGTGCCATTTTAGCGAATCTCACACATTATAAGTACATACGGCGATGCAATATTTAGCGTTGTGTGATTCCCACGCAATAGAACAATGTTAAAAGTCCCCATTATATAAATGCATACACTGATATAAACATATAATATGACCAACCCTGCAAAACATGTACCATGGTCTATAAATGCATACACCGATTTAAACATATAATATGACCAACCCTGCAAAACACGTACCATGGTCTACTTCACAAACACGTAGACGCACAATGCTAATTAGCGTCTTTTCTTAATATCCCAATACTTACACTCTGCACACTTACATGAAAAGGTTCCCTAGCATTAAGATTAATATTTAAGGTTTAATTCATTATCAGTAATGTGAAATACATGTTATTTGATATCTAAGGTTTAGAGCATGATAAGCAGACCGTGTTTGGGGTCATTCTAAACCACTGTGTCTTTGCAGATTTCCGGTTCCATCGGTGAAGAAATCGCAACATGTGTCTGCAAATTATGGATCATAAGAGAGTTAGGCATTAAAATGTATCCTGTAATGCAGCCAGTTTAGATTTGTTATGCAGCGGAAAAATGGACACAAAGAGCTGTTGGAGGCTGGACTGTGACCATACGAACTGACCTATGAACTGTACTATAACAGAAGAACCAGGAAGAAGAACCAATGGAATCATGCCAACCTATCTCTGTAAGGGTATATATGCAGGCTCTCTGAAACTAGATGCCAGTCATCCTTTCTTTGCTTTTGACGGAGGTTTCATCTTTGATGCTGGGATCTGGATCCAGAGCGCATGCGTATGTAACGACTGTACCTTGTGACTGTATAATTTGTTTGAGCTAATTGTATTTAGATCACAGCGTGTAACCATCTGCTTTTTGTTGAATAATATCTTTTTGTGCTTTGGAACCACAATCAAAGTCTGAAAGCAATTATTTCTCGTGTGACTCATAACGCTAAATAGCAACATTTTTAGAGTGTATAGATAGGTAAGAATCAATAGTTGTCTCAGGGCATCCGCTGGTATGTTCATTAACTCTGCCACACTAATTTACACATACATATTCCAATAGCTTTACCTTAGTAAATCTGGCGGTTTGGACACTGCCAAGGAAACCACTGTTTAGTAAACTCCCCTTTCATCTTACGCAATACAAATAATCTCATTATTCAAGCTTTTTCTACAATTTTGCGCTACATCCAATCTGTATTTACCTTATGACCCATACATGCCTGCTCTCCTGGAACGTCCAGGAAACTCCCGAATCTCGGGAGAGTGAGTAAAACTGGGTACACACCGACAGATATATCTGTCCAATCTGTCTGGTGGGAAGGAAAATCTGGTAATGTATGGGAGCAAATACCAATAGAAATTAGCTTCAAAACCCTGGAAGACGGACCAGATTTTCCTTTCCACCAGACAGATTGAACAGATATACAGAGGCAACACCCCTAACACAGACCATTTACCCGCTCCCCACCGCCTGCATCACCAAACTGGCTGCCCCCTCCCGGAGGGAGCAGCCTGAAAGTCTGAAACTACGCTGTGACTGTGTGTGTTGTAGCGATGTGCAATTCTAACACAATGCATAACACTGATCAGGAACTACAGGCTGCATACTATTTAGTTACTTTTCCTGTGTGATCATTACTTGAAAAGGTGAAGTTTTGACAGACTACGTTATATTAGTTTTTTTTTAACGTGTGTGTCTAGAACTCAATTAAAAAGTTTACAATAAATTTTCTATATAAATAGCTATTTTACTCTGGTTGCTACAATGAAGCGTTAGCCACTTTTATAATTACACAGATTTCAGGCAACCTGCAATGTACATAAATCATATTAAAGCATTGTATTTTTTCATGATAGGGTGGGCTTTTCTCTTCACCACTTAATATTCTGTCTCCCTCCTCCCTTTCCTAATGTGACCCGATTTCCCACGCAACCTCATCACTCTTCAAACTCCTTGTGCGCTTACCATTTCTCTTCGCACCGGAAGCAGAACACTGCAGCTGCCAATCCTCTCATTTGTCTCTGGACCCCCGGAACATTTACCCGGCGACCAAGAGAGAGGGATAACAAAAAAAAATTCTAAAATGATAATAAAGCTAACAAAAAGACGACTATACCAACACAAATATCAGATGAGACACTTTTGATAGCAGACGAATTAAACAGCGAGATTTCCTTCAGCCGCTGTCATATCGGAGGGAGGCAATTTCATGCTAATTAATTAGCACTGGTAAGCAGGGATTTTTTTTTTAATTAAGCATGTGGTCTGTTTTGTTTCCTCTCTCTCTATTTGTGATTTAATTTATTCTGACAACTAAAAGCATTTTCAGGGGGTGTGTGTAGGGGAGGGAAACGCTCCTGATTAGTGTAGAGCTGTTGAGAAACATAGAATGTGACAGTAGATAAGAACAATTTTGCCCATACACCCTTTTAATAACTACAGTAACCGCTACGGTAATTTAGGTCTTATCCCAGCTAATCTTCGTTCATTTTCAAAATCGCATTTATTAAGACATTTCACTCTATGCTCAGACTACCTAGGGTTGAGAATTAATTCTGTAAGTACACTGCTCTTTCTGTAAAGCCCCAATCTGCCCTTAAACAGCTTGTTTTTTTTATTAATTACAACAGTGGGAAACAGCAAAGTAATGCTCACAGTATCAGAAATGTGTGGAATAATTAGAACTGGAGGATTTTTGGTAAATATTACTATTTTCCACTTCAATAGGTGATTCTTTAGGTGAATATTTTATTCACATGTTGTAAACATCTGTTGTCAACTTCCAAAGGTGTGACGTGGAGACAGAACTCCAAACTTATCTTAATAGGTTCCTCTACATTATAGAAGTATTATGCAATATAATTGTATATTATATATATTATGGGATAGCAGTATAATGTGAAAAGCTGGTATTAGGCTATGTCCAGGTCTCTTGTTCCACTATCTGCTCAGGTTGCATGAATTTTTGTGCATAGCACAACTGAGCAATAACTACAATGATGTATGTGATAATTATTAATACAGGATAAACATAACTTGCTTCATTTATTTTTTCCGCTGTTGTTGTCTTTCTGCTTTTTTGTTTACTATATTCTAATATGTCCCATCTCCAGCCTTTTTATATCCCATTGTACTTGCACCTTCCTTGCCAATGCTTACAGATCATTACTATACTTCCTTATTCTGATTGAACACCTTTCTAATCCTGTACATTGTTACTCTGCACTGTCTATCCGCATGCATACCCCAATGAAACCGTTGTATTGTGATGAGGCTCTCTGCATTTCATCCCTGGCGTCTCTGTGCTCTGGGATTGAGAACAATGGTAGAATATCAAGAAATGTCAGACTGCAGCATGCCAGGGGACCTGTGATGTGTGGACTGGGCACCATGCCAGCCTCGGCAGACAATAGGGCAGACGTTTCATGCAGACCCTGTCAGTTTTACAGGCAGCTGCAAAGCAGAGGGTTGCAGCTAAGAAAAAGTGGTGGGGGAGGATAAATATATAGAACCAGCATATTTTGGAGTTTAACAGTTTAATTACTAAAAATGAGACTACCATACTGCATATTTAATTATAAATAATACTCTAAATAATTTTTAATCTAACCAGTGCTTGAGCTTTCATACTGTGGAATGCACTAAAACACTTGATATTAATCAGACATTTTGGCAGTGTTTTTAATTTTCTGTATAGTACAAATGTCCACTTCAAGTATAATTGAGAATAATATTTTAGTAGAAACAGAAAGAACTCGTCTATAACTTACAAACTCTTACAAGGCCTGGAACAAATACCTGTCTCCTTACTACAATGTGTGCCATTAGTTGCCAAGCTGTCCAGTAAGTGTTTTAAGTACCCACATACTCTAACTAGGTAACTGTTTAGTGATAATGGGGTCCATTCATCATCACTTAATTTCTACAAAAGCAGGTGAAAAATTAGCATTTCCACCTACTTTTGTAGAAATTAAGGTCGAGGCTATTCATCATAAAGGTAATGCAGGAGATATTAGAGACCTCCAGCTACAGTCCAACCTGCTAAGAAGGGATCTGAAGACCCTTCTCTAACAACACTATAACCTATAGGCTACAGCTGCTAAAACCACCTGCAGCTAACATTAGCTATCAGATCAAGCTCTGTAAACCTAAGCTGTTGGGAGTATGACAAATTGCTCCACAATACTGTCCCCATTGAGATTTGTGTGGTATTCTGCATTACTCAGCTGAACATAGGACATATAACCGATATTTTCATGTATTTTGCTTTTGGTAAATAGCAATGATACATCGGTTTCAGCATGAGTGTAGGCTTGATAAATAGGCCCCTTTAGACTTTATAATTGGTTATGACCTGACATTTTCTCTTTCATTTTGTTGATGAAAGTACCATTTTCATATACAAATGTGCTATACTACACTATGAAATTACTATCATAAATAGTTTTTATAAAGCTTTACAAAACAAACATGTATGGGAGAGGGTACAGGAAGAAGAAAAAGGGAAGGGAAATAAGTGGGGGAACCACAATTCACACAAAAAAAAATATTTCAAAGATGTAAATGTACAAATGTACAAAATGACCAAAGTAAAGCTCTGAACATAACAATGACAGCTGTGATATACTTAGGGTAGGGGGTCCCTCTCCTGGGGTAGATGGACACCTCCTTACACACAGCAGCCAGGAAACAGCACACCAGTCCAGGGTTTTCGTGCAAGCTGGTCGGAACCAGTTTTATTGTGCAATATCAACAACAGAATAAACAAAACATGAAAATAAATCCTAGCCTGTCTGGGCACTAACTAGACAGGTTATTCCCTCTCTACAAGTGGCAGGGCCTACTGCCTTACCACAAATACAAACACACCACTTTCAAATATCACAGTGTCTCTGAACAAAACTCGGTGTCTGTTCTTCCCAGGGTATGTGAGACACTCAACCAAAACCTAACACAGCTTATCTAAGCCACTTCCAGGTGCAACTACTAATCAGCCTGCTCTCAGACTGAAAGGCCCAACACCTGAAATGGCCTGTGGATGGAGCCCTCCCTTCTCTTCTCACATCCACACCCCTAGGACCCATTTTCAGGCTTTTACCAAAAGCCGACACTTCTGGTCTGTTAGGCAGAACAGACTTTTCCTGGGGTTTTTAAAACACATATGATAGGAATCTGGAACACACACATATATGCCATCCCAGACTTCTCCGGTGCTTCTACCACACAGCAAAGAGGAATGGAACCTTACATCTTACTAAGTTATGAGAAGAGGAAGCCAAAATCAATTTTATTGTCAAAACATAAAGCCAGGATCATGTCAGTCCCCCTTAGCAATAATCTTACTGATGGGTAGGGGTTATTCCAGATTTGAGCAATGGAACCTTTGGTAGCTACCAGTCCCGTGTGTTCTAGTACATAACGCTCATGTTTCAGGACATCAGGGTTATATACATGCAGAAGAGCAATTGAAGGGGAAGGTTGTAGACTCAAGAGCTTTATAGATAAATTTGAATACCTCACATCACAAAGTCAGGATTTAAGGGCACAAACAGCAATGCAATTCGTCCAGCAAAATTTAGGTTGTTAAGGCCACAGTTTATGGAGTTTCACTGGGGTAAGATACAAACGATAAAGTTGTCAGTGGCTTAACTAGGGGGGGGTCGAGTGGGGCATGCGCCCTGGGTGCTGTCGGACCCGGTGGTGCACCACTGGCCACTGTACAGGTCAGTTAGGTCTGCAGCACTACACACTAAAACAAACACACCGCTGCCGGAGCAGAGTAGTACATTCACTGACAGTGAGTGTACTACCCAAAGGTGTGTGTTTTAGCAGCCAATAAGAGTCAGACAGACTGTTATTGGCTGCTGTACACAAGGCCAACGCCGGGCTGGAGCTCACTTATGAGGTCCGCCTTCTGGCTCCCGCAGTGGGTGAAGAGATGTCATCACGTCTCCCATAGTGTCGAACAGGATGGAAGGAGAGGAGAGCGACAGGCGCAGGAGCGGGGATTCGGGTAAGTATAGTTTTGTGTTCTGTGTTTTATGTGTAAGGGGCACTACTACTGGGGGCACTGTATAAGGGGCAGTACTGGGTGCACTGCATAAAGGGCACTACTACTGGGGGCACTGCATAAGGGACACTAAAACTGGGGGCACTACTACTGGAGGCACTGCATAAGGGGCACTACTACTGGAGGCACTGCATAAGGGGCACTACTACTGGGGGCACTGCATAAGGGGCACTGCTAGTGGAGGCATTGCATAAGGGGCACTACTGCTGGAGGCACTACTACAGGGGATACTGCATAAGGTGTGCTGCTACTGGGGGCATTGCATAAGGTGCGCTGCTACTGGGGGCAATGCATAAGGGCCACTGCATAAGGGGCAACTACTACTGGGGGCACTGCATAAGGGGCACTACTACTGGAGGCACTGCATAAGGGGCACTACTACTGGGGGCACTGCTACTAGGCGCACTGCATAAGGGGCACTACTACTGGGGGCATTAAGGTGCATATGGAATGTTCCCAGAGTCACGAGAAATGGTGGCTTGTCATGTTGACACCCCCCCCATTTTCCGGTGACAACGGACTTTGTGGCATGTTGCCACACCCACTGGGCAAAAGTAAGAATGCTTTCAAAAATAGACGTTAATAGTTTATTTTTATCAATTAACAAAATACAAAGTGAATGAACAGGAGACTTCTAAATCAAATCAATTAAGTGTTATGCTGCAATGTTTATAAATCATGTATTTGTCCTGTATTGTTTGTTCTGTTAATAACTATTTTCTGTGTGCTCATTTGTTTATGTACTTTGTAAGGCGCTGCGAAACCCTTGTGGCGCCATATAAATAAAGGATAATAATAAAGGATAATAATAATATTAACAGCATTAATTCTTCTAGGTACATTTGCAAAAGTCAGGTATTTTGTAGGATTATAGTTTATGATTAATCATACCAAACAGGTGATATGATCATCATTTTCATATATAGGTTGAAACACACTAATTAACTAAAACAAATAGCTCTGTAGGAGGCTTAAAACTGGGTGAGGAACAGCCAAACTGCTACAAAGGTGAGGTTGTGAAAGACAGTTTCATGTCACAAGTCATATACCATGGCAAGACTGAGCACAGCAACAAGACACAAGGTAGTTATACTACATCAGCAAGGTCTCTCCCAGACACAGATTTCAAAGCAGACTGGGGATTTACTCCACGTTAATCTGGGTAGGAATTCCTGCATTGGTAATTCTGGGGAACCCTGTACCCTAAATGTGGTAGCAATCTAATGACTGACACAGAGATATGTAAACAGTTCCCAGGAAGGAAGGCAGTATTGTGTCCAAAGTTAAGGAAACAGGATTATAGAACTCACACACATAATATCAGCTATATGCGTTCTAACCAGGTTACACCACAGTGGCACAGTGAAATCTGGGATAAATTTGGAAAGAGCAACAATGTAGAATGAGAGTTTATGTGTAGAGCAGGGCAGGCTCCAGGGGTCTGAGCACCCAGTGCCGTCTCGGTACGCTGCACTCTACTAATGAGCGCAACCGATTTTGGGGTGTGGCCTCATTACCATAGGCCATGCCCCCTATGTGACGTTATTTGGAGAAGTGCCCACATGGCACGCCTCCAAGTAAAGTCAGGCTGGGGGTAAAGCCCATCCCTCCGTCACTGGCTGGGCTTCCCCCAGCCCCCTCCCGTCTGTGAATGGATGCCGCACGCATGCGCGCAGCATCCATTCACACTCCGGGGTCTGGCACCGCAGCACAGCTGCGGCGGTGTGGGTCCCCAACCTCCCGATTTCACTACCTGCGGGCCACTTCGGCCCACGGGTGGAACAGTGGGACAGTACTGTCCCGATGAAATCGGGATGTTGGGGAGGGGTGCGCCCTCTATGGGTGGCGCCCCTGTTCGACCGCACTGGTCGAAACACCCCTAGAGTCGGCCCTGGTGTAGAGGACAATACAGAGTCCCTGAGAAAGAGCCGAAATTTCTGATCATACAAGCAAATAGGTAACATATACATCAATAGAGAAAGAGGGCATCCCTGCCTTGCGCCGTTAGTGATGGGGGAGGCGTCTGACTACAACCCATCACATGAAACTCTTGCCAAGTAACCAATATAAAGGGCAAAAGTCTATTCAAATATATCCCCCCATAAACCAAATTTCACCAGGGTGTCAAGTAGGAATACTGTATCATTGTAAACAGTAAAATGCCATTTCGACATCTAGAGAAAGAAGTAGAAATTGCTGTGAATGTTGAAACATTAATTCATCTATAGTAAAAGCTGTAAGTGTATTGTTGGACACCTGCCTACCTACCCGGAAATATGAGCTGGAGATAAAGGGGGACATTAAATTATTATTAATGTTACTATTCATTGATATTTTCAGTCCATGTGCTTCAGTTTCATGATTTTTGTTATATTTTTTTGTGCACAAATTTCTTCCTACCATCCTATCTTTAAGTATTCCAAGTATATTTTTCTCACAACCCATAGATGACTCTTTGATTCTCCAGTCTACTGTATTGCTTTTTCTTTCTTACTATTTACATGTTGTTATAATTTTCTTACAATGGTGATTACTTGACCCCCATCACCAAGGGCCCCACCTTGTAAGTTCAGCCCCTTTGGGCTGGGTCCCAGGTCATTTGAGTACCATGTAACAGTTTCCTACTTACCTAGCCAGTTTTTGTCTCATTCATGTTTTGAATGTTTTTTTTTTTTTTTTCTCAGAAGAGTTTACAGTTTGTGCTGCTTCTTTGAAAGTACCACATTTTATGATGGAGAAATGAAATGACCACTGTAGTTTGCACTTTACACTCACTGCTGCCCCCTAACACTATATTCTCCTTTCCATCTTGCTTAATCCCCGCATAGGCTACTTCCTGTATGTTTGCTGTGAGATCTCCCAGCTCTTGACAGCTCAGCCTGCAAGATGCCATTTCCTCTCCACACAGCAACACCGCAACTAATCGCATGAAGGACTGATGCTCCTGGACACGTACCTCGTTCCTGATTTGCATATGTAATGCAGCCATACTTAATGAATGTGAGTAATTATGCTAATAGTGCTTTGCTGCAGGGTTCCACAGGGGAACAAGATAAAGTGATGCGGAGGGATGGTTGTAAGCGAGCACAGTTACGAGATTGCCAGAACCTATATTTCTCCTGTCTCGTCTGAGGCTGAAGCCAAATTTTACCTGGGATTTAATTGTTAATGTGTCTGGTCTACAAGATAAAAACATGTTTAACGGTTATCATGCCCACCCGGCCTACATTATTTTCCCCAGTGCACAGCAAGTCTCTATGGCAGTATTAGGACTCATTACACTCGATATGTTTTTGTTTGAATCAGTTGAAGATTCACCAGGGACAACTTGTACTAATTTCACATTTCATCTGATTTTATAATTTCCTCTACTAATTTGCCATGAACCAGCCAACTTTACTGTAAAGGAAGAAACAAATAGTTTAAGAATTTTATCATGTTGTCATAAATTGCAATTATTCATTGGACCTGGGTGCTTGGAAGTTAGCAATAGTGTTCTACTCAGCTAACTTCCCGCGAGAGACTCTGAATGAGGTCCTAAGTACCAAAGTATGGGCTATGCAGATGCTGCAACTCAAGGCTACTGTACATCATTTTATTAGTAGCAGGGCTAAGAGCATGAGCCTCTTTTAACAAATAGTTGGGAGCCCAGGCCGTGAATACTCACAGCCACACCAGCCTCAGTCATACTTGCCAACTCTCCCTGATTGTCAGGGAGACTCCCTGAAACTGTAGCAATCTCCCTGTCTCCCTGAAGAGTCTAGCAATCTCCCTGATTCCACCTTACCGCCATTATGAAGATGATATATAAAAAACAGATATATTTACATTCAATAGGGATCATTAATATAATTTCCCTGTATTGGTTACAAGGCACAATGATCCCTATGGCTACATGCATTTTCTGAAAAATATCAGTGTGTTTTCATCAAGAAGTAGATCTTGCTAACTGCTTTTGGATTCATTTACATTTGGATGCAAGTCAATTTTATGGCTTACATCCATGTTCGGATCTCAAAATGAGGCAAAACTTCATCTTGCTGGCGTCGGATCTGGCGTGTTTTGGAATGCAATTAAAGTCCCTCCCTTGTGATCGGGTGCCATTTCAGACTGGAGAATGAAGGGAAAGGGTGTGGGTAACGGGGCACTTTGTATACAAAAAAAAACAACTATTCGGAGCACTGTTAAGGCAGGGGCACTGTGGGCTGGCTGCAGTACTCTGTGAGGCACCAAATAAAAATGCCATAGGAGTCGACTGCAGCACTGTGTTTGTGACTAAGAAAAACCTACTGGGCCACTTTTTTTTTCTAAAAAAAAAAAAAAGATTATAAACACTGTCGAGGGAGCACTGTAGAGGCACGGTGTGCTGCTGCAGCACTGTGAGGCACAAAAAGGAGTGGACTGCAGCACTGTGTTTGTTACTAAAATAAAAAAAGCCTACTGGGGCACTTTTTTATAAAAATAAAATATAACGTCTTTGGGGTGCCATCCTTATACTAGGATCGCTGTGAGGCAGTTTGTTCTGTGTGCAGGGCCTTCGGGCACTGTTAAATATTTTTAATATAAACCTTGTGTGTTAAAAAATATAATGTAATTTTCAGGGTCTCATCCTGCTTATACTAGGGGTGATGTGAGGCAGTTTGTTGTGTGTTCAGGCACAGTTAAAATATTTTAATATAAAACTTATGTGTTAAAAAATATAACTTCATTAAGGTGCCACCCTTATACTAGAAATATGAGGCAGTTTGTTCTGCATTCAAGGCCTTTAGGCACTGTTAAAAAAATGTATATAAAAATTGTGTGTTAAAAAATATAACGTCATTATTAGGATGCCACCCAGCTTATACTAGGTGCTATGTGAGGCAGTTTCTTGTGTGTTTAGGTCTTTCAGGCACAGTTAAAAATGTTAATAATTAAAAATTAATACAATTTTAAAACTTGTGTGTTAATAAATATAATGTTATTAAGGTACCACCCTTATACTAGGGGCACTATGAATCGATATGAATCAGTCGATAGAAGAGCAGTACTAGACCCAGTACTAGTGCTGTGGCTACTGCCAGCAGTCATGATATTACTTCAACATCTACTAAAGGTGGTCCATGAGAAATACATTTTAAGAAAGAGCACCTGAAATTTAAACATTTCACAATGTTAAAGAAAACATCATCTCTAATAATAAATTGGCAACATTCCATACACCACATGCAGTGGCAAGGAAAGGCTCAGGCCATGGCCTTCCATTGCGAGTGGTGGTCCTGCTACCACTGTTTCATGCACTAGAATGCATATTGCGGAAGCCGGGGCCAAACACAGTCAGGCATCTTCTGAAACCTCACATGCAACACCTTCTCACTCTATGGGGTCAATCCTATTCCACACAATGTACTCTCTGTTGCAAGTCATCACGACAATGGCAGTGCTTGATGGCAGCCCAGATTCACCCCATAGGGCTCCAAGCTAAATTTAAGCAAATTTGGGCTCATAGCGGGCCGCAAAGGGTGCAAAGTGCCCGTCCGTTGTCAGCGTTTTACCGCTGTTGCAACGGCAGCTCACACCCTTCGTATGAAATAGGACTGACCCCTATGTCTACATGAGCCACCTTTAAAACAGGCAAATCAGTTCACCAAAACAAAAACTAAGGCTGAAGAATCAACTGTATTCACAAACTTCACAAATCCCTGAGGACAGTCTAAGTGTGTCCAAAAGTGCTATGTGTGTCTGACATTTCTGAAACTGTACTTATAGAGAAGCCTCCTTCCATCATTTTCACACTTCTGTATATGTGGGGATGAGCAGAAGTAAAACTGTTTATTTAGAAATTGAGGATGCTACTGTGGAAGTGCAACAGGATAATGGGTATATTTGTGCATTTGACAATAATGAGGATGTTGTTTTTGTAAAAATTAATTATCCACCACTGGCAGCAGTTCATGGCCGAGATAAGAAGGCGGCCACCTCTTTCGTGTGGAATTATTTTAATCGAAATCCTGACAACATTTGCAAGCGATCTATACTGTTTGTGAAGCTAAAGTAAGTAGAGGTAGGGACATTAACCATCTAGGAACCTCCTGTTTGTTACGTAATTTGCAGTGAGTTCATGCAGATTATTTGAGAAAAACCTCAAAAATCCTGTAAAATAATAACAAGCAGTCCAGGATCAGCTTCCAGCAGCATGGATAGATCCCAGCTCATGCAATCTCCACTGCCAACACCTTCATCATCAGTCTCCTCATTAATGATAGGAGATAGTCCTCCTGCTTCCAATTTGCAAAAGTCAACAGACTCCTCCCCTATCCAGGATTACCCCGAGGAATCCTTGCAAGCTAGGGCCACTGCTGCTGCTGTGGGTGAATCTTCATTCCAGAAGGGAAACAGGACGGCTAGTTTTAAACAATTGAATGTGAAACAATCCTTTGCGAGAAGAAGCAAGTATGAAAGCAGCCATCCAGTTACACAGCAGATCACTGAAGCCATGAAGGCTATGCTAACATTAGATCTGCGTCCAATATCTGCCATCAATGCATGTGGTTTTAGACAGTTAACTGAGGTCAGTGTTTCCACTACCACATTCCATCTCAATTCCATTCCACAAGAACAGCAATCCCCCAGCTATAAAAAAACTAGTTCTTGGCTTAAAAAATTACAATGTACCCTCTGTCCACTTAAACAAAGAAATGTGGACAAGCGTAAGTGGTCAAAAGAAAGATTACATGACTGTCAGTCTACTGGGTGGGTGTGTCACCTTCAGCAGCAGTAGTATCTAACACAATGCCAGCTTATTCACAGGTAGGCTACTCTCTGTATCACTGGCTTCATTAAAAGGCATACCAGTGTCAACCTGTTAGAAAAACTCAGAGATGTCAAAGCAAATGGCTTACCCCACTAGGAATCACCTCAAAACTTTGTAATATATATACGATAACGCATGTAACATTGTGAGTGCATTACAACTGGGTGAATTTGAACATGTCCCACAATAAACTTGGTGGTTCAAGTTATTTAAAAAAAATGAAAGGGGCATGCAGGAAATGCTGTCTGTGGCCAGAAACATTTCTGGACATTTTTGGCATTCAGCAACCGCATGTAGAAGATTGCAGCAGCTGCATAAACAGTTTAATTTGCCATGCCACCAACTGAAGCAACAGTTAGTTACCAGGTGGAATTCCACCCTTTATATGCTTCAGTGAATGGAGGAATAGCAACAAGCCATCCAAACCTACACAACAAGCCATGATTATAGGGAGAGGAGGGGGAATGTACCTTAGTACAGCACACTGGAGAATACTCTGTTTTATGCAAGCTACTGAAACCATAGTAACTACTCAAGTAAATTCAGACACTGCCAGCTTAAGTCAGGTGATTCCCTTAATAAAACTACTTGAAAAGCAGCTAGAGAAACAGAAGGAGGAGATGAAACAAAGTGATTCCACTAAGTATGTTGGTCCTGTAGATCAATTTCTTTATACACTTTGCCATTACCAAAGTAAGATCTTATAATTGGATCACTACATTTTGGCAACCATGCTTGATCCTAGGTTTAAGTCATATGTAATGTCTTTATTTCCAACTGACAGCGATCTTAACAGATGCAAAGAGCTCCTTGTCAGGAAGTTGTCAGCTCAAATGGCACATGACACAAAAAACATCTCCTGCTCAAGTCTCTCCTGCAAATGCTCCAAGGAAAAAAAACTGACCTTTTCCAAGAAACCCACGGGGGGTGTGGATGATGAGTCAACTTAATGCACCAAAGTGAAACACCCTTTTGACATCTGATTTGGCTTAAAAGAATTGTCCATAATTAATGACACTTCTATCATGATTCAATCTGATACATTAGCAATAGGATGGAGGATTATTTTAATGACAATGTACAAATTAGCATGTCATACAGTCCTTTTGATTACTGGGAGGAAAAAAGTTAATTTGGAGCCCCTTGTACAAACTAGGTTGGTGTACTTAAGATACCCACCCTCCAGTGTGTACTCGGAAAGAGTGTTTAGCACAGCCGGGAACCTTGTGAGTATTGGTGTAGGAGGATACTTCCTCAAAATGTGGAAAAACTCATGTTCGTACATATGAACTACTGCACAAATTCCATGAGGAAGACCTTTTGCAACTAAGTACTTCTAATTGTGGATTCCAGTGGGGAAAAGCTAATATTGTGTGATGATGATAACACTGATGAGTGAAGACAATGATGATAATGACATCTTCACAGTGTAGAGATGATTAACAATGCTGTTAGCCTCCTTAAGCCCATTGGTAGCGTGTTTTGTGGGGGCCCAAACAAACTAAGCAGGTCTGCCACAAAAGTAGCAGTCTGTTGCTGAACTGCTTAGTTTTTTAAACTGTGCATGTCCTATAAGGGTGGATGGGAGGGCCCGAGGACAATTCCATCTTTCACCACTTTTGTTTTCATTATGGGCTGTTTAAGGGCATTGGTGACTGTCTTTTTTGCATAGACAAAAATTTTTTATTGGTTAATGCTCTAACACATTATGAATTTGCAACACAATTTTCACCAGAAATAATGTGGTGCTTCACAAAATATAAATAAAATTACAGAATTACGGAGCATGTTTAGTATTATTTGGTAATATGAATAAGAACATACAAGGCAATGTCGCAATTTTGATTTTATAAATCAATTAATCAATTTTCCTCTCTTCCACAGCATACACATATACTCCACCTCCATTTCCCTGCACTGCACTTGAGCCTTTGAGCTAGTTCTTAATTGATGAAAACATTTAAGAGCTTATCATTGTATAATTTATATTAAACTGCCATCCTGTCTGTCACTGCAGTGCAAGTCTGTTTACTTGATGTGCTACTGTATATTCTTTTTAAAATTGTCATGTGTTTGTGCCGCTGCTTTGTTGCTTAGTTCAGCTCTCCGCAGCCTTTGGCTAATATGGGTATTATATATATCTGTACTGTAGCCTTTAATATATAATTTAATATAAATGTTACCATATTTTAACTAATGTCATATTTAAAACAATTTTGGATTTATGAAACAGGCATATTGTACAAAGATTGCATATCAGTATGGGGGCATATTTTTGAAACATTATTTGCAGGATATCCCTCAAATCCTTCTCGATCATTCCCTGATGACACATAGATTGGCTGATAGACACGCATTAGCAGCGGAGGACCCAAATCAGGATGCAGAGTTATGGCATAAGCTATCACTCTGCTTCTATCTCTTCACCATGAAGGGCTAATATCGGAGCCTGTGTCATGGCAAGAAGTTCTTACTGCACCCATGGGAAAACATTCATTTTCACGATGCAAATTTAGCTGTGAAAATGCAGATTGTGATATATAGGGCCCCAAATAATTTGTAAGACTTCTGCAGGTTAGAAGAGCACAGACTGTGCAGTAAAATGGACACTTATCTACATCTGTTCCTATAACAACATTCTTCTATTTGCCTTTGTTAATGTAAATGACTGTGGAATTCTAACAAAAACAAACAACTTTGTGCACAATAATAGCAAGATTCTGATGGGTGAGCAGTAGAGGCTATTATATTAGTCTGCAGGATGTGTGTTAAACAGCAGAAAAGAAGAAAAGACCATGAACACAGAGATAATGAAATCACACCCATTTTTTAATCAGCCATTGTAAAATAATTAGATGGGCACTTCAGATATTAATTCACTTTCTACTTGAAGAACACATATACTGTCAAGAGCCAATTAAAGGGAGGGAATGATCTTAATTACATCTGCAGATGCTGCAGCTTATACTTTAGCTGCCAGGGGTACATCGCAAACATTTATTTAGTGGCCAATTTAACTAAAACAGCAGGCAAACCACAAAAAGTAACATTACCTATCATCTCATACTGCAGCAATGTTGGGGCTATTTACCATTAGTTATATGCCTGAACACAGGACCTCATTCAGAGCTGCTCGCAAAAAGCGAGCGCTCGCTCTGAATGAGGGCAGCCGCTTTTCTTTAGAAAGGCGGCCTCCTGGCTGCTCGCTAAGCTGTGGGTTACCACCCACAGCTTTAGCGAGTGACTAGGTGATGGTTGCGATGGTCGAGACCATCGGGGCTTGCGACGAGACCCTTGTGGTAGGGTCTCGTCTACCGCAAGATCCAGGTAGCTTCCTGCTCTAACAGGAAGCTCTCTACTGACATCACTGGTGATGTCAGTAGGGCCGCCTACAAACTGCAGCTGTTCCTTCAGGAACGCCTCCGTTTGTCCGGCCACTCCCCCACCTCGCCTACAAAACTGGGCGAGCTGTCGATCAACATCGACAGCCGCCCCTTTTGTATCGAGCCACGGAGCGAGTGCATTTGTCACTCGTTCCAGGGCTTGCTCGTGTGCAGGCCCTCACCATTGACCATTCTTGCGAGCGGGTCTGAATGAGGTCCACAATCTCTGAAAAGAGGCTGTCCCTGCGAAAAGGCTACAAGTAACATGATCACTTACATACTCATACTTCTGGGTTCGGTTCTGGCTAAACTACTGCGGATACCTTTTCTAAAAAAAAATTCAGGGAATGTAGCCCATAGACTACAAATGTCCAACTCCATATGGAATTAGCTAATGGGATCAAGCCTCAAAATTCTAAGCTTTTTGTACCTTGGTAAATAGTGCTTTTCTTGCAACCTCCATTAACAACTATAGTGACTACATTTGTGTACATGGGACCACAGTACATCCCTCGGTAAATGGCCCAGATACAAAAAAATGCAGCAATTCTCTGAAAACAGCCTTTTGCTACAGATTGCAAACTTCTGGCCAACTTTGTCTGTTACTACCCAGTCTTATTTTTACCACTGCCCTGAGGAAGAGACATACTCAAAACGCATAGGCGACGTGTGACAGGAGTCTAGTACTTGACACTTGGGGAGGACATTCGGTGTCTCCAGTAAAGAAGGGTCCAGATTAGGTTTCCAGAAGCCCTAATACAGGCCATTTATATGGAACATCTGGTAAACCTCCACCTTGTGTCTATCTGCACTATATGTACTGTGATTTGTTTGGCTTTATGATTTTATGGGGCATATGTATCACAAAATATGAAAAGTTCATATTTCTTTTCGCCAGACATCGTGTATCTTTCCGCTTTTTTATCATCATATTTATCATGTTTTTTCACCAAAAATGGAAAAGTGATAAACCCCCTGAATTGTGATAATTTTAGAATTTTTGTTTTCGAATTAGATAATGGGAAAACAACTGCATAAATGATTTTTTCATGTTCCGATAAAAAAAACAACTGAGCATTCTCTGTTTCAGTTTTGGACATGTGCAATGAACGGTAGGTGGCGTTCTGCGTTAGTGACGAGCAGAATTCTAGTGGTTCATCAAAATAAAGGAATCCCTTGATACTAGATTTCCCCTCCCTTTTAGCTTCTCCTGATTTTCCCTACAAAAACTGCTATTTTTCTTCTATGGGTCTTATACTGTGTAATATATATATATATATATATATATATATATATATATTTTGTGATAGGATCATTGGCAAAGTGGTCTGTGGCAGGTACATTTGTCCCAGATTCCTGTCTTATGTGTTTTAAACCTCCAGGAGAAAGTCTGCAGTGTAGCAGGCTTGAGTCTCGGCTTTTTGAAAAGCCGGTTTGGGACCTGGGGGTTGTGGGTGAGAGGAGAGGGAGGGCTCCACCCACGGCCACTCCAGGTTTTGGTTCTCTTAGCCTGGTAACAGGCTTGTTAGGGTTTCCACCTGAGAGTGGCCAAGATAAGCCTAGTGTGTTGAGGGCTGATTGTCTCACCTGGGAGAGCAGACAGGGAGTTTGCTCAGAGACACTTGAAAACCTAACTGTAAGTGTTGTGCTGTGCCTTGGTTGCTGGTGAGGGCAGTAGGCCCTGCCAGGTTCTGGAAGTGAGGGAACTACCTGTGAAGTTAGTGCCCCGACAGGGCTAGGCTTTATGTTTATGTTTTCTTTATGTTGTTTCTGACATTGTACAATAAAGACTGGCGCCGACCAGCTTGTACTTGCATCCAGACTGGTGTGCTGCTTCCCTGCTGCTGTGGGTGTGTGTAAGAAAGGAGTCCTTCTACCCAGGAGAGGGAACCCCTAATCTGACTGTGTCACAATATATATATATATTATATAGTATATACACACTTACTAGCTGGAGTACCCAGCATTGCCTGGGATTTTAAGAATGTTTGTTTACACATCATCCTCCATCAAACCTCTCCTTAGGCAAGCCTCACGAAAAGTGTGACAAACTTCCCCATCCACAGTCCTAAGATCTTTGAAGGAAGTAGGACCTGTAATGGTGTAAAGCAAACTTCGGAGAGAGAAGCATTCAATATTTGTTGGATGTACAGTGTAAACATGGCCAAGAACTTGTGTCGCTCTGATACCAGGATGACTTTGTACTTCCTGGTTGCTGGATGGCACTGTGAAATGCACAGCAACTACTTCCAGTTCCTTGTGCAGCTGTTTCCGGCATTCAGGGTCTCAACGTTGTATAAGATTCATCCAATCGGTTTTACCCTTCAGGGGCTGACAAAGGAATGAACCGGAAGTAGCCTCTATATTGTTCCATAGTGCGGTCCAGCAACCAAGGAGGTAGACCTAAAAGCTTGGTCGCCACTATTGACACCATCTAGTTGTATAAGCTGATGCATGAGCAAGTATAAATAAAAATTTGGGCTGCAGAGCTGCATTTTTGCATCCCAGTAGAGTACAATTTTGACCATATTCAGACTCATAATAAGGCTGGCTTCGTATCAATAGTGGTTCCTCAGTGCAGGTTTGCTGACTGTTTCGGCAATGCAGGGGTGTTCTCAATGCAAGATGCCGGCAATGTCGGCAGAGCGGGGGTGCCAGCGGTGTCCTCAGTGCATGTGTGCTGACAGTGTCGGCAGTGCAGGGGTGCTGGTGGTGTCCTCAGTGTGGGAGTGCCAGCAGTGTGACAGACGGCTCTCAGCCAATCAGCGTTAAGCCTTCTCAAAACAAAACCTTGCGACCAGACAGTGGCATCGCAAGGTTTTGCCTCGTGTGAGGGATCCAGGGCAGGCAGGGAGATCAGAGCTTGGCTCATATCGCCCTGGATCCCCGAAATTCGGGTGGGTTCGATTCTCTGAGAAACAAACCCGCTCATCCCTAATAAATTCATACAGCATTTAAAAAAAGGTACTGTAAACTCCATGTGAAAGCCATATTAAATGATGTTCAGAGACTTAGATTATATGCTACAGAATAAAATTCCATAATTCCTTAGTATGTAGCAAAATGCATGTTATAAAATCAAATTATGAAATGAAACAAAAATGATGGCCCAAGAAGAATGGTGTCCAAATCTGCATCTAACAATAAACCCAACAGGACAATGCTTTTATTCTTCTTTGGTGTGGAACCATGAGAGATCTTGGCTTGTAAACTGTGGGCTAAATCCTTTTCTAATTCCGTACCTGACCTGTAGAGGGCGAATGCTATGCAAAAAATGTGTTTTTTAATTATTTAAAAATTAACAGTAATTAATTTCGAGTTAAAATTTTTTTAGTTGCCTCTGCTGTGTTTTAATACGAACGTATGTGAAAATTCACGATCTTGGCTTGTAAACTGTGGATTTGTATAGAAAGACAGAATAACAGAAGGACAAATTTAAATTTTTATATAGTAGATATAGTGTGTGTGTGTGTCACCATAATAAAATAAACTCCATTCTTCTATAAGACAGGTATGTGTAGTACTTGTTTGATTGTTTGAACCTTATTTGTGGACCCATTTATAGCAAATGGTAACTTTAATGATAAAAAAAAGAGAACTATTTATTTATAAGTTATCATTTTTTTTTTTTTAAATTGAAAAAAAAATTATATATATATATATATATATATATATAGCAATAACTAACATAGCTTATTTCAACATCAGTGGTGCTGGAATACAATTATCGCCAGCCAAAGTATGTCGAATAAAAACACAATAATTTTCACTTAAAAAACGATAAAATGATGATGCATAAGGCTCTCATTGATTTTAATTACAACAAAAATAACGATAACATACAAAAACAAAAAGCATATTTTGGCCAAAAAATATGTAAAAAACATTGATACATTTACTCGAAACTTATCTCTAGCGAAAAACACTCGAAAACCATTTTTATCACTTTTTTGACGCAAAAAATTGTTGATTCATATCTCCCTATGTTTATATGAAAACAATACATTTGTGTGACATAATACACTGTTTTCTATATTCTTCTATCCCTGTGTGGTATGAAAATGATCTTTTGCTATATACCTGATTGGAAGAATTGCAGCCTTTGTGTTTGAAACTTAATGAAAGTATATCTCCGGGAATCCCCGGTTGTTGCTGTTTGCCCGACTTGTTAGATCTGCTATTCTGGGCAGCTGGACAGTTTCCCCAGAATGATCTATTCTAGTGCATGTCCCTCGCTTTTGCTTAGGTATCTAGGGCTGGGGGATGCCGGGCAGATGCCCTACAGGACGGTCTCAGTTCGAGGACAAGTTATTGTCTCTTGTGAGGCAGACAGGCTACTACCTAGTTGGCTAGGAGGTCATTGACATAGTCGTATTAACCTTTTAAGTGCGGATATCTGCTGTGGTGGCCAGGACAGTCCTCTGGCTTCATTGCTGACGCGCTATCACAGACTCTAAGTGTCACAGTGCGCCGGACACCGGCTACCACTTACCGGGTCCGGCAGCACTGGAATCTCCGTCGGCAGCAGGCAGGGAGTTCCCGGCGCCTGCTGCTGTGACATCCGTTCGGGTCCCCCTCACGCTGACTGGAATTGCGGGCGGCCGCGGCTCTCCTAGGAGCGCGCGCGCCGACCTGCAGGACTTAAAGTTACAGGCACGCCAAGCGTGAAGTCACGTTTGGCGTGAGAATTTGAACTTACTCTATTTAAGGAAGTCTCTGGCACCAGACAGGTGCCAGAGTATAGGCTCCATACTATATTCCTGCGTTCCAAAGTACTTACCTGTTATCCTGATCTTGACCTTGTTTGTGACTCCGAATTCGTCTAACCCCTTGTACTGCTCCTGATATCTGGTTCTGACCCCGGCTACTCCCTGTGACCCATTTACGTCTACTCTCTGGTACTGTCTCGTCTGTTGGTTTTGACCCGGCCTGTAGACTACGTTTGTTCTTCTGCATTTCATCCAGTGTTCACCAGTACCTGTATAGGGGAACCTAACCTGAGGGCCGCGACCTGAGTGTCAGATGCAGCCAAGTCCATACCTCCTTGTGAGGGTCCCTGGTGAATACCGCCGGCACATTAGACTCCGCGCCTCAGGTATGGGTCTAGCCAATTCCCTAAATACGGGCCGCATCCACAACCCGTCCGAGAGTTATGACACTAAGAACTTAAGAGGCCCTTCTATATTTGGAGAAGGTCTTCATGGTCCGAGGTAGGATGAGACAGTCTGTAGGTAGAGCCCAAATAAATTCTCTGCCTATTGCACTAGACCATCAACATTCTAGATTAAGGAAGTTCCTCCTCTATGGGCACTGGGTCCTGATGTAGGTGACCTTATTCCACCAGACAGCTGACAGGTCTGTTGCCACAGGTGGAATTCCACCCAGGGAACCCCAGCATGGTGTCAGGATGGCTGAGTGGTCTAGGGCGCACGGTGTTCAGGCCACAGTCCCTTCTGGAGAGGTAGGTTCAGAACCCACTGACAAACAACCTAGCTTATTAACACAGCTCAGGGGTAGTGTTCCTGTCTTGGAACCAGCACAGCCCAAATTCCAATCCCTTTAGGGACTCATATATACTTAAGCGGGTTTCTTAAGCACTCCCAATAGCTGCCAGAACTCTGGGAGACTCGGGGGATCATTGTCCAGATCCCCTGTCTCTGAAGGTGCGAGGTACGATATCAGCTTCTTACTGGTCAGATGCCGGACTGCATGTTCCAGAGCATCCTCATTTTCTGGGCACTAGCAGGGACTCCAGGATTCTCATGTTTTGCATGGGGTCTCTCCACTCAGTCATTCGCTCAGACTAGAGGATTTAGAGCATCCTTTCACACCTAGGATGCCTATTTTTATATTGCCATCCGAGTCAGTCACCAGCATTTCGGGTAGGTTGTACGGGACAATCACTTCCACATTCCAGTATCACCATTATGGAAGGTCCACAGCTTTTTGTGTTTTTCATGAGGATGCTGACAGTCATTGCAGCTCCTCTCTACCTCCTCATCAGGGCTCAGTCACTGTACCCACAGCTGAATAATTAATTGGAAGCTTTTCTCCTTGAGAGATAGCTTTTGCTGCATTCCAGGGTTTGGCGGGTATTTCTCCCTGCCTTTAGACTAAGGGTCTTTCGGTTACCTTTCCCTCTATACTAGCATCTCTTCCGAGTGTTATTACACTCTTGAAGGCATATCTAATCTACCTCTTTGATGGGGTGGAGTGGCTGCAGTTTGCTCAGTTTAATTCCCTGCCTCTTTACAGGGAAATTTGAACCCTATGACATAAATCCCGTCTGCTTTTTATGACCCAAGCTACTGTCCCTATTTATAAAGGCGCTCCCTTTGGGATCTAAGACAGGGGACATTCTCACCACCAATGCACATCTTTTCTGGAGAGCCATAACCAGTCATTAGACCTTTAGGATCGGTGGATGGCTCAGGGGAGCCTGTTACCGATTTCATTCTGCTGCTCTTGATAGTCTTCAAAGTGGTTCCAGGGGCTGGCTGGCAACTTGTGCCCCCAGTAGTGGTCCCCCTTGTTAAGTGCCCCTTGTGCCCCCAGTAGTAAGCCCCTTATATAGAGCCCCCAATAGTGGTACCCCCTATGCAGTGCCCCCAGTAGCAGTCCACCCCCCATGCAGTGCCCCCAATAGTGGTAACCCTTATGCAATGTCCCTTAAATACTGGCCCCAGTTGTAGTCTCCCCCCTATGCAGTACCCCCAGTATTGCCCTTTATATAGAGCCCCCAGCAGTGGACTCTCGCAGTGCTCCCAGTGGTAGTCCCCTCCCCCTATGTAGTGCCCCTAGTAGTAGTCCCCTCCCCCCTATGCAGTGCCCCTAGTAGTAGTCCCCTCCACCCTATGCAGTGCCCCTAGTAGTAGTCCCCTCCCCTTGTAGTGCCCCCAGTAGTAGCCCCCCTTGTAGTGCCCCCAGTAGTAGTAGCCCCCCCTTGTAGTGCCCCAAGTAGTAGTAGTCCCCCCTTGTAGTGCCCCCAGTAGTAGTAGTAGTCCCCCCCTTGTAGTGCCCCCAGTAGTAATCCACCCCCCTGGTAGTGCCCCCAGTAGTAATCCCCGCCTGGTAGTGCCACCATAGAAATCCCCCCCCTGGTAGTGCCCCCATAGTAATCCCCCCCCTTAATAAAATAAAAAAAAACACACCTGAAACTCCCGCTCCTGGCCCCGATGCTTCCACCGGCTCCTCTGGCCGCTTTGCATTATGGGAGAGACGTCGTCATGACGACGGCTCTCCCATTACCCACTGCGGGAGCCGGAAGATGGCTCCCGCAGTGGGAGCAGCGGCAACCAATGAGAGTCTGACAGACTCTCAGCGGCTGCTGATTACAGCAAACACACAGCTGCCGGCTCCGGCGGCTGTGTGTTTGTGCTGTGTAGCGCTGATCGAACTCCGTCCGGTCAGCGCTACACACGCGGTGCAGTCTGTGTCACAGTGACACAGACTGCCCGCGGCCCGCATGACGCTGCGGCCCGGGGGGCACATGGCACCCTGCCATCCGGCCCAGCCCACCACTGAGTGGTTCTACCACTCCTCCAGCATTGTCCGGTCCTGGTAAGGTCTGTCAGCGTGACAACAGTTGCCCACATAAGCCATTGGGGTGGTGCTCTCAGTTGTGGTTCCATTAAAATGGTCGGCCGCTCCCCTAGTTGGGTGGTGCGTCATCTTACAGCCCTGTAGGCAGCCTTCCTTCCTGCAGTTCTCCTGGAGCAGCGTACTTCTAGGCTGCCAGGTCGTTGTCATGGGCTCTACATTCTGACGCTTGTCAGCATCTTGTGATCACTGGGGCCTGATGGACATCGAGATTATGAGGTCTCGCATAACCACAGGTTATCGAGATACTGTTCCGGCTCCAGAGTTTCAGGAGCTCTTCTATTGGTCGCTCCGGCGGTACAGTGGAAGTTTCTGCTCTTATTTGTGTTTCCTCCACTTTCAAATGCTCCCACGTGGCACAGTTGGAAGGGAGCATGGTGATCATAGCTTAGCTTGGCCGCAGCACTTTCCGCCTCTCAGTCGCCACTCCACTGCGTTTTCCTCTACGGTCATTTTTTTGGGATTCGGGGCCGTACTTCCATCAGATTCCGGCCTCTCACTTTGACAGAGTGGTTTTTGACACCTGTCTTAGAAGCTAGGAGGGTTCTTTTCAGAGGGGTCAGTTGTACCCTTGTGCATGCCTAGTTGCCCACTTCGGTCAGAATTTTTAACAGAGTTGGAGGACCTACAGAATTGGGTTATTGGTTAGAGGCTTCTTCCCCAGATCATTGCAGCTATCATGAGTCCCCTCTTTTCTGCAAATTGTTCGGGGTTTGGGATCGCGGCCCTCTTCCTGGAGATACAGGTCTCAGACCTGTCGGTTCTCCTCCAACGACTTCTTCCGCTCCTACCAGAGGTTTATTTCAGGGTGTCCTCTAGGTGCAGCCACCATTTGTTCTTACCATGTGCCTCCATCAAACCTCTCCTAGGTTTTTTCGTTTCTTTGGTTCTGGTGGCCCTGCTATTCTATCAGCCAAACTCTGTGCCGGATCTCCTGCTCCTGTTGTAGTGACTTCTCTTTACACAAGGTCAGTGGACAATCTTGGGAAGCTCAACGTGGCATTTCTGCGGCACAGTTTTGTACAGCTGCCACATGGTTATCTGCCCACACTATTTGTTTGTATGCAGTTGTCACCTTCTCGTCTTCGGACGCAGCCATCAGGCAAAGGGATTCTCCATGCAGCCCAGGAGTGCCCTCCCATCGGGGGACAGCTTTAGGACATCCCAGAGTGATCCCTATGCCCCCTAGTGGAGGAAGAATGAGGATTTATGGTTTTACTTTGTTACTTGTCTTCAACTTCATAGGGGGCACAGGGCGCCCACCCTGACGCACCTGGCTTGCGGGGTTTATTTCCTCTGATGCCGGTTCTTGCACACCTTTGTTCTGAATGTGTACCGGTCTTCCGTCTCCTTCTTTTTCTCCTCGCTCCTGCCATTGGCTTGCTAACTTAAACTGGCTGGCTATTGGCTGGGGGCGGGGTATTAGTGGAAATGGAGCTTGGGGGCAGTTGGGAATAAGGGGCGTATTTATAATGGGTGCAGGGCGTGCAGTGCACACGGGCCCCTGGGTCCAGGGGGGGCCCACACCGCACACCCTGATTACATATTGTTTAATCCTTACCCCTCCTAAATTTTCCCGGCATTTTGTGCATGTGAAGTAGTGAAATCGTCGGGAAAATGGCGGCAGCATAATTTCCCAAAGGCACCTGCGCATGCGCAGTAGACTCTGGCCACAGACTAGTGCCCAGAGTTTACTGCTGTGGTGACGTGGCCAGCCGCCGGGGAGAGAAGAGGGGGCCCTGGACAGGGAATGAACACGGGCCTCCCCTCTCTTAATACGCCTCTGCTGGGAAGAAAATGAGTAACTGTTTGGCTATACCCAGAGTGATCCCTGTGCCCACTATGGAGTCAAAGAAAAGAATTTAACAAGGTAAGACCACAATCCTATTTTATAAACGCTGATTGATCTGACATAGCGCACCTGTTTGATCTATCCTTTAATGTATCTTTTATTACTGAATCTGGCGCTATATAAATAATAAGCTTTACACGCACAGCTGCCGGTTGTGTAGGGACATATGAGGAGGTTCTGGGGAGCATGGGGGGATGTCTGAGCAGTATGTGGGGGGCATGTAAGGAGTTCTGAGCTGCATTTGGGGAGTTTTGGACAACATGCATGATCTGAAGGCTTTTGGGGATCCAAGGGCATTTGAGACTTTTTGGAGCAAGTGCAGTGGCAAGCGCAGGATTTCTAGAGGGGGGTTTCCAAATGCTTGATTTTATAGTGAGTGTGATCAGTCCATGAAGAGGGCATAATTAGCACTTATCCAGCTTTAATATGCGTCATACAAGGTGTATTGTGTGTCATAATTCCAGCATATACAGGAACAGCGATCACAGTAAGCTATTAGAAGTGGCTGTAGTGTTGTCCTGCCTGAGCTAAATGTATTCATTTCAGATGTGGGCCCTATTCCAGAGCATTGGAGCAAGTCCGGGAGTCTGGGGCTGCAGCAGAAGAACCTAGAACTGCCCTGGGCATATATGTACGTATTGTTCTTCTTATGCACTGAATAGTGTATTATACAGTATTAATAATTAACCCTACTGATGGCATACTTGCCGACTATCTGGCTGCCCCTTCCGGGAGGGAGCAGCCAGATCGGCATAACTGGGGGGGGGGGCGTGGCCAGCAAACAGGGGCGAGGCCGGCCAGACAACAAGTGATATTACAGGCAGGTTGAAGGGGGCGGGGCCAAAATGATGCAATTCAGCGTGAATCGTGTCACCGCCTCTCCAGCTGCGGGGCTTTTACATGTTATTGCGGGGGGACAGGAGGGGCCGGCGGCAGCAGGGAGACTTGCCTGCCTTCCCGGGAGGTCAGGAGCGGCACCCGATTTTCGGGAGGCTCCCGAACAAATCGGGAGGGTAGGCAAGTATGACTGATGGTCTATCGCATTGCTCCCCTAACAGTGCATGTTTTCCATATCTCCTAGTTGGTGCACAGGTGTATTTAATACTGGCTGACACATGTTAGAAGATCAAAATGGGGTGCTATTTATTTCATTTGTGATACTGAGAAGAACATGCAGCACTAGTAAAATTCTATTATATTACAATTTCCCCCCTGCGTTTGCCTATGAAGTGGGAGGTGTGAGTGGCATGTAGTGGAATTTTGGAGCAGGTGCAGGACATGTGGGGGGATTTTAGGATGAGTGTTTTGGGCGTGTTGAGGTCAGTTTGGGGCTATTTTTTAAATCAAGATTAACAACTCTTATACCATGTTGCCTATCACTGAAGTGACGAATGTAATGAAAACATTCACAACGTCCCATACTCATGATTTATTTGAGCCATAATAAAGGCTGTATTTAAAAAAAAAAGGAAATTTTATTTCATTGAAACTGCCATGGTACCTCCTTAAAATTGTTCGGCTTCTCTTTATATTGAGATGCTCTTTCAGTTTGCTTGGACTGCTCCCGAGTGTGAGCAGATGTGCACCATGATGCGTGCTGAACATTGCTGTGCTCTGATGCACTTTACATCAAGGGACCCTGTGGCTTGCAGGGTGCCTGAAATGGCACCATGCAGAGAGTAGTGCTACTATCTATTGTAACAAGGGTATAGAAATGAAGACTCCAGACAGGCAGGTACTTGGTAAAGCAGTGTCTTTTTAATGGTAGAAGACACTGCATCTTAGCATTCAGACTTGGGAATAGAGGGCCTAATTCAGACTTGGGAATAGAGGGCCTAATTCACACCCGCTCGCGAGTGCAGGACGCTCGCAAGCGGGTCGATGGTGCCCTAATGCGCATGACGGAGGGAGCACCGTCGTGCGCATGCGCGAGACCCGGTGAGCGACGGGGTAGCCGTCGCTCGGGGTCTCTCACCAAAGGGGGCGTGCTGTCGACGGTGACTGACAGCACGCCCCCTTTGGTGGGCATGCCGGGGGCGGGGCTTCCATACGGAGGCGTTCCCATGGGAAAGCCTACCGTCTGAGTCCAGGCCCCACTGACATCAGTAGTGATGTCAGTGGGAGTGATTTTGGCATCTGATAGAGCCAAAATCACTCCAGGGCTTGCGGCAGCGAGACCCTACCGCAGGGTCTTGACGCATGCCCGATGGTCGCGATGGTCTTGACCATCGCGACCATCATCATGGACGCTCGCATAAGCTGTGGGTGGTAACCCACAGCTATGCGAGCGTCCAAGAGGCCGCTCCAAGTTGAGGTAGGAGGGCCCCGATTCAGAGCGAGCGCTCTGGTCAGAACGTCCGGCTCTGAATCAGGCCCAGAGTGAGATATCTCTCTCAACTGTGAACCTGAACAAACCATATTGCAATGCAAGGGGTGTAAATACATACATTTTTTTACATGTGGGGTAAATACTGGCTACTTTTGCATGTAGCCCACAAATACTGCACAGCTTTATTACTCTACAATTTAGATGTCAGTTTGGTAATACTCCTCCCAAATCTAAATCTCTCTGCACATTTTAAATCTGCCCCACCAGCAGTGCAACATGGTTTCACCTAGATGATCAGTTGAGAGAGATCTCTCTCTCTCTATTCCCAAGTCTGAATCGGCCCCAAGTGTGCTTCATAAATGTGCTACTGTAGCTATCTGAGCCAGAAGACAAACTAGTACTTTTCACAGTTGTTCTTGTAGCATCCCCTAGTGGTGCAAAAATGTATTGCAAGCTACATTAGCTCAAGAGTAATGCTCTATTAAGATGTACACTTTGGAGTAAAACGAGTTTTGCACTTAATAGTACGGCTGTTTTAAATTCTGCCTGCATAAATGCTGGTAATTGGTGGATTTGATAAGTTGCTGTTTAGTAAATAAACCTTTACGGTGCATACACACGTAACGATTTAGTAAATTAACTATTTTCATTCATTTTTTCAAGGGAAAAAATAGTTTACTAAAATCGTTCATTTACTAAATGTAATGAACGATTTTTTTGAACTACAAACGATTTTTGCATATTCCCTTACTGAAAATCGTTGAGTTGATCAGTCTGACTGAACTACAAACGTGAACGCGCATGAACGATAATCATTCATAGTTTTAGTTTTAACGATATCGTTATCGTTGTGTGTGTGTGTGTGTATGCACCTTAAGGTGTATTTGTGCATCAACCTTGTATTAGGGGCCTGAGTCAGAGATGGACGCTAATGCAATCGCAGCTGCGATTTTGCACGGAACGCAGCTGCGAAAATATGCTAATGAATACCAAGGCATAAAGACGCCCACTGCTGCCTTCTCACATGTGTATGATGTCGCTTACCTGCGTAAATATCGGTAACATCGACGCACATCAAGCTGCCATCTTTCCTTTGCGGCAGGTCTGATCTGCTGCAGCCTTGGCAGCTCTCCTGACACACAGAGCAGCGTAGGAGATAATTTATGCACGCCCATGTAACTGCATTCAAACGGTCAGACACGCCTGCATTTTTATGACCACTCTCCATTACCAACCCCAAATGCTGACAGTCTGTCAATCATTTTGCGATGGATTTCTCTCTGCGTCCGTAATTGCAGTGCGGTCGCTGTGCATGTGCAGTGCGGCTTATACACATGCACGATGACAAACAATAGCTCGATTTTCGTGCATATACGCCATTGTGTCCACCTCTGAATAAGACCCTATGTTCATTATATGTTCATTATTTTCTGTATTTCCTACAAATCTAAATCTCTGATTAATGTTTATGGATTCTGTATTTTCTGCAAATCTGGACCTCTGTATTATGTTCATGATTTCTGTAAAACGCCTTGAGAAAAGCACTATATAAAATTATTATTATTAATAAATCTCTTAGAAAAAAATATGTTAAACCAAAGTGTACAACAGGTTCCCAGCAATATTTAAATTTTTCTCTTTGGGGACTATTCATCATCGGGGGTCAGCTGCTCCGAAAAGTAGATGTCCGCCCATAGGAAGGAGCAGGACACTGAGAACCAATGTCATCTAAAGATAAAGTTGGTTCCTGCAAGCAAACTCCGAAAACTTTTTGGAGTATGCTGGTTACTTTTGGAGTTTGCTGGTTACTAGGCAGCTCCATCTGCTCCATCTGGCCCTAATAAGGAATAGGCCCAAAACTAAAAATGTAACAGTCCCATGACGCCTTTATGCTTTACAGGCAAGTGACTATACTGTGATTTTGAGGTTAGGCTTTGCCACATCTCAGCAGTTTAGTTGCAAAATAATAATTGAAATACAATATACAGAGATACTGTACTGCTGCAGAACAACGGAAAGCACTAATGCTTAAAAAGCAAGTAAAGACAGTCTTTGTCATCACTATAGTTTAAAGATTGTGCGTTACTGAGCTGAATAATGTATATAAATTAACATAATTAATTCCCGACGGAACGCCTGCCATTTGGAGTGATGTCAGTGGTGAGCTTCCGGCTCTATTAAGAGCCAGAAGCTCACTGGGGCTTGCAGGAATCAGACCCTACTGCAAGGGTCTCGTCGCAAGCCCCGATGGTCGAGACCATTGTGACCATCACCTGGCCGCTCACAATAGCTGTGGGTGGTCACCCACAGCTATGCGAGTGGCACGGAGGCCGCACCAAAAAAAAAAAAAAACGCCCCGAGTCAGGGCGAGCACTCTTTCAGAGCGTCCGGCTCTGAATCAGGCCCACTGTCTCTACCCCATAGCACCTGCATGTGGCTTGCAGGGTGCCTGGAATATAGCACCTGCATGTGGCTTGCAGGGTGCCTGAAATGGCACCATGCAGCCAGTAGTGCTACTATCTATTGTAACAAGGGTATAGAAATGAAGACTCCAGACAGGCAGGTACTTGGTAAAGCAGTGTCTTTTTAATGGTAGAAGACACTGCATCTTAGCATACGTGAGGTTAGGCCTGGACACACACAGGCACATAACAGAAAATAAGCAAACATCATAAAAGTAAATGTCTCAGCACTCCTTGTGCTAATCAGTCATCAGTAGCTTGCAGCCACAGTTGGCCATGCTCTCAAAACTGGCACTACAACACTTTGTCCCTAGAACCAGAATGCTAATCAGCATCAGGGCCAGGAGCAACAGGTGAGACCCTGGCATGTCCCTAGAACCTGGCTGCTAATCAGCATCAGGGCCAGGAGCAACAGGTGAGACCCTGGCATGTCCCTAGAACCTGACTGCTAATCAGCATCAGGGCCAGGAGCAACAGGTGAGACCCTGGCATGTCCCTAGAACCAGGATGCTAATCAGCATCAGGGCCAGGAGCAACAGGTGAGACCCTGGCATGTCCCTAGAACCTGGCTGCTAATCAGCATCAGGGCCAGGAGCAACAGGTGTGAGAGTTTCAAACCTTTCCTGTGCTCCAATGATTATTCCAGCTGGGCCTGTGTAAATGTGAAAACCTGGAATTCCACACCTCCACTGCTAATGCAGTACGCACAGGTTTCACTCCAGCCTCTCTTGGGGAGGGAGCAGATTCCACCAGAATGTGGGCAATTCAGGTGAGGGACAACCCCTCCCGCCACACTATCTATAGATTAGATACATACATATGATACACATATTATGTGAATGAGTTATCAGTTACTCTCCATAACTATATGAGCAATTGGATACAACTGAGGTTGCTGCTAGTAATTACTCTGCGGGATAATGTGTCTTCCTGCTGCTCCACACACTGCTGGCTGCTTCTCTTTTGGCATTTTTACAACAAATAACTTATTGCAGTCAGGATTTGACATCTTACTGTCACCAGTAAGTAGAACAGGCACTCTGCCAACACAGTCTTTCCCAACTCTAGTGACAACATTACTACCGATAGGGGACCACCCTGAAACTCATTGTGAAGGAAGGGAACAAAATGAACACTCTGCCACTCAATGATTACCCACACTGTAGAACTAATTTTGTCTGGAACTGGTAATGTGCTGTGTTTATTCTTGCTCCAAGCTATATTAAAAAAATAAAAAGTGTCCAAATTAAACAATTCTGTTCTAAAACCCTTTATTATTTCTGTATTTGATTGAATACTCTCTAGTATCTATTTATTTTATTTAATGTAAGTTATATTAAATCGCAGTATTAAATATCCAGGGGGGACGTGATCATTATGATCGCTCTCCCCCACAGACAGAGAAGAGGAGACTGCAGCCTAGCACACAGCTGGTGCTGCTGACAGGTAAGCGGAAGGGGCGACCTTGTACCCAGGCTCCAGCTGGGCCCCTTTAACAAGCCCGGGCCATTGGTACCAAACCCCGAGCCCCCACCCCCACACCCCCCCCTCGGCGCCCCTGTTCGTATGAGGCAGACTATACAGTAGTGTGTTAAGTTCTAATTATACCCACTTCATGGGCTGGCCACACTTGCTCTAAAATAAATCATTTGGAAACTCTGTATATCCTGCATTAACCCCTACATACCCTCTAATTATCTACTAATTGACTTTAGCATTTTTCCTAGTGAAATAAAGGAGGAGGGTGTTGGGAAGGGAAATGTGGGTTGACAAATACTAGTTTAAGGAGTTTTCACTGACAAAACCTATGGACATATAGCCCTTGAAATGGCCCTACTCAGGGATTCTATTGTAGCGAAGTTAGGGAATACAACTGTTATGCTGCCGAAACAATGGTCCTGAATAAGATATGTACTCGTTCTGCACATGTGGAGAGTCCTGCATCTTAGCACATACTGCGCCATTTGGGGGCAAGGAGGAGGTGTTGCCGGCTTGCATTCCTGGAAACGGGGACCATGTCGCCCCTGTTTTCCAGGGGTGCCAAGGTCTGGGTCCGCGGATGGAGATTTCCTGGCCTCGAAAGCGACAGGAGACGGCCAGTCTCAGTAAGCTTCAGGTTACTCAGATGACTGATGCCAGAAACTGTATAATTGACAGGGGTGGATTTAGGAGTCAGGCTGCCCTTAGGCACAATATTTTTGGGAATGTGCTACACCCCCCCCCTCCCTTTATGAGACTCTGACCCCTCCAGCTACCGATTTGTTTTTTTTGCCATTGCTAGAGCTAAGAACCTTCTCTTCCAGGCTCTCGGATTGCACATGTCTATGCTCCCAGGCTCTCCCAAATATGGACCTAATCTTCGGGGCTCCTGGACTGCGCATGCACCCACTCCTGAGACTCCCCATAATGCATCATGGGGATGCAGTCTTTGTTCTGTGTCCAAATAGCAGCAGCTAAATTGGGGCACTGGAAAGTTCTGTTGCAGGGGGACTACTGTGCAGCCCCCAGCTAGTGGCTCCCTTAGGCACGTGCCTGGTGGGAAATCCAGCACTCGTGACCGATGGATGTGATATTGATCCGATGCTGCGTCTTATCAGAATCTTATACTGTATCTGAATCAGAACCGATGTACGCAGAGTATTACTGGCAACTTGCTTTTACAGGTCAGGTATTGGGGGTATATGGCACAATTACCACCCAGCCATCTTTTCCGTAACTCTGCTCAGTTTTCTCTGTTGACAAACTTGCAGTAAAATAAGCTTTAATGTGTGTTAGCATTAATATGCAAAACATGTATAGCGACCATAGTTGGATAGATGCATAATGTATTGTGGTCATGAAAACAAGAAAGCAGTGCGAGGTGTCACTGTATATCACATTAATAACCAGTATTAGCTTGGTATCACTATAAACATAACACTGTACACCAATGGTAAGGTGGGGATATAAGACATACTCAGCGTTGCTGTAGTTTGCACCATCCTGAAGGTGCCAAGCTCGGTCATCTAGAAATATGCATGAGAAATACACCATATAAGCTTGCAGGGATAAAAGTACTCAGCTAATCTAGATGCAGATGTGCTGAAGGGTGAGGTTGCCACAGATGCTGTAATTGGCATGTGTCCTTGAAGATCTTTGGGGAGGGTGAATGTCCCTTCTGCACCTCTCTGCTGGCGCATCACTTAGTTTCCATGGGAACGGACTGGAGCCTCCATGTCTCTCTCTCCTCCCCCCCCCCCCCCCTCTCCCTTTGCTGCTACATGGGAATTTTCCCTGAGTACTAGTTCTGTCAACGTGTGCACAGCACAGTGCAGGAGGAAAACAACACAGAACCAATTACACCACTGCACTATGATACTAATACAACCAATGTGATTCAAGTTGCAAAGAAGTATCATAACGTTTTACATATCTTTAAATAAGAAGCATTAAATGTTAGCACAAAAGACAAAACAACATTCAGAAGGACTTGTTTAAATATATATATAATAAACAAGAATACGCAAAATTGGCTGAATAAATGATTAATGAATTTAAATAGGATAATAGCTGCCTGGCTGGACATCGCCAGGCAATAGTTCCCCGATTGCTGTATGTTTATTTCTTAACATTTATTTATATAACGCGCTCATATCCTGCAGCACTTCATAGAACATATTTAGTCATTCACATATTCACTAAAGACTGATGGGGAATTGTTCTTATACAGCACAGTAAGTTTACTAATCATTATTTCATCATATGATTTACGTAATGATAAATTAAACGTAGGTTATGCCATATGGATGCTTTACTCAGAGGTTATCATTTGATAAAGATAAACAAGTATTCTATATTTTTCAGTTAGACCACTAGAGAATTTTCTCTATAGGGGGGTCTATGAAAGATAAATCATTAGTCTCATACAAGAAACTGCATAGTATTATGCATTCAAGTTGATAAATGCAAACCTGGTTCTGTCTACTGGACATTTTGAGACAAGGGGGGTACATTTATCAATAAAAATACAGCAACATCGATGTTGTTTCTGGGGCTAACTCACACATTTCCTAATACTTAAAAAAAAACAAATAAAAAATATTGTCTGTAAGTAAATGTGTGATTTAGCCCCAGGAACACAACATCGATGTTCATCGATTTTAACTGATTTAATTTGATTAAAATTGACCTTTTGTAAATATACTCCGAAGACTTATATGGAGGATAATTTTAATTTATCAAAAGTCCTGTGAAGCTGCTTCATCATTTCTCTTGAGTCTACGTACCTGGTCTCTGCTGTAACATGGCTGGATGCCTAGTCCATTTAATTCCTGAAGGATCCATTCCAGTCCTGCAAAAGAAATGGGGTTTAGACATATACTGTGACTTATGACTCTTGTCTGTGATGCTGGCAGCGTAATACACATACAGTTACTCTTCAGTAAATCACTTTAGGGACCAGGAGGTTTCTTTATTTATGGAACTCATTTGATTCAAATGCCTCATGGTTGCTCTAGGATGTTGTCTTAATAACATAGATGTGACTATTCTCTCTTTCTTCAATTTTACAGCTATTTTATAGTCGCCTTTTCTTCACAAAATTAAAGGAATATTGAACATTACTGTCTTCAATAGAGATGCCTACCCAAGTAGGGTGTCAGAGTTTAAGATGTGAGCTTTAAATAGTGGTTTGCCAAATGTTGAACTTGGGCTCTTGATTTCATTACAAGTTCTTATGTGTCAGATGATCTAAATGGAAAAAATCCTCCTGTTATGAGTTATTAGGATTGCACCAGGAAAGTATCTTCATATCATGGGAGAGATCTTGCGTCCCAGCTCTACTGATACCCGGAGACAGGCTTTATGGTGCATACACACGGGACGATTGTCAATGATAACGATATCGCTGAACGATCTCCCTGCACCTTCCCAGAGTGCTGGATGACCAATATCGATCATCCAGCACACCACCAACGAGGGGCCAACAACACGCGATCAACGATCGTGGGTCTTTATGCAACCTGGTCGATATCGACCAGGTTGGCCTGCATGCACGGGCGATGGTCGATATCGTTATCATCCATACATGCCAGCGCATTGCTGGTCGTTTGTGGGTTGTAAGGTACCAAAAAATGCACAATATGAACGATAACAATATGATTGATATAGTTATCATTCATATCGTGCATTTTTATTGTAGCATGTGTACGCACCATAATTATTAGCTAGTTTTTGGGGTGGACTTTACATATATAAAGAGCACATCACAGTGAGACTCAGGGCCTCATTCAGAAGCGGTCGGAGGATGCAAGCGGTCGCTCAGAAACTGGGCAGCCGCTTGCATCCTGACCGCCCGCCTCTGTTTCGGTCGTTAGGCTGTGGGTTAACACCCACAGCTCTAACGACCGCTAGGGTGATGGTCGCGATGGTCATTGACCATCGCGACCATCGGGGCTTACGACGAGACCCTAGGGTAGGGTCTCACTTGTCGTAAGCCCTGGAGAGCTTCTGGCTCTGTCAGAGCCGGAAGCTCTCTACTGACATCACTAGTGATGTCAGTGGGGCCTCCCCCAAACGGCAGGCGTTCCCATGGGAACGCCTCCGTTTGGGCTGCCACCCCCCCGGCTCGCCTTCCAAACGGGGCGAGCTGTCAATCAACATCGACAGCTCGCCCCCTTTGGAAAGAGACCCGCTACGACCGGCGCTGTCGGTCGTAGCGGGTCTCACGCATGCGCATGAAGGATCCGGCTCCCTCGTGCGCACTAGACAAACATCGAGGCGGCCGTGCGGTCGTAGACCGTACGGCCGCCTCTGAATGAAGGCCTCAGTGCCCACAGTACAGAATGCAGGGACAAATAAATATTCAAAATATTACATTCTCTTTATAGGTAGCAACTTTTAAACATAGTGACTGCTAAAATACGTCTTCACATTGGATGAAATCGTTTCCTTGCATTAGTGGCCAATGCATAAAAAGGGGGGAAGCTCATATTTCACAGTGCCGGGTGTGGTATAAATGATAGACAGTTAAAAGGTCACACGAATGGTCGACACATGTTTTTTTCTAACCCCAATCTAAACCCTAAACCTCCCTCCTGATGCCTAATCCTAACCTCCTGGTGCCTAAACCTAGCCATCGGGGTAGGTGCCTGACCCTAAACGTCCCTTCTAGTGCCTAAACCTAACCCTCTGGTAAGTGCCTAACACTAAATCTAACCATACAAAAAAAAAGAAAAACATGTGTCGACCAGTTGTGTATCGACCTTTTGATCATATAGACCATTTGTACCCGTCTACCTTCTTCCATATTGACCTTTTGTCCTTGTCGAACTAATGCCTGTCTAACATCTGGTGTCTATCTAGACATTGTAGACCATTTAACTATCTATGGTCCAGATACCACAGTGGCAGCCACAGTGCTAAAGGATTAGTTGAGAGATAACTGGAGTAAATGCGATAATGAACTCTGGCAAACTAATGTCCAGTTCTTCATAGCAGCCAGGTAGACCATGTAAAATCATGTTTCCCCACAGGAGAGGAACTAAAGTAGTAGAATAATGGGCACCATATTCCCCAACATTTTAGTATGAGATGATGTAATGAGTGGATAAGTTTCAATTTACCTATTCTGGAAGTCAGATGTCAGAGACTAAGGGGCCTATTCATTAAACGTAAAACTTCTCTGGAGATAATTAGCTTTAGAACTCTCATGGAGTTCTAGCTAATTATAGGTGGAATTCATCATTCTACCTCTCCATAAGTATCTATTCCGAAAAGCTGTCATTTTTGCGATGACAGCTTTTCGGGAAATAGATACTTTTCCCTGCCTACACTACCTTATCGCATCTGGAAACAGTGCTGTGCATGCGCTGTTACATCTGTAAAACCAGCGCATGCGCAGCACTGCCTACAGGTGCGTTAAGTTTTGTACCCCCCCCCACCCCCCTCCCCGACTTACCTGTCCGCGCAGCAGCCTCCGGCTCCGTCCTGCTGGTCTGTCATGTGGTTTCCCAGCAGACCACATGACAGATTACAAAAAAAAAAAAAACTTTTTTTTTTTGTCTAAAAACTTTCTTGTGCTCTGCTGGGGAGCACACATGTCCGACCAGCCTCCGGAGCCTGAGGACGGAGCAGAGCGCCGGAGGGACTCGTCGGGGGACCTGCACACGTGGATACAGGTAAGTTTCACCTGCTATTCGCCACCTCACAGTGGCGAATAGTAAATGCATCAAATTCCGAAAATTTATAATTTTCGGAATTTGATGAATACCATAATTTCCACATCCCCATACTAATGTATGGAGAGTGTGGAAATTAACGCAGGGGAACTTAGCAAGGAGATATCTGTGATATCTCCTGTGCTAAGTGGCTACATGAATACCAAAATAACGTTATTTAAGGAAAATGTCCTTAAAAACTTTATTTTAGTGTTGATGAATAGAATAGGCCCCTAAATCCTACTACTTGTACAACTGGCAGGGTTGGACTGGCCTGACAGGGGATACAGGGGTACAGGGGAAACTTCCCCTCCAGGGATCAGGTTTCAGACTTTGCACTTTAATTATTATACATATGTTGCACTATACTGCACAGGACTATGGTGTATTTTCTATAATGCATTGCTGTTATTATTATCTGGTACATTATCATGCATGCACTAGTAGTATTAAAATAAATATATTTTTAAAGTGGTCCAGACTATGTCCTCTTTAATGGTTAGCCAAGCCTTTGTGGAGGCTCACCAAGCTACCTCTGGAATGGGCCCCTATTCACTGCATTCCCCCGGTAGGCCCGTCATGCCCCAGTCCAACAGGTTAGCAAGAACTCAAGCTATGTAAACACAAAATCAAATGAGAATAGTTATTGGCAGGTTAGCAGGAGCGAGTCCAAGTACAGACAAACATCTGCCTACATTCATTCAGCTATAGCAAGCAGAAGTCTCTAATTCTATTTCATGTTTGTCCAATAGTAATAATTAGCTTAGCTATCAATCATTTAAAACCCAGTTAACCATATATTGGTCAATTAATTGCTGTATATATCACTGATTACCTTTATTATCTTAACGTTATATGGACATAGGACACATGTGGCCAGCTAAATTGTAGTTTCTTAATTTCAATGAGAACATTCATCCCAGGGGAATTAGCTGTAATGTTATAATTACCCCAACGCGTATCACAAACTAAACCCAGTCACTTTCATTAATTTATTTAGGCCAGAAAAAGCAGCTGTCTCCAACAGAGTCCTGGTTGGTTGCTCACGTGTGTTAGCCGCGTATCCACTTGCACATATAAATGAGCAATTGAGCGATTACAACACCGTAAACATTCAATCGCTCATTAATCGTTCATAAATCAGGCAGTTCAATGTCAGAAGCTACCAGCGATGCGCGCTCCTACTGGTCGTTTCCGACATCAATCATCACCTGAGGATGACGGTCAATCTGCCGATAACGACAGATTGGCCATGTTCAGGGATGAGGGAGAGTGCCTGCACTGAACGACATATCGATCAGTGCAGAAAGTACAGGGGATGAGGAAAGACTGTACGATTACGATGTTGTAATCGTACTGTCGTTCCACTATCTGCAAGAGGATACGCGGCTGTACAGTATTTGGCAACATATGATAATCTGCAGCAGGTAACATTTCAGGTCAAGAAAGAGTATACATTATTGAGCATTGGTAATGACTCAACTATAACTGACCTGTCCAAGTTTTGTGTGATCAAATGTAAGTTACATGACCCCTGAGGTTGAGCAGCACCTATCTCTACCTACCCTCTGGGAGAAAGTATTAAGGGATTAACATCCCAAAATGATCTAGGACTTTATCCTTGTCCTCAGGCCTGATTACTTCAGATAAGCGTATTTTATTGTATGTACGTTGTTTCCCGTGTGCTTGATGTTGCAATAAATGAATATAGCTTATTTTAAAAAATATTGTACTATAGGGGTTGGATGTACTTATCAGGAGAACCAGAGGTTACCTGGGGTTTAACCCATAATACATACCTGATTAGGAAGGAAAAGAACCTTATTGACAGGCTATTCATTAGTGTCCCTCTGGTACGCATATTATTAGCTTGATCTTATCCTAAGATTACAATAATTACTACTCTATTAGGCGCTTGCTCCCTCCCCCACTTGGTAAGATACATTATATTAAAGTTTCAACAATAAAGGGGCAATAAAGGACGCATGAGTAGATGTACTAAGCCTTGGAGAGAGATAGAGTGGAGACAGATAAAGTACCAACCAGATCAGCGCGTAACTGTCACTTTATAGGTTGTGTTTCAAAAATGACAGTTAGGATCTGATTGGCTGCTACTTTATCTGTCTCCACTTTAACTATCTCCACGGTAAAAGCTGGGTGCACACTAATCGATGTGTGTTCCCAGCGTTCCGATGGGCAAGGGATGCCCGACAGCCCAATATGTCGGCCCCTGCCGCATTCCGCTGCATGGGGTCATCAGCCACATCATTAGGTTGAGCTGCATGTAGGGCCGACGCGGTAGTGACGTGTAGTGACGATGCGGCTGACGACCCCATATGGGAGTGCACACAGCACAACACAGTGGGTACACACCGCAAGATTTGAACAATTTGTCATTCCAATCCATCGGAATCGGACAAATAGTTCAAAATATCGCTAAGTGTGTACCCAGCATTAGTGTATCTACCGCTATATTTGCATCCACTTTATCTCTCTCCAACGGTTAGTACATAGATCCCTAAGGACTCGTTACATCCTGGTAATTGTGCCTATATAGGAAAAATACTAAATAAGCTTATATTTCAGACCTGTGGTTTCTAGGATACCCCTTATTTAAAGTAAGTTACAATAGTTGACCAAACTGATTGTATAACCTCCTGTGTCACATTAAAAACAAAATTAGCGATTATTTCTCCTGTATTGCAGGTCCACTGTCATATTTGTCCAGAGCCCATTATTAACAGGCAGAAGGCAGTTAGACAAGGATGCTCTTCAGCTCAGCTCTGCACCTCAACCCCCATGCAATCATCAATTCTGAAACAATTAGAGATGTGTGACCTCCCCCACCCCACTACCTATTTGTGAAATCGATTTGGCAGTGATAGAAAACTCAGGCCCTGATTCAGACCCACTCGCAAGTGGGCGTACGCACGTTCGGCGTACGTAAAAAAATATTTAAATTCAAGCACTCGCTCGTATTTTCCTACGCAGCTAAAAATCCGCCCCAAACTCAGGCGACCCCTCCTCTGACTAACGAGCGTGCCAAATAGCGAGCGTACATCCCCGAAATGGCTTGAAGGGAACGCACGCACAAGTACAAACCGAAAGTGGGACTGTCAGATTCCGATTACCTGCTCGTTTTTTCTGCCTACCTCCCTCAATCGTATCATGCCAATCAATGTATCAATTAGCTTAATTGTTTTTTTTGTTTTCAACACAATGCAATAAACTTTAATCTTGTCCGTGTTTGTATTTGCTCGCAGAATACGTACGGCTGAAACCTTCGCTTTTATTGTTCAAAAGACATGTTAGCCCCAATTAAACAATTGTTCTATTTGTTTGTCTCCCCACAATTTTTCTGTGGTTCATTTCTTTATTTAAATTTGCTTACGCATGTCACTGCATCAAGCCTATCATAACTCTCAAGAGATTTGTGGCCCTGTCGAACACATGACTCATACACTAACCAATAGAATTTGTCCTGTTAATTTCCCAAATACATTAGCCAATCAAATTTTTTTGGGGTGCTTTATTAAAAATATTTTGACAAAAAAACACCATTGCCATCATGAGATCCGCCGCATTCACCAGGCGCGAACTGCTGGTGCTGACGGAGGTGATGGACAGGAGGATCACCAGTCAGCCTCCACCCATCTCCAATAGGCGCAAGCGTTCCGCATATGCGGAGGTACGTCGACGCCTGCGCTCCTTCGGCTCACGCCGACATATTGGCCAGCTGGAGCGCAGGTGGTCGGACCTGCACCGGCGGACGCCCCGCTTGCTGGCATGCTTTCGCATGCAGATTGCGGAAAGTAAGTGTTCTGGACTGTGGTTTTCAAGTTTATCTTGTGGGCCCTAACTGCGTGTGCATGTTTTCATGTCTGTCCTATTGAGTCATTGTAGTCATATCTGCATGTGCATGTTTTCATGTCTGTCCTATTGAGTCATTGTAGTCATATCTGCATGTGCATGTTTTCATGTCTGTCCTATTGAGTCATTGTAGTCATATCTGCATGTGCATGTTTTCATGTCTGTCCTATTGAGTCATTGTAGTCATATCTGCATGTGCATGTTTTCATGTCTGTCCTATTGAGTCATTGTAGTCATATCTGCATGTGCATGTTTTCATGTCTGTCCTATTGAGTCATTGTAGTCATATCTGCATGTGCATGTTTTCATGTCTGTCCTATTGAGTCATTGTAGTCATATCTGCATGTGCATGTTTTCATGTCTGTCCTATTGTTTTTTTTTTGGTTTCCTGTTGAAACTAACCACAATATTTTTGTCATTTTTTAGGGGCACAGCAAACACTACGGCGGCATCGCCACACAAGATGCCGGTCCCGGCCCCTCTCTCCAACCCCCAATTCCTCTATTACCCCTCCTCCCCAGACCCTGTGGCCGAAAATTCTGGCCTACTTCCCCTCCAGCCCAATTCCCCCTCTCCTCCATCCGTCCCTCCTCCAAATACCCCCGCCCAGGATCCCGAAAACACCTTGCCCCTCGGGTTGGGGAATGTAGCCACCTCAGAGGTGGTCCAGGGAGTGGCTTCTGGCTCTGTCGTTTTGGAGAACGGTATGTTTTTAAAGTTTATTTTGGACACCACAAACTGTTTGTATGTAATCATGTGTCGTCCCCATTTTTTTTGACTTTTTGTCGCCTTAGGGTATTTTTGGGGGTTGTCTTTACCTGTTCCTGTTGATGTCACCATACACATATCACACCTGTGTGGCTTTTTTTAGGGCCCTTGTATTTTTGCCCTTAGACATTTTGGGGTGCTGGGTTTTATCCGTGTAATGTTTTTTTGGCCCACAAGCTTGTAAGTTTTGGTTTGCTTGTTTTGTGTTTTTTTACAATGTTGCTTCATTATCGTTTTATTAATCCCCAAACTTTTGTCACCCACAGAGGAACAGAGGCGTCGGGAAGAGATCGTGAATTGTGTGGGCCGTATGCGGGAGCAGGTCACCGGGCTTATGCAGGGCCTTGACCATCTGTTGGTCCTCCTTAGGAATTAGTTTTTTTTTTTTACAAATTGTTTCTTAATAAATCTGTTTTAAATCAAGCTCTGTCTCATGCGTTTGGAGTAAATCCAAGATTCTTTACACTGGCATAAGTAGACTCTTCAAGCAAGGTTTGCCACAGAATCTCACTACAGATTGTGTGTTGTATTTTGAATGCAAACAGGCACAAGAAACACCTCCCAGTACCAATGTCATTTTCCTTTTTTGTGGTGGTCAACATGATAGTTTACACCATTTTTCAGGTTCCTATTTGGTGGCCAAACTGCTTAGGACAATCTTACGAAGGCAACTGATTGTACACGATTCCTTGTTGTGTTGGTTAGTACCCCGAAAACATATTACATTTTAGCTCCACTTGCTTCATTACTGGGTTACCCCTTAGGTAAAATTAACGTTTGGGAGTTTGTTTACACTTGCTTCTAACGTGCCCAAAAAGGAAACAAATTACACTCTCCAAATATTTATTCACAACAGAAATCAAAATACAAAGTGGTCACTCACAAACAAAACACACAGTGATAATCTGAAAAACACCACATACCAAAAACACTAAACAAACACACAACAAATCAAGAACTGGTTGACGAAGGTCCATGCCCACATGATTTCAAAAATATGGCGTTGCAATATTGGTGTCAGAATATATTCCCGAAGTTTCAACAGAAAGGTTTTTGAAGGGTAGCAGGAAGTAGTCATCGTGGGAGTGCCAAAGATTATGCAAACAAACAGAAGATGGTGCAAGAATTAATATCAAAAAAGATGTACGTTAAAAAACCGTAACACATTGGGTATACACACTGTTGTTTGATCAATAATTACCTAAAATATCGGGCCACCACATCATCGCGTATGGCCCCCCCACATACTGACCTCCGACCAACCTCGGGGGGGCCATCCTCCGGTAAGGCATCCTCTGGCTGCATTGGAACACCACTCCTTATGGCGATGTTGTGAAAGATCCCACACAGGACCACAATTTTCGAAACCATATCCGGCAAATACATGAGCTCGCCACCAGAGCGGTGGAGGCATCTGAATCGGCCTTTTAAAAGGCCAATACAGCGCTCCACCACTTGCCTGGTGGCTGTAAGTGCGGTATTAAACTCACTTTGTGGACCTGGTGTGGGAGCCAAATAAGGAGTGAGCAGCCAGGGCATGCAAGGGTATCCACTGTCTCCTGTGAAAAAGAATAGACAACATCAGGATCACTGTGTATCAAGCTTAACATTGTTATGTACTAAAGGTCTCCACTTACCCAGAAGCCACGCATCACCAGCTTGTAGGTTGGTTAATTTGTGCCATATCCCTGATTGCCGGATGACGAAGGAGTCATGTGCACTTCCTGGTAATTTTGCATTCAGGGACAGGATCTGGAGGGAGGCATTACATACCACCATTACATTCAGGGAGTGATAGTGTTTCCTGTTTCGAAATATGGCCTCCAGCCGTGCTGGAGGCTGAAGTGGTATGTGAGTACCATCCACAACCCCTATGATGTGTGGGAAGCCAGCTATTTGGTAAAAATTGGCCTTGGCCACACTAAGGGCACCCATATCCAAAGGCATTTGAATAAAATGATGGAGGTGCTTGAAAAGTGCCTCCATCACTGCCCTCAGGATCCGGGAAAAGGAGGATTGTGAGATGCCCGCCACTATTCCCACCGTTGTTTGAAACGATCCTGAGGCACAGAAATGTAACACCTCCATAAATTGCGTAAGTGGTGGTATTGCTGTAGGACTGTCAATTTGCCGCTCAAGATCACTCTCTATTAATGAGAGAGTGTCTATGATGATTTTGGGAGGAAGACGGTAGCGTCTTAAAACCTCATCATCGGGCATTCCAAAAAGGGTGACACGTGTTCGAAATATCTGGGGCCTTGCACGCCTACGATGCCTACGCCTGGGACGAGATTGAGGTTGGTCGGCTTCCGGGAGCATGGCCAGAACAATCCGCCCAAGATCAACCTGAAATGGCAAGATTGGAATGTAAGGCTTTGGACCCACCCGAAAAGAAAATTAAAAACAACTTAGCTTGATGATACCATCCATTGCTGCTTACATGCCGGGGTATTGTCATGATACGTCCAAACTGAAATTAATCACAAAAATAATTTGACAAATTTCACTCTGTGCATTTTTGTTTCTAAATTTTGTGCTAGACAAAACTTAAAATATGCGAAACACACATTTGGCAAAAGAGCAAAACGACATTGCACACAGTACATCAAAATGGGTTGAAATGTTTGCCAAAAAAGCGAAAGGGCAACCACAAAAAATTTTACAGGATTAATAAGCATTTAAAAATGCGCTAATTAGTTCGCAAATACAAGTCACAATAGTAAGTAGTAAAAATGCGCTAATTAGTTCGCAAATACAAGTCACAATAGTAAGTAGTAAAAATGCGCAAATTAGTTCGCAAATACAAGTCACTATACAAACTGAGAAAAATGCGCTAATTAGTTCACAAATACAAGATAAAAAATGGACTTACCAAGAACAAATATATGAGTCAAAAACAAAAGGTCTTTGGGTCCGAAATTAATAAAAAGCTAAAATATATGAAATTATGGATCCAAAAATTAAAAACAAGAAGAAACACAATGAGACAACAATTGAACAAAAGTTAGACTTCACAAAACTTACCAAATCAAGAAACGAGGGCAAAAAAACAAAAAAACAAAAAAGAGAACGGAAAATAAAAACGCAAATCTACCAAACAAAATAAACTCCAACCGCCAACTCCTTTATCCGCAAACAATAAACTCCAGCCAAGGTAACCTCCAACAATCCAAAAACGCCACCTCGACTCAAGACACACCAAGCCATAAATAGTGTTTCGTTTCCCGCACAAATTAAGGAGGGATCATAGGAACGCACAATCAATGATGCGGCCGCAAAATAAGGACGCATGTATAAATACGTCACGAAAACACATTAAAATTCTGGTGTATTTCTTGTTTGGACCTCAGACATGGCGACAGACCAGGGAAACAATGCCCAAGAGTCAGGCGGTAAGTCTTTCATGCATTTTGTATCAATGATTAATTTGAAACATAAGATTGGGCAAGTTGTGATTTTGTGAAATATGAATATTTACACAAATAGGTGAGGAGGATGACATGGAAGAGGCTGCTGGGCCCAGTATTCCGGCCAAAGCGGCCAAAACAAAAAGGCAGCCACATTTCACAAGAAAGGAGATGGAGGTTTTGATACAGAAGTGTGTGGACATCCTGCCACAGGCAGACAGGAATATGAGTCTAAGCCAGAAGGGGAGAATGTGGGAAGAGGTAGCCGTTGCTGTCAATAGGGTGGGTGATTATGTCCGTCTAGCCCGGGATGTCAAACGGCGGTAAGTAAACACTTGCCCCCCCTAAAAACAAACACCATTTTAAACAAAAGGATAATGGCTTCCATTTTTTCCCACAGATGGGGCGACTTCAAATATCGCCTAAAGCAAAAACTCGCGGACAGGGCTAGGCATGCAAGGGGGACAGGTGGGGGTCCCACCCCTGTGTCATTGGAGTTGACGGATTTAGAAGAGCTGGCACAGGGGTGTGTGCAGCCTGTGGAGGTGTTTGGCGTGTCCAACATGGATACGGACATGCCAGACTTTGCGGCACCTCATGTTGTCCCAGGTAAATCTTTTGATGTCACCAACTCTGAAATGTTATTGTGCCAATATGTAGATTCTAATGTGAGTCTTTTCTCTTTTTTCCTAACAGAGACACAGGCGGATGAGTCTGCTCCAGAGGGGAGCCTTGGCCGCCGAATTTCTGCTGGCTCGGCAGGGGAGGAACCAGTACATCCGGCTGAGGACCCTGCAGAAGCCAGTCCAGGGCAATCCCCCTCGCAGGCAGTGTCCCTCCTCACAGAACTCAATTTCAAATCGGATTTCCATACGGAGATTCTGCAGAGGATGGACGCCAGTCTGCTACGGGTGGCTGAGGCCCTGGAGCAAAATGCTGCGGCCAACGTGACCATTGGTCAGGCCCTGGCGGAAAATACCAGGGCCAACATCCGCATCGCCAATGCCCTGGAGCAGCTCGTTCGCCAGCACATGGTGGAGCCGACCTCCCTTCCTGCCGGAACATCAGGATCCTCCACCTCTGGCACAACATCAGCCAATCCTCCAAATGTGCCTAGCCCTGTGCCTAGTCCAGAGGCCACAACATCTGCCTCTGGACAGGCCAGCCCGATGACATCCCGGACCCGATCTGGCGCCCTCCCTCCCCCATACAAACGAGTGAAAAAACGGTGACAGCAATGGTGACTTTTCAAACAATCCTTCTGTGCTTGGCTCATATTCCTTTCTGGTCAAAACTTCCCTCTCCTTTCTTGTGAAATGTTTTTAATTTTTTGTTGTATGTTTATGTCAACAGTTATGTTGGGCCAATTTGTTTGATTTTGGGACAGATCTTTGCCAAAAAAAGATGTCCCCAAATTTTTTAATAATTTTTTTTTTGTTTGAGCAATAAATTGACACCAAAAATCTGACATTGGATTGTGAAATTATTGTACAAATGGGTTACATTTAATCCTGGACCAAAAGGCAAAAACTGGCAAAAAAAAATAAAATAAAAAAATGGGCTCTTTAAGGAACGTTTAAAAATTCATATAACGAGGCAAATTCAAGAGGCAAAAATAAAATGGTGAGAAAATTAAAACATGATGACATTATTGTTACAATAGGCCCTAACCACCAAATTGAGGGCAAAATAAACCCCCACAAATGTACGCAAATTGATTGTGTCATCCTGACATTAGCAGCTCTGATTTCCACCTGCGTACGCTTTTGTGCTATCCCAAAAAACTGATTTCAAAACACATACCAAGCCGGTTTTCAATCCAACACTAATTGCTTTTCAGCCCTCCCGCGATTAATCGCAACAACATCGTGGAGTCCCGGGACGGAGGAGAAGGCCATCACCAATGTGGTCGAGTAATCCAGACCCTAAGCTGTGCGAGCATTTTGAAGGGAAAGAGGATCATCCAGTGACGTATGAGTCAGTCCGAACACATTTTACACTCGCATCTGCTAATGTATGTACGCCCCAAAAACGCCTCGCCACGCCTGCGTTTTTCCATCTCCACCCCCGTCAACACCCAAAAACGCCCTGTTCTGTCAATCACATTTGACATGTCACTTCCTGTACGCTATTTGACGAACGAGACCAAAAAAGCTCGCAATCTGCCGTACGCACATGCGCAGTGTTACACCAACGCATGCGCGGTTATTCAACATCGGAACGCAACGAGCGTACTGCTGTTTGCGAGTGGCTCTGAATGAGGGCCTCAGTGTCCTATGCAATATAGGAATCCTTTTCCAGATGTCATAGTTACGCCAGCAATCAGTACTGTGAGTGGTTTGCTTTTAGTAACACACTCTTATAAAACCCCATACTCGCACAAACCCAGAAGAATTTAGAAGTGGCTAGTGGGGTGTGCGGCAAAGTAGGGTAGCTCAAGACATATATAGCATACTTGCCTACTTTTGAAAAGGCATTTCAGGGAGATTGTGAAAGCAACACCTATGAGTGTGGAGGTACAGTGGGTGTGTACTGCTACATCTGAGAGGTGTGTCTTAAATTTGACTTGCATCCAAATGTAAACAAGTTCGAAAGCAGTTAGTTAAGATCTACATATCACAAAATGCCTGCAGCCATAGGGATCGTTGTGCCTTATAACCAATGTAGAGAAAATATACCAACAATCCCATTTGAATGTATATATCTCTGTTTTTTATTAATATAACCGCTTCATAATTGGAGTAAGGTGCAATCAGGGAGATTGCTAGACTCTTCAGGGAAACTGCTACTATTTCAGGGAGTCACCCTGACAATGAGGGTGAGTTGGCAAGTGTGATATATAGTAGTCACTGAGTAGTCAGCATATCAGTCACTGAGTTAAGGGGGGTATCCACTAGACGATAAAGTTGAACGATTGAACGATAATGATAAAATCGTTCGATAATCGTTCAAACATCGTTTGCAAATCGTGCAGTAATTGTTTCTAACGATGTATGATGCGCGCTCCCGCTGGTCGTTTGATCGTCTCCTCCATCGACTGAACATGCTGGTCAATTTCACTTGATTGCTTACAAATAGTTTACACATCGTTCACGCTGAACGATCAAACGATGAACCACTGTCTGCCCACTATAGCTGAAAGCTCTCAATCACAGATTAAAACAACATAGTTTATTGTTAGATCTATTGCAAATTGTTCAGAGTGGAAGATCATATTTCAAGGGAAACTTCAAGGGAAAATCGTTAAGAGGTTGGACAGGGATAAAATCGTCTAGTGGATGCCCCCCATTAGTCAGTGAACCAATCAATGTGTAGCAGAGTAAATCTGTGAAAGGAGTCCTGCTCAGCTGCTTATTTCTAGAAAAGAATACCTTAAGGATTTGTGTATCAGTGTCTGTTTTCCCAGAGGTGCTTGGTCCTTCAAGTCTAGGGATGCCACCAAAGCTGTAGCTAGACTTTTTGGTGCCCTGTGCCAGAAAGAGCATTGGCGCCCCGCTCATTTTTCAAAGGGACATGATGCACCCAAAAAAGGGGAATTGTCTCATGGGGAAGAGATAGGGGCAGTCAGGAGATGCTGGGGATGAAATAAGAGAAAGTTATAAGTGAGAATGATAATAAACAGGAATTTGACAGGCCCAAACAGTGCCCCCTGCCCTGCGGTGCCCTGTGCGATGGCACCGGCCGCACTACCCTAGCTACGGCCCTGGATGCCATCTCTGTTGTGGCAATATATAAGATTGGGGGAGGGCAAATCCAGGAGACGTGGCCACACTCCCATCCAACACTCATCCCCGCCCTTGAGTTTTTAAATTTAATTTCTGCAAGTTTTAAGTTAGCACATGGCTCCTTATGTTGCTTATTATGTATTTGATAGAATAATAACAGTAACGGTATTGTAGACTGCTTTGCACTCTTTATGTCTCTCTTTTAATACATTGAACGTTGGAAAGTCTTTCTGCTGCCAGTGTTTGTTATTTTATGCCATGAGTGCTGCACCTGAAAAATTCCTATTATGTCTTGGACTGTGAAGGCACTCATGTGATCCGCATGCATCAGTGAGTCCCGTACCCAATGTTTTAAAGTAGCAGTTGATTAAAAAGGCAAAATCAACATGCGCAGTCTTGTATGGGACTTGGCAATGCCTGCAGTCAACAGGCTATTACATATACCCTAGACTATTCACTGTAGGCACTTTAGCGACTGTAAAATGAGCAGTCTCTGGTTATTACATTACATATACCCCTAAGTGTTTTAGCATACCTCCCAACTGTCCCGCATTCAGCCGGGACAGTCCAGTTTTTCTGGGACTGTCCCGCCCGTGGGCTGCAGTGTCCCGCGGTGGGGGGGGGGGGGGGGAGTTGGGGAGAGCACATACCACTGCCCTGCATAGCAGAGCAGCGGTTGTGCAGGAGGAGAACAGATGTTCTCGTTTGAACCGACTGCCTGGGAGCTGCCCAGCATCTCGGAGAGTGCTGGGCACGCCCCCAAAGTGACGAAAATGGGGGAAGCCGCGAGGCTCCGCCCCGGTTTCAATAGGCCCCACCCCTTTTACTTAAGCCACTCCCCCTTTTTGGTCGCGCGACCTGTCCCTCCTTCCAACATTGAAAAGTTGGGATGTATGGTTTTAGTGAGGCACATACTATACCATACTGCAATCGCTAAAGTGCATTATATAGGTACAGAACTGAGGGGTGTAATACTATCTGTTCTGCAAACCTAATGGAGGGCAGTAGCAAAGGTGTGATACCAGTTAGTCAAGATAGAGATGCAGCACCAGAAACATCCAGCATAGTAAGAACAACATTTTGGACAAATGATGTTTAATTTAATGTGGAGTTATTTCTATTTAAAACTTAAGTAGGATTATTCCTAGTGTGCGGGTTGAAGGTAGGGGTGAAAGTGACTAAAGGGTTTAAAATTAGTGCTTGATACTTGGTTCATGGAATAGGTAAAAGGGAATTGGGAAATAGTGACCTTTAGGGGGGAATTCAATAAGCCACAAAGGCAGCCGCACTGAGGGACTTTTTTTCGGGTCTGATTACACCAGAAAAAAATAAATAAATCAGATAAATAGTCTTTTAACGGGTAAAATAAACCTGTTAACGCATAGGTTCCCTTGAAAAAAAAAACAAACAAACAGCGTAGGGCTCCCCCTATTTAACAGTAACCAGCACCAGGCTAAACCAGCCAGGGAGATAATGCCATAGCAGCGGGTATACTCAGTGTGGGGGTCCCCCCTGCCGTCACATTAACCATCCCTAGTCAGCCCAGCGCTGGAATACCCAAAAATTCTAATTGGGTCTCCCCTCTCCCCCTGGTTTATGGTATGTTATTGTTCTTTACAGGCGGCCTACAGGTCCCAGCAAGCCTGGCACAGCATGCCGGCACTTGGAAAACCACAAGGTTAAGGGTCTGCTGGCACCTGTAGTCCGCCTGTAAAGAAAATATTAAAATAAAGACATTTAATTTTTTAAATAAAAGTTTATGGTACTTGTGTACTTTATGGACTCATTGCAGAGAGACCCCAGTGAATGTTTTAAATGGTACTTGTGTACTTTACGTACACAAGTACCGAAGTGGTCCCCACCTAAAGAAAGAAAGTTGTCCCCTCGCGGGCTCGCTACGCTTCGGGCTCGGTGGCTCACTACGCTCGCCACAAGGTTATATTCGCCCTCTATGCCCACTTGGATGGTAGGAAATGACGCTGGACACTGGGAATGATGCTGGACACTGGCTGATGACGTCAGGGTCCTCTCCATGAAGGGGATTTAGACATTACCTTGACTGATGATAATAATGAGTGTAGGACAATTGGGTTCTCTCTGCAACGAGTCCGTAAAGTACACAAGTACCAAGTTTATTATACGGCGTCTTCACCTGGGGGGCGGCGACCTTTAAGCTCTTTTGCATGACCGCCGCCTCCCCAGGGCTTCCGGCATCTTCACCTATGGGGCAGCGGTCTTTAAGCTGTTTTGCATGGCCACCGAATCCCCAGGGCTTCCAGCAACTTCTATCTTCGGGAGCTCTTGCATGCTCCTTCCCCGCTGGCGGACTGCCAGCTGCTGCCTCGTGCTGGCTCACATAAGCCAGCTAGAGAGGGCAGGGCAATGACGTGGAGAGCAGTGATTGGCTCGCGGTGGCCATGTTGAATTTCAAAAATGACGCTGAGGTGCCATTTTTGAGATTGGAACCGCTGCCAACCTCTGCAGGATGACTGGCAGGGACTGGATCCTCTCGGATCCAAACGTGCCGCCATACCAGGTATCTGCGCCGGGTCCCACTGCTGCTAATGCCCGCACCTCCGCTGTTTCCCTGCTGCATATGCCTGCTACCCACCCAGTGATAGGGATGGACATCGATGGTCGATGTTTGCCGACCATCAATGTTTTTCTTTTGACGTTAGTGTTTTGACCATTCGATGGCAGTATTCCGATGTTTGCTGCCATTGAATGGTAAGCAATTGATGGTGTTCTGATGGTGGCTTCTATTCTTTAAATTCTAAAAGCTATGCCTCCCCTGAATGCTGTGTATCTTTATCTAAAAATCTTCATGGCTCATGCTGCTGGGATCGTTGGAGGCAGTCTCTCACTGCCTCAGACGTGACCCAATTCCTCCCCTCTCTCTAGGCTACTGCTAGGTAACACAGGTCATATTGCTAGCTCTGATTGGCTCTCTGAGACAGTGAGAGCCAATCAGTGTGCAGCCCAGGCCCTGTAGCAGCAGCAGTCACTCACAGACACACACACAGACAGTCTCACACGGAGCTCAGGAGGAGGATAAAGTGACATCAGTGAATGTATACCAACTCAGAAGGCAAGCAATAATAATAATACGTACACAATACAATTAGCCACAGACAGTTGTGAGTTATAACAACCTGTTGAATTAAAATCTGCATTAGCACAGCACCCAGGCAATGACCACCATATCATCATAGTCTGTGCAGTGCTGGACTGACCTTTCCCTGAGTGACATTGAACCTCTCTGATAATATGGTTAAACTTCAGGCTAATGACTGACTGTTTCTGCGAATATAGTGAGAGAGAAATATATCGGAACCCCACCCGTAAGCCCTCATCTTGACTATTCATATAAATAGGTTTTACTATCAAATTCTTTTGATGTGATGGTTATTTCCCATCGCATTGAAAGATTCAATGGTGGAAGCACTGCCATCATTTGATGGTGGACTTCCAATGTCCATCCCTACCCAGTGATGACAGCGAATTCAGTGATGGATCCGCTGTCCAATCACATCTGCCTGACTGACAGGGGCGTGCATTCATGTAGGCTGAAAGCATGTCCCTGTCAATGAGGCATTTCTACATGTGCCCTATTTTTTCAATAGGGCTTTTACAGCCTGTAACATGGCCCTGCTCCCCGCCTCTGCACTTTTCTATTGTCAGCGAGAGGCAGCGCTCTCGCTGCTCCGACTGATTTTAACTGTAGAGATACTAGAGAATGATAGAATAATGCAAAGTAGATATTTATGACACAGAATCTGCGTTATAAATATGTACTTTGTATTATTTTACTCATTATGACTGACTGCACGTCATGCTCAGGACTGTGGGCTCCATTCAGACCCGCTCGCTAGATGCGTTTGCGCGCAGCAAAAGTATGCAAATCTGCAATCGCACAGCAAGGCATTAGCACGCCCACTATGTCTTAGTGTGCAATCGCGGTGTGTATGCAGACGCCCAGCAACCTGTCTTAAGATGCCCACTTATGCACGTCATCTCCTGGATGTGTATGCAACCATCGGTAACATTGAGTACCATCGGAAGCGATCGCATCACTTGTGGCTGACCATACCCTACCGCAAGCACTGCAAGTGATTCAGTGTGATTTTCAACCATGTGACGTGTACTATGACGTGGCCAGCAAACGGGGGCGGGGCCGGCCAGATGACACGTTTTGTAAGCGGAGTGGGGGCGGAGCCACGCGGGCGCGTCATTTTGGCCCCGCCCCCGCTACACACTGCCGATATTACAGGCAGTGTGATGCAGGGGGGCGGTGCCAAAATGACGCGAATCGCGCCACCGCCCCCCTTCGCTGCCAGGGGTTTTACAAACAATTGGGGTGGGCCAGGAGGGGTCAGCGGCAGCCTGTAGACTTGCCTGCCTTCCCGATTTTCGGGAGGCTCCCGACCAAATCGGGAGGGTAGGTATGATACAAATACTGTTGGAAATGATGTGTGTGCAGGTGTTGTTATTACAGAGTTATGTAGGTACACACCATGGGAAGTCTCAAACTATGAACAGTCCAGTTACTTAACCAGTGGTGTTGGTTTATTGCAAGATAACAGGTATAGCCATACTCACTGTCACATGTACACTGGTAATGGAGCCAAGCTTGAGCGGAACAGGGTCCTATACAGCTCATCAGCCGGTGAGTGTATGCTGCTTGCAGGTAGTGGTGCAGGATGCTGGGACAGCTTTATAACAGGTAATGGTCATGACTCTCACATGTAGCTATTTGGAAGACATCCAGACCCTCCAACATGACCTGTTCCATCAGGTACAAAATGCTCTGCTCCTGGGCTTCCCACCTAATATATGATTGCAGTCACCTATGTTAACCTAGTTAATTGATGAGAATTCTGTTTAAACACAGGTGAGAGTAATCATAAATGAAGTGGGAAGTCCAGGACCAGAGCATGGAAATGGTCATGTTGGAGGGTCTGGAAATCTGTCTTCCATTGTGACACTCTCACACAGTACTAAGATGGTTGCAGTCACATGTGCAGGAGCAGATCAAGTTGTAGGTCGTGCCGACTCTGGGTCCTAGTGCCCAGCATGTATGCACAGGAACACACTGCTTTCTAACAAAGATAATAGTGCAACACTATTTTCACATAAAAATTACACTCACAATATAATAACAAAAAATCACCATATAATTTACATATATTCCAGTCACCATTGCCCCTTAGAATAGTTACGACTGGACTGTTGTTATTAATGACCATATAGCAGGGGTTCCCAACCACGGTCCTCAAGGCACACTAACAGTCCAGGTTTTAGGGATAGCCATACTTGAGCACAAGCAACTTAATTAGTACCTCAGTTATTTTGATTAAACCATCTGTGCTTTAGCATGGATATCACCAAAACCAGGACTGTTAGTGTGCCTTGAGGACCGAGGTTGGGAATCACTGCCATATAGCAATCCCCGCATCTGTATCTCCTCAGTTCATACATTCCGTCAGATTACAACTGGGCATCCACTATACAATTTTCTGTCAGATATCTGTCCAACCTGGCTGGTTGGAATGAAAACCTGGTAATGTATGGGAGCAAATGACAATCGTCCATTTGCTCACAAACATTGGAAAATAGCCAAAAATGGTTGTTCAAATTGGTTAAAACACATGAATTTAACCAATTTGAACAATTTTTTTTGTCCTTTTTTCAGTGTTAAAAACCATATGATCGACTGTCATTTGCTCCCAAACATTACCAGGTTTTCATTCCAACCAGTCAGATTGGACAGCTGACAGAAAATTGTATAGTGGAGAGGTTCCCAATCACGGTCCTCAAGGCACCCCAAGAGTTCGGGTTTTAGATATATCCATGGTTGAGCACAGATGATTTAATTAGTACCTCAGTCAATTTGATTTAACCACCTGTGCTCAACCATAGATATCTCTAAATCATGAACTGTTGGGGAGCCTTGACGACCGCGTTTGGGAACCTCTGGTATAGTGGATGCCTAGCTTTTAACTTTTAGCAAGGAGAATCCTCTCTGCAATGTTCCCAGGTAAATGGATGTTGATACCTTTCACCTCGGCCATGGTTGAGCTGAGCTGGCCAATAACCACAACTCTGCCTACCCTCCATCACCCGTTCCACCCGGTACAAAATTAGTGATGAGCGGTTCGGATTCTGAGGAATCCGAACCGCTCCGAACAGGTGGAATCCGAGTCCACCCGAACGCAAGTTCGGGTGTTCCCGCCTGACTCGGATTCCACCTCGAGGCCGAACGTCACCCGTCCGGCATCGGATTCTCGCGAGAGCCGGGTGACGTTCGGCCTCTATAAAAAGACGCGGCGCCGGCAGTCGGCGCCATTTCACGTGTGACGCCGCGTAGTTAGGTAGTGCGCTGTCTGTGCTAGTGTTAGATAGATTAGAGTAGGCAGTGTTCTTGCCGCTGTGACTTTACTGGGCATAAGCCCTTTGTGTGTGCTCCGTGACTGGGCATAATAAGCCCACTGTGTGTATGTGTAGTGTACTCACTGTATTATACAAGCTCCGTGACAACTGACAGGGCATAGCCCACTGAGTGTATTATTATACAAGCTCCGTGACTGGGCTTAGCCCACTGAGTGTATACAAGCTCCGTGACAGGGCATAGCCCACTGAGTGTATTATACAAGCTCCGTGACAGGGCATAAGCCCACTGAGTATTATACAAGCTCCGAGACAGGGCATAGCCCACTGTGTCTATTATACAAGCTCCGTGACAGGGCATAGCCCACTGAGTGTATTATACAAGCTCCGTGACAGGGCAAAAGCCCACTGTGTCTATTATACAAGCTCCGTGACAGGGCATAAGCCCACTGTGTCTATTATACAAGCTCTGTGACAGGGCATAAGCCCAAAGAGTATTATACAAGCTCCGTGACAGGGCATAAGCCCACTGTGTCTATTATACAAGCTCCGTGACAGGGCATAAGCCCACTGAGTATTATACAAGCTCCGTGACAGGGCATAGCCCACTGTGTCTATTATACAAGCTCCGTGACAGGGCATAGCCCACTGAGTATTATACAAGCTCCGTGACAGGGCATAGCCCACTGTGTCTATTATACAAGCTCCGTGACAGGGCATAGCCCACTGAGTGTATTATACAAGCTCCGTGACAGGGCATAGCCCACTGTGTCTATTATACAAGCTCCGTGACAGGGCATAGCCCACTGTGTCTATTATACAAGCTCCGTGACAGAGCATAGCCCACTGAGTGTATTATACAAGCTCCGTGACAGGGCATAGCCCACTGAGTGTATACAAGCTCCGTGACAGGGCATAAGCCCACTGTGTCTATTATACAAGCTCCGTGACAGGGCATAAGCCCACTCTGTCTATTATACAAGCTCCGTGACAGGGCATAAGCCCACTGAGTCTATTATACAAGCTCCGTGACAGGGCATAGCCCACTGTGTCTATTATACAAGCTCCGTGACAGGGCATAGCCCACTGTGTCTATTATACAAGCTCCGTGACAGGGCATAGCCCACTGTGTCTATTATACAAGCTCCGTGACAGGGCATAGCCCACTGAGTGTATACAAGCTCCGTGACAGGGCATAGCCCACTGTGTCTATTATACAAGCTCCGTGACAGGGCATAGCCCACTGAGTGTATACAAGCTCCGTGACAGGGCATAAGCCCACTGTGTCTATTATACAAGCTCCGTGACAGGGCATAAGCCCACTGTGTCTATTATACAAGCTCCGTGACAGGGCAAAAGCCCACTGTGTCTATTATACAAGCTCTGTGACAGGGCATAAGCCCACTGAGTATTATACAAGCTCCATGACAGGGCATAGCCCACTGTGTCTATTATACAAGCTCCGTGACAGGGCATAGCCCACTGAGTGTATACAAGCTCCGTGACAGGGCATAAGCCCACTGTGTCTATTATACAAGCTCCGTGACAGGGCATAAGCCCACTGTGTCTATTATACAAGCTCCGAGACAGGGCATAAGCCCACTGAGTATTATACAAGCTCCGTGACAGGGCATAGCCCACTGTGTCTATTATACAAGCTCCGTGACAGGGCATAGCCCACTGTGTCTATTATACAAGCTCCGTGACAGGGCATAGCCCACTGAGTGTATTATACAAGCTCCGTGACAGGGCATAGCCCACTGAGTGTATACAAGCTCCGTGACAGGGCATAAGCCCACTGTGTCTATTATACAAGCTCCGTGAGGGCATAAGCCCACTGAGTCTATTATACAAGCTCCGTGACAGGGCATAGCCCACTGAGTGTATTATACAAGCTCCGTGACAGGGCATAGCCCACTGAGTGTATACAAGCTCCGTGACAGGGCATAAGCCCACTGTGTCTATTATACAAGCTCCGTGACAGGGCATAAGCCCACTGAGTCTATTATACAAGCTCCGTGACAGTGCATAGCCCACTGTGTCTATTATACAAGCTCCGTGACAGGGCATAAGCCCACTGAGTATTATACAAGCTCCGTGACAGGGCATAGCCCACTGTGTCTATTATACAAGCTCCGTGACAGGGCATAGCCCACTGTGTCTATTATACAAGCTCCGTGACAGGGCATAGCCCACTGAGTGTATTATACAAGCTCCGTGACAGGGCATAGCCCACTGAGTGTATACAAGCTCCGTGACAGGGCATAAGCCCACTGAGTCTATTATACAAGCTCCGTGACAGGGCATAGCCCACTGTGTCTATTATACAAGCTCCGTGACAGGGCATAGCCCACTGAGTCTATTATACAAGCTCCGTGACAGGGCATAGCCCACTGTGTCTATTATACAAGCTCCGTGACAGGGCATAGCCCACTGAGTGTATACAAGCTCCGTGACAGGGCATAGCCCACTGTGTCTATTATACAAGCTCCGTGACAGGGCATAGCCCACTGAGTGTATACAAGCTCCGTGACAGGGCATAAGCCCACTGTGTCTATTATACAAGCTCCGTGACAGGGTATAAGCCCACTGTGTCTATTATACAAGCTCCGTGACAGGGCAAAAGCCCACTGTGTCTATTATACAAGCTCTGTGACAGGGCATAAGCCCACTGAGTATTATACAAGCTCCATGACAGGGCATAGCCCACTGTGTCTATTATACAAGCTCCGTGACAGGGCATAGCCCACTGAGTGTATACAAGCTCCGTGACAGGGCATAAGCCCACTGTGTCTATTATACAAGCTCCGTGACAGGGCATAAGCCCACTGTGTCTATTATACAAGCTCCGTGACAGGGCATAAGCCCACTGAGTATTATACAAGCTCCGTGACAGGGCATAGCCCACTGTGTCTATTATACAAGCTCCGTGACAGGGCATAGCCCACTGAGTGTATTATACAAGCTCCGTGACAGGGCATAAGCCCACTGAGTATTATACAAGCACCGTGACAGGGCATAGCCGACTGTGTCTATTATACAAGCTCCGTGACAGGGCATAAGCCCACTGTGTCTATTATACAAGCTCCAGGGCATAGCCCACTGAGTGTATTATACAAGCTCCGTGACAGGGCATAAGCCCACTGAGTATTATACAAGCTCCGTGACAGGGCATAGCCCACTGTGTCTATTATACAAGCTCCGTGACAGGGCATAGCCCACTGAGTGTATTATACAAGCTCCGTGACAGGGTATAAACCCACTGTGTCTATTATACAAGCTCCGTGACAGGGCATAAGCCCACTGTGTCTATTATACAAGCTCTGTGACAGGGCATAAGCCCACTGAGTATTATACAAGCTCCATGACAGGGCATAGCCCACTGTGTCTATTATACAAGCTCCGTGACAGGGCATAGCCCACTGAGTGTATTATACAAGCTCCGTGACAGGGCATAAGCCCACTGTGTCTATTATACAAGCTCCGTGACAGGGCATAAGCCCACTGTGTCTATTATACAAGCTCTGTGACAGGGCATAAGCCCACTGAGTATTATACAAGCTCCATGACAGGGCATAGCCCACTGTGTCTATTATACAAGCTCCGTGACAGGGCATAGCCCACTGAGTGTATACTAGCTCCGTGACAGGGCATAAGCCCACTGTGTCTATTATACAAGCTCCGTGACAGGGCATAAGCCCACTGAGTATTATACAAGCTCCGTGACAGGGTATAGCCCACTGTGTCTATTATACAAGCTCCGTGACAGGGCATAGCCCACTGTGTCTATTATACAAGCTCCGTGACAGGGCATAGCCCACTGAGTGTATTATACAAGCTCCGTGACAGGGCATAGCCCACTGAGTGTATACAAGCTCCGTGACAGGGCATAAGCCCACTGTGTCTATTATACAAGCTCCGTGACAAGGCATAAGTTCACTGAGTCTATTATACAAGCTCCGTGACAGGGCATAGCCCACTGTGTCTATTATACAAGCTCCGTGACAGGGCATAAGCCCACTGAGTATTATACAAGCTCCGTGACAGGGCATAGCCCACTGTGTCTATTATACAAGCTTCGTGACAGGGCATAGCCCACTGTGTCTATTATACAAGCTCCGTGACAGGGCATAGCCCACTGAGTGTATTATACAAGCTCCGTGACAGGGCATAGCCCACTGAGTGTATACAAGCTCCGTGACAGGGCATAAGCCCACTGTGTCTATTATACAAGCTCCGTGACAGGGCATAAGCCCACTGTGTCTATTATACAAGCTCCGTGACAGGGCATAGCCCACTGTGTCTATTATACAAGCTCCATGACAGGGCATAGCCCACTGTGTCTATTATACAAGCTCCGTGACAGGGCATAGCCCACTGAGTGTATACAAGCTCCGTGACAGGGCATAAGCCCACTGTGTCTATTATACAAGCTCCGTGACAGGGCATAAGCCCACTGAGTATTATACAAGCTCCGTGACAGGGCATAGCCCACTGTGTCTATTATACAAGCTCCGTGACAGGGCATAGCCCACTGTGTCTATTATACAAGCTCCGTGACAGGGCATAGCCCACTGAGTGTATTATACAAGCTCCGTGACAGGGCATAGCCCACTGAGTGTATACAAGCTCCGTGACAGGGCATAAGCCCACTGTGTCTATTATACAAGCTCCGTGACAGGGCATAAGCCCACTGAGTCTATTATACAAGCTCCGTGACAGGGCATAGCCCACTGTGTCTATTATACAAGCTCCGTGACAGGGCATAAGCCCACTGAGTATTATACAAGCTCCGTGACAGGGCATAGCCCACTGTGTCTATTATACAAGCTCCGTGACAGGGCATAGCCCACTGTGTCTATTATACAAGCTCCGTGACAGGGCATAGCCCACTGAGTGTATTATACAAGCTCTGTGACAGGGCATAGCCCACTGAGTGTATACAAGCTCCGTGACAGGGCATAAGCCCACTGTGTCTATTAAACAAGCTCCGTGACAGGGCATAAGCCCACTGTGTCTATTATACAAGCTCCGTGACAGGGCATAAGCCCACTGAGTCTATTATACAAGCTCCGTGACAGGGCATAGCCCACTGTGTCTATTATACAAGCTCCGTGACAGGGCATAGCCCACTGTGTCTATTATACAAGCTCCGTGACAGGGCATAGCCCACTGTGTCTATTATACAAGCTCCGTGACAGGGCATAGCCCACTGAGTGTATACAAGCTCCGTGACAGGGCATAAGCCCACTGTGTCTATTATACAAGCTCCGTGACAGGGCATAAGCCCACTGTGTCTATTATACAAGCTCCGTGACAGGGCATAAGCCCACTGAGTCTATTATACAAGCTCCGTGACAGGGCATAGCCCACTGTGTCTATTATACAAGCTCCGTGACAGGGCATAGCCCACTGTGTCTATTATACAAGCTCCGTGACAGGGCATAGCCCACTGAGTGTATACAAGCTCCGTGACAGGGCATAAGCCCACTGTGTCTATTATACAAGCTCCGTGACAGGGCATAAGCCCACTGAGTCTATTATACAAGCTCCGTGACAGGGCATAGCCCACTGTGTCTATTATACAAGCTCCGTGACAGGGCATAGCCCACTGTGTCTATTATACAAGCTCCGTGACAGGGCATAGCCCACTGTGTCTATTATACAAGCTCCGTGACAGGGCATAGCCCACTGTGTCTATTATACAAGCTCCGTGACAGGGCATAGCCCACTGTGTCTATTATACAAGCTCCGTGACAGGGCATAGCCCACTGTGTCTATTATACAAGCTCCGTGACAGGGTATAAGCCCACTGTGTCTATTATACAAGCTCCGTGACAGGGCATAGCCCACTGTGTCTATTATACAAGCTCCGTGACAGGGCATAGCCCACTGTGTCTATTATACAAGCTCCGTGACAGGGCATAGCCCACTGAGTGTATACAAGTTCCGTGACAGGGCATAAGCCCACTGTGTCTATTATACAAGCTCCGTGACAGGGCATAAGCCCACTGTGTCTATTATACAAGCTCCGTGACAGGGCATAAGCCCACTGAGTGTATACAAGTTCCGTGACAGGGCATAAGCCCACTGTGTCTATTATACAAGCTCCGTGACAGGGCATAAGCCCACTGTGTCTATTATACAAGCTCCGTGACAGGGCATAGCCCACTGTGTCTATTATACAAGCTCCGTGACAGGGCATAAGCCCACTGTGTCTATTATACAAGCTCCGTGAAAGGGCATAGCCCACTTTGTGTATACAAGCTCCGTGACTCCAGTTCATAGTGATAAAGTAATATGGATCACGAGAATGAACCGAGAGGAGAGCAGAAACAACATGTAAATGCTAGCATTGCAGCGGCTGGAAGTCCATCACTTTCATCTAAAGCTGATGCTTAAGGGCATAGAGGCTTTAAAAACTTAGGGAACCTGAAATCAAAAAATGTAGATTTCACAGGGGTAAAGACAAAAAAAACAACCTCTAAAGACTACTACTATTGCAGAGAAACAGAAAATTGGCAACATACCATTCACCACATGTAGCGGCAAGGAAAGACTCAGGCTTTGCCCTTTATTTCTGAGTGGTGGTTCTGCAACTGTCAGTGAGGCATCTTGTGCCTCTCGTGATGATAAAAGACCTTTTCAATCAGACTATAGAAGTGTGAAAAAATTTAAAACCAATAAGGCAGTAGAACAAACTGTTTTTTGAAACACAAATGTCAGAAATCCCTGAGGAGAGTCTAAGTGGGTCCTCGAGTGGCATTTCTATGTGTAAGCCTGACCTTTCAGAGAAGCCGCCCTCCACAGTTTCTTTTCCATCTGTAGTTGTGGGGATGAGCAGTATTGCCGAGGACATAGAAATTGAGGATGCCACCGTGGAATTGCAAGAGGATGAGAAGAATATATGTGCAGCTGACGCTGGCACTAATGAGGATGTTGAGGATGAGGATATTATTTGTATAAGTCAGGCACCAGTGGAAGCAGCTCTTGGCCAAGATAAGAAGGCCATTGTCATGCCTGGGCATAGAACCAACAAATCCACATCTTTTGTGTGGAATTACTTTTACCCAAGCCCTGACAACGTTTGTCAAGCCATTTGTAGCCTCTGTGAGACCACAGTTAGTAGAGGTAGGGACGTTAAGCATCTAGGAACCTCTACGCTATTACGTCATCTGCAGCGAGCTCATGACAGGTGTTTGATAACAGAAACTACTGCAAAAAAAATAACAAGCAGTCCAGCATTAGCTAGATGCCTTCTCTCTACTAAATCCCAGCACCTGCAATCTCCGCCGACAACACCTTCCTCTTCAATATCCTCAGGAATGATCAGTGGTAGTACAACATCCAATTTGTTAGTGCTAAGTCACGGTGACTCCTCCAATTTCCAGGACACCTCAGAAGAAACTGAATCTTTGAGCGCTAGGCCTGCTGCTGCTGCTGCTGGTGGATCTTCATCCCAGAAGTGGACCAGGAAGACTACTAGTAGTATACCAAAAAAACAATTGACTGTTAAAGAATCTCTTGCAAGGGGAAGCAAGTATGACAGCTCTCACCCTGTCGCACAGCGGATCACTGACGCCATGACAGCTATGCTAATATTAGATCTGCGTCCAATATCCTCAATTAATGCAGTGGGATTTACAAAGCTTATTGAGGTCATGTGTCCCCGGTACCAAATTCCATCTCGGTTTCATTTTACCTGAAAAGCCATTCCTCGGCTGTACCAGGACGTTAAACAGAACCTAATTATTGGTCTGCAAAATGCTATTGTACCCACTGTCCACTTAACCACAGATATGTGGACAAGCGGTAGTGGACAAACTAAAGATTACATGACTGTGACGGCCCACTGGGTGGGTGAATCGCCTTCAGCAGCAGCAGTTCATTCAGAGGCAGGCAACTCTGTGCATCACCGGATTCAATAAGAGGCATACCGCTGACAACCTCTTAGAAAAACTAAGAGATGTCATAGAAACATGGCTTACCCCACTTGGACTCTCCTCAGGATTTGTGATTTCTGACAATGCTACAAATATAGTGAAAGCATTACAGCTGGGTGAATTCCAACACATCCCCTGTTTTGCTCACACAATAAACTTAGTGGTGCAGGGTTTTTTAAAAAACGACAGGGGCGTGCAGGAGATGCTGTCTGTGGCCCGAAAAATTTCGGGACATTTTCGGCATTCAGCAACAGCGTGCAGGAGATTGCAGCACCTGCAAGAGCAGTTTAATTTGCCCTGCCATCAACTGAAGAAAGAAGTGGCAACGAGGTGGAACTCAACCCTTTATATGCTTCAGCGGATGGAGGAGCAGCAAAAAGCCATCCATAGCTATACGACAAGCCATGACATTGGGAGAGGAGGGGGAATGTACCTTACCCCAGCACAGTGGAGAGTACTTTCTGTCTTGTGCAAGGTGCTCAAACCATTTGAAGTTACCACTTGTGAAGTGAGTGCTGACACTGCTAGCTTGAGTAAGGTGATTCCCCTGATTTCGCTTTTGGAAAAGCAGCTGGAGAAATTGAAGTATGAGATTAAACAAAGTAATTCCGCAAAGTATGCTGGACTGATAGATCAAGTCCTTTGTTCGCTTCGCCAGGATCCACGGGTGGCCAAGATCTTGAAATCTGATCATTATATTTTAGCAACCATTCTTGATCCTAGGTTCAAGTCATATGCTGTGTCTTTCTTTACAACTGACCCAGATCTTAAAAGAACCAAAGCGCTCCTGGTGAGCAAGTTGGCAGCTGAAGTGACACATGGCACTACGATGACGTCTCCTCCTTCGGTTTCTCCAGCAGCAGCCAGAAAAAAATGCACCTTTCCAAAAGACCCAGTGGTGATGCAGATAAATCAAGTCAACATTTTGACATCTGGTCGGGTCTAAAAGATTTGCCCAACACCAGTGACACCTCTACCGCAACTCCATCTAATACGATTACCATCCAAAGAATGGTGGAGGATTATTTTCAGGACACCGTACACATAGATATGTCACAGAGTCCCTTCGAATATTGGAAGAAAAAAAAGGCAATTTGGAGACCCTTGTATAAACTGGCTTTGCATTATTTAAGCTGCCCACCCTCCAGTGTGTACTCGGAGAGAGTTTTCAGTATAGCCGGGAACCTGGTAAGCGAACAACGAAGGAGGCTACTTCCACAAAATGTAGAAAAAATGATGTTCATTAAAATGAACTGGAAATTTCATGAGGAAAACCTTTCCCACCCATCACGTCACAGTACAGATACTTCTGTAATGGTGGATTCCAGCGGGGATGAACTGATATTGTGTGAGGAATCGGATGATGTACACACTGATGAGGGTGAGGATGGCAATGATGGTGACATCATGCCACTGTAGACCTGTTGCCTTTAGTAGATTGGAAGATTTTTTTGTGGGGGCCCAAACAAACCAAGCACTTCAGCCACAAAGTGGCAGTACCTGTCGCTGAAATGCTTCGTTTGTTAAAGTGTGCATGTCCTTTTTAAGATCCAGCATAAAGGGTGGGTGGGAGGGCCCAAGGACAATTCCATCTAGCACTACCTTTCATTTCTGCCACTGCTGTGTGGCATAGTTTCATAGATGTGCTTTAAACTGTGGTGTCTGTGCCACTGCGCCGCTGCTCTGACGCTTGGTCACCAGTCAGCTCACTGCAAGCTTTGGCCAATAATGGTGAAAACAATAATTTAAGCTGTGAGGTGGTCTAAATAGACTGTAAATGACTGGAAATTAATGTTATTTAGGAAAATAACACTCTAGGAAGAAAAAAAAGCCCAATTTATGTAATTTTAGCTTTTTTTGCCAATTTTGGCAAAAAATCCAAATCCAAAGCCAGTCACCGCAGTTTGGCAAATCCAAATCCGGACGACGAATTAGAACCAAATCCAAATCCGTCAAAAATGGTCCGGCGCACATCCCTATACAAAATGCTCTGCTCCTGGACTTCCCACCTAATTTATGATTGCAGACACGTGTGTTGAACTAGGTAATTGATGAGGCAGGTGTTTCAGCACAGGTGTCTGCAATCACGAATTACGTGGGAAGTTCAGGAGCAGAGCAATTTGTATCGGGTGGAACGGGTCATGTTGGAGGGTCAGAACTCTGTCCAAGCAGCACAAAAACTGAATAGTTACCCAAAACTAGATGATCAGCAGCTGGTTACCTTAAAGCAGTGGTTCTCAAACTCTGTCCTCAGGACCTCACACAGGTCATGTTTTCCAGGTCACCCAGCAGATGCACAGGTGTATTCATTACTAACTGACACATTTTAAAAGATCCACAGGTGGAGATAATTATTTAACTTGTGATTCAGTGAGGAGACCTGGAAAACATGCACTGTGTGGGGTCCTCAGGACAGAGTTTGAGAACCTGCTCCTTAAAGTTTCCACAATAGCTCGTTCATCTTCAGTGTCTCTATCTTCCACTGGTTTACTTTCTAAAAAGACTCTTGTGCCTGAGACACGTGTATACAAAGTGGTTTGTCTAAGGCCACTGGATTTTCTGAAAGTTTGCCACTGCCATTGTTACGTACCTCTAAACAATTATTTTTTCCCCATAAGAGTTACATTTTAAATAGTTAAATTCTGGGTTCATTATCTTTTGGAGATCAGTCTAAAGCTGGCCACACATCTAAAGATTATCTGTCCAACCAGCCAACTAGTTAATTGGTTGGAATGAAAATCTGGTAACGTATGGGAGTAACTGATGATCAGCAATTTGCTCCTAAATGCCAGAAAACAGATGAAAACGGTCGTCAGACAAGTTTGTTAAGCTGGGCATCCACTATACAATTTTCTGTCAGATATCTGTCCAATCTGGCTGGTTGGAATGAAAACCTGGTAATGTATGGGAGCAAATGACAGCCGATCATATGGTTTTAAAAACTGAAAAAAGGACAATTTTTTTTTATTAAAATTGGCTAAATTTGTGTGTTTTAACCAATTTGTCTGAACAACAATTTTTGGCTATTTTCCAGTGTTTGTGAGCAAATGGACGATTGTCATTTGCTCCCATACATTACCAGGTTTTCATTCCAACCAGCCAGATTGGACAGATATCTGACAGAAAATTGTATAGTGGATGCCCAGCTTTAAATGTTTGATCTAAACAATTTGTTCAAACAACAGTATTTGTCCATTTTCCAGCATTTGGGAGCAAACTGCTGATTGTCATTTCCTTTCATACCTTACCAGATTTTCATTCCAACCAATCAACTAGTTGGCTGGTTGGACAGATAATCTTTAGATGTGTGGCGATTTTAATAATTTCATCCAGGAAGACTGTGTTTAGGGGATGACATGCCTGCCATGGAGAGACTCCTTAATTATTCCTGTACCTTCATAGCAGTTAAACATGTCCCTACATATTTCTGTGTTTATACTTCTTGTATTTCCAGCTGGTTGACCAAAATATGGTGTCTGGTTCTCTATGGCTCACACTAAACACTGCAGCATTCCTTGTTAATGTGTCTGTAATTGCCATTATCTGCATGCAACAATGATTGAAAAGCTAATTAGTCTAATTTTTTTTTCCCATAAATCAACCCAATCCCCAAAGTGATAACACTTTACAGGTTTTCTAAATAATGACCTGAACCAGATAAATATATCAATGGACAGTGTTTTGTGTTGTAACTAGAACATGAACAAAAACCAAGTACTGTATCAATTTATAAGAAAAGTCTTTTTACGCTTCTAAATGTATGCTGGGCGTAGCATATATCTTTCACAATAATACACATTATGGCGAATGCTCACACTTAGGGGTATATTTACTAAAGTGCAGGTTTTTAGAAGTTTTACATGTTGCCCATAGCAACCAATCAGATTCTATTTAACATTTATCTAGCACCTTCTAGAAGATAATAGCTAAAATCGGATTGGTTGCTACGGGCAACATCTCCACTTCTAAAAACCTACACTGTAGTAAATATACCCCTTAGTGTTTCACACAGCAGAGTTCTCACCTAAGATTTTACAATATTGAGTGAACAGTACAATGTTTATAAAAAGCAGAGCGCTCATGTTATTGGCTCTGATTCAGAGATGTACGCTATGCCGATATTTACGCAGTTGGCCGATGTTATTTTACACCGAATGCATCTAAGTCGCATGCCAGATGCTTCCCGTGGTAACGGAGGAGTAATTAAAAAAACAAGGGCATATCGCAACTGTTTTATAGGAGTGTTGGATCCAGCGACTGTGTCTTTGTGCACAGCTTCACCGGTGTCGGCGCCGTAGTTCCATCATCCATGAAGTAGCCATAGGGTTGCACAGAAGGGCAATGATCAACTGATCTGCGACTGATTATGCAGCATTTTAAACAGATGCTGCGAAATTTACGCAGATTCTGCGACATTTTATGCAGATGCTTGGATTTGCAAAGCCGTAGGTCAGCGTCTCAATACATGAGCTACGACATTTGCTTGTTTTCGCATAGTAGATGCGTAAAAAATTGCAGCCTCGGTGGTATAAGAGTACAACTCTGAATCAGGCCCATTGTGTGATAACAAGCCTTCATTATAGGGTTACCACATTTTAATTTTACCGGACAGGGGCTATGACCAGGGTGTCACATTGAATTATTGAGATTGGGTTGCAGAGAAATTCTGGACTGCTATATTCAACATTACCAGTGGCATAAAAAGGAGATGCCATCAGAATGACAGAGAAGACAGAGTAAAACATACTATAGAATTAGACACATCTTCCTGATATCATATGCATGTGTTTATTGCCCATCTTTAAGTGGAACTGAGGGCCTGATTCAGACCCGCTCGCAAGCGGGTCGATGGTGGGGCATTGCGCATGTCCGGCGTGCACAATGCGCGTGCGCAAGCCACGGAGCGAGTGAGAAATTCACTCGTTCCGGGGCTCGCTACAAACGGGGCGGCTGTCGATGTTGACGACAACTCGCCCCGTTTTGTAGACGGGGAGGGGGGGTGGCTGGCCAAACGGAGGCGTTCCCGAAGGAACGCCTGCCGTTTGAGGGCAGCCCTACTGACATCACTCGTGATGTCAGTAGTGAGCTTCCTGCTCTATTAGAGCAGGAAGCTCACTGGGGCTACTTGCTACTGCAAGGGTCTCGTCGCAAGCCCGATGGTCGCGACCATTACCTGGCCGCTCGCAAAAGCTGTGGGTGGTCACCCACAACTTAGCAAGCGGCCAGGAGGCCGTTTTTTAAAAAAAAAAAGCAGACGCCCTGATTCAGAGCGAGCGCTCGCTTTTTGCGAGCGCCTCTGAATCAGGCCCTGAATCCATAGTGAGTGTCACAGACCACTTTAAGGGACAGACATAAGCTGGTATAAGAAAGGCATATAACAAACAACAACAAAAAAACGGGCACTATTCTGGGATGATCAACGGGTAGAATCCCCCTTTGCCCCCAGAATTATTCATGAAATACATATTTAACAGATTCTGGTACATGCTGGCATCAGGCAGTTGCTTCAGATTTGTCAGCTACATATTCATGCTACTCCTTTTTCATAACATTGAATTCATTGGAGTGAAGCATCAAACCTTGGAGAGACATTAAGCAGAGAGAGATAAAGTACTAACCTTTCAGATCCAAGCAGTCATTTTTCAAACACAGCCTTTGGCAGTTAGATGCTGATTGGTTGGTAATTATCTCTCTTCATTTTATCTCTCTTCAAGGTTTGATACATCTCCCCCATTGTCATGTTCGTGGAACCAGTGAGAGATGACAGGTGCTTTGTGGCATGAGGTGTTATCTTACTGGAAGAATCCATTAAAGGATGGGTAGACTGTGGCCATAAAGCAGGGATGGGGATAATCTGGCCCGCAAGATCATTTCATGTGGCCCGGCCCGCTGTGGCTTTCTCCCCCTCAGCAGCAGCAGAGATAGCGCAGCAGGCATTGCAGGGCTCTCTCCCTCTTAGCGGCAGCAGGCATTGCAGGGCTCTCTCCCCCTCAGCGGCAGCAAGCAGCGCAGCAGGCACTGCAGGGCTTTCTCCCCCTCAGCGGCAGCATACAGCGCAGCAGGCATTGCAGGGCTTTCTCCCCCTCAGAGGCAGCAAGCAGCGCAGCAGCCATTGCAGGGCTCTCTCCCCCTCAGCGGCAGCACAGCAGGCATTGCAAGGCCTTCTCCCCCTCGGAGGCAGCAGGCAGCGCAGCAGGCATTGCAGGGCTCTCTCCCCCTCAGCGGCAGCACAGCAGGCATTGCAAGGCCTTCTCCCCCTCAGAGGCAGCAGGCTTTGCAGGGCTCTCTCCCCCCCCAGCGGCAGCACAGCAGGCATTGCAAGGCTTTCTCCCGCTCAGAGGCAGCAGGCAGCGCAGCAGGCATTGCAGGGCTCTCTCCCCCTCAGAGGCAGCAGGCAGCACAGCAGACTTTGCAGGGCTCTCTCCCCCCCAGCGGCAGCACAGCAGGCATTGCAAGGCTTTCTCCCGCTCAGAGGCAGCAGGCAGCACAGCAGGCATTGCAGGGCTCTCTCCCCCTCAGCGGCCGCAGGCACGCAGCAGGCATTGCAGGGCTCTCTCCCCCTCAGCGGCAGTAGGCAGCATAGCAGGCTTTGCATGGCTCTCTCCCCCTCAACGGCAGCAGGCAGCATAGCAGGCTTTGCAGGGCTCTCTCCCCCTCAGCGGCAGCATAGCAGGCTTTGCAGGGCTCTCTCCCCCTCAGCAGCAGCAGGCAGCATAGCAGGCTTTGCAGGGCTCTCTCCCCCTCAACAGCAGCAGGCAGCATAGCAGGCTTTGCAAGGCTCTCTCCCCCTTAGTGGCAGCAGGCAGCATAGCAGGCTTTGCAGGGCTCTCTCCCCCTCAGCGGCAGCAGGCAGCATAGCAGGCTTTGCAGGGCTCTTTCCCCCTCAACGGCAGCAGGCAGCGCAGCGGAGCTGTGTAAAGGGCTGTCATCAGCGGGGCCACGCTGGCTACATCAGCGCTAGACTGAGAGGACTCCAGGGCTGCCCTTCCACGTTAACTGTCACACAACCATATGGACTGCCCCTCCAGACTGCCTGGTGACATACAGGCAGCCTGCATCAGCAATACCAGCTAACATCACACACCTCACCAAAGTGAAGCAGTTTGAGCCATCACATTAGCGCTGAGTTGAATTTTTGACCAAATATAGCAGGCTAATTTTTAAGTGGATAAATTTGTATGGCCCGTGAATGATGGTTTAAATATCCAAATGGCCCTTGGCAGAAAAAAGGTTCCCCACCCCTGCCATAAAGGAATACACATGGTTAGCAATAATACTCATGTAATGTTTGCCATTTACAAGATGTTCAGTTGATATTAAGAGGTCTAATGTGTGCCAGGAAAAAACATTCCACACAACACTACAAGATCGGCAGCCTGAACCATTAATAAAAGGGTGGATAAATCCATGTTGTTTGTGCCAAATTCTGACATGACCATCTGCATGTTATTGCAGACACCAAGATTTGTCAAACTGTGCAACATTTTACCATTGTTTAATGGTCCAGTTTTGGTGAACCTGTACCAACTGTAGCCATAGTTTCCTATTTTTAGCTGACGGTGATGGAACCCTGTGGTCTATTGCTACAACCCTTCTGATTCTGCATCTTATGTAGTCAGGGATTCTTTTCTGTGTACTATTGTATTGAGTTACCAATAAATCAGATAATCAGCAAACCTGACCCTGCCATACATTGACTAATACCCGCATGAAATTTTATATCTGAAAATTTTTACATCTTCTACTACCTATATGTCTAGCTCCCCACTCATGTACATTGCAATATATACTCCAATACTAGGCACTGAATACAGACTATCTTGATTCACAACCACCTAGCTTAATGTGGAGTGGATACGGGTATGTTGACAAGTATACTAGATTTTATTTGTTGTCTATAAACCATACTTGCCTACCCTCCTGATTTGGTCGGGAGCCTCCCAAAAATCGGGTGCCGCTCCCGACCTCCCGGGAAGGCAAGCAATTCTCCCGGCTGCCGCTCGCCCCTCCTATCCCCGCTGCTATAACCCCTGTAACCCCCGCAGCAGGGGGGGGGGGGGCAGTGACGCGATTCGCGTCATTTTGGCCCCGCCCCCTGTTGCACAATGCCTATTTTATCGGCATTGTGTAGCGGGGGCGGGGCCAAACTGACGTGATCGTGTGACTCTGCCCCCGCCACGCCCACAAGTGACGTCACCCGACGGCCACTCCCCCTTGTCTCGGCCACGCCCACCCCGTCCTGCCGACCTGGCTGCTCCCTCCCGGAAGGAGCAGCCAGAATGTCGGCAGGTATGCTACAAACCCACATCATCTAATTATGGTGCAGTGTTCAATATTATAAGAGACGGAGCAGTAGACCTTGCTTTTTAATTATTCTCTCTTCACATTTTCCTACCTTTTTCACAAAGTTTTGTACAGATTTAATCTATATGTATTAGTATTGAGTTTTTACCTCTTTATTTCACTGTATGTACCCCACATAATTGGATAATTTTATACCAATAGGAATAAAAGTTATGTTTTAAAATAGGAATTTCCTCTTGTGTGCGCCCATCAACTATAACCCCTAGTTCTTTCTTTTACTTTAATATTTGACATTTACAAGATGCTCAGTTGATATTAAGGGGCCTAATGTGTGCCAGGAAAAAACATTCCACACAACACTATAAGATCAGCAGCCTGAACCATTAATAAAAGGGTGGCTAAATCCATGGATACATGTTATTTATGCCAAATTCTGACATAACCATCTGCATATTGTTGCAGACACCAAGATTTGTCAAACCATGCAACATGTTTCCAATCTTTAATGGTCCAGTTTTGGTGAACCTGTGCCAACTGTAGCCGTAGTTTCCTATTTTTAGCTGACGGTAATGGAATCCTGTGGTCTTTTGCTACTATAACCCTTCTGATTCTGCCTCTTATGTACTCAGGGATTCTTTTCTGCGAACCACTGTTATAATGCATCGTTATTTGAGTTACTGTTGCATTCCTGTCAGCTTGAACCAGTCATTCTTCTCTGTCCACTCTCATTAAAAATGTTTTTTTCATAGAACTGCCGCTCACTGGATGTTTTTGTTTTGTGTCATCTCTAGATACTGTTTTGCATGAATATGTCAGTATATCAGTAGTTTCTCATATACTAGAACCAACCTGTCTGGTAACAACAATCATTTCATGGTCAGTCATTTTACCATTCTCACGTTTGGTCTGAGAAACACTTGAACCTCTTGACAATATATGTGTAACACCCTATCTGTGGTGACGGTGAAGTAGTAAAGTGTTGCTGGGCGGATTGCACCTACTTGTCTTCTGGACTCCTCTTACCACGGCTGAGAGATTGAGATTTCCCCCACAACCCAATACAGTAACCAGACAATAGGTAAAGGAATATTGGCTTTATCATGCTGGATCACCTCGTCACTAGGACTACCTTCAATAAATATTGGAGCATGCAATAATGATACAATACAGAATATACCTAAATATATTTCTTTGCAAGTGCGTCAATTCACTTAGGCTCCCTTTCTGGCACCAAATATTACTACCATCAGAGCAGTCACAAAGGAGGTTTTAGGTAAAGCTATCATTAGTTTAAAACATGTGCCTAATGCCTATCTATAACTGGATATATAGTAATAAGCTTAACCACTGCAACCTGCTGCACTTATAAAGTTTACACTATAAACTCAGTAAGGAGTACAATATCCCGGGAAAAGTCCAGTGCTCACGGTCCCTTATCTTCACTGTACAGGATATCGTCAGTGCACATGTATTTAGAGAAAATATTGAACATTACGGTGTATGGATAACCAAAGAGGCATCACTGTCCCTGGCACTGTGGCACCTATAAAGGTTACTACTGGCCACTATTACTATAATATGCTGTTGTCCTCCTTAGTCGCACAGGGGTAGGATGGGACTCAATGTTTTAATGTCACAAACCGTGCTAGAGACCTCCGTCAGATACCCCTGCATCTTCCCATGCGCTGGTGTCATCACGGCTTGCTGAGTCGCCAGCCGCTGCTTTCAGGGGAATCCAGAGTGGGGCCTATGCCAGAAGGTGGTTCCTTGTATCCCCACTGTTGCTTAGCTGTTCCTGCTGCCTCTCCATGCACTTCCTGTGCTTCTCTATGCCAGACATCCGGATCATGGGCCCGGGCCATCTTGGATCAGGTCAGGTGATCCAACCCCATCCAGTCAGCAGCGCTCTCCAGTGACTCCAGCCAGAGCCGGATTTAGACCTCATGGGGCCCTTGGCAAGATACCGGTTTGGGGCCCACCACCCTCAAACAATCCTGTGCATATATTACAGTACATTTCGCTGGAGCAAGATAAACACACCAAATTATATACTATACACACATCATCGTTTTTTACACACACACATGTATATATATATATATATATATATATATATATATATATACATACCAAATCCAAATGACAGACACTCAGAACAAAAGAAAACAGCCTGCTCCGGTGCCAGTCCCACGAAGTGTATACAATTCAAATTATTGGACGGTACTGCAAGTCTGAGCAACCCCAACAATAATGTAGGTCAATAAGACTGTCTCTATTTATTATTGTTGGGGTTGCTCAGACTCGGAGTGCCGTCCATTAATTTGCATTGTATATATACATACATATACATATGTTTAATTTGCTCCATTGACATTACTGTAACATAGGCAGTTCTTACAGTAGGTGTAATCAAATACACACTGGAAACACTAATTTTAAAAACATGTGAGCAAGGCAAAACATCAAATATGACATAAATTAATACTACTAATAGTGCATACACACAGGACGATCGTCAGCGATAATGATATCGCTGAACAATCTCCCTGCACCTTCCCAATGTGCTGGATGATCGCTGTCAATCATCCAGTACACCACCAACCCACCAACGACGGGCCAGCAACCCACGGGTCCCTATAGTAACCGGGGTCGATATAGTGTTCTGCGGGGCATAAACAGAGGTAGCCGGGTGTAAAGGGAAACAAACAGAGGTAGATGGGAGGAATGGAGGACAAACAGAGGGAGAAGGGAGGAAAGAGGAAGAACATGGAGAAGGAAAGGGGGACTAACAGAGGTAGACTCAGGGAATATATACCCACATATATATATATATTTATATAGATATTGTGTGTGTGTATATATATATATATATATATACACACATACAGTATATATATATATATATATATATATACACACACACGCAATATATATAAACACTATTAAAATTGTTTTTCACTTACCCAGTGTCATCTCTGTGTCTTAGCTGGGCCATCATGTTGCTGCACCTGGCAGAACACCTGTGGTAGGAGCCGGGGGATTTTGCTCTTTTGAGGAGGGGGGGGGAGGGGACAGATGCTTGGAGCCGACGGAGGCTGCTTGCCATACAGCAGAGGGGGGAGAGGGTAAAGGCAAATGGACGGAGCCGGAGTAAGACTGTGGGGGAGGTGGTCGGATGCAGAGGAGGCTGATTACCATACTGCGGAGGGGGTCAGGCAAGAGGACGGAGCTGGAGTACAGTGCTTGCTTCACTGAGAGTGGAGTGGGGGAGGTGGTCTGATGCGCGGACCCGAAGGAGGCTGCTTGCCGTGCGGAGGAGGGGTAATGGAGGAGGAAGATAGTTGCACTCAGCGTGTGGCAGACTGACTGCGGAAGGGGGTGGCTGGCTTATGGGGATTGGTTGGAAGGGCCGGGGACGCTGGCTATGCTACACAGGGGGAGGCGCGCGGAGGAAACTGCAGAGGAGAGAGGTGTGAATACACCACACAAGTTGACACTGACTGTAGGAGCTGTGCTGGTTCTTCCTCCCCCCGCACAGTAAGAGCAGGGCCCCGTTCCATGCTGCTGCTGTGTGTCCTCTCTCCAGCCCCGTGCCAGCAACAGCAGTTCACTTCAGGGCCGGATTTGGAGAGGTGGGTGCCCTGCAACGGGCCCCTTGGAACCTGACGGGCCCTAGGCGGGCGCCTAGGTTCCCTTATTGTAAATCCGGCCCTGACTCCAGCCAATCACCATCCAACCAGGGGTATAAAAGCCCTTCCCTGACTGTCTCATTGCCAGTACAATGGTGCTCTTGCTCTAGCCAGACCTATGCTTCTGAACCCTGCTGGTTCCAGTTCACCTGTGACTCTGTTCCTGTGTACTCCAGCCCAATCCAGCACACTCCATCCCGGAGTTCTATTCCAAGTGCTCATCCAATCCAGCACACTCCATCCCGGAGTTCTGTTCCAAGTGCTCACCCAATCCAGCACACTCCATCCTGGAGTTCTATTCCAAGTGCTCACCCAATCCAGCACACTCCATCCCGGAGTTCTATTCAAAGTGCTTCCCCTATCCTGCATACTCCATTCAGGAGATATATTCTACTCTGCTACAGTATTCAACTCAGTTTTCAACTCATCTACAAGTTCTACAGTATTTTACCCTGCAATTCTACAAAGTACTCCCTGAACCTCAGAGACTTTTGTGTTTGTTTTACGTATCTGCAGTTGTGCACCAAGGACTTTATTTACCATCACTCAGTTAGTCCTCTTTCATCTGTATGTTAAAGAATTACATTAAACCATCTAAATTCAAACTCCCTTCTGGTCCAGGTGTCTCTGTCACTCAACCCAGCTCGGGTCCACCCCTACCAATTTCCCAGCTCGTGACAGTTTGTACTAGCCACATGGATTCGTCTGGTACTCAGAGCCCTGGGCCAGGATCTATCCAGGATCTACTAAATCGCCTAGGTAGACAGGAGTCTGCACAAGTGCAGCTGATGCAATATATTCATGATATATCTACTCGTCTGGATAATGTACAAGCTCTGCTTTCAGGAATTTCTAGAGCGGATCTCCAGTCCAGTAATTCTACTCCTGCAACCACTCCCACAGTCGTCTCGTCCTCAGCTACCTCTTCCAAATAAATTTGATGGGAACCCAAAGCTCTGTCGAGGTTTTTTAAATCAATGCGAGATTCATTTCGAGCTACAGGCTACTAGCTTCCCTACTTCCAGGACTCGAGTAGCATACATCATATCACTCCTGAACGGTCAAGCTCTGGACTGGGTCTCTCCTCTCTGGGAGAAAGCTGACCCAATTCTTTCCAACTATACTGAGTTTGTGACCACCTTTCGAAGAATCTTTGATGAACCGGGTAGAACGACTTCTGCCTCTAACAATGTTTTACGTCTCTGTCAAGGAAGCAGGACGGTCAGCCAATATGTGATTCTATTTCACACAATAGCTTCCGAGCTAACCTGGAATGAGGATGCCTTAGTTGCAGCCTTTTGGAACGGATTATCAGAAAGGATTAAGGATGACCTAGCCTCCCGTGAATTGCCCTCATCATTGGACGCCCTGATTTCTTTATGTAATAAAGTTGACCTGCGTCATAGAGAGCGAGCCATGCAAAGAAATCGGTTCGACCGCACTAAAGGTCGTTCTGTTCCTCGAGCTACGTCACTCTCTACTCCCCCTGATGAGCCTATGCAAGTAAATCGTTCCTGACTCTCTGCTGAAGAACGTCAAAGGAGACGACTGGAAAATCTTTGCCTGTACTGTGCTTCCTCGCACCACTACCTTAAGTCTTGTCCATCCCGTCTGGGAAATGCCCCCTCCTAACCTATGACAGAGGGGTTAGGTTAGGAGAATCTATGGAATCACACAAGGAAACCGATCCTACTCTCATTGCCTTGTTGGAAGTGAACCAAGTCTACCTAAGTGTTCTCGCCTTGCTTGACTCAGGAGTAGCTGGGAATTTCCTCACTTCGGACTTCGTTAACAGACATCGCATATCCACCGAGTGGCTACCTCAACCAGTGTCATTAACTGCTATAGACGGTAGTCGAATCATCGGTGGGAGAATTACACATCGCACCCAACCTTTGAAGCTCAAAGTTGGGGCGCTTCACGTGGAAACCTTATCTTTCCTTGTCATTCCTAAAGCCTCTCATGAAATGATCCTGGGCCTCCCATGGCTTCAAAGATATAATCCCCGTATCGATTGGACGTCCTTGCAGATTGTCTCCTGGAGTCCATTTTGTTTTCAGAACTGTCTTCCTCAAATAGTTCCTATACGAAACTCCTGTGTGAAATCTCTAGAAGACCTTCCTGAGATTTATCAAGACTTCTCTGACGTCTTCAGTAAACAAGGAGCTGACACCCTTCCTCCTCATCGTGAATGGGACTGTCCTATAGATTTAATTCCAGGGAAAACTCCACCGCGTGGACGAGTTTATCCTCTCTCGTTACCTGAGACCCAGTCCATGTCCGAGTATATAACAGAAAACTTGGAGACAGGGCTTATTCGCCCCTCCAGCTCGCCCGCAGGAGCAGGTTTCTTTTTCGTGAAGAAAAAGATGGTGGCCTCTGTCCCTGCATCGACTATCGTGGACTTAACAATATTACCATCAAGAACCGTTATCCGCTTCCACTCAATACAGAACTGTTCGACAGAGTGAAGGGTGCTTCTGTTTTCACCAAGCTTGACCTAAGGGGTGCGTATAATCTGATCCATATACATGAAGGAGATGAATGGAAGACTGCTTTTAACACCAGGGACGGGCACTATGAATATCTAGTGATGCCCTTCGGCCTCAGCAATGCCCCGGCAGTCTTCCAACACTTTGTAAACAAGATTTTCCTGAGATCTTCTATATAAGTCAGTCGTAGTATACTTGGATGACATTTTAATCTTCTCTCAAGATCTTCAGTCACATCGCTCCCAAGTCAAAGAAGTTCTGCTTCGTCTAAGAAAAAATCTGCTCTTTTGTAAACTCGAGAAGTGCACATTTGAGACCACAACAATTCCCTTCCTACGATATATCATCTCGGGAACCGGTCTACAAATGGATCCACAGAAGCTGCAAGCCGTTCTTGACTGGTCTCTACCTACTACATTGAAATCCATTCAGCGGTTCCTAGCATTTACCAACTACTACCGCAAGTTCATCAAGGGATTCTCTTTGCTGGTTGCTCCCATTACAGTTCTCACTCGTAAAGGTGCTAACCGCAGTGTTTGGTCTCCAGAGGCTACTTTGGCTTTCCACCACCCTTCATCTCCGCACCAGTTTTAAGACAGCCTGACGTAACCCGTTCTTTCGTCCTTGAAGTAGATGCCTCTATGGAAGGGGTGGGAGCTGTTCTCTCTCAATGATCTGATGATGGCAAGCTACACCCCTGCTGTTTCTTCTCTCGAAGATTCCTACTGGCAGAAAGGAATTATCCCATCGGAGACCAAGAACTCCTGGCAATTAAGCTAGCACTGGAAGAGTGGCATTACTTGTTAGAAGGAGCCTCGTTTCCCATTTCAGTTTTTACTGACCATAAGAATTTGCTCTATTTACAGACTGCCAGATGTCTAAATTCCAGACAGGCCAGATGGGCGCTGTTTTTCTCCCGATTTTACTTTAAACTCTCCTATCATACTGGTCCTCAGAATACAAAGGCTGATGCCTTGTCCCGCTCCCTGGATTCTAAACAAGAGGTCAAGCAGGAACCTCCTCCTCCAATTCTGCATCCCACGTCCTTTGCCTCTGCCAGGCTCACGCCAGATCCTCCTTGGGGAAAGACCTTCGTAGTCGCGGATCTTCATAAGAAGCTGTTACATTGGGCCCAAGGTTCACGATTTTCTGGACATACTGGCGTTGAGAAGACTGTCGAATTCATTCAACGCTCTTATTGGTGGCCTAGGTTGAGAACCGATGTCAAAGACTTTGTTGCTTCCTGCATCAAATGTGCTCAACATAAAATTTCTAGGAAAACATCTCCTGGTCTACTGCATCCGTTGATCATTCCTCAACAGCTCTGGTCCCATTTATCCATGGACTTTATTACGGACTTGCCTCCATCTCAAGGCCATACCTTATGGGTAGTTGTCGACAGATTCTCCAAGATGGCTCATTTTGTGCCGTTAACAGGTCTGTCTTCTGCGTCCCAGCTTGCACAATTCTTCATTAAGGAGATCTTCCATTTACACAGCCTTCCTCAAGATATCATCTCCGACAAAGGAGTCCAATATGTGGCCAAGTTTTGGAGATCCTTGTGCTCAGCTCTGCAGGTAAAACTTAAATATTCCACGGCCTATCACCCTCAGACAAATGGGCAAATGGAGAGGGTGAACCAAGACCATGAGCAGTGTTCGTCTTGTCTTCTCAAGATGACTGGTTGGAGCTGCTTCCTTGGGCCGAGTTTGCTCACAATGATCGCTATCATACCTCCACTGAGAATACACCCTTTATACTGTGTATGGTCAACATCCTCGCCTACCCGAGTTCCCATTGGTTCCGACTATTGATGTACCAGCTCTTCAGCATCTGACGGCTATTTGGGAGAAGGTCCATTCCTCATTGTCGAAAGCCTCCATACGCTACAAAAAATGTGCTGATCGTAAGAGACGAGCCGCTCCAAAGTTCCAACCTAGAGACAAGGTATGGTTATCTACCCGAAACCTTAGACTTCGTATTCCATCCATGAAGTTCGTTCCACGATTCATCGGTCCGTTCTCTGTGGAAAAGGTCATTAACCCAGTGGCGGTTAAGCTAAAATTACCTCCTGTTTTACAAATCCCTAACTCATTCCACGTATCGCTCCTAAAACCTCTGGTCTTGAATCAATTCAAAGAACTCTCCCTAAGACACCTAGTGTTCACACTCAGCATGGTCAAGAATTCGAGATTCAGAAGGTCCTGGATTCCCGCTGCCGTTATGGACGACTTCAATACCTTATTGACTGGAAGGGCTATGGTCCAAAAGAGAGAACTTGGATCTTTGCTACTGATGTTCATGCTCCTGTTCTTCCAAAAGCGTTCCACGTCAAGTTTCCTCACAAGCCTAGAAAGTGTCCGGAGTCCATTTCTAAAAGGGGGGGTACTGTCACAAACCGTGCTAGAGACCTCCATCAGAGACCCCTGCATCTTCCCATGTGCTGGTGTCATCGTGGCTTGCTGAGTCGCCGGCTGCTGCTTTCAGGGGAATCCAGAGTGGGGCCTGTGCCAGGAGGTGGTTCCTTGCATCCCCTAGCTGTTCCTGCTGCCTCTCCATGCACTTCCTGTGCTTCTGCATGCCAGACATCCGGATCATGGGCGCGGCCATCTTGGATCAGGTCAGGTGATCCAACCCCATCCAGTCAGCAGTGCTCTCCAGTGACTCCAGCCAATCACCATCCGGCCAGGGGTATAAAAGCCCTTCCCTGACTCTGTCTCATTGCCAGTACAATAGTGCTCTTGCTCTAGCCAGACCTATGCTTCTGAGCCCTGCTGTTTCCAGTTCACCTGTGACTCTGTTCCTGTGTACTCCAGCTGGGAGTACTCCTGCCCAATCCAGCACACTCCATACCGGAGTTCTATACCAAGTGTTTTCCCAATCCAGCACACTCCATCCTGGAGTTCTATTCCAAGTGCTCACCCAATCCAGCACACTCCATCCTGGAGTTCTATTCCAAGTGCTTCCCCAATCCTGCATACTCCATCCAGGAGATATATTCTACTCTGCTACAGTATTCAACTCAGTATTCAACTCATCTACAAGTTCTACAGTATTTTACCCTGTAATTCTCCACAGTACCCCCTGAACCTCAGAGACTTTTGTGTTTGTTTTAAGTATCTGCAGTTGTGCACTGAGGACTTTATTTACCATCAGTTAGTCTTCTTTCATCTGTATGTTAAAGAATTACATTAAACCATCTAAATTCAAACTCCTTTCTGGTCCAGGTGTTTCTGTCACTCAACCCAGCTCTGGTCCACCCCAATTTCCCAGCTCGTGACATTTAATTCCTGAGGTAACTGTCGCTGTAAGTATGCTAGGATCTTTTTGCTGCTCTGGAATAACTGTCAGTGATGCTGCAGACTCCAGTCACTTATGGATGCTGTGCACTGACTGGTCTCAGGCTGCAGACTCCAGTCACTTATATGGCTATGTGCTGACTGCACTCAGTGTTTTGTGTGGTACTTTTCACTCACCCCACATCTGAATCACAACAGGACTGCAGCATCGATCTCAAGCTGGCCCTAGTACCTTCTCTGCCGGCAGCCATCTTGTGCCGGGTCCTGTTCTCCGATCGTTACCTCACCATGCACCCACCAACTGCTCCTAGCTTTGCAACTGGCACTTGCCTGACGCTGGAAATGTGACCTGCTCCCCACCTCCTGAGCAGCTGCAGAGACTGCTGGGAAATGTCAGCACAGTCTCAGGCATAATACCCTGCATAGTGGGGTATTACACATGCATATATGCTTTTATGCACTGACATAGGCGAAACTAGACATTTGGTAATGGGTGGTCCCACTTCCAACCCCTTACCAGAACTTATGTTACCTAGGAAGTTTGGCACTGTGTTTTGTGATCCTTATTTAGCCAGCAAAGATTTCTAATGTTATTCCTATTAGTGTTCATGCCAGACTGGGGATAGGGCAGGGAGGGGGGCGTGGATGACTGGGAGGGGGTGTGTCCTTATGACACGCCCCCAATTAGTCACTGTTGAGGACAGGGAAACAGGTGGAGTTACAAGGAGGGTGTAGGCAGAGCACTGAGGTGGAGTTACAAGTACGGTGTAGGCAGAGCATTGAGGTGAAGTTACGAGGAGGGTGAGGTTAGGGACACTGAGGTGAAGTTACAGGGAGAATGTAGAGACACTGAGTGGGAGTTACAAGGAGGGTGAGGGTAGGGACACTGTGGGAGTTACAAGGAAGGTGAAGGTAGGGACACTGAGGGGGAGTTACAAGGATGGTGAAGGTAGGGACACTGAGGGAGAGTTACAAGGATGGTGAAGGTAGGGACACTGAGGGAGAGTTGCAAAGAGGGTGAAGGTAGGGACACTGAGGGGGAGTTACAAGTAGGGTGAAGGTAGGGACACTGAGGGAGAGTTACAAGGAGGGTGAAGGTAGGGACACTGAGTGGGAGTTACAAGGAGGGTGAAGGTAGGGACACTGAGGGGGAGTTACAAGGAGGGTGAAGGTAGGGACACTGAGGGGGAGTTACAAGGATGGTGAAGGTAGGGACACTGAGGGAGAGTTACAAGGATGGTGAAGGTAGGGACACTGAGGGAGAGTTGCAAAGAGGGTGAAGGTAGGGACACTGAGGGGGAGTTACAAGTAGGGTAAGGATAGGGACACTGAGGGAGAGTTACAAGGAGGGTGAGGATAGGGACACTGTGGGGGACTTACATGGAGGCAGAAGGCAGAGGCACTGAGGTGAATTTACTATGAGGGTGAGGGTAGGGACACTGAGGTGAAGTTACAAGGAGGATGAGGGTAGGGACACTGAGGTGAAGGTACAGGAAGGGAGAGTGCAGAGACACTGAGGGAAAGTTACAAGGAGGGTGAGGATAGGGACACTGTGGGGGCTTACAGGGAAAGTGAGGGCAGGGACACTGAGGGGTACCTACAGGAAGGGTGAAGGCAGAGGCACTGAGGTGAAGTTACAGGGAGAGTGAGGGCAGAGGAACTGAGGTGAAGTTACGAGGGTAAGTGCAGAGACACACTTAGGGGGAGTTACAAGGTGGGTGAGTATAGGGACACTGGGGGACTTACAGGGAGGGTGAGGAACTTAGGGGTACCTACAGGGAGGATGAAGGAGGAGACACTGAGGTGAATTTATAGGGAGAGTGAGGGCATGAACGCTTAGGGGGGAATTACAGGGAGGGTACTCAACCCATATATACATATATACACACTAGTCCACGGTTCTGCTGGCACTCATTCCAACATAACAACTGTGTTCAAATAACCATATGTACCACTCAACAAAAAACAGCACTAGAGAGCATTATTTAAATGTATCAAAAAGTTGTACTGACAAGGACATCAACGTTTCCGAGCTGCCACCCCCGTCGTCAGGACCAAACAGATAATACAAATGAATAACGTAACACTAACATATATGCTAACACCAAACACTTCTAGTCACTGCTCCCACGCTGGTGTCCTGCTTCCGGAAGAGTCATCAACAAGCAGACTTCTGGTCACTCACCTGGCCGTAACCAGAGGAACCGCAAGCTTGCGTTCCATCTGGATCAACCGGGCATGTTCCAGATCGCTCCCCCACCTCCACCCAAACAGGAAATCCCAGATCAAAAATTAGAACAACAAGTAAATACTATCTGTTTGGTCCTGACAACGGGGTGGCAGCTCCGAAACATTGATGTCTTTGTTAATGCAACTTTTTGCTACATTTAAATAATGCTCTCTAGTGCAGTATTTTCTGGAGTGGTAATATGTATATAAAATGAGGAAAGGTTGTCCCACTGGGACCTTACCTGCTCTGCCGACCTTGGCGGACACAGAAGGGTACCCTCTGCATCAGTCCTTCTCTGAAGAGGTCAACACCGCTCCTCAGCATGCCAAGCGCTAGATCCTCACTTGCCTCTTGCTCAGCGGTAGCTTGACTTCACCGTCTACTTTACTCCGAACGGCTTTGACGTGAACAACCCTCATTCCCTCATCTCAACCACACTGTGCTCCCTCTTCCTACCCACACTGTGCCCTCATTCCCTCATCTCACCCACACTGTGCCCCCCTTCCCTCATCTCACCCACACTGTGCTCCCTCATCCCACCTACACTGTGCCCTCATTCCCTCATCTCACCCACACTGTGCCCCCCTTCCCTCATCTTACCCACACTATGCCCCCTTATCTCACCCACACTGTGCTCCCTCTTCCAACCCACACTGTGCCCACCTTCCCTCATCTCACCCACACTGTGCCCCCCTTCCCTCATCTCACCCACACTGTGCTCCCTCATCCCACCTACACTGTGCCCTCATTGCCTCATCTCACCCACACTGTGCCCTCATTCCCTCATCTCACCCACACTGTGCCCCCCTTCCCTCATCTTACCCACACTGTGCTCCCTCATCCCACCTACACTGTGCCCTCATTCCCTCATCTCACCCACACTGTGCTCCCCTTCCCTCATCTTACCCACACTTTGCCCCCTCATCTCACCCACACTGTGCTCCCTAATCCCATCTACACTGTGCCCTCATTCCCTCATCTCACACACACTGTGCTCCAATTCCACCTACACTGTGCCCTCATTCCCTCATCTCACCCACACTGTGCACCCCCTTCCCTCATCTTACCCACACTTTGCCCCCTTATCTCACCCACACTGTGCTCCCTCATCCCACCTACACTGTGCCCTCAATCCCTCATCTCACCCACATTGTGCCCCCCTTCCCTCATCTTACCTACACTGTGCCCCCTCCCTCCCCCCTCACTTACCTATAACAACGCTGGGCAGAGAGTGAACTTCTTAGTCCTGCTCCTCTGAGCCTGGATGCTGCAGCAGCCATCAGGCAGCCGGGCCCCGCCCGCACTCCAGTGCTGTCTCCAGGACACCGACACACAACGCGGCTGCTGATGCTGGCCTATACTCTCTGGGCTGCTGGACCCCCCCCCGAGTATCCGGCCGGTATGTAGACAGAGCTGGAGGACGCCACCCAAGTGCCCGGCCTGGGACTCTAGTCCCGGAAGACCCCCCTTAATGGCGGCCCTGAGTGGCTACCATTCCGCTCCGCACAAATAATTTTGATCGCACACGGCTCAACGTCATGACGTCACCGTGCACAGCGCTTGTGCATCCACAGGATCAGATGACTGATCCTATTGCTGCCAAATGCCGATGCATAGGAGGCAGAGCTGGAGAAGGTCCTCCCGGTCAGGAACGGAAGTAACACACCTAAAAGTCTAAGCCCTTATCAATAAAATAAATTGAGATTTAGTTAAGAAAGATTCACATTAGCAATCTTTAACTAACCTAAGTATTGCCTACTGTAATGCCAAATTATTACTTAAACCATTTAGTATTTTTATTTTTTTTACTTACAGAAGGTATTTTATTTGTTGTATCAGTCTCTGCCATCCCTGCTGGGAGACCATCACATATACCTACCATTCTGGGAGACCATAACACATACCTACTATGCTGGGAGACCATCACATATACCTACTATGCTGGGAGACCATCACACATACCTACTATGCTGGGAGACTATCACACATACCTACTATGCTGGGAGACCATCACACATACCTACTATGCTGGGAGACCATCACACATACCTACTATGCTGGGAGACTATCACACATAACTACTATGCTGGGAGACCATCACACATACCTACTATGCTGGGAGACCATCACACATACCTACTATGCTGGGAGACCATCACACATAACTACTATACTGGGAGACCATCACATATATCTACAATGCTGGGAGACCATCACACATACCTACTATGCTGGGAGACCATCACACATACCTACTATGCTGGGAGACCATCACACATACCTACTATGCTGGGAGACCATCACACATACCTACTATGCTGGGAGACCATCACACATACCTACTATGCTGGGAGACCATCACACATACCTACTATGCTGGGAGACCATCACACATACCTACTATGCTGGGAGACCATCACACATACCTACTATGCTGGGAGACTATCACACATAACTACTATGCTGGGAGACCATCACATATACCTACTATGCTGGGAGACCATCACACATAACTACTATGCTGGGAGACCATCACATATATCTACAATGCTGGGAGACCATCACACATACCTACTATGCTGGGAGACCATCACACATACCTACTATGCTGGGAGACCATCACACATACCTACTATGCTGGGAGACCATCACACATACCTACTATGCTGGGAGACCATCACACATACCTACTATTGACAGACCTAGCTGATCACATAATTTATCATGAATAATGAGGAAGGATAAAAAAAATGAGCAGCAGGAAAAAGGGTACACACAATAGTACCATATAGAGGTGCGCAACTTAATTGGGGGACGGATGAAAGAGAGCCTTGTAACCATGGGAACCCTCTCATCTATTTTTGGCAGAGACTGACGTTCTTACTCCTTCTCACTGCTCCGGAGGATGTTAAGAAGCTTCCTTCTCTTTTTAACCCCTTTTAATGTGAATCTTGAACACGTCAATGATTTTTGCTATTATCTGTTTTTGTAGGATGTACAGAACATGGACAGCATCCAAGCAAAAGGCATATAAATTCTACAAGTATTAAGTTCACATCTTTTATTTCCAAATGCTATATTAGCTTTACCAACTATAAATAGCAATATCTGCCACTGTAACCATGAAATAACTAACAGGGGAACGGTCTCAATAAATGTGCATTTCTGTGGTAAGAGTTGTACGGAAATTGCTGCTGAACCACAACAACAAGGATTTTTGTAGGTAGTGAAGTGCCTGGCAAAAACGTATTTTAAAATTTGTAAGATGGTTTTTTAAATGGTTCTTAATACAGTAGTAAGAGTAATGTACAGCTGAAAATTATATACTTTCTTGACCCATTACAGATGGGTGAATTAGCAGTTATACAAAAGAAATATAATAAGCAGTTCCAAGTGCCGCTGAATAAGTCTGGTTGTGGCAGAGACAACCTTACAACTAGTACAAGATTGTTAGAAGAAGAAAACCAGGCACTTTTTGAGGTAAATATGCGTAGAAAATAAAAATAGATTCAAATACTGCTCACTGGATATGGGCATACTTGCCTACTCTCCCGGGACTGTCGGGAGCCTCCCGAAAATCGGGTGCCGCTCCCGACACCCCGCAAGACTAGGCAAGTCCCCCGGAATGGACGCCGGCTCCCCGCTAACCCCCGCGCCAGTCTCAAAAGTGGGTGGTGCGGGGGTGTGATGACGCGATTCAGCGCGAATCGCGTCATCGTAGCCCCGCCCCCTGCCTTATAATGCCAGTAATATTGGCATTATAAAGCGGGGGGCGGGGCCACTTTGACGTGGCACGCCCCCACTCCGCTTCCTTGACCCGACCCCATCCTCCCTGCTGGACGGACCTGCCAGCCCCCTCCTGGATTCCCCTGCCGAGATGCCGGCAAGTATGGATATGGGGAGCCATACCCCACAAAAGGAAGAAAGAAATGTATAGGAAAAGAGAGCGCAAATGAAGAAATAACAGTTTAGTATAAAGTACCTCCTGGAAGAGTGTCCAGATCTCCCGCATCCCACACACATCCTAGTGAAGTGGGCATGATGGGCAGATAATTTCCGGGAATCGCAGCGCCGTATGGAGGGGAAAGGGATAAATGACGCAAAAAGATGTTACCCCCTCCCCCTCCTTGCGGTCCTGCGATTCCTGGAAGTGTGCCATGACAAGGCAGGGCCCAATGACATAGGAGCCTGTCCCCGCCCCCAGAAGTGGCCAGCTGCATCTCCTCTCATGGCTTCTCCCAGGGAGGAGATTAAAAAAGACAGCAAATATGAATATAAGACATACTGGGCGGAATTCAATTGATTCCAGCCCCTATCGCGCCCGACGTAGATATTCAATTCTTGCTCCTGTCGGGCGCGATCAGCTGCCAGCGCTTCATTTCAGCTCGCAGCCCCAGGGGGATGAGAGCTGAAATGTGCGAAAAGTGACCTGTTTGGGCACCCAAACATCACTTTTCGCGGTCACGGCCAGCACTTTGGTCGGGTTTAACTGCTTTACGTGGCTAAACCTGACCTCTATGGGCGCGATCAGCGCGAAAAACGGCATCAATTGAATAGCGGTCCGCGATCTCCTTTCACTTTAGACGGGAGATCCGGACCGCGTAATCAATTGAATTCCGCCCACTGTATAGATAATAAGTAAAATATGACAATTCATAATAGAATATAAAGGACATATGCATATATGTAAATTTTCATCAAACTATAAACACAGCAGCAGCAACGTGAGGTGTCGTGCAGTGTCCTTCCGGAGCCAAACAGTGAAGCATTTCTCAAGACATGCTGTTCAGTGGAGGGAACCCACTGCACATCGGCCCCCTCGGGCATTAATACTTCCTTGCAGTAAGGCAAGCATGTTGCAGATGTGTCACTGACAGCAGCTGCGTCCAAAGAAGCAAAGCCGTTCACACTGGGGTCCATGTTCAGACATAGAAACTGCATCTGCCATGGGGCTGGTGCAAGTTGTGATGGTGTGACAGATGGTGCACCAATGGTGAATTTCAAGAAATCGCCTGTGGCCAGTGTTAATTTTGACAAGGATTTTCAATTTAGTTTTAGGTTAGTCACTTACTTAAAATTGTACATGGATTAAAGTGACATTTTAGTCTTTTTTTTTTTGCTTCGTTTTAGTCAAGATTTAGTCAGTGGATCTCAGTTTATATTTTAGTCTAATTTTAGTCAATGTTTTAGTCATAACTTTTGCAGTTTAATGATACTGTCATGGATTTTACTGAAGAACATTTCTCTAAAATTCCCTTGTAAAGCAGGCATACATTTACCTATGTATTTAGTAATCTAGGCTTAGTAGGCTAGACCTGCTCGCTAGATGCAGACGCTCGCTCCCAGTGTATGCAAATTCAGCTAAGTGACGTCAAGGCAGGCGATTGCACGGTAAGGCATAAGCACGCCCACTATGTCGTGGCGTGCGATCACTTTGTGTATGCAGATGCCCACCAGCCTGTCTTTACCACCCACTAGCGAACGTCATCTCCAGGAAGTATATACAACCATCGGTACATCAGGTTCCATCGGAACTGACTGCAACGCTTGCGGTTGACTGTACCCTACCGCAAGCACTGCGAGCACTTCAGTGTATAATTCAACCAGGTGATGTGTACTGTGACGCTGCCTGTTAATTATGCATGCCTCTGAAACAGCAATAAGATACTCAGGCACGCCTGCGTTCGCACCTCCACTCCCCATTTCCAGTGGCCTACCCCTGTTACCACCCACAAACAGCTTCTCCTGTGGGCTGTCTCTGCTTAGCGAGCAATTGCTTCCCGATCGCTCGGACTAGTTCGCACACTGCGATGCATATGCATGCGCAATTGTATAACATCGGCCAGGAACGAGCGAGCAGCTGCTTGCAAACGGGTCTCAGGCCCTGAGTCTGACTTATCGTAGTACTCAACAAACAAGTGCAATACACAATCATATTTCCTTCACAGCAGGTCATATTTATTTTCTTCAAATATCCTAATCTAATTGTTCTTTAAAAACTTAGGCCCTCATTCAGAGCCGTACGCTCTGAGCAGAGCGCACGCTCTGAATGAGGGCCGGCCTCCATGAAAATGGAGCGTCCTCCTGGACGCTCGTATAGCTGTGGGTCACCACCCACAGGCTATACGAGCGTGCATTTTGATGGTCGTGACCATCGCGACCATCGAAACTGCGAGCCGGAGCCTGCGATTGAGGTTTTCAACCGCAAGCTCCGGAGTGATTTTGGCTCTATCAGAGCCAAAATCACTCCCACTGACATCACTAGTGATGTCAGTGGGCCGGCCTCTGACGGGAGGCGTTCCCGTGGGAACGCCCCCGTCAGGGAGGCACGCCCCCGGCACGCCTACCAAAGGGGCGTGCTGTCAATCAACATCGACAGCACGCCCCCTTTGATCAGACACAACGAGCGAAGGACTTTCCTTCGCTCGTCGCGTCTGGCGCATGCGCACGACGGAGCCCCCTCCGTCGTGCGCATGCTCAGTCCAGAACATCGACCCACTTGCGAGCGGACAGCCGCTCGCGAGTGGGTCTGAATCAGGCCCTTAAATCTTACTTAAGTTCACTTCAGAAAATAGAAAAAGTAGTGTAGATAACTAGTACGTACATACATAATGATAAAATTGTATTGTATAAAAGACAAAAAGACAAAGCAGCATTAAAAAATAAAATTTCAAACTGATTTATTGATGCCAGCCATCCAAATTGCTTAAACTACAAAAAAGCCTTAAGCTAGTCGGACATAAAATGTAGCCCTCTCCTGTCAACCACCTCCATCATATGGATGACGTCTTTGTCCTCCACTGTCTGGGCTGGCAGACCTGTACGACCTATCCACAAGGCTAGAGCTCTCTCTTTAGTTTGTTATTCTTTTGCATCTGGATGGTACTTTGGGCCTGATTCAGAGCCGGACGCTATTTGCGCTCGCTCGTTCAGAAAAAAGGGGTGGCTATTCAAATGAACCGTTCGCTCTTTGCGGTCTGTTCACGCCTCTATGTCTGAACGAGTGAACAAAACTTGCGGTCATTTTTTGGGAAACTACGCCCCCTGGCCGCTCGCATCCTACGTCATGTCCGCTATTTATTAGATTAATCGAGTACATTGACCAGCGTATGAACTGCTCGCTATTCTTGTGGTTGGTTTTTCCTACCGCAATCTTGCGAGCAGTTCTGACTATAAAATAACCCAGTGACGTGGTCAATGACGCTGCTGTATTAATTATGCACACCCATAAAACGCCCGTTTTGACCTTTAAGCACGCCTGCGTTCGGATCTCCACTCCCCGCGTTTTCAAGCACCTTCCCCTGTTACCACCCACATACGCCTTCTCCTGTCACTCAAAATAGCAGGCATTCGCTATTTAGCGAACAAACGATTTTCGGCCGCACTGACTGGTTCGCGCATGCGTATTACGATCCATACGCATGCACAGTTGTGCAAACATCGCTCGGAACGAACGAGCGGCCGCTTACGAGCGGCTCTGAATCAGGCCCCTTGATCCCAATGCGATCACATTCAGAACAGTTGCCAGTTTATTCTTTTCCCTGCCTGTTTTCTGTACAGCGATAGTCTCCGGAATCTGAAGGATTACAAAAAGTGTTGTACATTGTTTGTACAGCCAATTAAATTACGTCATAATCAGTCTTGTAGCTGTGAACATTGTTTCTCCCCGGATTTATTATCATCACACCATCGGTATTGGTCCGCAGCACTGAATGCCTGAACTGAACTGTTGTTAACTCCCCACAAGCTCGCTGCATAGGTGGTGTCATCCTTGACTCTGAAGTGTCCTTTTGTTCCTCACATTCAATATGTTTCGACTCAAAATCATGTTACAGTCACAGATTACATCAAAATCACATCCAAAATACAGCCAGATTTTCAAGATACTGCAAAAACTAATCCACATGCACAGTAAGACTCTCCTACTAGTCTCCAAACCTTCAAGTAAAGCATTCCCTAAAAACTCACCTCTTAAGGGGAGCTTATTAAATTCCAAACCACGGTCATAAACTATCCTAATTACATCCCCTAAACAGTCATCCACACAACTCCACACAAAATCTCACATATTTCTCTTTCTTCACTTCCACATCCTCCTCTTGACCCCTGGCCAACATTGCTGTGTGACTGGATCATAGTACATTCAGCCTTCCTTTGCCAATTTGATAGTTTTCCTTGGGCAATGTTATGTTACTGGATCAATCAACACACACAAGACATACAGTATTTTCCTTAGCAGACACTGCAGGATGGGTGTCTTCAAGTGTTCCTTCAAATGTAAAGTGTGTTTTTCCAGCCATCTTAAAGCTGCACAGGACTCCATCCTCATTGGAAATAATACTCTGTCTTTTTTTCAGTTTTACAATAACTGAAGTGTTTCCATAAGTCATCTCTCCATTTCCTTGCGTGTCCCCCCATTTCACATTATATGCCACATTGTGCGTGTCCTCCCATTTCACATTATATGCCACATTGTGCGTGTCCTCCCATTTCACATTATATGCCACATTGTGCGTGTCCCCCCTTTTCACATTATATGCCACATTGTGCGTGTCCTCCCATTTCACATTATATGCCACATTGTGCGTGTCCTCCCATTTCACATTATATGCCACATTGTGCGTGTCCCCCATTTCACATTATATGCCACATTGTGCGTGTCCTCCCATTTCACATTATATGCCACATTGTGCGTGTCCCCCATTTCACATTATATGCCACATTGTGCGTGTCCTCCCATTTCACATTATATGCCACATTGTGCGTGTCCTCCCATTTCACATTATATGCCACATTGTGCGTGTCCTCCCATTTCACATTATATGCCACATTGTACGTGTCCCCCCATTTCACATTATATGCCACATTGTGCGTGTCCTCCCATTTCACATTATATGCCACATTGTGCGTGTCCTCCCATTTCACATTATATGCCACATTGTACGTGTCCCCCCTTTTCACATTATATGCCACATTGTGCGTGTCCCCCATTTCACATTATATGCCACATTGTGCGTCTCCCGCATTTCACATTATATGCCACATTGTGCGTGTCCCCATCTCACATTATATGCCACATTGTGTGTGTCCTCCCATTTCACATTATATGCCACATTGTGCGTGTCCTCCCATTTCACATTATATGCCACATTGTGCGTCTCCCCCATTTCACATTATATGCCACATTGTGCATGTCTCCCCATTTCACATTATATGCCACATTGTGCGTGTCCTCCCATTTCACATTATATGCCACATTGTGCGTGTCCCCGCATTTCACATTATATGCCACATTGTGCGTGTCCCCGCATTTCACATGATATGCCACATTTTGCGTGTCCCCCCATTTCACATTATATGCCACATTGTGCGTGTCCCCCCATTTCACATTATATGCCACATTGTGCGTGTCCCCCATTTCACATGATATGCCACATTTTGCATACCCCCATTTTGCATTATAAGCCACATTGTGCATGTCCACCAGAGTTCACATTATATGCCACATTCATAGGCAAACGCAGGGGTGGTTTCCGTCTGCCTAGAAAACCCCCCTATCCAGCGCACACCATGACCATAATAGAAATAGTAATATAATAGAATGTTACCAGCGCTGCATGTTCTTCTCAGTATCACAAATTAAATGATTAGCACCACCTGTGGATCTTTTAAAATGTATCAGCTAGTAATAAATATACCTGTGCACCAACTAGGAGAAGTAGAAAACATGCACTGTTAGGGGTGCACTGCTATAGACCATCAATAGGGTTAATTATTTATACTGTATAATAATACACTATCCAGTACATAAGGAGATCAATTTGTACATATATATGTCCAGGGCAGTACTAGGTTCTTCTGCCGCTCCCCCAGACTCCCAGACTTGCTCCAATGCTCTGGAATGATTGCCCACATCTGAAGAAAAACATTCATCTCAGGCAGGATAGCCTACTGCCGCATCTAATGGCTATACTGTGATCACTGGTCCTGTATATGCTGGAATTATGCAACACAATATACTTTGTATGTAACATATTAAAGCTGGATAACTACTAATTTTGCCCTCTTCATGGACTGGCCACACTCACTCTAAAATCAAGCATTTGGAAACCCCCTCTAGAAATCCTGCATTTGCCACTGACACTATGCCCCAATAATCCATAAATAGGCTGGCAGTGGGCTGTACCAAAAGCACCCCAATATTATTTATATTTATGAACCAGGGGCCTGATTCAGAGCCGGTCGCTATTTGCGCTCGCTCGTCCAGAAAATAGGGGTGGCTATTCAAATGAACCGTTCGCTGTTTGCGGTCTGTTCACGCCTCTAGGTCTGAACGAGCGAACAAAACTTGCGGTCGTTTTTTGGGAAACTACGCCCCCTGTCCGCTCGCATCCTACGTTATGTCCGCTATTTATTAGATTAATCGAGTACATCGAACAGGGTATGAGCTGCTCGCTATTCTTGTGGTTGGTTTTTGCTACCACAATTTTGCGAGCAGTTCTGGCTATAAAATAACCCAGTGACGTGGTCAATGACGCTGCTGTTTTAAATATGCACACCCATAAAACGCCCGTTTTGACCTTTAAGCACGCCTGCGAACGGATCTCCACTACCCGTTTTCAAGCACCTTCCCCTGTTACCACCCACATACGCCTCATCCTGTCACTCAAATTAGCAGGCATTCGCTATTTTGCGAGCACATGAATTTCGGCCGCACTGACTGGTTCGCAGTTGGGCAAACATCGCTCGGAGCGAACGAACTGCCACATACGAGTGGCTCTGAATCAGGCCCCAAGTGACACAGTAATAATGGTGATAATGGCATCTCCTCCTTACAGGGGTTAAAGTGGACAGGAACGGGGTGGAACTGAGGGCCTGCTTCAGACCCGGTCGCAAGGCTGCGTTCGCACGCAGCCATTTGATGTTTGCATTCTGTGCACGAGTAAGCATCGCAGTGCGCTTGTGTAAACTGGCCGCTGCGATTGGGAATCGACCGCAGCGAGCATGCAGAGGCTTCATACAGTGAGTGACAGGAAGTGACCATTTGAGGGTGGTGACGGGGGGTGGTCAGAGAAACGCAGGCATTCCTGGGCATCTAGACGCTGTTTCAGGGGCGTCATAATTAGGCCCCAGCGACGGCATACGCATCCTAACTTCTAGTTACACACACAAATATTAGCAATGTCTGCGGTAGGGTCAGGTCAACCACAACATCTGCGTGTGGGTCTGATGGTTCCCGATGTTACCGATGTTTTCGCTGTCTTGCAAGAACGTAAGTGAAGGGAAGTAGGTGGCATGTAGTGTTGGGTGTGCGAACGCAGCCTTGCGACCGGGTCTGAATCAGGCCCTGAGTTCCGTCACCTCTAATGGTAGGTGGAACTAGTTCCACCTCCACCAAGTCCCTGCACAGAAGTCCTACAGACAGAGGGGCTGATTCAGACCCGCTCGCAAGCGCTATGCTCTCGCAAGCGGGTCAATGTTTACCCCCTGCGCATGCTTCCGCCTCCGGTGTGCTCATGCGTGAGACCCGGCCAGTGACGGGTGCTCCATCGCTACGGGTCTCGCACCAAAAGGGGCGGCTGTTGATTGTGATTGACAGCTCGCCCCGTTTTGGAGGCGGGCAGGGGGGGTGACTGGACAAACGGAGGCCTTCCCGAGGGAACGCCTTCCGTTTGTGGGCAGCCCTATTGACAAGCCTGATGGTCGCGACTATCGCAACCATCACCTGGCCACCCGCAAAAGCTGTGGGTGGTCACCCACAGCTTAGTGAGCGGCCAAGAGGCTGGCACAAAAAAAAAATGCCGCCCTGATTCAGAGCGAGCGCTCTGAATCAGGGCCAGACTACCACTCTCTGTCTGCCTAGAGAGTCTCAATTTCTTTAGAGGTCCCTCATTTCAGAGAAACCAGCATATAGGTAAGGAAAGAATCAGGCCAAGGTAATACATAGGGTTGCAAAAAAAACATTAGGCATCCAAGTGACATAGACTAGTTTGTGGGGACCACATAAAAAAAACTCAGAGGCACAGTAGAAAAATAACACTGATGATATAGAACTTTTTTTTCTTTTTAAGTGATCGAACATTGTAGTCTCAGCTGATGAGTGCTAAAAAAAAAAGCATCTAAAATGTATTTCGCACTGACATAGCCCAAAAAGCTTCAATTTACCATTTCCTATACACAATAGTGTGTGTGTGTAAATAACAGTTTTCACACTTGTTTTGGCCAGTCAGACTAGTGTGGCGGTGGGGGGGTGGGGGTAGATGGCGGGGGAGATGCGTTCCACCACCTCTCCAGGACCACTTTAAGCCCTGCTCCTTACCCTTGGTATGGTAATGGTGATATAGTTTTCAGAGTGTCCCGTTCATTGCCTCCAACTGGTGCCCTCTCTCCAGCGGAGAGCTCTGGTGGTATCAGCAGCGCGCAATGCTTTGCTCTCCACTGTCCAACCTCCACAGACACCTCCACGACCCATATCCCGGATCACAACTCACAAGGGCGTGGGTGATACCCGGGTCCCACAGTACTTCCTGGTATACCCGTTACCCAGACACTGCAACTATCACAGTCTCACGAGAACCCGCATGCACTTAGGGGGAAGGAGGCTGAGGGAGACTTGGGAAGGAAGGAAGAAAGGACAGAGCTGATGCATCCGTACACAACAGATCCAGCTATTTTGTCTCGTCATTATTCCGCAGGGCATCATGAACACAGATTTCGCCGTAATGTTTGTTATTAAGTTTTTATATTTTTGTTATCCTTACAATTTAGTCCTGGAAAAAACTGTTGACGACGAATACTTTTAGTCAAAATTTCTTCGACAAAATTAACACTGCCCGTGGCATTACATAAAACGCAGACTCTTCTCCAGCAAAAGACGCAACTGCAGTCGTGTCTCCGTGCGACTCAGAATTAGGCCCTTAGTGCAGTATGTCCCTTTTTCATATTGTAATTTAATCTTCAGTTCAGTTTCTTTTTCAGTTTTTACAAAGATAAAAATGTGAAATGTAATTTTAGGTTTCTATTAGTTAATTGTATGTTGTTACCTATTCATGCATTTTAACTTGTCCAGCGCCATATTTTCCCTTATTGGAAGACTTTAGTACTCATTTTTTTTTTCACATAATCCTTCTCCCCATGCCTTGAATAGTATTCTTCTTACTGGCATTTCTCCTATTAGCTAGAGCTCTGAACAGGGACAGTTTCATTATAGCCAGTTATATATATCATAAATACATCATGCTCTGTAAAGATCTAGAAATTACACTACCCCGTAACATGGAGTCAGTGTAAGTGCTTATGTGCTACTTGTAATAATAATGCAACACTTTACCATCATATTTTATTCAGTAGAGGGGAGATTCCAGGCGGCTGAAATTCGTTCTGTGCTTATCTGTGTCTGTGAATCTGCTGAATGCTATATACAATTTTGGCTGCTTTTCAAAATAGAATCAGCCAATTATTTCTAAAAATAGTTCTCTCTTAGTTATGATTAATTTAACACATTTTTAAATACAAAAAACAGACCTTAAAGGATATATATACATTAAAGTAAGTGGCTGCCATTTATTTTAAATAATACTTCCCAATAGCTCTGACGTTTGATGGGCTGCCTTGATTCTTGGCACTAAAAAGGGGCATGACCTACAGGACAGTGGGAGTGGTTAGGATTAAATATGAGATCATTTGGATTATGTGGGCAGATAGCAAGCGTGGTTTGTGTGGATATGAGTAGGGCTTATTTCCTCCCAAATTTGCTCTTTAAAATGTCAGCATCTATGACTTAGAAGACACAACAATGCCTGCCTTCCTTAGAGGTATCATTGGGGGGAATTCAATTCAACGTGAATTGAATAGCGCCAGGAGGAAGCTCCTGGAGCTATTCAATTCAGCGGGCTGTTATGTCGGAGAATGCCGGTTCTCGCGACTTAAACATTGGTGTTTAGGCGCGAGAACCGGCATTCTCTGACTAAAGTGCCAAGCGCGTGGCTCTTAGCACTGCACTAAGCAGGAAAACAGCTGCGCGACCGGCCCCTTTTTCCGGAGTTCTCCTTGCATCCCCACGGTGGTGCGAGAAGAAATCCTTAGCCCGCCCAAACAGCGCGGTGTATTGAATAGCTTCGGAAACTCCCTCCAGTGGCTATTCAGCTATTCAGTGGCTTTGAATTGAATTCCCCCATTTTAGTTTAGATGCTGTAGATATAAGATACTGCTGTGCAGCCTTGTGACTGTCAAACATGCCCCCTCTTACTTCACACTTAACTTTGTGTTACCTTCTGTTGGAGTTACTTACAACAGATAGATTATTCGACAATTTCTGAAGAGTTAATAGTTACCAGAGACAGATTGGGAACTTAAAGTGGCCCTGGAGAAACTTATGAAAATGGTCTAATGTTGGTAGCACCAAGTCAGCTGTTGGCAGGACCAACACAAATTTAGGTGGGGTTAGTCACTATTATACCCAGACAGTTATAGCCAGTTGCGGTAAGTGAGGCCAAAGCAACATGCAATGGTACATGGAGCAAGGCCAGATTAAGGTTTTTAGGGGGTTTCTGGGCAACCAATTTGTTGAGGACTCTACCAATAAAATTACATTATGCCACACAGTACCCCCATCATATACATTATGCCACAATGCCATAGTGTAAACATTATGACACACTGTGTGCCAAGAATGAAAAACAGCCCATTCCAGTATGCCACACATTGCACCCCAGTATGCCACACAGAGCTCTCCATATAAATATCGTCTCAGTGCCCCCTAGGACAGTGTTGGCTAACCTTGACACTCCAGCTGTTGTGGAACTATATATCCCAGCATGCCCTGCCACAGTTTTAGCATGCCCTAAAAGCAAAACTGTAGCAGTGCATGCTGGGTTATGTAGTTCCATAACAGCTGGAGTGTCAAGGTTAGCCAACACTGCCCTAGGATGTCACATAATGCCCCAGTATACCACCTAGAGCCCCCATATTAATACTTTGTTCCAGTGCCCCTCAATATAAAACAGAGCCCTCCATATTAATATTATGTCCCATTCCCTCCCCATCATGCCACTCATTGCCCCCACAGTATGCCACACAATGTCCCCCATTTTTTATATTATGTTCTAGTGCCTCCTCAGTGTGAAACAGACCCCCAAATTATTATTATTATGTCCCAATGACCCCTTAGTATGACACACATTACCAGCTCTCCAGCAATGGCATATCTATAATGGGTGCACACCCTGCACCCATGTATAGTTATAATCAGTGGCTGCTCCAGAGGTGGGGCTGCAGCGCAGTAAGAAATTCAAATAGGGAAACCACACCAACTGCCAGTGAGTCCTGGCCGGCAATGTTTGGTATTGTTTGGAAGGGCAGTTGGTGTGGTTCCCCTATTTGAATTTTTGACTGCGCTGCAGCCCCACATCTGCAGCCGCCACTGGTTATAATTACCTCTCCACAGTCTCCAGAGATGCCCTGGAGCCCCAACAAGCATTAATCTGGCCCTGGGTGTATAGTGCAAAGGTGTTGGGACTGAGTGCCTGATTCAGCAAGCAATGCACAGGAGAGAACGCACACACTTGGCCGATGGTTTCGTTCTGCGAGTGCGCGAACTAGCCAGTGCGATGGGGTAAGCGTACGCAGACTATACGCAGCATGTACGCAAACCCCTTCAAATAATGATTAACAGGTAGTGTCGTTTGTGAGTTGTGACAAGGGGTGGTCGGGCGAACATAGGCATGCCTGTGCGTTGGGATGCCGTTTTAGGGGCGTCCATAATTAAGCCAGTGCAGCAACAGACGCAGTGATGAGACTCCGTGCACACAGGAAGTTGCCAAGATCCTGCGCAAGGTCTGGTCAACCACTATTATGCAAATGTGGTCAATGGTTCTCGATGTTACCGATGTTTACGCTATCTTGCGTGCTGATCAGGCTTTGAGTAAAGGGAGATGGGCAGCTTCATATAGGGCTGGGTGTCTGCATCTTCTGCTGCGGTCTCCATGCTTTTGCATTGATTAGCATATTCTCGCAGCGGACGGGGGCGTGCGTCTGCATCTGTGCGTTCCTTGCTGAATCAGTTCCTTAATCATTTTTTTTCTTTTATTATGTCATATTTTTCTTCAGTAAGTCCCTCCTCCCTAGTCCCCCTCCCCATATCCCTAAGGATATACCTATTTCGATGCTTTTAGTGTTCCTCACTAGTTTCCAGTTTGTATCATTCTCCCTACCACGTCCTCATGGCTGATTTGCAGAAACTTTCCAAAATGTTACTATAGTTATATGGCGCCAGTAGTAATGTGCATGGTGTGATGTGTGGCACTACCAACAGATGGCCAAATAGAAACCAACATTGTACAGTCAGGTACATAAATATTGGGACATTGACAGAATTTTCATATTTTGGCCTCTATTCACCACCACAATGGCTTTGAAATGAAACAAACAAGATGTGGTTTAACTGCAGACTTTCATATTTAATTTGAGGGTAATTATATCCAAATCAGGTGAATGGTGTAGGAATTACAACGGTTTCTATATGTGCCTCCCACTTTTTAAGGGGCCAAAAGTAATGGGACTATCAACTCAAAAGCTATTTCATGGACAGGTGTGGGCTATTCCCTCGTTATTTCATTATCAATTAAGCAGGCAAAAGGTCTGGAGTTGATTCTAGGTGTGGCATTTGCATTTGGAATCAGTTGCTGTCGACTCTCAATATGAGATCCAAAGAGCTGTCACTATCAGTGAAGCAAGCCATCATTAGGCTGAAAAATCAAAACGAACCCATCAGAGAGATAGCAAAAACATTAGGTGTGGCCAAATCAACTGTTTGGAACATTCTTAAAAAGAAAGAACGCACTGGAGAGCTCAGCAACACCAAAGTCCTGGTAGACCACGGAAAACAACTGTGGTGGATGACAGAAGAATTATTTCCCTGGTGAAGAAAAACCCCTTCACAACAGTTGGCCAAATCAAGAACACTCTCCAGGAGGTAGGTGTATATGTGTCAAAGTCAACAATCAAGAGAAGACTTCACAAGAGTGAATATAGAGGGTTCACCACAAGATGTAAACCATTGGTGAGCCACAAAAACAGGAAGACCAGATTAGAGTTTGCCAAACAACATCTAAAAAAGCCATTACAGTTCTGGAACAACATCCTATGGACAGATGAGACAAAGATCAACTTGTACCAGAGTGACGGGAAGAGAAGAGTATGGAGAAGGAAAGGAACTGCTCATGATCCAAAACGTACCACCTCACCAGTGAAGCATGGTGGTGGTAGTGTCATGGCTTGGGCATGTATGGCTGCCAATGGAACTGGTTCCCTTGTATTTATTGATGATGTGACTGCTGACAAAAGCAGCAGAATGAATTCTAAAGTGTTTTGCACAATATTAGATGCTCATATTCAGTCAAATGCTTCAGAACTCATTGGACGGCGCTTCACAGTGCAGATGGACAATGACCTGAAGCATACTGCAAGAGCAACCAAAGAGTTTTTTAAGGCTAAAAAGTGGAATGTTATGCAATGGGCAAGTCAATCCCCTGACCTGAATCCGATTGAGCATGCATTTCACTTGATGAAGACAAAACTGAAGGGAAAATGCCCCAAGAACAAGCAGGAACTGAAGACATTTGCAGTAGAGGCCTGGCAGAGCATCACCAGGGATGAAACCCAGCGTCTGGTGATGTCTATGCGTTCCAGACTTCAGGCTGTAATTGCCTGCAAAGGATTTGCAACAAAGTATTAAAAAGTGAAAGTTAGATTTAGGATTGTTTAGTTTGTCTCATTACTTTTGGCCCCTTAAAAAGTGGGAGGCACATATAGAAACCATTGTAATTCCTACACCGTTCACCTGATTTGGATGTAATTACCCTCAAATTAAATCTGAAAGTCTGCAGTTAAAGCATATCTTGTTTGTTTCATTTCAAAGCCATTGCGGTGGTGAATAGAGGCCAAAATATGAAAATTCTGTCAATGTCCCAATATTTATGCACCTGACTGTATATGCCGCATCAACAGAGTCAGAGTGGATTAGCACAATTTTGAAGGGAGGTGACAAGCTTTAGAGATCCGGCTAGTGAGACTCAAAATGTAAGAGTCTGCATTTCTAGTGCCAATTTAGACAAGGTGCTCAACTCATAATAATAATCTCTACCCTAATAAACAAGACATGGCCATAAATAAAGAATATTATAAGAAAGTGTTTAAATTTGGGTATAGGGAAGCTCAATTTCTTGTTATTCACTTTCTCTCCTTTCCCTGACTGTTGGGGAATATTCTGACTATTTCAGTTTTATGCAGATTCCTGATTTAAACAAACAAGCAGAGATTCTTTGGATGTACAGTAATTAGGTTCAAGCTTTTTGTATCAATATCACTGCAGTAAAGAGAAAGGTAATTAAGCCCCAATAGTTATTATAATTAATCATGAAATTGAAAAATGTGTTGACATTTCTCTCATTGGTTATTTGATGCTCTTCCCTCCATGCCCACGTTATGTTAAGCAAATGCACAACACATAATAATAGCATAATGTGACAATACCAGGGTGTGCATAGTGGGCCAAGTGGGTGGTGCAGGGGGCGTGATACCACAATCATGTCAATGTGAAACCCTACTGGTACTGTGGTACACTTACATGGAGTACCTGAATACTGTCTCTCACCTCTTCATGTGACTCTCCTTTGTTCCGGCTATGGCATGGGTATGGCATCCATGACCAGCAGGGCCCCCGAATACTCGGGTGCTTAGCACAAAGTACCTGATGGAGGGAACACATGTGGACAACAGGTGCAGTGCAGTAAAGAAATGTTGGGCGCCAGACCATCTCATGAAACAATAACAGGAAAACTTTATTTACACTCCTCCATATCCTCCAGCACAGTAAGCATAACGGTTACAAGCTCTACTTCGACAAATTCCTCCAGCACAATTCTTGTAGCAGATGGTAAATGCTGTATTTTACGCTTAATGGTTACAGAAGATTAGTTACGTTCCACTCCAAACGAACACCTACAGCGCAGACTTAAACATATGACACAGCAGTGAAATAGTAGCACATACCCGTTGTTGCTGGGCTCAGTAGTTCTACGCATGTCAGCCCAACAAAACTTCATACAGCATACAGGGGACTCCAGATTCGAAGTTCATCGAACTCATCTCTATCCTCACGAGAGACTGCTAACGTGCGGCACATCCCATTACACAGGGACCCTCTCTCCTTCCATCACTCCGCATACACCTTCTTCAGACATACTGTCCTGTATATCACAGGACTCTGCCTCTAGTACACGTCCCACTATCCAGGGACCTTTCATCTGACATGCTGGCAACTTCATGCAGACCATTAACCCTTTCACTGCTGGGCTTCTCTACTTCAGCACATGGTTACACAGGATTCTTCCATAGGACTCCCCTCTAGCCACACTGCCATTTTGCACTGAGCCCTCCCTCACTATGGGGCACTTCTCCAGGGACTATCAACCAGGGATCCAGCATTATGCATCACAGACACTCACCCTCTCATCACATGGGCTGTCTCTTCACAGGAGATCTCTCATCTTCCACTGTGGCACCAGGCAACACTTCCCCTGAGATCCTCTGCAGTGACTTCCTCACTGAACAGACACTACCTCTGCAGCACTCCCCAATCCTTTTCTAATAAGGGAGTCTCATTATCAATAGTGCTGCTCCTCATATAGCAGTTCCCTTACAGGACTATGGGGAGGGGTGACTCCCCCCCCTTGTCTGTATCCAGGGGCCTCAAGACCCTTATAGCTTAGGGGCTTCTCGCAGGGGGCCCCTTGCTGCATTACAGGGGCATTCCCCTGTACATATGAGATGTGGCTCATGGCAGCAGCCATGCTCCCTCTCCTGAACCTCAGGGAACCGCGGGACCTCCCTCCTCCTGTCCCGCGGCCCCAGCCTAAGATGGCCGCACTCCTTCTCCCTAAGGAGCTTTCGTGCTCCAGCGAGGCCACGCCCCCTTTTCCCATGAGGCCACGCCCTCTTTGCAGCCTGCTTCCGCCTGTCCTGCTGGTGGTTGACAGATTATGTCACCGGGAGGCGGGGCTTAATTGCGTTAGCACTGGGGCGGGGCTTAATTGTGGGGGTGGAGCTTAAGCCCGGCTCTGCAGGGTATTACATTAACATGGCCCCTCCCCCGCTATACAATTTTGTGATTACCCCCATTGTAAAGTGGGGTCAAGACCGCAATGACACAAATCAACGTGAATCATGTCATCAAGCCATCACTCTGGAAGTAATCACTATGTGCTACATTTCCCACATTCCTGTCCAAACCTGGAGTGACCCAGCAGGACACCCACTGGATGTGTATAGCTGCATAAATGAACATCATAACAGCATTGTGGGTGACCACACCTGCTGACACTTAAGATTAAATACAGGGCCGTTACTGGACCTAGGGGGGCTCCATAGAAAAATTTTCACGGGCTCCCCTAGGTCCGTGACCCTCTCCCCCCGCACCCTCCTCACTTCCCTCTCCTTGACAGTAGACTTGCCTGCTCCGTGGTCGCGCTGCGCAGGGCTGGAACACTTCCTCTCCCGGTCGGCTCCATGATCTCAGTCTTCATTGATTGATGGTGGGAGGAGGCGGCCCTGCCTCCTCCCAGTATCAGTCAATGAGGAGACAGAAGAGCCAGAGGCAGAGCCGACCGCGAGGATGTGACCATGGAGGGGAGGGAGGGGGCGCGAACACGGAGCAGGTAAGTCGACTCGAGAAGGGAGTGAGGAGGGTGAGGGTGAGCGGATGGGGGGGGGCGTAGACCAAGGCCTGGCACCATAGGTAGTTATGCCACTGAATACATATATGCTTATAAAATACTACATACACATATAAGCACTTTAGCAGAATAGTACATATAATAATCATAGGATGGAAAGAAGAGAGTGTCCAGAGTCCTAAACCTTTATTATCCATGTACACAGCAAGGGATATGAATGTAAGATGGAGCTCACTAAGAATAAATGAAATGCACATTGATACTTGTATTGGAGAGGCATTCTCAAAGCCCCAGTGGTCTATCTTCCTACTTGTCTGAGTCAAACAGTGATGTTTTCAATGCACCTTCTGTGTAAGTATATAGAGGATGGACATCTGCATCAACACTGCATGTTTGCAAATCCCCATCTTACTTGGGCCTGAGACTGAAAATGTTCAAGGGCCTATACTGAGAAGGGAAGCAACGTTAACCAGTGCTGTGTGGGTGTGACCAGACCCACATGGGTGTACACCTCAAACACTATCAGCCCCATTGTCTACCTAAATACATAAATTTTGCGAAAAAAATTTGTGTGAAAACTAGAAAAACTATTTTAATACTTATAATTTATGGCTGACTCTGACTAGCTAGGCAGCTGGTCATCATCATGCTGATGATGGGCCTATTTTTATGTGGAGGCCTGGAGCTGAAGCTCCATCCACGCCATTGTTAATCTGGCCCTGAGTGCTGCTATTCATTAACTGATAAAAAGAGAATTAAAAAAGTTAGAACTGCTAAAATACAATTGGTGTGACCAATCATATTTCTTGAAATGTTTGTATTAGTATAAGAGTTTGCTCAGTAAGAAACGTAAATACCACTAACATGGGTAATAAATACAATATTACTATATAAAATTGTATAACACTCCCTTCATTTTGCCAAGCAAGAAGTTTTGCATCAGACATGAGATATTCTCAGGCCCAATTGTAATAGACCGCAATTTGCTGTGTGATTCCGTCTAGATAGCCACCAGATTTAAAGTGACAATTAATTTTAAGGCAAACAAAGTTGGTTTTGCCATAAAACTAATTGCTACTTCAAATGCTGTGGCTGTATCGTCAGAGTAGCTCTTGTGTTTGCAAATCATGGGCTGTAACATGTGGAATGTCTTTAGGAAGAATAGTGTTTTAGATTAGTGTTCCATCAATATATTAACAATTTTAAGGGAGGGATGATTATTATATATATCTTAATTTTAGATACAGTGGGCCAAATGTAATAGGGTGAGAGTTTAGAAAAGTGAGCGTTTCTGACACTTTTTAAACTTTGCCAATGTAGAGTCCAAAAGCAAAGTAACAGAGTGAACTTGCATGTTTTTTTAGACTTAAAACACTCTCGCGATTTAAAATCTCATTCAGATGTTTTCCCATTTTGAAGACAAAACTCAACCAATATGAGAGTTTACTGCTAAACTCTCACATTTTCTAAACTCTCACCCTATTACATTTGGCCCAGTATGTTTGATGAAAACTAATTTATTCGGATTAAATTGTTATACAATTATAATATTACAAAAGTTAGACATGAGACATAGTGATTGTATAAATCAAGAAAGTCATATATTGGACTTAGGCCGGTTGCTTTTTAATTCAGTGTTGATAGTATACGATTTAAAGATATTGAATGATATTGCATAGGGTAGGGTTACTTTGATTATATGACATAGGGATCACAGTGCTTGCCCCAGATACAATGATAGAGTAATGGAATGATAAGAGTTCCACCTTGAGACAAATCCTGTAATCGTAGATGAGGTTCCGTTGTGCACAGCACATGTCTCCCCAGATGTTCTGACGCACATTTCGCCATGGGGCTTGCTCACACGTCTTGTCAGAATTCAAATACTGGCTGGAGTTTCATATCCGTGTCGGCCAATCAGAGCATTATAGATTGTTGGTTATAAGAACAAATGGAAAGGAAGGTGCAAATACCAATCATTGAGATTTGTGGGATGATGAACAGTTAAACATAAACATCACCATGATACACAAATATGGTATCCAACAGGCAAGAGCATAGTGTAGGTATTATAGATACCATTTTGAGTGGCATGAAGTTTGGCCAATGATGTTACAGAATGTCCGAATCTGAAAATGAAACCAGTATAAATAAGTAAATAGACATTCAATAAACTGTGTAGCTGCATTATAAATACAATATAAATACAAAAAATGATAAATAACTATTCTGTAACATAATTGGCCACTTTTCATAATCCTGCATGTGCTGACCATTAAGCAATTTAGTCCTGGTTGATAATCTAGTAGCGCACCTGTGAAATTTATAGCTGCTTCTGTTGTCACTACTCGAAATAGTGTAAAAGTGGTTAATGCAAGAAGCGCTTTTTTTTGGATTTGTATGTACTAATTACTATTGATACCTGATGGTCCACAGAAAAGTGAATAAATAAATAAATAATCAAGCTGCAAACCAAATGAACAATAAAAAGGAGGTATGTAAATAATTAAATTAAATAAAAAAGAAGAAAAGAGGATGAGTTACTTTGAATAGAAATGAAGATAAAATAAAAATAAAATCAAACAACAAAAATGAAATGTGGCTAGTGCAAAATTAAATGAAAATGATAAAGTACCAGTGATATTTAAGCATTAATGTTTACACTCCTTTTGTGGGAATGATAGGTGCCCACTGCCAAACGGGTAACTGTCCCTATCTTACCCTAAAAGCGGCGTTGTCCTTTGTTGCTGGTGAACATGTGCCGCTTGATGCTATACTCGCTCCCACTCTGCTGTCAGCGGACTGTACCCAGTCTGTTTGCGGGGGTTGCAGCTCAGCATGCAGCGATCTCCGCTGTGCCTCTGGCAATCTTTCTGGCCTCTGGCTCTATTGATGAAAGGTGGCTGGTGGCTTGTGTAGTGGTCTGGGCTCCAACATGTTTCATCCACGTGGCGGACTTTTTCAAGGAAGCCAGGCTGTTGGTCGTTGCTCTAATTTATACTATGCTGATTGCACCAATTACTGCAAGTTAATGCAGCTGTGTGATAGATTTTTTTTTTTTTTTTTGTATTTTAGAAAAAAACTTTATTAGAAAAAAAACTATATATCAGCATAATTGCTGACTAAATGAAACTAATAATTAAAAATAGCATAATGCTTATATAGATAAATGAATTGGTAACGAAAAGTTTGATAATTGTATAGATAAAAAATAAGATATCTATGTAAAAATTTAAATAAATAGAAAAATGGAAAATAAAAATTTGAACATACATATAAAAAAATGAAATGTAATGAAATAAAATAAAATAAAATAGAATGAAGTAAAAATAATAAATAGTGGACCACAGGATGTATAAAAACAGGTTATTAAGCACTAGTTAAAAATGAACTCAGTTCAAAATCTATATTGAGTCCTCCGGGATGCAAAGTTTTCAGTTCATAAATCCATTGTGTTTCTATTTGGACATTCGTTGTATAAAATTCCCCCCTCTCCAATCTTCTTCTATTTTCTGTATAGCCATGAATCTTAACCCCTTAGGATTACTGTTGTGTTTAATGAAGAAATGGTCAGAGACGCTGTGTGTTCTTAAGCCTTTCCTGATGTTATTGATATGTTCACATATTCTAATTTTCAATTTTCTTTTCGTGCGGCCCACATACTGAAGTCCACAGTCACATTGTAGCAAATATATGACTCCTTCTGTATTGCAAGTTAGATGTTCTTTCACCGTATATTCCTTATTTGTTACTTTTGATAGGAAACTGTGTATCCCTTTAGTTGTTACCTTTTCCAATGTTGTACGTCCATTGTTTGTGCTTGGTTCTGCTAGCGGGATGTAGCTTGCAGTAAGAGATGTTTGCAATGTGTTGGCTCTTCTGTAAATTATTCTCGGTTTTGGAGGAATTATTCCTTCTAACAATGGGTCTGTTTTGAGGATATGCCAATGTTTTGTATTAATATTATATCTGGTTATGAAAGTCATCTGTGATGTGACATCCTTTTTGGATGTCTTATATTTGATGAGGTCACTTCTATTTTTTCTGTGGATTGCTTTAAGACTGTTTTCTAGCAGGTCCTTGTTATAGCTTCTGTCTTCAAATCTTTCCTTCAGTTTCTCACTTTGTATCGCAAAATCCGTATCTAAACATTAATGCTTAAATATCACTGGTACTTCATCATTTTCATTTAATTTTGCACTACCCACATTTCATTTTTGTTGTTTGATTTTATTTTTATTTTATCTTCATTTCTATTCAAAGTAACTCATCCTCTTTTCTTCTTTTTTATTTTATTTAATTATTTACATACCTCCTTTTTATTGTTCGTTTGGTTTGCAGTTTGATTATTTATTTATTTATTCACTTTTCTGTGGACCAGCAGGTATCAATAGTAATTAGTACATACAAATCCAAAAAAAGCGCTTCTTGCATTAACCACATTAAGCAATTTAGTTTGGTACAACTTTCTGGCTAGCACTTATTGCTAAATATGCGCTCTCATACACTTCCTGCAGCACATCTCATATTTCTTTTGCGTTGTCACATTTACATACATGCATCATCTACAGTAGACTGTGAGAGATTGTACTCTGGGCTTTCTCAGTCTATTCCTCTGTGACTGGCACAGGCCTAACCTCTTCTATTTATTCCCACATACCTTCTCTTAAAAGCAGCATTTTAACTTTGAATTTCAGTGTCTTGTAGTTCTGGTTAGTCATAGTCATTACTGGTTGAAGTACTGTTAGCAGCAGCCATTTCCCATATTTGCATACTCACTTAGAATGCTGGTAGACTCCTGAAACTAGTATGGCTCTCGCAGATACCCGAAAAAGTAAGTCAACTGCCATTGTCACCACCGCCCACTCCTAAGTGAAGTAGGCTGTCCTGGGCTCTGAATCGCGGCATCATAGCCCTCCCCCCACTTCAGAATGCTCGTAATCTTGACTTTGTATAGTGGCGTCCACAGCACTACACACTAAAACAAACATGCCGCTGGCAATGTGCTTGTTTTAGAACTGCAGCCAATTAGAGTTAGATAGACTCTTATTGGCTGCTGCACCTAGGGCCGGAGCCGGGCTGGAGCCCAGTCATGAGCTCTGCCTTCCGGCTCCCGCACTGGGTGAGGGGAGAGACGTCATGGAAAACGGAAGCTATTGATACGGCAAATGTGCCGAAGGTGCGGCAAGAGCCGATAGTGGAGGAGTGAATAGTTAGTGCTGTGGCTTGGAGAGCCAATGGCAGCACAGCGGTGTAGGTGCGGCTTGGAAGCTGTAGAAGAAGCTGGAGGGCTGGTAAAAGCATGGAAGTTGTTGGTGCGACAAATGTGCCGAAGGTGCGGCAAGAGCCAATGGTAGAAAAGTTAGTAGTCGGTGCTGCGACTTGAAGAGCCGACGGCAGCACAATGGTATCGGTGCAGCTTGAAAGCCGTAGAAGAAGCTGGAGAGATGGAGGTAGCATGGAAGCCACTTCGGGAAGATCCAGTTCTGTACCACAAGGAGGAACAGAAGGCTGACCATGCAGCCAAGCTGGTGGGACTCACAGATACGCTATAGTCGGCGAGGCAGCAAAAGTGCAGTGAGTACAAATAGAAGGACGCACCAATTAGGTAGCACTATAAGTTATACGTCACTTCCTGAGGCGTGACGATCACCTAGTGAAAGGAGAAACAGGATTGAACAATCTCGTTATCATTCAATCGTTCATCGTTCAATCGTTCATTATATCGGCCAGTGGATTCCGCTGGTCGTTGATGACATCGCACATTGCCTCTACTTGCAGGGCAACCTGATGAAATTGTCAGGTTGTGCAGGTTCAGAGATGAGGGAGTTTGCCGGCACTGACCGATATATTGTTCAGTGTGAGTGCTCAATGTCATTAAGGACATTGAGCACACCACTGCAGGGGACACACTACACGATATCGCTCATGGAGCGAATCGTATAGTGGATATGAGCCCCTTTGACATCGCTATTGGCGGGTCGCACCCAGGATTTGTACACGCAGCGATATCGGGTGCGACCCCCCTGAAAACCCTTTCAGACTGGCAGCCTGACCCGGCAATAATGCCAGGTCAATGACGTCACTGCCATCGCTGCTGAGCTGGTGCTTGAAGATGATCTCATCTCCAAGCAGCGGCTCTCCCTATTTAGTGAACGGGTCCCGGGTTGCCTTGACCCAGGTTACCCGTCCACACCACACTTGCGTTCAACCCTGCTTGTTATCCAGGTTGAGATGCCGGGTCACTTGACCAGGGTTATTTCAACTGGGCCCTTTCACACTGAACACTAACCTTGGTTGCTGCATGTTCATGTGCAGTAAGCTGGGTTATTTTATGGCAGTGTGAAAGGGGTAGTACTTTAATGATCATCTCTTGGTAAAAAAACAACAGATTTTTGTTGTATTGTTCTTTTTGTGTGTTTAACTAAAGATTACTAATAAATATATTCTTACAGTTAGCTACAGCTCACACTAGCAATAGCAGCAGACACTAATATAAGACAAGGATCACAGGGATCAGGCAAGCTCTACAGCTGAGGGTCCAACAAGGAGTTGCTGAGAGTCAACAGCAGAGACTGCAGAGCCCAGACAGCAGTCATAGTGACTGAGGTAAATCACTGTTCTTGCCCAGAAACTTTTTGATGACCCCCCCCAGCTGCAGTGAAGAATTCAAAGAATCCAGAATCTAGAATGATCTAGAATTTAGGCCAACGAGAGATAAGAGCATGAAATGGAACTCTACTGGAGGATACGAGAGGGTAGGTAACCATGTGATACATATGTTTATATTTTCAAAACAGTATAGAATTTAGAATTTAAGAATATAATATAGCATTTTGGGTCATCAGTTGCAGGATTATTCATCCTACCCATGAAAGATCCCGGTGTGGCAGCCATTTTAGACACACTGCATAGGATCACACTGGACAGAATAGGCAATGCCTGGAATCAATGGCACATAATGGGAGAGAAAAAATTACTAGGTGAGATCCTTGCAAGTTCATCAGACCCATGCATTTACCATTCCATAGAGAGTACCAGATAAAGCAGCCTTGTTGGGCACACTACATTGGTTGCAATACATGGAGATAAGACATTCAAGGATGAAAAGAACAGTGAGCAAACAGAATACCCCCTGCATCACCACTTCAATGGGTTGCTCATCCTGCCCTTAAGAGTACCAGGCGAGGCAGCCATCTAGGGCGCAGTACATAGGCTACAATGGGGAGGATGAGCAATTAATGGAAGTGTAACATGCAGTGGGCTGGGTAATTACAGAGAAAGGAAACAGAACAGAGATGTGGTAAAAAGAAAAGACAGTGCAATTATAAAACCATACATGCACGTAACAGCTATAACAAAGAAAACTGGGATAAATATGAACTATGTAATTAAATGATATATCAATGTCCTGAACATATAAATGTCCTGCTCTTACGGGAGTGATCCGGGTGGTGTGAGAATGTAGGGAGCCCACTAGTATGCAGTAGAAATGTCCCTGCTAAGACTGGTCCCGGCGATCTCCCCCTTGATTCAGAGGACAGTCCTGGTGTTTTCTCCCTTCAGCTCCTCGATCACCAGGAGGGGCAGTCCCGGTGTTCTCAGTGGATAGCCCGGAGCTTGGGTAAATCTGGTCCTGGTGTTGTCAGCCAGAGCTGGGTCTGGAGCTGATGTATTAGTACAAAACGATACAACCACATTCCCCTGAATAGATAAGTCAATGGCAGACTGTTATCTTGCAGTTCAATTTAAAATATGTTTTTTTTTTTCATTTTTTGGGGGTGTTCATGCATAGTCACACAAAGCGTGTAATTCTGCCTCTGCTAACTATCATATACATAACAGGCCTCATACACAATACCCCTTCACAGTAGAAATACTTTATTAATTTAATATTAGTACAAAATAAAATAATCAAAGTGACTTTTGATGAGAGCTATATGTTCAAATGCTGATATTACCGGAGATTACCACCTGGCATTGTTTGCAGATGACCTGTTAGCCATTGTTTCCAATCCTATAGTGGCACTCCCTTGTTTAATATCTGAATTTAGTAGCTTTGGTTATCTTTCTAATTTTAAGGTCAATTATACCAAATCTACTGCTCTGAATACATCAGCCCCTGTGGCAGTGATGTTCAGTGAGGTAAGGCAGGTGAGGCAGATCCTTTCCTGTCATACTAATGTATACTCCACAGTTGTTACTATAAAAATTCTTAGAAAAATGTAAGGAAAATATTATAAATATTTTCTTTGTGTTGTTATAATAACTTTTACAGTCAAAACTCTGGAGTAAAAAGTGTATGGCAGGCAGTAGCTGCTCCAGGTATAGGCAAGCCAGTCTGTCACACGGAGCGCCATGCAATCCGACGGGCACAGGAAAATCCCTCCCTCCCACCTGGCGCTAGTTTGATGATAAACGCTCAGGGGGAGGGAGTGAAGGAGGGAAGGGGCAGCAACACAGGATGGCGCTGGGCGCAGCAAAGCCTAGAGCCGGTTCTGATGGTAGGTGAGGCACTGCCTCCTCTGTCTACCTTTTCCGCACATCCCTGATTAAAACACACCAACTTTCCAGCACTGTATACTGCTGCACCTTTGGAAACTCTGGTTTCATATATGTATGTGCACATCTGGCTCTGATACTAGCCAATTCCTCCCAGCAATTTACCTCACCGCACTTTACTGCCCTGTGTACATGGTGGAGCTGCTGAAACAAATCCTTCCCCTTCAAATGGCATCCCTCTCACCTTAAATATTTAGGGATTATTCTCATGAATAATACTGATCAATTATTCTCCCTAAATTATACCCCTCTTTTGAAGAAGATCCACAGAGAAATAGAGGTTTGGTCTTCTCAAGACTTTTCATGGCTGAGTAGAATAAATATTATTAAATGAAATATTCTCCAATGGTTACTTTTTCCCACAGTTACTTGATTTGACCAAACATTGCCAGTGAGGATCTCCCCTGGATTCCTTCCTGTTGGAACTACCTGCGCCATCCGCCAATTTGTGTGGGGTGGGAGGAAACCTCAGTTCAAACATTCCATTTTATTTAGATGTAAACAGGGTGGTAAACAACTCCCAATGCCTTCTACCTACCACCAGGCATTTACTCTGCGTAGGGTTCTTGACTGAACATAGGGGAAGCAGGGAGAAACAGTGGGTGGACATTGAGAATTTATCTTTCCCTATGCCATCAAAATATTTGCCCTGGGGCCAGGGGATCCTGTCTGTAAACCACCCTACCAAAGGTCCTACATTGGCTGTGTGAAGAAAACTAAGACCCAAGGAAGGCGTATCTTCCATCCCTTCTCCATTGACCCCCTTTATACATATTCCCTCATTTCAACTGGGCACTCAGCAGGAGGAGTTCCATTCATGGACTGTTGTAGGGCTGACAAGAGTATGTCACCTTCTCACTAATGGTTCACCCAAATCTTTCAAAGTCCTCCAGAGTGAATTTCCACTCCGTAATTCTGAATACTGGCGCTCATTAGGGGATGTGAAGGTGCTTGGAAATCTCAATTTGGGTGTCACCTGTTCTCTGATCCTGCGATCGGGCCTGGACTAGTGCATTCCCAGCTTTCCATATTTGAGCTATGACTTACTGGGTTCCCCATCCCCCCTCACCCCTCTGCTGCCTTCCCCATCTCTCTTTCCTCACCTTTCCCCTACTCTCTGTTCTTTCTCCTTTCCTTATTCTTAATTATATTTACCCTTAGCCCAAAATCTCAGTAATATGAGTAGGATTATATGATTTTTGATATCGCACTCACGTTTTACACATTATTATCGATTCTGTGTCATGCATGCGATACCTTTAACACTTTTAAAACCTTTAAATAAAATGATCAAATACACCAAAAGTAAGCTGAAGTTTCCCCTTAATGTAACTTAGCAGTACAGGCTTGCAAACAAACACAGAGACTGTAAAGTGTACTGTAAACAGACTGTGTCATCAGCCCAAAACTGCACCCCTTACACAGAATGCCATAGAGAACAGTCAGCAGTGCACCCTCTCCCCAAGGATGCAGTGTAGGCTGACTGCCAATAGCACCAAAGTAGGTAGACCCGCTTCCCATGCTTTCTACTGTTAAACTGGCAAATAATAATGCTAGTGAGCCATTTATATAAGATTCAAAACACTCAATATCCAAGAATTATGGAAAAATTACATTTTGCATTGTTCTGGGCACTGAATTTGATGTGCACATCTGAGCCCCAACTCGATAATATTTGGATAGCCAAAATTCAGTTATGTCCAATTCAAAGGATCCAAGCCTGGTCATCTCTAACAATATTACTTCTATATCACTTGTAGCTGTGGGGTAGATGTACTCAGCTTTGGAGAGAGATAAAGTGGATGGAGATAATGTACCAACAAATCAGCTCCTAACTGTAATTTTTCAAACACAGCCTGTAAAGTGACAGTTAGGAGCTGATTGGTTGTTACTATTATCTTTCTCTCCAAGGCTTAGTACATCTCCCCCTGTCTGATATAGAATGCAGCTTGACAGATATTTAATACATTTATATGACTGCCAAGAAGTTTATTTCCACTGTCATGGTGCACTATCCCATTTTAGTATCTCTTAAACAGTTGAGCCTCCTCAGCAACCTCAATATTCTTCAGTGATTCAATGTAAAAGAGATGATCCAATAATACCCCTTTCACATCGCAAACCAGGCTCTGACCTGGGATTTTGAACACGGGTCCAACCTGGCTGCAACCCAGGTTAGACCCCTTTCACACTGCACCTTCGACCAGAGTTATTCCCAGGTTGGCCCTGTTCACACTGAACCCGGGTCAGCCCTGTAAAACCCTATGGATGTCATTCAAAATTGACTTTTTCAGGTTCACAAAGATATCACAAAAGGGAACACAAGGGAGGGGTAGGGACTGCTCACAGCATTGCAGGAATAATGGCTGATGGATTACCACTGTGTAGCCCTGAGTTCATGAGTGTTTGTGCTTTACTTTGATTCAGCCAGTGAGAGCATGATGCAGCTTCTGGCAGCATAGTGTACAGTTCACTTCTTCATCACTCCAATTAGCCATCACTGTAGTGGACAGTAGTGGTATTAACCCCCTTCAGACTGCCGGAATGCTGCCTCTGTTGATGTCTGCTGTGTGCTGCCTGTGTGTCTGGCTGTTGACATCATCAAGTGAGACCCAGGAGGAACATCCAATCAGCGTTGTTTGCGGAGTCCTGGGTTGGATAACCCAGGTTGGGCCTGTTCACACTGCACTTCAACCTGGCTTGTTCCTGTGTTCAACATTGCACGATTGCAGGGATGAAATGCCAGGTTGCTTGACCCGGGAATTTTTTAGGAGGTGCGTTCACAGTGCACCTCGACTGGGGTCGACCCGCCAATATCCCGAGTTATTTTTGCAATGTGAAAGGGGAATTAAGGATTTTGGGGTGGCATGTATTCCTCTAAATGGCTGGGTGCAGGTTTATTTGTACTGAACATGTTCTTATTATTGTTAGATAGAATAGAATCAGGATGCGGTAAGGGATATTCAAAGAAATTATTATAACAAGGCAAAAGTAGAACGAAATGACACATTCATTGTAGACTAAGCCTAGTGGAAAGAAGACACAGGCAATAGAGGAACGCAAAATAAATTCAGCAAAGAATTAAAGTAATCAGATTCCATAATCATAGACCATTCGTTCCAAGTAGCTATATATGCAGTACTATAATGGATGATGGCTTTGAATTTTTTCCATTTGCATAATATTAGAAATTTTGCAGATCATTCAGAGATAAAGAGAGTGACTGCTGTCTTTTAAGGGATCACAATCTAAGCAGCCATGAGAAAGCCTTAACTGCAAGAATGCTTTTTAAAAGAGGAAACTGAGACTGGCAATTGTAAAAGAAACGAGATAGATAATATGGTAAGGGCAATAATAGTGGTTGCTTTATAGACATCTGAAGTGTTTCCAAGAAAGGTTTAAACAAGTATGACCCCTACATGTGCGTAATGTCTCATTGCTCAATGGCCTTTGTTTGTGATCTAGAATAAAGTGGCCGAGAAACGAGAGAGAGAGAGAGAGAGAGAGAGAGGGAGAGAGAGAGGTAAATTTACTAAGATCGAGATGTTAATCTCGGGTGATTTAAGGGTTGATTTTCATCTTGCAAATTTAGGTAAAGTAAAATACAATAGTTTTCTTTAATTTTACACATTAGGGGTCCCCACCTCCCCTGAGATCCCCGGCTTGACCTGACTAGCTTGGGGTGAGAAAGCTTTGGCCCTGGAGATCCGGTAATAGGGTCTCCTGGCTGTGGCATTACACCCTGTTCGGTTTGGTCCGGTGCTGGTTTTAAATATAGGAGGACCGTTACGCAATTTTTTTCCCCCTATATTCAAAACCTGAACTGGCCCCGCAGCCTGGTGCTTGTATCTAAATTATGTTGGAACCCTACTCATTTTGTTCCCCGTAATTTTAGGTAGCAGGACAGGCTGACAAGTCCGGTGCTGGTTATGAGAACCCAACATTATTTTTTTTTAAGACTTTAACCCATTTTTTACAGGACTAACACACAAGCAGCCTGCACATATCTCACTGATATGTGCAGGCTGCTAGCCTGGGAGAGATTTGCAGAGAGAAAACTCTGCAATATCGGGTGAGTAATCTCCTGCAAAATGAGATACTCGGGAGAGATATCTCGTTCTGCTTCACCATAGGCCAACTCAATTTGCCTCAAATCACCTGTTGGTAAATTTGAGACATAAAAAGTGATTAAATCACCCGAGCTTTAGCGAGTTCCAGCTAGATTAATTTAATTGAAAATCGGGACCTTCCCGAATCTTAGTAAATTTACCCCAGAGAGAGAGAGAGTAACATTTATGTAACACAATATTAAAAGAACCAACAATTTACTGTGCTGAAATATCTGTTAGGATATCAAAAACATATACAAAATTTATTTAGAATTTGTGTTTCAATTAATACAGTTATATAAACATTTATATAAAGTATGTGAGCAGTCGCATTTTCTAACATATTATAGGAACAATTGTTTCAGATCCGTATATAGATGTGGAAATATGCACAATTGAGCTTCTGTTCACAAACAAGTAAATTTAACACATTAATAAGATACAGTTGATCAGACTCTAATTAAAAATATACTGCAAGAGTAAAAATATATATCAAAAATAAAAAATTCAAAAGATACAAAAAGCACAAAAAGTCCAGCTGAATTTCTTGGTTATCGATTAGTGTTTGATGTTAATAGCCTGACCATCACGCTACAGCTTTGTTTTGTGCATATAACTGACACATTAGCAATTAGTGTCTCATCCAGAAAAATGTCTTTTAGTTATTGGGGATTCCCTCTAATAAAGTCAAATGCCAAACAGATAATAGCATAAGGTCAGCCCTCAAGTTCTCTTTAAATATCTGTAGGTTGCCAGACAAAGAAGCAATAAAGCACACTAGACCTCCCCTGTCCTAATAGCAGACTACGTCACCTTATCCTACAGCGGGGGTCCTAGGTCTGTGTGTCAACAGCCAAGGGTCCGAATAGGCTCTTTTAGCTGACCGTGCCGTACATCCAGTGTGCAGTAACAGTGTCCAGTCCTCGGCTATAATCTAGCCGGCGGCTTGCATAAGCTGTGGTGCATAGGCGGCTACGGTTCCTGGCTAATACTTGCGGCTGGCTCCAAGGTGGAATATAGAGTATATAGGGTAGATAGCTGAATCAGCAGAGGGTACCTCAAAAGCTTGGCGAGTGAGAGCTGCAGCGATGCGTTTTAGCTATCCCTGTAGCCTTTTTCAAGCTGTAATGCTCTCCTCTGTTTCTGAGACAATTTAAATAGTATAGAAGTTTTGGTTATAGGTTAATTGAATAATTGATTATTTAACCATTTTATTTTCACATTCTTGATGTTTCCATTGTAAAAAACAGTCAATTACTATCTAATACCCCTTTTACACCGGAGCTAAACCCGGGTTTTTGAAGAGTTAACCCGGGCAGCTCCCTGGTGTAAAAGGGGAGAGGGTTGGCTCGCTGGGTCGAGTGACCCGGCAATCCAACCCAGGTAACTAGCAGGGTTTAACACGGGCATAGCCCGTGAAACCCTGCTGTGAGAACAGCGCATTCCGCGTTACGATGACCTGGAGTGTGCTGCTAGCCGGCCGATTGGTCCGGCTTCAGTGGCGCTTGGAGATGACGTCATCTCCAAGCGACCACTTTCACTCTGGAAAAGGTGGGTCTATGCAGACCCGACCGGTGTGTGCAGGGCCGACTCGGGAACATCCCAAGTCGGCGCCGGCAAAATTCCGGGTCTGATCCGGATAGGAACTTTGTTCCAACTCCAGGTCAGAACCCGGAATTTAGGTGGAAAAGGGGTATAACTAACTGCAACCAGCTACAAATGCATAATTTTCCATATACATAAAAAGAAAAAATCTACCCCGTAGGTGTCATAATTTAGCATCCATATAAATCCATACAATAATCAATAATATAAACAGCACATACAAGCATAAATAAAACTAATAATAGTAAAAATACTAATAAACAATATATATATGTTAATAATATCCCAAAAACATATTACATGCTTGGGTTAAGGAGATTAGTAATTAATACCAATATAATATTTTTTTATTTTTAAGGAAAGCATTTATTTATTTACTTATTTATTTATTTATCTAGAATGTAATCCACATACTTAGTTATACATACATACATATATACGTTTTAAATTAGATGAATGAATTCAGTCAGTGATAAGAACGGGACAAATTCATCACAAGGCATATAATAGTTATGGAAATCTCCCACTGATCGCAAAACTCTCATGGTAATCTTAAAGGAGACCTATTATACTAAGAACACATAACATATGACAAAGTTATATAGTGGAAGTACATCTGAATGAAGTAAATTAATGTTTATATTATTAATTAAACATAAATTATAAATTATTTTTGTATATGTTTTTGATATCCTGACAGATATTTCAGTGCAGTAAATTGTTGCTTCTTAGGTATTTAACACTGGATATTTTCCTTTGTTCTTTAACACAATATTACTAAAAATCTATCTTCCCTTTCTGAATTATCAGCTTTAAAAAAATGCCACCATTGGATCACATCATGCCATGGATAAAGCATAACTGGCTTCCCATGGGATTACATCAATGGCAGATTGGGATGGAAAACCAGCCTGGGAAATTTATGGAAACAGCCCTAATGGGGGCAGGGTCTGTTGAGGGGGTGGGGGTCTGTCAAGGGGGCAGGATGCCCCTTTATAGGACAGGGAGGAAGTCTCTGGTGCTCTGATTGTTACATCACACAGTGGCCGGGGAGATCCTCCCTGCCTCCCTTTAGTGCTCCAGGTCGACTGCAGATGGCCCTAGAGCACTAAAGTTGTACTAGACCAGGGGGCATATGGCACCCTGCCCCTGGGTCGAGTTCGCCCCTGGAGGGGACACAGGAGCTTCCCATTTGCATACCACAGTGGAACGCAAATCCCGGAAGCACAGCAGCAGTCCCTGACAGACATATGAATCGGCCTGGCCCTAACAGGCAGTGTCAATCAACTCGGCAGAGAGGAAGATGAGACCAGCCCAGCAGGATCCTTTTTCTTTCCCGGTGGCCCAATCCGCCCCTGGATTACATAGATAGGTCTAGGAGGAGATGAAGAATGGTACCACATTAATGGTCACCATATAAGAGTGTATTTGCCATGATTTTACCTCCTATCTGATAGATTCAGGAAGGCAAATAATGAAATGGAAATTGATCAAACGAATTCCACAATGTGCAGTGAATCCAGTCTAGGATTCTTTTTAAAGTGAAGTCTTTGAAAGCTAGAAATCTGGGAATCAAGCTCAACTTGACTTTTGTGTTGTAACAGAAGAGAATCTGTGTCCAGGATAATTTTCCTTGTTAAACAATGCAAATCATATTTTCATACACTGTAAGGCCCAAATAACATAGAGAATGGAGGAGGGCTGGGGAATACCTATATTTAAATATGAGTATCCAAATACAGAAGATAGGAAACAGTAGAATTCCAAGGCTTAGATACAGTAGGATAGAAAAAATACAATGAATGACATTTGTCCTCTGTCTTTATATAAATACAATTAGTCACTATCAGTAAATTATTTTTGTATTTGCATGCAGACATTTCTTTTTAATATAACCTTTTGTTTAAAGATTAACAATTCAGCAGAATTTGGTCATAGCAGAAGATAGTAAGTAATAATGGCCTTGCACAATGTGGTCCCCAAATCTTTAGTCGGTATAAAACAGACAAACATACTATGTAAGAGGGAAAGGAAGGCGTTGGGGGGGGGTTGGGGGGGAACACATGCACACTTATTTCAGCCTGGCTCAATTATGTTTGCTATTCAAATTAAGCCTTGCAGCTCCAACTGGAAAAAATATTATAATTTATTTTTAAGTATTTTTTTATAGAGCTACACGATGATGGCTGATGGTGAGATTGTTGTGGAATAAAGATCATGGCAAGTGGACAGTGCCCTTTCAATGATTGCACTTTATAACTTCAGGCAGACTAGTTGGAATCTAGCAAATGCCTGTAAGTCGCAGACTTACAATTCCATAAAAGTATCATGGATCTATACTTCAAGAGAAAAGCTACCAGACTGTAATAGACCTGGCTAGCTGCAGCTACTGGGTGTCAGCAGTTACAGTAAATCAGAATGTAGCTTCAATCAGTAGCCAGTTTCCCCCTTGAGGCAGCACTGGGGAATTGATATTTGATATGCTGCTTTTCATATTTTTATACTTTATTCATAGTAATATTGGCGTGGGAGGTGTTGAACAAGCAATATACAGGCATTCAAGATAATTACTACACGATATAATTATACCAACAAGATCTGTCTCACTAATTCTGAGGGAGAAAAAGGAATTTACTGTAGTGGATGAGAAATAAAAATTATTTCCCCTGAACTATAAAAATGTCCAGATATATGGTTTTATTTAGGTAGAAAAAAAAGATTCAGACCTGGTAGAGAAAATGTTTGTTATCCAAATACAAATTTAATTTTGTATGTAATCAATGCATTTAATAAAGTGGGAAATGTCAGTGTGCATCCTGCAGTGAAGGCAATCTACAACATAAGGAGATGAAGATTCACACTACAAAAAGTGTCCCTGAAACCATTAACTTTATCTCAGTTGTTCACTGCCACCTGACTCTCCCTCAAGCCTAGCTACAATACCTAGTATATTTTAATATTATAAATAGAAGTCAAGTGAAATGTTTAAATCATCAAAAAAAGTTGTCTGATTACAGCTGGCCTGGAATAACTCCCAATAGCAAATTTACTTATCAGTCAAAAACCAGATGCTGTTCCAGCATTACCCCCACATACGTAGCTCTGTGTTCTGTAGACGACTGCCAGTTTAATGTGATAATGGGTGTTTCCTTCCCATATTAGGAGTGAGAGTACATATATATTAAGCTGCTTATTTCACATCGGATTGCAACAGACATAGTGTATAATTGACAAGGGAAAAAAAATAATAATAAAAATAAAACTATATATATATATATATATATATATATATATATATATAATATAATATATATAGTTGTTCATTTATAATACTTACTATATCGTAATCGCCATTTAGTTAATTTAAGTGAACTAAACTTACAGAGAGTTAAAAAATTAGATAATTTACAGTCATAATGGTATATATGCTAATTAATTTGCAATTTATGCATTATGTTTGTAAATTGTATAATGTCTGCACTCTCTACCTGTTTGTTTGACATAAAAGGTTTAAATGATGAATAGTGATAACCATATAGTATTATAAACAAAAACAATCTTTAAAATAAATGTAAAAAAAATATTAGTCTCCCTAATTGTAACTGTGTATGAGATGATAACATGGTATATAAGAAAGCTGATTCATTCATAAATAAGCTAAGGAGTTATGGGCAGTGGCGTAACTAGGGTCTTTGGAGCCCAGGGCAAGTTGAAGAAGAGCACCCCCACACACACACACACACACAAACATACAGCAAAATATATTTGCACGTCGAAGGGTCGCGGCAAAAAAAAGGTCGTGGTCACATACCGAATTAGGGTCTTTGGAGGGTCTTTGGAGCCCACAGCAAGTTGAAGAACAGCGCCCCCCCCCACACACACACACAAACATACAGCAAAATATATTTGTGCGTCGAAGGGGCACAGCAAAAAGGGCGTGGCCACATACCGAAGGGACGTGGTCACTGAAAATGGGGCGTGCCAACATGACATTTCTCATCACTCTGTGAACATTCCTTTCCATTCTATATGCACCTTACCTATACGGTAGTTTTTCACAACGTGGAACCTCTGAAGAAATGTATCCTCCCTGGGAAAACGGCGTTTTCAGTCGGTATTCACTACTCATGTAGGTCACAGCGTACGGAAGATGCCTGTTTGTGTAGGAGTATTAAGAAGGTCATCATCATACAACAGCGGTTCAACCAGACCAGGGGTAGCCAACCCTGGTCCTCAAGTGCTACCTACAGTGCATGTTTTCCAGGTCTCTTCACAGAATCACAAGTGAAATAATTAGCTCCACCTGTGAATGTTTTCAAATGTGTTAGTGAGTAATGAATACACCTGTGCACCAGCTAGGTGGTCTGGAAAAAGTGAACTGTTAGTAGCTCTCGAGGACCGAGGTTGGCTATCCCTGAACCAGACGGTATCCGGTCTTTAGATCTACAATAAAAAGGTAGACAATGTTGAGGTAGACACCACAAGTTAGACAGGCAATAGGTCGACAGGGACACAGGATCAATAGGTCGACATGCAAGAAGGTCGACAGGAACAAATGTTCGACAGACAAATGGTCGGCACAAACGAATGGTCAACATGGTTTTTTAAATGTTTTTTTTAGTGTTAGAGTTAGGCACTTACCCCGACTGTTAGGGTTAGGCTCTTACCCCTACTGTTAGGGTTAGGCACCAGGAGGGATGGTTAGGGTTAGGCACTTACCAGAGGGTTAGGGTTAGGCAGTTAGGGTCCCAGAAAAACGGGACTGTCCCGGGAGGTATGATAGTGTGCTCTTGCTATTTTTTTATTCCCGGCTAGAGGTATGTACCTAGAACATGTATTTAACATACTGTATATTTTGTATAATTCATGCATCCTCAAACAAATGGCAATTCATTTTAATAATTTCACAAGTATTTTTAAAGCCTACTAAATGTGCTTTGACATTGATAGCCCATAAAGTAAAATAATTTAAGTGGTGGTTCAAGTATACAGTATTTGTATAGTACAGTGTACACAGTATTTGTATAACATCGCTAGCGGCATTTAAAAACATTACTGCTCATTACAATATAATGTAGTCCTAAGGATAGATTAGAAGATTTTGTTTTCACTTTTTTCTAGCGTTGTTGTTTTTGAACACCCGGCCGCATCTGTTTTTACACATATAGATGTAGATATAAAAAAATAGAAAGTTTATGTTTAGAATTTACTAGCAGCGCCTACCTGTCATTGCCGAGTGATTAATAATTCTATTCAATGATACTGAATCGACGATTAAAATAATATGTGGATGGTGATTCTCTCACCTCGTTGTCAGTGAGATCAGTCAGTCTGCCTGCTTAGAGCCGTGCAGGCAGTGTGGTCGCCACGCACCTTCCCTCTCCTTCAGTCCTCTCCTGCACTTGGGCCCTCCGAAACCGGTCAGCCACAAGCTCCTCCCCCCCCCCAGATTACACAAGGAGATGCTGCTGGAAGATGCCTACTAAGTTATCTCTGTAATAGCTTCTTAATGAGGAGAAAGGATTGATGTGTCTGTGTTTCTAGCCTATGTTACATGGAGAATCTCAAGGGCACAATTCAGTGAAAATTATTATGATGAACTTGATGGTACTTTGGTCTCTAGACCACCAAAACAAGAGAGAGAAAAGGCAGTAGTTCGGGAGAGAACATGCAAGACTGATGGAGTGGATGAGTTGAGAGAAAATGGGCTCAAGGGGGCAAGTAGTGGTGAAGGGTGGGTGAAGATTAGAGGATTTGGACATCGATCTTGATGGTGGGTTACAAGGTAGGCTGCCCAAAGTGGGGTAAGGTGGTGCCAAAGGAGGAGGCTGGGAGGAGGATATGGTATTATGATTGGCTTCAGTGGTGTCTCCAGAGGTGGGACTCCAGCACAGTCCAAAATTCAAATAGGGGAGCCACACCAACTGCCAGTGAGTCTCAGCCGGCGATGTTTGGCAGCATTTGGGCTGCCAGCTGGTGTCGGTCCCCTATTTGAATTTTGGACTGCGCTGCAAGAGCAGAGAAAGAGAGGAAGGAAGGGGAGGAGTGGAGGCAGCAGAGGAGGGAACTGATAGTTACTAAGAGGCAGCGTGGGTTGAAAGACTGGGAAGAGATAAGAGATTTAAAGAAGACCTATTTGGCATGAGAAAGGGCATATTTTTAGGATGAAAACATGAATTTAATGTGTAGGTAATCAGTAGTAGTACAAGACTTCCACCAATATTGCTCAGTTGTGCGGCTAAATTTCTGGAGGCAGTGAGCGAGTTTAGAGAGCCAGGGATGGGGTGCAGAATGTCAGAGTCTGAGACTGACAGCCAGGGCACAGAGATAAGAGCAGATGTGATGGTGGTATTGTAAAGTAAGACATCTTGTTTAGGGCAGGAGAGGGTGGATATGAGAAAGAGGAGGCTTTACACTGTTATATTTATAATATTACAATGTAAAAAATATAAATATCCTATAATAACTGAGGAGTTAAAACTTTCTAACTTTCGTTGTCTTTCCAGGATTTTATAATTGAATAACAAAAACTCGCAGCCGTGTTTTTGGAGTTTTTTTCATAAGAAAAGGTGACATCACACCCAAATGATTCTATCCTTTTTAGGCCGTACTCAATTTGAGGCGAAAAGTCCAGACATTTCGCCTGCTGGACTTTTCGCCTCCTTCGCTTGTTTTCCAGGCGGAAAAGTATCGCGCGTGTGCCCGCTATTCCCCGTATTCAATTCCAAAGTAGGCGAAATCGGGAACAGGCGAAACTTGGATCGGCGAAAAAATACGGTAATTTTCGGGAAATAGTTGTAGGTCGCCCCTAAAGATGTCCACACCTCGGGGATCACTATGGGTACCCTCGTTTTTCCCTGCAGAAGAAAGTCGGCTTTTTAAATAGATGCGGCAGGTGGTTATTTTTCCCGACATTGAAGAAGTGATGCAGAAGAGCACTTAGGTTTTTTTTTTTCGTTTTTAAAAGTGGTCCCATCAAATTTGGGGTACATGAAAATGGGGGTAAGCATTTTTTTAAGTCCCTAAAGTTATTTTAAAAAATCTGCAAAATTGCACCTGCCGCTTGTCCCCGCAATGAAGAAAACACCTGCCGCATACATAGGGACCCGACCTGAATTCATTTAGATAGTTTGGCACTTTGTTCCCCTATTTTTTTTTTTCTAACCCCAAAATTAAGCATAATTTTTTTGGGGTGTCCCGAATAATTAAAACATTTTTTTGACGCAGTTTACCTTTAGGGGACTGTCTTAAGCCTGCACGAGGGTTCCCGCAATGTGTACCCCAAAACCTCAATTCTGCACTTTTTTCCGCCTGCTATTCATAGGCGAAACTTTTTTGTCTATTACATTGCATTGACTTTCCACCTAGGCAAAAAGTCTTCCAAATTGAAAACGGAGGAAACTCAAAACAGGCGAAAATGACATCATCGGTGAAAAAGTATCGCGGAAACTGACTTTTCGCCTCAAATTGAATACGGCCCTTAGAGTGGCAAAATTGCCAGTTTAGTTCTCCCTATACTGAAAGATACAAAAAAAACCTGACATGTTATACTAATATAGTATAAATGTTAAAAAAAAGTAAATAATGAACACAATTGTTAAATCAACTTTTACCACAATTAAAACTCATCAAATTGTCGGTTAAAAATGTATTGATATTTATTTTATCATTTGTAATCCACTGGGATTTTATAATTCAGTTCAGTAGGCTCTTCAAAATATAATACAAGGGAAATCTTCTTGTAAATCCACTAAAAAACATTATAATCATAATCCACAAAAAAATACAACATATGAGCAGCTGCTTTCTAGCAGCCACTCCACAGAATTATCGTGAACCAATTGATTACGACTACCTTTATTTTATCAGCCAAAAGAAGTGGCTACCCACACACAAGCCAGCTAACATTTTATACAGAGGACAAACCATACCATACAGGACCATACAAATTTTGATAAACCTCCCCCTGAGTGTATGTTTTTTGATTCACACAGTGTACAATATGGGCCTGATTCCTAGATTTACGCTACCTCTCATGCAACCTCTCATGCTAATGTCTTCTAAAGCTTTCCTGAGCATAGGGATGCCCACTGCTGCCTTCTCATATCTGTTTGACGACACGCAACAGCATAAACAGTGGGAACATCGATGCAGATTGGGCAGCCACACAGTTTCTGAGTGAAGTCTGACCTGTCTCAAACACTGATAGCTGCTGACATGCTGCGAAGGAGACTGCAATGGTTAATTTATGCACGCCCATAAAACAGAGTTTAAACGGTCCCGACACACCTGCATTTTCCTAGCCATCCCCATTACCTCCCCCAAACGCTGAGTACCTGTCACTCCATTTGCAAGTGAATGCTCTGTGTGAGCATAATTGCAAACTAATCGCTTTGCGTGCGCAGTACGACTTTCACGCATGCACAATGGCTAAAAATCCCTCAATCTGGATAAATATCGGCATTGAGTAAATGTCTGAATCGGGCAGTATATTTGTGTTCCTCTATTTGTTCAAATATTACGCACGTCCTGAGACTAAAGGTTGTAAATGTATTGGAACACCCCTCAATTGTTCCTGCTGTAAATTGTGGATAACCAACATAGGAAAAACGTGTGGTTCAGCTCTTTAAAACTCTATAACTCAAGCAGAGGATAACAACTGGGACAGCTGTTACTGAGGTTGGCTAGCCAACTGTTAAACTATTCAGTACAGCACTACTCAACACAAGGCTCAAGCACTTTTCTGTAAATCCACTATATTCTTCAAAACCCTGTGTCTATATCAAGCTGGGTGGCTATAGTGAGCCACGGATTCTGTGTAGGACTGGAGAGATCCACCCACACAGGGAACAAAAATGCTGCTCAGGGGAGTCAGTCCAAGGACTGGGGCAGACTAGTGTGTATATAAGCCAGGTGGGGTTGTGGAAGCCAGTCATGTGAGCCTTGAATCTGAGTACAGTGTCCATACTTGAATGCGACAGGGAGGACCATAAAAGAGACTTTGTGTTACTTTGTGGCAGCCCAGGAGGCCAGTGTCCATACCTGTGAAAGACAGGACTACAGAAGGAAGACACGTTCAAAAGCAGTGGGAAAATGCAAACTACAGAGATCAATAACTAAATGTCTTGAAATATTGTATTACCTGACTATGATAACAGAGAAAAAATATTTTTTTCTTATTTTGTGGCTGCAAACAGATATTGCACACAGTGGTAAGACTCAACACCAGCATGACTGAAGTCTGACATAAGCTTATTAAGGGGTTGAATATACGGGTGTCCTTTTTTTTTTGCAATTATTCCTGATATGTATGAAAGAAATCCTTTGGGCACTTGTATATAAAGTACCGGGTGATAAATACATTGTGTTGAGTTGTTTGGAAAGGAGTCTAGTCACCACCACTCATCATTTAACGTATCATTTAAGTCCTTATTACAAATGCTATACAACGTTAGCTATATGTTTGGCCTCAAGCATTTGATGTGCATTTACAGTGGACAATCAAATAAATCGCACACACTTATAAAATATTTGATTTTATTACATGCCTAACCCTAACCTTCCCCCCAAGTGCCTAACCCTAATCCCCCCTGTAAGTGCCTAACCCTAAACCCCCCCTTCCCCGCTGCCTAAACCTAAGCCCCCCGGGCAGGTGCCTAAACCTAATTCCCCGGGGGGTGCCTAACCCTAACCCTCCCTCCCTCTAGCCTAACCCTAACCCTCCCGGGGGGTGCCTAACCCTAAGTGCCCCCCGGGTGCGCTAAACCTACCCCCCCACCGAGGCTGTCCGCTCGCGGCGCCCGACATCCCTTCGATCGGGATGCCGGGCGCCGGTCTCCCGGCATCAGTGAAATGAGCGGCGTCTACATCTAGACGCCGGGCATTTTACCCTCGCCGGGATATGACAGTCGGGAAGCCGGCTGTCGGTATAATGTCAGCCGGCTTCCCAATTGCATCCCATTTAAATTCAAATAGTATAATCAGTGCTATTTCCCTGCATTGGTTATAGGGCACAATTATTTCTATGGCTACATGCATTTCATATAAGGTTTCTTGTGGTCACTTATATGGAACCCCTTGTAAAACTCAGTACATCAGCAAGCCTTGAAAAGTATCAGTGTGTTTTCATTAACAAGTAGATCTTACTAACTGCTTTGGGACTCGTTTACATTTGGAAGTAAATCAGTTTTATGACACGCCTCTCAGATGTATCAGTACACGTCCACTTACCGCACGCTCATAGGTGTTGCTTTCACATTCTCCCTGAAATGCTTTTTCAAAAGTAGGCAAGTATGTTTTAATTTAGTTCTAAATTCCAAGCTGGATAGGTCTCTTCAGCCTCCTGACTGTCTCTAGTTTCAGTATTCTTGTCTGATAAATGGACTCAGCAACATTCTGGGTTGTTGTCCATTCTCCTGAGCAGTGGCGTATCTAGGGAGGGTCGAGCAGGGCTCGTGCCCTGGGCACCATCGGACCGGCTGTGCTTCACCGCCAGCCACTGTCAAGGACACTGGTCAGAGTAGTTCGGACCATACGGAGTGCGGTCCACACTACACAGTAACAAAAACCGCCACCGGCTAGTACACTCGTACTACCCGGCGGCAGTGTGTTTGTTTTGGCAGCCAATGAGAGTCAGACTGACTCTCATTGACTGCTGCGCCCACTGCCTGAGCCGGGCTGGAGCTCACTCATGAGCTCCATCTTCCAGCTCCCGCAGTGGGTGATGGGAGAGATGTCATGATGTCTCTCCCATAGTACAGAGTGGACTGGCCTGGGAGGACGGAGGAGCAGACGGCGGCAGGCGCAAGAGCAGGAGGGGGGATTCAGGTGTTTTTTTGGCATTATATAAGAGGCACTGCATAGGGGGGATCACTACTGGGGGCACTGCATAGCGGGGACTACTACTGGGGGCATTATATAAGGGGCACTGCATAGGGGGGACCACTGCTCGGGGCACTGCATAGGGGAGACTACTACTGGGGGCATTATATAAGAGGCAGTGCATAGGGGGATTACTACTGGGGGCATTATATAAGAGGCACTGCATAGGGGGGACCACTGCATAGGTGGGATTACTACTGGGGGCACTTCATACAGGGAATCACTACTGGGGGCACTGTATAAGGGGCACTGCCTAGGGGGGACTACTACTGGTGGCACTATGTAAGGGGCACTACTGGGTGTAATGTATAAGTGGGCACTACTGGGGCACTGTATAAGTAGCACTACTAAAGGGGGCATGGCATAGGGGGGACTACTACTGGGGACACTGCATAGGGGGGACTACTACTGGGGGCATTATATAAGAGGCACTGCATAGGGGAGACTACTGCATAGGGGGACTACTAGTGGGGGCATTATATAAGGGATACTGCATAGGGGGGACCACTACTGGGGGCACTGCATAGGGGGGACTACTACTGGGGGCATTATATAAGCTACACTGCATAGGGGGGACCACTGCATAGGGGGGACTACTACTGGGGGAATTATATAAGATACACTGCATAGGGGGGACCACTGCATAGGGGGACTGTTAGTGGGGGCACTATATAAGGGGCACTACTGGGGGCACTGCATATGGGGGACCGCTACTGGGGGCACTGTGTAAGGGCCACTTCATAGGGGGAACTACTACTGGGGGCACTATATAAGGGGCACTGTATAAGGGTGCACTACTGGGGGCACAGTATAGGGGGCACTGTATAGGGGCACTACTACAGGGGGCACTGCTAGTGGAGACATTGCATAAAGGGCCCTACCACAGTGGCCATTGGAAGAGGGGCACTACTACTTGGGGCATTAAGATGCATATGGAATCGAAAGGAATGTTCCCAGAGTGGCAAAAAATGGTGGTGTCACGTTGCCACGTCCCCATTTTCCAGTGACCATGCCCCTTGTGGCGTGTGACCACGCCCACTTTTTCGCCTACTTGGGGGGGGAGGCTCTGTTTCTTAATTTGCCTTAGGCTCCAAATACCCTAGATACGCCACTGGCTGTATATGCATGCTGCTCCCTCAAAATGTGGCTTCTGATACCAGAGTCTTTCCTTTGTTATGGCTTTAAATGCTGCCCCTTCGGCTCGTATGTTCAGAAATGTGGTTCTGTCTGATGCCTTCCACATCCTTAGTGGTACTCATTAGGGTTGCCCTCTCCCCTCCTATTTTTTTTTTTTTAGATCATAGGTTCCCAAACGCGATCCTCAAGGCTCCCCAATAGTTCGGGTTTTAGAGATATCCACAGTTGAGCACAGGTGGTTAAATCAAATTGACTGAGGTGGTTAATCATCTGTGGTCAACCATGGATATCTCTAAAACCTGAACTGTTGGGGAACCTTGAGGACCCTCTGTTTTAGATATTGAGCCTTTGGATGCCAAAATTGGTGCTGCAGGAAATTTCCAGGTTAGAGACATGCTGTATAAGTACAAACGTTGGGCCGAATTCAGTTAGAGGTGAAAATCTGCGTTCAGCAAAAAGTTGTCGCCTATTTGCACGTTTCGCCTGTATTCCGCCTTTCGCCCTATTCAATTCCAGAAAGTTTTCGCCTGCGCGAAAACTCCATAGGCAAAAACAGGCGAATAAAGTTCTCCACCCAAAAGCAGGCGAAATGTAGGTGCAAAATCTCTATTTTGAGGTACAAATGTGGGGACTTGATTCAGAACCATTTGGACCCTTCCCCTCCCATTGACTAATAAGGCCAAAAAGATGTAAAAGAAAACTTAAAACACCCCAAAACTACTTGTCAATTTTGGGGCAAAATTTTTAAAAGTGTTGTTAAATGGGAAAAAGTAGGGGGGCCTGGTACTTTTGGGGGCTATATGGTTGGGATGGGTGTTTTTAAGATTGCAGGAGGCTGCAGCAGGTGTTTTTTTAGATTTTTAAAAATATTTACTATAGGCACACCAAAATATACCAGTACCCATTTACATGTGCCCCAAATTTAACTGTGGTACTTATTTTTCGTAAAAAACATTGTTTTATATAATTTTTCACAGTTATGCAAACATGCATATACAATGCATTTGGAAAGTATTCACAACGCTTCACTTTTTCCACATTTTGTTATGTTACAGCCTTTTTCCAAAATGGAATAAATTAATTTTTGTCCTCAAAATTCTACACACAATACCCCATAATGACAACGTGCAAAACACTGCAACAGCCATTTGACTCATTTTAAGATCACTAAATACTTCTATTAGGGCTACTTATACTCTTCTAGATTGATTCCCGGAGTCAGTGAGGCTTTTTTTGGGGTTACAGACTGATTTCCCCAAAATATGCTGTCGTTTTCGCTAGTTTCGTTATTCACTACATTCGCCTATCCGCATTTTCGCCTGTTTTGGAATTGAATAGGGAGATAAGTGCATGGCAAAAACATCGCTTCCAAATAGTCGAATGAGGTGAAATCAACTCACTTTTCGCCAACCTCGGCTTTTCGCCTCTAATTAAATTCACCCCATTGTCTGTTTGCCATAATTTGTTGTATAATTACAGTGCTGTCTTTTATTATAAATTATATACTTCCAAATAAGACACCTCAGCTTTTAATCTCCCTGAAGATGTGGTGCTCCAGCTGCAATAATGCTCCCTCTCCTATATGGGGAGGCAATCGGGAAGCCGACTGCCTAAATACCGGCAGCCGGCTTCCCGACGGTGAAATGCCGGGCGTCTAGATGTAGACGCCCGCATTTCCCCGACGCCGGGAGACGGGCGCCCGGCATCCCGATCGTAGGGATGCCGAGCGCCGCGAGCGGACAGCCGCGGAGGGGGAGGGTTAGGTTTAGGGCTCCCGGGGGGGACTTAGGGTTAGGCACCCCCCCGGGAGGGTTAGGTTTAGGCTAGGGGGAGGGAGGGTTAGGGTTAGGCACCCCCGGGGGGGACTTAGGGTTAGGCACCCCCCGGGGGACTTAGGTTTAGGCAGCGGGGAAGGGGGTGGTTAGGGTTAGGCACTTAGAGGGGGGGATTAGGGTTAGGCACTTGGGGGAAAGTTAGGGTTAGGCACCCCTAAGGAGGGTTAGGGTTATGGGGGTTAGGTTAGGTTAGTAAATACTTACCTATCCACGATCGGGATTTCCAGCGCTGTCGGGCTTCCGCTGCGTCGCACTCTGCTCCTGTCGGGCTGCCGCTGACGGGAATCGAACCAATTCCCCTATATGGGTACCAAATTCCTTCATCTCTTTCTATGGGTTTTTATGTTAATCTTCCGACCCCTTATTAGTCATTTCTCATCCTTCCTCCCATTCTGAGGCTCTTATGACATTGTGTGACTTGGCTGTCTAGCTGCTGTTAAAATGTCACTAATTCCCAAACTCATGTGTTTATATTCTATACTATTCCTTATGTTTTCCCTAGAAACTACTTAGAGAAATGTCAAGCCCTACTATCTAAATATGTGAAAAACAAGTCCCCCAAGTTGTGCATTCCAAAATCGTCCTTCCTAGGAGACGGGATGATCTGGCTTTTCCGGACCTTGGCCCTCATTCAGAGCCGTACGCTCTGAGCAGAGCGCACGCTCTGCATGAGGGCCGGGCTCCTTTTTCATGGAGCGTCCTCCTGGACGCTCGTATAGCTGTGGGTCACCACCCACAGGCTATACGAGCGTGCATTTTGATGGCCGCGATGGTCGTGACCATCGCGACCATCGAAATTGCGAGCCGGAGCCTGCGGTTGAGGTTTTCAACCGCAAGCTCCGGAGTGATTTTGGCTCTATCAGAGCCAAAATCACTCCCACTGACATCACTAGTGATGTCAGTGGGCCGGCTTCTGACGGGAGGCGTTCCCGTGGGAACGCCCCCGTCAGGGAGGCACGCCCCCGGCACGCCCACCAAAGGGGGCGTGCTGTCAATCAACATTGACAGCACGCCCCCTTTGATCGGACACAACGAGCGAAGGAAAGTCCTTCGCTCGTCGTGTCTGGCGCATGCGCACGACGGAGCTCCCTCCGTCGTGCGCATGCTCAGTGCAGACCATCGACCCACTTGCGAGCGTACAGCCGCTCGCGAGTGGGTCTGAATCAGGCCCCTTGTCCGGTATTACAAGGTTTATCTTCTCACTCAGATTACAGATTAAAATAGTCCTCTTGCTGCCAAGTGCTGGGTTGAGGTGGGTTTCCCACTGACTGATCTCCTCTGGATGCCTAAATGCCTACACCTTTGCCACCTTTCCATTCTCTCCTCTAGCAGAGTGTCATTGCAGGTTTGGAATCAATTGATCTCCCAGTATGGCACTGTGGACCTCATTCAGAGTTGGTCGTAAACGGCTGCTCGGTCGTACGCCTAACGACCGAGAAACTGAAAAAGGAAGCAATCGCACGGCCGGTCGGTCGCAACCAAAGTGGCGCCCATACGTGAACAATGCACCTCCTCTAGCTCAAGAGATAGCAGCTAGCGATCGACTCAATCGTTGTCAGTCCTTCTCAGTCGCTGTATGTTAATTTTCTTCTGATGGTTGCGGTCGCTTGTGTTATATTGTTCAAATGTCATTTAGTTCATGCTGATTTTGTACTGGTAGTGCGTTTGTAAATAAAAAAGATTTTAAACCTGGATTTTGGAATAATAATGTTGTGTTGTTGTTACATGCATGTTAAAATTAACAAAAAAATGCATAGAATAAACCATCCCCATGAAATTTATTTATTCTTATTATTCGCTACTGCTAACGCAGCTGAATCAATTACAAGCCAATTAGCAGTGTTATTAGCTTCAACAAACAATTATTAGCTGCTTGCATTGTGTGGCTCAAATTAGAAACATCAATCCTAACATCAATAACATTCGATAGTATCGATTGTACTCTAGGACTTGAGAGAGCACGTACCCAACCTCAAGCTGTACGATCAGCCAGGCCTCGAACCTGCTCACAGAGTGACGTTTTACTACTTCCGGCCTTCTATGTTGGTCGTAGAAGGTATATTATGTACGCCCCTAAAACGCCCTCAAAACGCTGAGGCACGCCTGCGTTTTCAGACCACCACCCCCGTCGACACCCACAAACGGCCTTTCATGTCAATCAACTCTCGGAAGCCACTTCCTGCTCGTAAGCCGTACAATCTACAGCATTTTGGATCGCAAAGCCTCGTATGCACATGCGCACAACTAACCGTGCACATTCGTGGTTTGGAAACATCGGATGCGTACGACCGAGCGGCTGCTTCCGACCGACTCTGAATGAGGTCCTGTTTCCCTCCCCACTGCTAACATGTCTATCTTGGCGCTCCCTACATTAATTCCAGATATGAATATGAACACTTTGCAATTATGTTGTGTTGGGGCTCTATGGGACCTCCTAGACTGTGACTCCTTCACTCATTCCTTTTTGCAGGAGAGCAATTCCCTCCCCTCCTGTGTCCTATTTAAATATTACCAGATTGGTCATTGGTTTAGTAGTGTTGTGTAATCTCAGGGGTCGATTTGCTTACCTCGACAGGACCTGTATACCAGACTTACCTCAGTGACGGAAAGGGAGTTATCTCATATCGGTAGAATTGTTTTGTGTAGTTATGTCCCCCAGTTAATTACCCTCCCAGTCTCTTTGGGAACTGGATCTAGGTCATGCTCTCTCTGATGCTCAATTGTAAATTATTTATGTTATGTCTTACTGCATCTCACAATATCTAAAGCACTCAAACTGTTGTACAGGTTGGATCTTACTCCTGTTGGAGAAATTGCTGAGAAATTGGTCATCTTTTTCATGTTTTTGTGGCCTTGTTCTTCAGGTTTACTCCCTGATCTGTAAAGTATTGCTGCTTGACCTGGTCCCTGCTCTTAAAACTGCTCTTCTCCATCTCTACCCTCCCCAAGTCCTTCCCCACATTTTTGTCGCAGCAAGAGTTGCTATTACGCAGTGTTGGAAAAACCCTCTTTCCCCTTTACTGTCTAAAGCAGGGGTGGCCAGACTTTTGGACTCGGTGATCTATTTATAAAGCCAAACATTTTTTATGATCTACCGAGCCCAAAAAAGGGGCATGTTGTGTAAAAAGGGGACGTGTGGTTTTGTTTGTGGTTCTAAAATCACAAAAAGTATCCCCAATTAAAATTACGCCACACTGTAGCACATTCTTATTCACATTACACTGCAGATAGTGCCCCTGATTCACATTACACCACATAGTACTGTCCCTTATTCATGTTATGACACACAGTAGTACCCCTTATACACAATGCAAACAATAGTAGTTCCCCTTATACAATGTCCACTGTAGTAGTGCCCTTTATGCAATGCCCCCAGAAGTAGTTCACCCCTGTAGTTGTCCACCTTATGCAATGCCCCCAGTAGTAGTACCCCTTATGCAATGCCCCCTGTAGTAGTGCTCCTTATGCAATGCCCTTAGTAGTGCCCCTTATGCAATGCCTCCATTAGTAAAGCTCTTATGCAGTGCCCCAAGTAGTAGTGCCCCTTATGCAGTGACCCCTGTAGTAGCGCCCCTTATGTAGTACCCCTTGTAGTAGTGCCCCATCCCAGTGCAGAACAGCTCCAACACCCTTCTGCAGAACTTACCTGACTTCACGCTGGGCAGGCTGCTTCACCACTTCATGCTGTCAGGGCTCCTGCTGTCACTCCTGCTGCCACCAGCACTGACCAGATGCAGCAGATGCACAGGCTCCTCTGATCACTTCAAATGCCAGCGTTCCCAGTGATGCAGTGCGCAGGTGACATCATAACATCACCCGCTGACTGCGTCACTGGCAATGCTGTCCTCTGAAGCAATCAGAGTCTAAATAGTAAATACAGGTTGCTGTAGGCAAGTTGGTCGTGATCTACCAGCAAAAGCTCCGTGGGCTACAGGTAAATCACGATTGATGTTTTGGTCAGGTCTGGTCTAAAGTGTATTTTAAGGTTCAGTAGACATTTCAACATAGAAACTGCCCCAGTGCATAGGCATATTTTAGTAGGTGCAGGGTGTGTGGTGCACACAGGTCCCTAGGTCTAGGGGGGCCCCACACCGCACATCCTACATCCAAAGTATACTTACTTTGCTCCGCTAAGCAAGGGACCAAATCCTCTGCAGTGCCATCTTCCCAGTGACATCTTCAGGAAGATGGAGCTGCAGAGTCAAAGCAAAGACTCAGACCTGCTCTTTTGTGCGCATGCGACATCTTCCCGAATATCACTGGAAAGATGGTGCTGAGGAGAAAGATAGACTCACTTGCCATAGTAAGGTAAGATGTGTGGCTTGAGTGGGGGGGACTGCTGCTCAAAGGAGGGGCCCACTGCACACCGGTCCCCTTGGACGTTAAGACGCCCCTGTCTCTGTGACTTATTCATCCTGGGCCTCCTCACCCTTTATGAAGTTATTTCCCTGACATTGTTACAGATGAGGAGGGTGCCTTGGCACTCCATAAAATCCACTTGATTGACCCTCTTCTTTTTAGCCTGAATGAAAGTGATTCTGAATTGCTTTGTGTTGTTGTTAATTATTGTATCATTTTTTGTTGTTCTTATATGCTGCTTTTATTTGTTTTATTGTGTATGCTGTATCTCCCATGTGTTTTCCCCCATAACCCTTTCCTTCCTTTTCTGTACCCTTCAAAACTATTGATTAAAAACTGACTAAACACAATGCAATTGTATTATAAATACATAAAAAGGTGTCATAAAGCCATTGTGAGGTTCTGAATTTGTTGTGGACCCGGGGTGGTGATAGGAGCAGACACAGAAGCAGACTTAAATGAAAAAGTGGAGTTTTTAATAAGTGACTTAGAAGACATGGGAATCGCAAATAAAAAGTCCAGGTATAGCACTAAAGTGCACTTGATAACTGTAGTGGGGGTTAATGGGAAATGTCCAGATAGTGACACGCAGGAATAGTCCAGTAAACAAATATGGTGAGCTGTAAAAGAATGCAGATATGATGAGCTGTAACAAATGCAGGCTGAGGTAATGAAGTCCAACTGGGAGTGAAGGGAGGCAAGGTGCAGGGAACAGCAGGTTCAGGTACTCAGGCAGGTGAAAGGTATGTTGAGGGTGCAGGGTAAATCCAGCAGGTTGGAGCAGGCAAGGGTCAGGCTAGTAGCGTAACAGGCAGGCAGGTAAGGCACAGGTACTCTCTCTCAGCCGCAGCTGAGAAACACGTTGTACTGGCAAAGGAAGGAAGGCTCTGGACCTTCCTAAATACTCAGTGCCGCGCTGTGACTGGCTGGAATGAGCACATGACCTACCAGGATTGCACAGCCAGAATCACATGGCCGCAGGCAAGATGGTGGCGCCCATGCTAATGGAACGGAAACACCGTCAGACCTCACCAGGCCTAGTGACAATGTGCCCGCACAGAACCACGCGCAGCCAATGCCCCTCGCCAAACACCAGCACCACTGCCAGAGACCCCCCGCCACAACGACCTCACAGGTAATACCCGGCGACTACCATGCCGAGAAACCCTGGCCGTGACAGCCATGTCTTTAAATGCTTCTTAGTGCATCACAATTAGAGACGAGCGGTACGGTTTTTGAGAAAACTGAACACACCTGAACTTTGGGGTTCTGAATTGAATAGAGTCCCAGTTCAGAATCACTTTGACCCGAGTAGACCGGAGTCCTGACTCGCGTCATTTTGCAATTCGAAACTTGGATTTAAAAAACGGATCTTGCGTGTTATGGATTGCATTTAAATCCATCTCTCATGATTGGGGAGCTGTAAGGTGGTCAAAAGTGACTGGAAATTAATGTTATTGATGTTAATAATACTATGTGAACAAAAACAGGTAATAAATTACATGATTTTAGTACTTTTATCACTTTTTTAAGAAATCTGTGACTAGATCTGAACAAAAACACTCAAGGGTGGTTTTGTCAAAACCAAAACACAATGAGGATTTAGAACTAAAAACAAAACACGGGGCTCTACGCACATCTCCAATCACAATGCACTTGTTCCAGAACGGTTTAGATGTACATTGATGTCCATGTGTATATCCTTCACCCAAGAAGGACTGAGATTAGAACATCAAAATACTTTCTAGGATCCATCAGGGTAAACATCAAGTCCCCACCCTTTGGTCACATTTTAGCACGTCAAGCAGAGCCGTAACTAGACTTTTTGGTGCCCTGTGCCAGATTGAGCATTACCCCCCTCCCCCCAATTTTTAAATAGGGACATAAGATAGTGCACCTGAAAAAGGGCCATGGCCTCATGGGGAAGGGCCAGGGAAGAGATAAAGACATCGGGGAGGTCAGAAGATGCTGGGGATAAAAGAAGAGGAAGCTACAAGTGAGGATGATAATAAGAAAAATTCACAGGCAACAACAGCGCCCCCTGTGCCATGACGCTGGTCGCACTACCCTAGTTACGGCCCTGATGGCAAGTATTAAAGTATTTCTAAATATCATAATTGGAATGACACACTAGCATTATATAAAATATTTAAGTGTGGTTAATGAACAAGCTTATTTCATTGGTCACTGAATAGAGAAATTATCAGATTCTTAAAAGACCTTCACAAAATCATGATTAGCCAAATGGTTGATTAGCATTATTAGACTTATTTGAAACATTTTGGGAAGGTTCTAAAATATTCTGCCTAGAATTGCTCTGACCTTGCGATAACCTGCTGGAAAATCTTGCTGTCAGCTATTCCAATGTTAGCGCTATCATTATGACCATATGTTTGACAGGGGAAACCTTGAAAGATCAGACCCCTGTTTTTATTATTTTCTATAACTGCAGATATTAAATGTGCTCTTTCTTGCTGTCTGTCTAATGTATACAACGGACTTGTTATTTTGTGCACTTATAGTATATTGTCCCTCCACTTATTTAAATTCAAAAGCTGGTTCTTGCATATCCTGTTCACCCAGGCATTTTGTATTTTGTTCATCCAGGCAGTTTTAATGCTTGTAACGATAAAGGCTTGGAGTCCCATGGGGAAAATTACCAATCCCATGGGAAAAGTGCTATGTAAGTATTACTGTTATATAGCAATGGTAGATTCAGCAGCAAGTCATAAATAAATGTAACACTGTATGACTGGTACAAAAAACAAAAAACAAAATGTAGCTCTGTATAAAAAAAAGTACAATATAGTAGCAATGCAGCTATCTAGGAAAAGTATAAGGAACTGCACTACTGTGTGAAAACAAGAATATTAAACTTAAACACTGCATAAGAAGAGTAAAATAAACTGCAGAACAGTAGTAGTGTATAAGATAAGTACGAGAAATGGTAGTACTATATAAGAAAGAAAGAAATTGTAGTAGGGTATAAAATGTACAATAAAATGCAACCATACATAAAAAGTACAACAAGCTACAGCACTGTATAAGAAATGTATGATAAATCTACACACTGCATAAGAAACAAGAGTATTGTATTAGAAGTCTACCTAAATTTAAAACACTGTATAAAAAACTATTGTATTGTATAAGAAAAGTAGAAGAAACTTCAGCACTATATGACAGTGCAGGAAATTATAACAGGATATAAAAACACACAAGAAAATGAAGCATTGTATGAGGAAAGTGCAAGAAGCTAAAGTACTGTATAAGAAGAATATGGCAAGCCGCAGCATAGTGTTAGAAATGTATAATAAGTAGAGATATGCGGCGGACCATATTTGCTGAATTTGGTTCTGATTCATCAGCCGGTTTTGGATTTGGATTTGCCAAACTGTTGTGACTAGATTTGGATTGGCATTTTTTTTTCCAAATATTAACAAAAGACGCTAAAATCACATAATTTGGGCCTTTTTTTGTTCCTAGAGCAGAGGTTCCCAAACGTGGTCCTCAAGGCTCCCCAACAGTTCAGGTTTTAGAGGTATCCATGGTTGAGCACAGGTGTTAAATCAAATTAACTGAGGTACTAAATAAGTCACCTGTGCTCAATTATGGATATCTCTAACACCTGTACTGTTGGGGAGCCTTGAGGACCGCGTTTGGGAACCTCTGTCCTAGAGTATTATTAACCTCAATAACATTAATTTCCAGTCATTACCAGTCAATTCTGACCACCTCACAGCTGCGTGGTGTCAGACTTCTTTTACACACACGCACTGGGGTACTACAGTGTACTGGGGTGCAGTGCACAGTACAACAATTTGTATTTTTTAAAACTGGCAGTGACGATATTGGATCAGAACCTCTATACACACCTTCCTATACCTTCTAATATCCTGCCTATACCTTCTAAGGATGACGCTAATTTGCGTACGCAGTCATACAGTAAATAAAGACTTAGACCTGGAATCTGTGGTTCCAAAGCACAAAGTATTATTCAAGTAAAAGTACAGTCAGTTACACGCAATTGATCCAGACACAATTTAGGTGCAAAGAAATTATACAGACCCAAGTACAGTATACATACGCAGCGCTTCCGGTACCAGATGTTAGGCATCAGCAAGAAACCCCTCAGTCAGCATTCAGCAAGAAGACTAAAGACCCAGTGTTTGAGCACACATATTTATACCCCCCCAGGAATAGGCAAAACAATAGAGACGTTTGTTGCTGATGCTATTGGTTCCCAAGGGGAATCCATCCAGTTACGGAGCATTTAACAGGCTGGTTCAAATAGACTCAACCAGCCTCTAACAACTGGGGGTCTCTCCATTCCCGCCCCCTGTAACATCGTAACAGTTAATACATTTTGTTGCTTGAAGTCTCTGCGGTCCATAACTCGAGAATGCATGATGCGATCTCCCCACCGATTACACCGGAATACTGTGGAAAGAGTATGCATCAGTACAAAACCAAACATGGCTTGTTTAGCATGTATAATACCTTAGTTACCAAATATCTTTATTTCACAGTGTTTATATTAACTGAACAAACTTAAATCTTATACCTTAACGCTAATGGAACCTTGTAAGTGAATATGTAATGTGTGAGAGTACGGGGTTTGATATGAAGACGCTAGTTAACTGGGGACAGATGCGTGCGCATTTAGATACTAAACGGTATTTTCATTCAAGGTCTTAAGCATAATGTGTGTATGTGAAATGGTGAAAGATGCAATCGCATGATGCTAATAATTGTGCATTCGCTACTGGGCATCATGTTAGCAGCTCAATTGTGCGTAATGTGCAGTGTTTATGCATGAGATTCCATCCATGATGGACTTAACATATTTATATATATATATATATATATATATATATACATATACATACATACACACACACACATGTAATTCCTCACTCACAGTTTCAGACTGCAATGCAAATGTGTTACCTCAGGCTATGAAGCTAGGGCCATTCTGTCTGGGTGTGAAACTAAAACCTGTTTAGGATTCAGACAAATCCAATTGTGTAGATCAATTGCCTGGATTATATTACAATTGCCACAACTATACTTGTCTGATACAGGGATTCCCAATTTGTATGTAAAACACTCACAGTTTCTGGTGCATTGTCTATTCTATTTACTTTTTTCGCATGAGGCTGTTCTTCTAGTTGCCCTTGGTAGATTATCAAAAACATTACCATCTGTTCTTAGCTCGTGAGTTGTAACTTAAAGTGACGCTGGTCGCAAAATGGCGTCTTGCAGATTCTTGTTTCTAAAATGGAGTCTAGCTGCCATTCGCAAGATGGCATCGCGCACGCTTCAATTTTAAACTGATCTTGTCTCAGCCAATTATCCAGCTTTGACAGTCCACCCTTTGATAGCGAACAACATGCTATCACAATCTGCTATAAGAATTTAATTTAGGTTTACATTTACATATTATTTTGTGTTATTTTGGGATGGCACAAGGTGGTTCTTAATCCATCAATAATGTGTCTCTGGGTGGGGACATAAAACTACTATTATACGCACACCACGGATCTTGGAAGATCATGTGAAAGGTGTGGGGATGCACCAGTCTTATAAAAGCAGTCTTGAAGGGGAATTTAGACTTTACATTATCTGAGGTGTTTTAAAAATAACATTTCAATAATGCATTCTATGCATGGCTAAATATAATACACTAAATGATGGTGTTTCCTAGCTCAGGGTTGTAATGCAGTTCTGTATTTACCTCGGTATTCATACTGGCCACCATCATGATTTCATTCTTTCGTTTTACTCTATTTTTAATATTTTCCACACTTCAACACAATAGGAACACACCGGACACATATGCCAATTATTATGATGACAATCAGTATAAGGATCAAGAATTTGCCTATGCTGGCGATCACTTCCTGGATCCATTCCCCTAGACCTGAGAACCATTTCACTGGGTTCAGCCATGACACCCATCCTTCTATCTTTTCCCCTACTTCAGCCACTGAAGCATTATGGTTCTTACGAAATTCCCATTTTAGCTGCAGAATTTCATCCATCTTCCGGTCTATCACCTCCTTGGGATCGCTGGTATCATTGGTGACATAGGTGCAACATTTTACTCCAAATTGGGTGGCTAACGTTACGCAATACCCTCCAGTAACAGCAGTTAAATAATTCAACACTAGCCTGTGTTGCACCAGTTCTTTCTTGTACGCTTGCAATTCTCTCCCTGTATACCTGAATGTGTCATCGTACATCTCGGTGATATTATCTATCCATTTAGCAAGTTCCTGAATATATCTAAAATTTAGTGTTCCCCGAGCGATCCTGGTGCCACTAAAACTTGAAAGCCAGTTGTCTCACTGATTAACTGAGTGGCTTTATGCACATCACCAGGTATCATGTTTCTTTTGCCTCTGTGTTCATATTGCGTGTGAAGATATGGTGATGGCATGTTTTTATGTATACTAAGCATTTCAACATGTGTGAGGGTCATAACTTCTGGAAGTATTCTTCCCAAATAACATAACAATTACAATACTAAAATTGGTCAGTCACTCCCCTGATTGGCATTGCACTCCTCCTGACTCCACTCCATCAGCACTTCCATCAGCTCCCATTTCCTCAATCAGTCCTCCATCACAGACACTGAGTATCCCCAAACAGATCATCACGACAAAAACTCTGGAAAGAAAAAGAACTAGGATGACCACAGCAGACCACTCCATTGCTGGAAGCACTGATCTACACATTTCTTTAGCTCAGATATCTCACCGTCACCTTTTTAATCTTTCCGGTACAAGCTCGCAATCGACAGGTCCATGTTATTGGCCTTGTCTCCGCCTTGTATCTCCACGGGTTGGTTAACCTCCCTATAGTGAGTGGAATGGACCCACGTATCTTCCTCGGCCACCCTTTGAGGATGTTGTATCCTCAGATACGGACCTTTCCACCGATCAGTCAAACAACCTGAGCTAAAAAAAATTTGGATCATAACAAATTCTCCAGATTTGACATCATGACAGTTTGCATTAGACATGTTAGTTAATAACACTTTAAATTTTGGTTATTCTCATTCATCTTCGTGAGACCCTGCACAGTTACCTCATCATCATATTTTCTCATGAGGCTGCCTGTTTGAACAGTATCTCAAAGGGGGGCAAATAAAGGAAAAGACAGTCTGGGATAATCTTAGTGTTGTTACCCATCACCTTACACATGTTCTTGCAAACGTCACCTGTAAAATAAGTCTCCCTATCATTTTTAATAATTCTAGGGATATAGTATCTGCATACAGGTTCCTGCAATTAAATCTTGTTATTAATAGCTACTGCTCTAAATAATGTCTGGGCCACTGGGTTGGATAATATTCCGAGCAGTCGACCTCAGCCTGGCATGGCTGCCGTTTATCCTTAGCAACCTTGTGTCCTATGAGTGGGAGATAAAGCACAACAGTTTAATATCATTTAAACATGACCTAAAATACAACAATAAATCGTCCATATTTTACATTAGAACAGATCCATTGATAGGTTGAAAAGATTGTAAACAGTCATATAAGGCCTAGGAGAAGATACTGGGGTTACCTATGAACCCATGGAAAACTCGTGTTCCTGTGTGGTGTTCTTCACTTTGCAGTTCTTACTTACGTGTCCCACTTGGTGACAGTTAAAACATATTTTTGAACGTGTTGGATGAAAGGATTGTTGTGGGAGTTGAGCAAGAGGAAAAGATGGTGGGTATGGGTAAGGGTGTGAAGGATAAGGGTATTGTGGGAGGTATGAAGTTTGTGGGTAGTATGAGGCGTGTGGTTGTGTATGATATGTGGGGTAAGGATGTGTTTGCTGTGGTGTGGGATTGGTGAGGACGTGTAATTGTTCAGGTGCTGGTGTGTGTGGGGGCAGGTGTGTCGGTTGGCTGTGATGTTATTGTCATTCCTTCCAGAGCTTGGATACTGACAGCCATTAGTTTTTCGCTCTGGGTCTCTCTCTCTTCTTTGTGATATTTTTATCATGTTCTATGGCAGACTCTATGAGGTTATCTATTGTGACTCCCCTTCAGCCAGGTTGTGAGGTCTGAACCCGAGTCTTTAAGTCATCTTTCAGACCGTCCATGAGTACCGTGACTATCATTCCCCTGTGGTGAGTGCTATCTTTAATATCTTCTAACCCAGTGTACTGGGTGATAGCCTGCAGAGCCCGGTCGCAATAATATTCTGCAGTTTTACTCTCCTTTTGCTTAATTGTGAAAATTTTGTTCCAGTTAACTACTACTGGAAAATATACACCCAATTGAGTTACAATGCGGGAAATGTTACCTTGGTTTACTTGGTCTGTTAAGGGAACGTCACCATCCAATACACAATCCGTGATAAATTTTGTCACGTCGGTATTACGTGGAAGACTGCTGCTGCTACGTATGGTACGAACAACTTCCTCTACGGGTGCAGAGGGTGTTAACACTTCCCTTGCTGTTACCGATGGAGATGGCGGCACCACCCGTGATTGTGGTGATGCAGCATCTATCATTTGCACAGCATGGGAAATGGCAGACATTACAATAGGCTCATCATCCACATCATAAACATTTTCCTTATGGTTGCTTAAGAGATGGTACAAATTGCTTGTTACATTTTTATGGGTATTTTTGGTAACTGTACTTGCACCTCCATCCACATAAGGTGGGGGAGGTGAGCGTGAACTGCTGGCAATACTCTTCACAACGCTACCTTGCCGCACGTGCGTGCCACTTTGCGGCTCGCCCGTATTGCAGTTTAACGTCGCGGATGTATTTTCTGGCAATGCGCTCGCGACGCTAGTTTGCGTCGCTTGCACATTTTTAAGCCACGCATCCCCTTCATGCTGCCACAATTTTAAACATTTTTTTCTCTCGGGAGCGCATCAAACTGATGTGATCCCGGACATTATCTAATACATCCTTATCAAAACTACCAATTCTGGGAAACGGTCTAACACTCTTCCTCATCATATTAAACCATAAATCACAATACCTTATTGCATAAGTACCGTACTTAGTATGCATAATACGATGGGCCGATCCGATCGGCGCCTCCATTAGCAGCACATCATTGTCTAACATCTCTACTGTTTGCATGGCTCCCATTCTGAGACAAAATCCTACGCTTTTCAATAAAGATTTAAACTGGTGAAAGACAATCAAGATACTTTCACTTACCTGTCGACGATTTAAGTTGGCGGCACCCACACACCTGGATAAGATTTGAAAAAGGCAACTTCCACACCCGGATAAGATTTAGTAAGGCAACTTCCACACCTATGGGAGTTTATATGTCGGCCACTCCCACGCACCTTTCTACAACAAAGACAACATGTACACCTGCTACTGTGTATAGAACGGTAAAGCTACTTACCGAGCGGCTAGACTAACCCTTGCACCTAGCCCTTAAGGATCATACGATACCCTTAACTTTGTCCAACAAATATTCATTGTTACATACTTTTTTCCTGTGCAGAAAAATACACGTTAACCCAGATATTGATAACAATTGAAAAAGGTAAACCTCAACGGCTTTGTTTAAACACGTGGCAGTAGAACCGGAAGTACGTACACACTATTGTGCAACCAGCCGCATACACAATAATGCGATTACCACACAACCGTATAATGACTTTTTAACAGCGTACGCAAAAGTGCGTCTTTGCTGTGCGCAAAACTGCGACTCAGCCGCGTACTCAATACTGCGGCACCCTTTGAAACGTTAGGTTCTATCAACAAAGGAAAACAAACTTTTTCCTCTCTTGTCCCTGGATTCTAGTCAGCTTCCTTTGCTCACACGAAAATGGATAGCGATTTTTCAGCACAAAGCGGTTGCAGGAAAACCCAGCATGTGGCCACTCCACCCTTTGCTGAGATATCGATAGCCGTATGTGCCATGTGAGTAGGTAAGTGACTTCACTCGATGAGCCCCCATCTGACGATATTGGATCAGAACCTCTATACACACCTTCCTATACCTTCTAATATCCTGCCTATACCTTCTAAGGATGACGCTAATTTGCGTACGCAGTCATACAGTAAATAAAGACTTAGGGCCTGATTCAGAGCCGCTCGTAAGCGGCCGCTCGTTCATTCCGAGTGATGTTTGCACAACTGCGCATGCGTACGGATCGTAATACGCATGCGCGAACCAGTCAGTGCGGTCGAAAATCGTTTGTTCGCTAAATAGCGAATGCCTGCTATTTTGAGTGACAGGAGGAGGCGTATGTGGGTGGTAACAGGGGAAGGTGCTTGAAAACAGGGAGTGGAGATCCGAACGCAGGCGTGCTTAAAGGTCAAAACGGGCGTTTTATGGGTGTGCATAATTAATACAGCAGCGTCATTGACCACGTCACTGGGTTATTTTATAGTCAGAACTGCTCGCAAGTTTGCGGTAGGAAAAACCAACCACAAGAATAGCGAACAGTTCATACGCTGGTCGATGTACTCGATTAATCTAATAAATAGCGGACATGACGTAGGATGCGAGCGGCCAGGGGGCGTAGTTTTCCAAAAAACGACCGCAAGTTTTGTATGCTCGTTCAGACCTAGAGGCGTGAACAGACCGCAAAGAGCGAACGGTTCATTTGAATAGCCACCCCTTTTTTCTGAACGAGTGAGCACAAATAGCGTCCGGCTCTGAATCAGGCCCTTAGACCTGGAATCTGTGGTTTAGCATTTAGCTACTAAACGGTGTTTTCATTCGGGGTCTTAAGCATAATGTGTGTATGTGAAATGGTGAAAGATACAATCGCATGATGCTAATAATTGTGCATTCGCTACTGGGCATCATGTTAGCAGCTCAATTGTGCGTAATGTGCGGTGTTTATGCATGAGATTCCATCCATGATGGACTTAACATATTTATAAATATATATATATACATATACATACATACACACACATATCATTCCTCACTCACAGTTTCAGACTGCAATGCAAATGTGTTACCTCCAGCTGTGAAGCTAGGGCCATTCTGTCTGGGTGTGAAACTAAAACCTGTTTAGGATTCAGACAAATCCAATTGTGTAGATCAATTGCCTGGATTATATTACAATTGCCACAACTATACTTGTCTGCATACAGGGATGCCCAATTTGTATGTAAAACACTCACAGTTTCTGGTGCATTGTCTATTCTATTAACTTTTTTCGCATGAGGCTGTTCTTCTAGTTGCCCTTGGTAGATTATCAAAAACATTACCATCTGTTCTTAGCTCGTGAGTTGTAACTTAAAGTGACGCTGGTCGCAAAATGGCGTCTTGCACGCTTCAATTTTAAACTGATCTTGTCTCAGCCAATTATCCAGCTTTGACAGCAGCTTGGCTCACACTTTTTATAGTCAGACTACTTTTACGCACACACTCTGGGGTAATACAGCGTACTGGGGTGCAGTGCGCAGAACAGTAGAAATACGAGTTTTATTTTTTTTCTTTAACTTTTTGATTTTTTTTACCTTTTTTATTACTTTAAAGTCTTTTTTCTGACAGATTTGCAGTCACACTGTGAACACAGTCAGTGCAGCACCACTGTCATGGAATTAGACTAAGGGCACTGGACACAGCTTGCCAGGGAGATTGGAAACAACATCGGATCATTTGCAAATCATACTGTGTGTAGGGCCCTTTAGATGGACATAATGACAGCACAGCCCCTTAGAGATGGACACAGCCCAAGCAGCACAGTCCTTAGAGATGGACATAGCCCCAGCAGCACAGTCCTTAGAGATGGACACACAGCAGATCAGCCCCTTAGAGATGGACACAGCCCCACTTGGGCACTGCAGAGCAGAGCGCAGCATGCAGATGAGTGACTGGACTGGACTGAATGGCGCTGAGTCCCGGTCATTGCTCCTTATATGGAAAAGATAACCTGCGAGGTCCCGAAGCCGGTCAGATGACGTTCGGCATTGATCTGACGTCCACGCCTAGCGGAAAACCCAGAGCCAGGATTTGGATGCGGCTCAGATTAAGAAGTTTGGAATGGACCGGGTTCAAGGTAATCCGGACCACTCTTCTCTAATAATAAGCTATAGAAATGTATATAAAATGTATGATAAGTAGAGTCGAACGGGCCCGGTTCTCAGGGAACCGAGCCCACCCAAACTTTGGGGATCTGAGACACAGGTCAGATCTCACCGCCCTTCCCAGATCCCTATTTGAGGCAAAAACTCAAGATCCCATTGTCGGATCTCGAGGTTTTGCCTCCAGCGCCCATTTTACAAAGTCCCATTGAAGTCTATGGGCTTGCCGCTGATTGGTTGAGAGAGCCATCTGTCACAGCTCTCAGCCAAAAAGCACTTGCCCATAGACTTCGATAGGCACAGGAAGAGGAGGAAAGATGCCGCCCATCCCCCCGCACTGACACCGCTGCCTACCCTGCTGCCGACACCTCCGGCACTCTGCACTTAGGACACTGCTAGAACCCTGCACTGCTGCCCCCATACTGAGGACACCATCAACATCCTCACACTGCCAACACTCATGTACTGAGGACACTGCCAGCACCCTTGCACTGCCACCACCCCCATTCTGAGGACACTGCCGGCACCCATACACTGCCAACTTTTCCGGCATTCCCACACTGAGGACACTGCCGGCACCCCCGCACAGCACATGTGCACTGAGGACACCAGTGGCATTCATGCACTGAGAACACCGCTGTCACAGTAAGTGCTCTATTGGTTTATCCAACCCACATTGTATCCGACCTGCATTGTAACCTGCACTGTATCCGACTGCACTGTATCCAACCCACACTGTATATCGCACAGTATCCGACCTGCACTGTATCCAACCCACACTGTATCCAACCCACACTGTATATCGCACTGTATCCAATCCAAACTGTATCACGCATTGTATTCAACACTATATCCGAGCTGCACTGTATCCAACCCCCAGTGTATCCCACACTGTATCCAACACACACTGTATCTGACCTGCACTGTATCCAACCTGCACTGTATCCGACCCACACTGTATACCGCACTGTATCCAACCCACACTGTATCTGACCTGCACTGTATTCAACCCACACTGTATCCCGCACTATATCTGACCTGTACTGTATCCAAACCACAGTGTATCCCGCACTGTATCCAACCCACACTGTATCCGACCTGCACTATATACTAGGGATGTGCGCTGACCCCTGTGTTTTGGATCTCCTTCTTTTTGGGATCTGGATTTGGTTTTGCCAAAACCGCCCCTTGCGTGTTTTGGTTTTGGATCTGTATTTTTTTTTAAAAAAATTTATAAAATCTGCTAAAATCAAATTTTTTTTTGTTCCTACATTATTATTAACCTCAATAAAAGTAATTTCCACACGTTTCCAGTCGATTTTGACTACCTCAAAGCTTACAATATTGTTTTCATCCGGTTTAGGCCCAAAATTTGCACCAAGCTAGCTGGCTGACTAAGCTAAGCGACAGCAGTGGGCGGTACAAACACGTGGCAGTTCAACTTCAAGCATGGCACATCAGGAAACAAATGTTTTTATTATTTAAGAGGCCTGAGGGAGTTGAAGTATGTATGTAGTTGAAGTCAGGGACAAGAAGGGTTGATTGGTTGTAAATTTAATTAAATTTTTTGATTCCGAAGCAAATTTAGGAGGAAGGAGGGGAAGCATTTACAAAAATATTTTACTCATTCACATCAGTCCTTGCCCGAGAAGCCTTGAGCGCTATGCCTGCTGCGGCTGGGACTGGATTTTCATCCCAGAAGGGGACCAGGAAGACTACTAGTAGTGCTTTAAAAAACAATTGACTGTTAAACAAACCTTTGCAAAGATTCCACTTCACTAGAAAGCATTTCCCAATCTGTACAGGGACATTAAAAAAATTTAATTAGTGGCCTACAAAATGCCATTTTACCCACTGTCCACTTAACCACAGATATGTGGACAAGACGAACAGAGCAAATGCAAGATTTAAGAATTATGGTTTAAGTCTTACATTGTGTCTTTCTTGAGAATCCTTGAGCGCTATGCCTTCTGCTGGGAGTGGATTTTCATCCCAGAAGGGGACCAGGAAGACTACTAGTAGTGCTTTAAAAAACAATTGGTGTTTAAACAATCTTTTACAAAGATTCCACTACACTATAAAAGCATTTCCCAACCTGTACAAGAACATTAAAAAAACTTACTTAGTGGCCTCCAAAATGCCGTTGTGTCTACTCACGACCACAATGCCGATGCGCGCAGGGGTGGATCTAGACTGTTCTTTTAGGGGGGGCGATTAATGACTAATTATGACTCCTCCTCTTCCTGTATTGGCACCTCCCCTTTCTGTTCCCAATGCCTCCCCTTTACAGGTTTTTTTTGTGGCCACATTTATTATTACAATGTATATATTATGTATTCACTATGTGTGAATACACAGTTTGAGCACCAGCAGCCATCTCTCTGCTCCCCCCTCCCCCAGCTCCCCACACCAATTCCCTGCTCCCCCCTTCCCCAGCCATCTCTCTGCACCCCTTCCCCATGCCCCTGTAATAGTGCCCATATAGTAATGTCCCCATAGTAATGCACCTGTGCCCATATGGTAACGCCCCCATAGTAATGCCCCTGTAGTAGTCCCCATATAGAAATGACCCCATAGTAATGCCCCTGCAACGCCCATATAGTATGGCCCCATTAGTAATGCCCCTGTAGCGCCCATATGGTAATACCCTATTAATAATGCCCCTGTAGTGCCCTTACAGTAATGCCCGCTGTAGTGCGCTTATAGTAATGCTCCTGTAGTGCCCTTTTAGTAATGCCCCCTGTAGTGCCCTTATAGTAGTGCCCTTATAATAATGTCCCCCGTAGTGCCCTTATAGTAATGACCCTTGTAGTGTCCTTATAGTAATGCCCCCTGTAGTGCCCTTTTACATATAGTAATGCCCCCTGTAGTGCCTTATAGTAATGCCCCCTGTAGTGTCCATATATATATATATATATATAGTAATGCCCCATGTAGTGCCTTATAGTAATGCCCCCTGTAGTGCCCTTATATATAGTAATGCCATCTGTAGTGCCCTTATATATAGTAATGCCCCCTGCAGTGCCCTTATATATATATAGTAATGCCCCCTGTAGTGCCCTTATAAATATATATATATTAGGGGTGAGCGGGTTCGGATTTCTGAAATCCGAACCCCCCCGAGCCCCCCCGATCCGAGTCCGATCCGAGTCAGGCTCGACTTTTCCCGCCTGACTCGGATCTGAAATCGAGGCAAAACGTCATCATCCCGCCTTCCGAGTCTCGCGGGTTTTGGATCCTATATAAGGTACCCGCGTCGGCGCCATTTTCTCACTCGGCTGTGGACAGTGAAGAGGGAGGGTGGGAGTTAGGGCTGTGTAGTGTAGTGTAGTGTAGTGTAGTGTAGTGCTGCTGTTGTCCACTACTTCAAAGTCCATAGGGGCTGGCTGTGTTGTGCTGTGCTGCTGTTGTTAATAGGGGCTGTGTCCACTACTTCAAAGTCCATAGGGGCTGGCTGGACTGTGTTGTGCAGTCAGTTCTCCATAGGGGCTGTGTCCACTCCAAAGTCCTGTGCAGTGTCCCAGTCCTAAAGGAGTGCTGTAGTGTTGTCCAGGGGGTGCTCTGTCCATCAGGGGTGCTCCCCCCAAGTGCTAAAAAAATAATATATTTTCTGTGTTTGTGAATTGTGTGCGCAGTAGCCGCACGTGCATCAACAAAGTAGTGCCAAGCGTGCGCCTGTGTCATAAGTAAAGGGCCGGCTGGCTTGACCGTTAAAGGGTGCTGTAACCCCCGAAAGTACACTCCAGTCCAAACCAAAAAAAAATTATTTTCTGTGTTTGTGAATTGTGTGCGCAGTAGCCGCACGTGCATCAACAAAGTAGTGCCAAGCGTGCGCCTGTGTCATAAGTAAAGGGCCGGCTGGCTTGACCGTTAAGGGTGCTGTAACCCCCGAAAGTACACTCCAGTCCAAACCAAAAAAAAAATTATTTTCTGTGTTTGTGAATTGTGTGCGCAGTAGCCGCACGTGCATCAACAAAGTAGTGCCAAGCGTGCGCCTGTGTCATAAGTAAAGGGCCGGCTGGCTTGACCGTTAAGGGTGCTGTAACCCCCGAAAGTACACTCCAGTCCAAACCAAAAAAAAAATTATTTTCTGTGTTTGTGAATTGTGTGCGCAGTAGCCGCACGTGCATCAACAAAGTAGTGCCAAGCGTGCACCTGTGTCATAAGTAAAGGGCCGGCTGGCTTGACCGTTAAGGGTGCTGTAACCCCCGAAAGTACACTCCAGTCCAAACCAAAAAAAAAATTATTTTCTGTGTTTGTGAATTGTGTGCGCAGTAGCCGCACGTGCATCAACAAAGTAGTGCCAAGCGTGCGCCTGTGTCATAAGTAAAGGGCCGGCTGGCTTGACCGTTAAAGGGTGCTGTAACCCCCAAAGTACACTCCAGTCCAAACCAAAAAAAAAATTATTTTCTGTGTTTGTGAATTGTGTGCGCAGTAGCCGCACGTGCATCAACAAAGTAGTGCCAAGCGTGCGCCTGTGTCATAAGTAAAGGGCCGGCTGGCTTGACCGTTAAGGGTGCTGTAACCCCCGAAAGTACACTCCAGTCCAAACCAAAAAAAAATTATTTTCTGTGTTTGTGAATTGTGTGCGCAGTAGCCGCACGTGCATCAACAAAGTAGTGCCAAGCGTGCGCCTGTGTCATAAGTAAAGGGCCGGCTGGCTTGACCGTTAAGGGTGCTGTAACCCCCGAAAGTACACTCCAGTCCAAACCAAAAAAAAAATTATTTTCTGTGTTTGTGAATTGTGTGCGCAGTAGCCGCACGTGCATCAACAAAGTAGTGCCAAGCGTGCACCTGTGTCATAAGTAAAGGGCCGGCTGGCTTGACCGTTAAGGGTGCTGTAACCCCCGAAAGTACACTCCAGTCCAAACCAAAAAAAAAATTATTTTCTGTGTTTGTGAATTGTGTGCGCAGTAGCCGCACGTGCATCAACAAAGTAGTGCCAAGCGTGCGCCTGTGTCATAAGTAAAGGGCCGGCTGGCTTGACCGTTAAAGGGTGCTGTAACCCCCAAAGTACACTCCAGTCCAAACCAAAAAAAAAATTATTTTCTGTGTTTGTGAATTGTGTGCGCAGTAGCCGCACGTGCATCAACAAAGTAGTGCCAAGCGTGCGCCTGTGTCATAAGTAAAGGGCCGGCTGGCTTGACCGTTAAAGGGTGCTGTAACCCCCGAAAGTACACTCCAGTCCAAACCAAAAAAAAATTATTTTCTGTGTTTGTGAATTGTGTGCGCAGTAGCCGCACGTGCATCAACAAAGTAGTGCCAAGCGTGCGCCTGTGTCATAAGTAAAGGGCCGGCTGGCTTGACCGTTAAGGGTGCTGTAACCCCCGAAAGTACACTCCAGTCCAAACCAAAAAAAAAATAATTTTCTGTGTTTGTGAATTGTGTGCGCAGTAGCCGCACGTGCATCAACAAAGTAGTGCCAAGCGTGCGCCTGTGTCATAAGTAAAGGGCCGGCTGGCTTGACCGTTAAAGGGTGCTGTAACCCCCGAAAGTACACTCCAGTCCAAACCAAAAAAAAATTATTTTCTGTGTTTGTGAATTGTGTGCGCAGTAGCCGCACGTGCATCAACAAAGTAGTGCCAAGCGTGCGCCTGTGTCATAAGTAAAGGGCCGGCTGGCTTGACCGTTAAGGGTGCTGTAACCCCCGAAAGTACACTCCAGTCCAAACCAAAAAAAAAATTATTTTCTGTGTTTGTGAATTGTGTGCGCAGTAGCCGCACGTACATCAACAAAGTAGTGCCAAGCGTGCGCCTGTGTCATAAGTAAAGGGCCGGCTGGCTTGACCGTTAAAGGGTGCTGTAACCCCCAAAGTACACTCCAGTCCAAACCAAAAAAAAAATTATTTTCTGTGTTTGTGAATTGTGTGCGCAGTAGCCGCACGTGCATCAACAAAGTAGTGCCAAGCGTGCGCCTGTGTCATAAGTAAAGGGCCGGCTGGCTTGACCGTTAAAGGGTGCTGTAACCCCCGAAAGTACACTCCAGTCCAAACCAAAAAAAAATTATTTTCTGTGTTTGTGAATTGTGTGCGCAGTAGCCGCACGTGCATCAACAAAGTAGTGCCAAGCGTGCGCCTGTGTCATAAGTAAAGGGCCGGCTGGCTTGACCGTTAAGGGTGCTGTAACCCCCGAAAGTACACTCCAGTCCAAACCAAAAAAAAAATTATTTTCTGTGTTTGTGAATTGTGTGCGCAGTAGCCGCACGTGCATCAACAAAGTAGTGCCAAGCGTGCGCCTGTGTCATAAGTAAAGGGCCGGCTGGCTTGACCGTTAAAGGGTGCTGTAACCCCCGAAAGTACACTCCAGTCCAAACCAAAAAAAAATTATTTTCTGTGTTTGTGAATTGTGTGCGCAGTAGCCGCACGTGCATCAACAAAGTAGTGCCAAGCGTGCGCCTGTGTCATAAGTAAAGGGCCAGCTGGCTTGACCGTTAAAGGGTGCTGTAACCCACAAAGTACACTCCAGTCCAAACCAAAAAAAAAATGATTTTCTGTGTTTAGCCGCACGTATATATCAAATCGATATAACATAAATGGAGGACCAAACTTTCTCCGATAAAAATAAAATAGAGAAAGATCAAGAACCACTACCTCCTAGTGCTGAAGCTGCTGCCACTAGTCATGACATAGACGATAACATGCCATCAACGTCGTCTGCCAAGGCCGATGCCCAATGTCATAGTAGAGGGCACATACAATCCCAAATGGCAAAGTTCAGGAAAATGACCTTGAAAAAGACATTTAAATCAGCTGAAGAGAAACGTAAACTTGCCAATATGCCATTTACGACACGGAGTGGCAAGGAACGGCTAAGGTCGATCCCTAGTATGTTCATGACTAGTGGTTCAGCTTCACATGACGATGGAAGCCCTCCTCCCACTAAAAAAATCAAAAGAGTTAAGCTGGCAAAAGCACAGCAAAGAACTGTGCTTTCTAAGAAGATATCACAAATCCCCAAGGAGAGTCCAAGTGTGGTGGTGGTTGCGATGCCTGACCTTCCCAGCACTGGACGGGAAGAGGTGGCTCTTTCCATCATTTGCACGCCCCCTGCAAGTGCTGAAAGGAGCACCCACAGTCCACTTGCTGATATGCAAATTGAAGATGTCACTGTTGAAGTACAACAGGATGAGGATACTGGTGTAGCTGGCGCTGAGGAGGAAGTTGGCGAGGAGGATTCTGATGGTGATGTGGTTTGTTTAAATCAGGCTCCGGGGGAGACAGTTGTTGTCCGTGGGATGAAAAAGCCCATCACGGTCATGCCTGGGCAGAAGACCAAACATTCCACCTCTTTGGTCTGGCAATATTTCTATCCAAATCCGGACAACAACTGTCTTGCCATATGTACCATATGTAAAGGTGAAATAAGTAGGGGTAGGGACGTCAACCACCTAGAAACATCCTCCCTTATACGGCACCTGCAGCGCGTTCATAAAAAGTTACTGTCAAGTTCAGAAACTTTGGCTAAGACCGTAAGCAGTCCAGGGACACCTAAATCCCGTTGTCCTGTTGTATCCAAGCGCCTGCAAACCACACCGTCAACTCCCTCCTCGTCAATTTCCTCCTTAGTTAGGATCGGAAGTAGTCCTGCAGGCCATGTCACTGGCATGACTGACTCTCCTATCCGGGATTCCTCCGGAGGATCCTGCATTGCTACGCCTACTGCTGCCGCTGCTGCTGTTGCTGCTGCTGGGAGTCGTTCATCATCCCAGAGAGGAAGTAGGAACACCACTACTTTTACTAAACAATTGACCCTCCAACAGTCCTTAGCGAGGAGGATGAAGTACGACAGCAGTCATCCTGAAGCAAAACGTATAACTGAGGCCTTGACTGCTATGTTGGTGTTAGACGTGCGTCCGGTATCCGCCATTAGTGCAGTGGGATTTAGACAATTGATGGAGGTAGTGTGTCCCCGGTTCCAAATCCCGTCTAGATTCCACTTCACTAGGCAGGCGATACCGAGACTGTACAGAAACGTCAGAAAAAGTGTCCTCAGTGTCCTGAAAAATGCCGTTGTACACAATGTCCACTTAACCACGGACATGTGGACAAGTGGAACAGGGCAGACTAAGGACTATATGACTGTGACAGCCCACTGGGTAGATGTATCACCTTACGCAGCAACAGCAGCAGCGTCACCAGTAGCAGCATCTCAGAAATGCCAGCTCGTTACAAGGCAGGCTACGCTGTGTATCACCGGTTTCAGTAAGAGGCACACCGCCGACAACCTCTTAGAGAAACTGAGGGAAATCATCGCCCAGTGGCTTACCCCACTTAGACTCTCCTGGGGATTTGTGATATCTGACAACGCCACCAATATTGTGCGGGCATTACATCTGGGCAAATTCCAGCACGTCCCATGTTTTGCTCACACAATAAACTTGGTGGTGCAGAATTTTCTGAAAAGCGACAGGGGCGTGCAGGAGACGCTTTGGGTGGCCCGAAAAATTTCTGGCCACTTTCGCCATTCAGCGACTGCGTGCCGAAGACTGGAGCGCCAGCAAACACTCTTGAACCTGCCCCGCCATCACCTGAAGCAAGAGGTTGTGATGCGGTGGAACTCAACCCTCTATATGCTTCAGAGGATGGAGGAGCAGCAAAAGGCCATACAAGCCTATACATCCACCTATGACATAGGCAAAGGAGGGGGTATGCACCTGACTCAAGCGCAGTGGAGAATGATTTCCGTGTTGTGCAAGGTTCTCCAGCCCTTCGAACTTGCCACACGTGAAGTCAGTTCAGACACTGCCAGCTTGAGTCAGGTCATTCCCCTCATCAGGCTTTTGCAGAAGCAGCTGGAGAAAGTGAAGGAGGAGCTAAGACGGAGCGATTCCGCTCGGCATGTGGGACTTGTGGATGAAGCCCTTCATTCGCTTTGCCAGGATTCCAGGGTGGTCAATCTGTTGAAATCAGACCACTACGTTTTGGCCACCGTGCTCGATCCTAGGTTTAAAGCCTATGTGGTGTCTCTCTTTCCGGCCGACACAAGCCTGCAGAGGTGCAAAGACCTGCTGGTGAACACACTGTCAGCTGAAGCGGAACGTGACACGTCAACGGCTCCTTCTTCATTTTCTCCTGCAACTGGGGCTGCCAGGAAAAAACTTAGGTATCCTAAGCAACCCGCTGGCGGTGATGCAGGGCAGGCAGGACCAAGTTTGGACATCTGGTCCGGACTGAAGGACCTGGCAACAATTTCTGACATGTCTACTGTCACTGCATATGATACTGTCACCATTGACAGAATGGTGGAGGATTACATCGGTGACAGCATCCAAGTAGGCATGGCAGACAGTCCATACCTGTACTGGCAGGAAAAAGAGGCAATTTGGAGGCCCCTGTACAAACTGGCTCTATTTTACCTGAGTTGCCCCCCCTCCAGTGTGTACTCCGAAAGAGTGTTTAGTGCAGCCGGGAACCTTGTCAGCGAAAGGCGTAGGAGGTTGCTTCCACAGAATGTGGAGAAGATGATGTTCATCAAAATGAATTATCAGCTCTTCCAGGGAGACCAGCCTCCAGAAGGTACAGAGGGACCTGTGGTGGTGGATTCAAGTGGGGACGAGTTAATACTTTGTGAGGATGAGGATGTACACACTGAAGAGGGTGAGGAATCGGTGGATGAGGAGGATGAGGATGACATCTTGCCTCCATAGAGCCAGTTTGTGCAGGGACACATTAATTGCCAGCTTGTTTTGTGGGGGCCCAAACGAACCAATCATTTCAGCCACAGTTGTGTGGCAGACCCTGGCGCTGAAATGATTGGTTTGTTAAAGTGTGCATGTCCTGTTTATACAACATAAGGGTGGGTGGGAGGGCCCAAGGACAATTCCATCTTGCACCTCTTTTTTTTCTTTGCATTATGTACAGTTTGGGGCCTAGTTTTTCAAACTGCCATCCTGTCTGCCACTGCAGTTTCACGCCTAGATGGGTCACGTGTTTGTGCCGCCCACTCGTGTCGCTTAGCATAGTCATCCAGCTACCTCGGTGCAACGTTTTGGACATAAAAACACTATTGTGAGGTGTGAGGTGTTCAGAATAGACTGGAAATGAGTGGAAATTAAGGTTATTGAGGTTAATAATAGCATAGGAGCAGAAAAACCTACAAATTCTGTGATTTTAGCTGTTTTTATGCTTTTTTTCAAAAAAATACAGATCCAAAACACAAAACCCAGAACCCAAAACACGGAAGGGTGGTTTTGGCAAAACCAATCCAGATCCAAAACACGAAGAAAGATCCAGATCCAAAACCAAAACACAAAACACGAAAAGTGGCCGGTGCACACCCCTAATATATATATATATATAGTAATGCCCCATGTAGTGCCTTATAGTAATGCCCCCTGCAGTGCCCATATATATATATATATATATATATATATATATATATAGTAATGCCTCCTGTAGTCCCTTATAGCCGCTGACACACACACACAAAAAAAAAAAACTTACCGTAAACCCGCTCCTGCGTCCTCCGCCCTCTGGTCCGCCAGGCTGCTCCTCGGAAGTCGGAACTATGGGAGAGACGTCATGAGACGTCTCTCCCATAGTGCCCGTGGGGTGAGTCGGAAGCTGGAGTTCAGGGGAGAACTCCAGCCTCTGGCTACCGCACAGTCCGCATCGTGCACTGAGCTGAGCAGTCTGTGTTCACCCAGTGCTGTGATCGGAGCCTGTATAATGCGCTCTCCGCGCATTACACAGGCTCCGATCACAGCACTGAATGAACACAGACTGCTCAGCTCAGTGCATGGTGCAGACTGTCTGTGCTAGGGGGGGGGGGCGATTCGTGCTAGGGGGGGGCGATTGCTCCAATCGCCCCCCCCCCTGGATCCGCCACTGGATGCGCGACCCACGAGTTGTACATCGCATCTTCAGATCTTGCCTACAGCAAGCAAGATCTGCCAATCAAAAACGCACTGGAAATTGTTAAGGACGCACGATAGGTTGTTGGTCAGATTGGACACTTTTTAAGAACATATGTCCAGGAGTGCCAGGGACAGTTTAAGGGAAATCGCTCATGATATCGCATTGTGAGCACATCGTCTAGTGTGTACGCACCTTAACTCTCCCCTAAACCCCGCTATTTACCTTCAGGGTGTCGGCGGTCGGGATGTTGACACAGGGATTCTGACAGGTGTCGGGATTCCGGCGCCAGTTTTCTAAGCACTGGCATCCCCTGTGCCGAAACACTGAATGTATGCCATTTGCTATAAGGAGAAGTCCAGAGGTATAATGAGAAAGCGGTATGCCGACAACCCCTACTCCTATTCCCTGAGAAGACGGAACTGGCCACTGGACTCACTACTATCCAGGTCAGCAACTGGTTCAAAAACAGGAGGCAAAGTAAACCCCTGACCGTATACCATCATACCTCCCAACTATCTCACATTTTTGGGGATTATCCCACCATTCCACCCATTGGGGAAGAGAGTTGGCAGGAGCAGCCGGTGAATAGATGCTGTGCACAAGCTCACTGCATCTACACCAGGGCCGGATTTACCGCTAGGCAACCAAGGCGGCCACCTAGGGCCCGGCGGGTCCCATGGCCAGGCCCCCCTAAATCCGGCCCTGGAGAGAACTTACCGTACTGTGTGACTTGCTGCTGCTGGCAGCGGCCGGGAAGAAAGGACACACACACATTACAATAGCAGCACAGAGCGGGGCACTGCCCCGCCCCCTACTAGGCGGGGAGAGGAAAAGGCAAAGTTGAAAGCCAGGGCCGGCCCTACCATAGGCACGGTACATGGCTGAATAGAGCGTTACGGTGAGAACTTGAAGTGTCGCCCCAGCCTAATGATCCTGTGCCGCAGTGCAAAGCTGAACCCAGGAGTCCGCTGCGTATGGTCATTTCCGAGATGCGCGTCTGGATCTCCTGCCCTCGGCTTCAAAGATTCCCCTAATGAGCCTAACTAATGCCGCGCTGTCAGTGGAGAGAGGAGAGAGACCCGCGCGGCTGGAGACTAGAGTGAGTCAGTGAGAGTGAAGGAGGAGGCGGAGCCAGTTTGCCGAGAGAGGAACAGAGTCAGACACAGACGGTGTAAACAGAAGGTAAGTACAATACCTGAGGAGGGGGAAGGCTGGCACATTACAGAAGCGGGGGGAGGCACCCTGCTGGTAACACAAGGGGGGAGGGGAGGTCTCACTGCTGGTTACACAAAAGGGGGACTCAGGGCTGGAAATACAGAGGAGTGGATACACTGCTGGGGACACAGGGGGGGGGATATGTATGTGTGTGTATGTATGTGTGTGTGCATTTTAGTGTATGTTTGTGTATGTACTGTATGTGTGTGTGCATATTTGTGTATGTATGTGTGTGTATATGTGTATGTGTGTATATATATATATAGATATGTGTGTGTATATATATATATATATACATGTGTGTATATAGTATATGTGTGTGAGTGTATATATATATATATATATATATATATATATGTGTGTGTATATATATATATATATTTGTGTGTATGTATATGTGTGTATGTATATATATATATGTGTGTGTTTTTGTGCGTGCGTATACAGTTTGTGTGTATATATATATATGTGTGTGTATACAGTATATGTGTGTGTGTATATATATAAATATATATATTTGTGTGTGTATATGTATGTGTGTGTATATATATATATGTTTGTATACAGTATATGTGTGTATATATATATATATAATTTTTTTTTGTGTGTATATATATTTATATATATGTATGTAAAAACATTTTTATTAATTTATTGGTAAATACGGGGGTTGGGGGGGGGGAGGCCCCATTGGTATCACTATTTTGGGCCCCAAGATATCTCTTGCCAGCCCTGGGTGTGGTATGTGTCAGGGAGCGTTGGTGACTGAGGGGAAGTTTAGTGTTTGTAGTATGGTATCTGTGAGTAGTAGTGAGTAACAGGTACTATATAAAGTATTGATACAGTAGGTTGGCGAGATGTTTATCAGTGAGTGGGTGTAGTATATAGAGATGTGTTATTAAGAGCAGATAATCATAATTTTTCATAGATCATTTGGCACTAGGAAGCACTGTTACAATGAAGTGTATGGAGGAGATTTCACTTTATCTCAGGATGCAAAATGGCAGCATCCACTCAGGTTTCTAATGTTACTATGTGGAGATAGTAAGAGCAGAAACCTGAGGGACCCTCCCCTGACTCTTATTTTTATTTATTTTTTTATGGAGGAGGAGGGGGTAAAGCATATTGTTGCACGTGGGCCCACCACTCGCTAGTTCCACGACTGTGTGCCGCTGTTCAGGAGGCTGGAGCCACTCAAAGAAGAGCTATGCAGGTCCGCAGCACAAATACACCAATCTCCGGCAGGGAAGTTTGCTGGAGCTGGAGGGGAGGGAAGAAAGGTGCTGAGCTGTGAGAGGGGAGTTTATGCTTTGAGGGGAGAGGAGTCTATGCTGAGAGGGGTCTGTGCTGTGAGGGGAGAGGGGTCTTTGCTGAGAGGGGTCTATGCTGAGAGGGGTCTGTACTGTGAGAGGAGGGGGTCTATGCTGTGAGGGTAGTAGGGTCTGTGCTGTGATAGGAGGGGGGTTAGTGCTGAGAGGGCAGTGGGGTCTGTGCTGAGAGGGGCAAGGGGTCTGAGGGGTGGTGGGAGGTCTGTGCTAAGTGGGTGGAAGAGTCTGTGCTGTAAAGGGAGAGGGGTGCTGTGCTGTGAGGGGAGAGTGGTGGGGAGAGGGGTGTTGTGCTGTGAGACAGGAAGTGAAGGGGGCAGTAGGTGGTTCGGTGAGGGGGCAGTATGTGGTATATACATACCCGACGTTTCAAGTCCGCAGTGGACCTTATCTTCAGGGTGCTGTACAGGGGCAAGAATCAGAATCTGAAAATATAGTGCTATGGATTGTTTAAGGGAGGGGGCCCCAAACCGGTTTCTTGCCTGGGGCCCCATGAGGTCTAAATCCGGCTCTGATCTACACAGTAAGGCAGCGAGCCTAGTGGCAGCCCAGCATCTCTGGGAGTGCTGGGTATGCCATCTGAGTGAAGAAAAAGAGAGGGGGGCCATGAGGCCAAGCCACCTCACCACATGGTCACACCCTTTTTTAGGCATGTGAAAAAAGTCCCTAATATAGAACTGTGGGGGGGGGGGTAAAACATATTGTTGGACCTTGGAGGAGGTACAGTGTGAGGATTTCTCATGTACAGGATATACGGTATTGAGCGTTTCTTCATTTTGTTTTTCTCTCATTAGTGAGGTAAAAATATAACTGAGCAAATTAGTACATTCATCTGATGTGCATTAAACAGCTAATTGAAATGTTATTAACTGAGGTTTGGAATGTTAAGCTACATTGGGTTGAAATATAATATAAATTAGGAAAAGCTCTACAGGGTAGTGCTGCTACATTCTGCTATGTGGGAGAGCTTGCAAGGATCTGGAAACATTTTGTGCAAAAGAGGCTGATCTGCCATAATAATACCATATAAATCCAGCCTTGTAAGTAATGGATGTTCATTTTTAGGACAGCATATGGGGCCTTTAGTCCAGCAAAAGAGTTCTAACTTTATATTTCATAATAAGCATTTCATTACCAAATAGCATAGTGTCTGTATATCATAGTAGCTGTATAAGTATACGTCACCATCCAATGATGCATTATATGCTGCGTAGGTTGTTTATTTGAGGAGCAGTGAAGAAGATACAATACTCCCATAAAACTTTAAACACCATACTAGTAAAAAAAAAAGGCATATAATTAGGTAGTTTTGTATGCAAAAATGAAAAAACTCTTGTTAAAGAATGTGCATTTTAACTCAAGTTAATGATAACAATGAAAATGAAAGTGCTTACATTCATACATGCCTACCCGCCCGGAATTTGCGGGAGGCTCCTGATTTTTCGGGTAACCCCCCGCAACCCCAGAAGGGTAGGCACTTCTCCTGCATTCTGCCCTCTTCCTAGTAAAGTAGGCCATTTTCCTCGTGACCTGTGCATGCGCTATAGACTCTGGGCACACTGTAGTGCCCAGAGTCTATAAGTGCAGCGCTGGCTGCGCACCGCTCAGTGCGCTGCCAGCCGCCAGACGGAGAGGAGGGGGCCCGTGCTGGAGACAGCACACGGCCCCCTCCTCTCTAGAAACGCCCCTGGCAGCTTAACCATAAAGTCACAGCCTTGACTGCAACAAAAGATGCAAGGACAGCTGCAACTGCATCTCATTCAGAATCAGGTCTTGAATGTATTTTGAAGCAAATCCCATTTCAGAAGAAGCCATTGATGGGCCCTAATAGACATCAGCTAAACTGCATGGAAAACTAGGCCCACTTATTAATATTCAATATTATTGTTAACTGGTATTTTGCGGTTTAGGTAGAGTCATCCTTCAAAAAAAGGTCAAATTGCATGCATGACAAATGTATAAAATTGTCTTTTAAGAAAAAAGAACTATAGCATGAAAATATAGGCCCTGATTCAGAGCCGTTCGTTAACAGCAGTACGCTCGTTGCGTTCCGATGTTGAGTAACCGCGCATGCGTCGGTGTTACACTGCGCATGTGCGTATGGCAGATTGCGAGTTTTTTTTGTCTCGTTCGTCAAATAGCGAACAGGAAGTGACATGTCAAATGTGATTGACAGAACAGGGCGTTTTTGGGTGTTGACGGGGGAGGAGATGGAAAAACACAGGCGTGGCGAGGCGTTTTTGGGGCGTACATACATTAACAAATGCGAACGTCAAATGTGTTCGTACCAACTCATACGTCACTGGATGATCCTCTTCCCCTTCAAAATGCTCGCACAGCTTAGGGGCTGGATAACTCGACCACAGTGGCGATGGCCTTCTCCTCCGTCCCGGGACTCCACGATGTAGCATCGATTAATCACGGCTTGTCAGAAACTCAATTAGTGTTGGATTGAAAACCGGCTTGGTATGTGTTTGGAAAGCAGTTTTTTTGGATAGCACAAAACCGAACGCAGGTGGAAATCAGAGCTGCTAATGTCTGGATTACACAATCAATTAGCGTACATTTGTGGGGGTGTATTTTGGCCGCAATGTGTTCGTTTTTGGACTATTGTAACAATAATGTCATCATGTTTAGGTTTGGTCCCTCATTTTGTGTTTGCAAGGTGATTTTTCCTCCTTAGGTAATGTTTTAAACGTTCCTTAACGAGCCCTTTTTTTTCAATGTGTAATTTTTTAGTTTGAACGTTGTTGGCTTGTGTGCCCGGATTAAATGTAACCCATTTTTACAATAATGTCAGAATACAAAGTCGTACATTTGTGGTAAATTTATTGGTAACCCACAAAAAAAAAATATACATATTTAACTCAAACATTTTTGGCAGTGTTCCACAATATTTATTAATTATGCAAACATTAATTTTTGGGGAAACGAAAAATCCAAAATTAAAAACAATTCACAAGAAAGGAGAGGAAAGTTTTGGGCAGAAAGGAATATGAGGCAAGCACAGAAGGAGTGTGGGAAAAGTAACCAATGGTGTCACCGTTTTTTCGGCCGTTTGGCTGGGGGAGGGAGGGCGCCAGACCAGGTCCGGGATGTCATCGGGCTGGCCCGTCCAGAGGCAGATGTTGTGGCCTCTGGACTAGGCACAGGGCTAGGCACATTTGGAGGATTGGCTGATGTTGTGCCAGAGGTGGAGGATCCTGATGTTCCGGCAGGAAGGGAGGTCGGCTCCACCATGTGCTGGCGAACGAGCTGCTCCAGGGCAGTGGCGATGCGGATGTTGGCCCTGGTATTTTCCGCCAGGGCCTGACCAATGGTCACGTTAGCCGCAGCATTTTGCTCCAGGGCCTCAGCCACCCGTGCCAGACTGGCGTCCATCCTCTGCAGAATCTCCGCATGGAAATCCGATTTAAAATTGAGTTCTGTGAGGAGGGACACTGCCTGCGAGGGGGATTGCCCTGGACTGGCTTCTGCAGGGTCCTCAGCCGGATGTACTGGTTCCTCCCCTGCAGAGCCTGCAGAAATTCTGCGGCCAAGGCTCCCCTCTGGAGCAGACTCATCCGCCTGTGTCTCTGTTTGAAAAATGAGAAAAGACTCATATTAGAATCTCCATATTGGCACAATAACATTTCTCAGTTGGTGACATCACAACATTTACCTGGGACAACATGAGGAGCCGCAAAGTCTGGCATGTCCGTATCCATGTTGGACACGCCAAACACCTCCACAGGCTGCACACACCCCTGTGCCAGCTCTTCTAAATCAGTCAACTCCAATGACACAGGGGTGGGACCTCCACCTGTCCCCCTTGCATGCCTAGCCCTGTCGGCCATTTTTTGTTTCAGGCGATATTTGAAGTCGCCCCATCTGTGGGTTAAATTGGAAACATTACTTTTTATTTGATTTGGTTTTTGGTTTTATGGTGGTCAAGTGTTTACTTACCGTCGTTTGACATCCCGGGCTAGACGGACATAATCACCCACCCTATTGACATCCACGGCTACCTCTTCCCACATTCTCCACTTCTGGCTAGCACTCATATTCCTGTCTGCCTGTGGCAGGATGTCCACACATTTCTGAATCAAAACCTCCATCTCCTTTCTTGTGAATTGTGGCTGCCTTTTCTTTTTGGCAGCTTTGCCCGGAATATTGGGCCCAGCAGCCTCTTCCATGTCATCCTCCTCACCTATGTGTGTAATTTTGGAGAATTGTCAACTTCACAACTTGCACAATATTATGTTTCAAAATAATCATTGAGTCAAAATGCATGAAATACTTACCGCCTGACTGTTGTCCATTGTTTCCCTGGTCTGTAGCCATGTGTGAGCTTCAAACAAGAAATACACCAGAACTGTGTTTTTGTCTCGTGACGTATTTATGCATGCGTCCTTATTTTGCGGCCGCATCATTGATTGTGCGTTCCTATGATCCCTCCTTAATTTGTGCGGGAAACGAAACACTATTTATGGCTTGGTGCGTCTCGAATCGAGCTGGCGTTTATTGAATGTTGGAGGTTACGTTGGTTGGAGTTGATTTTTGGCTGGTGTAGGAGATTGGGTGTTTAGAAGTTTTTTTTTTGGATTCTTTCTTTTTTGGATTTCCGTTCGTTTATTTTCCCTTTTATTTTTTTTGTTCGTTTCCAGTTTTGGTACGTTTGGGGAAGTCTAACTTTGGGTCAATTTGTCTCTCATTCTGGTGTGGATTTTTCTAATAAGTTTTTCCCGTCATTTCATCTCTCTTAGGTTTTATTTTGGCTCTGCCCCAAAGACATTTTGTTCCAGATTCTTAGATATTATCTCTTGGTAAGTTCATTTGTTAAACTGCTTTGGAAATGTTCTTGTTTGTCTTTATGCAACTTTGGTTGGCCTTACACATGTAACGTTTTTTTCGGCAAATTCGAACTCTGTGTTGTTTTAATTTTTATTTACGCAGCGTTGTTATAACTTGTATTTGCGAACTAATTAGCGCCTTTTTACTACTTACTATTCTGACTTGTATTTGCGAACTAATTAGCGCCTTTTTACTACTTACTATTCTGACTTGTATTTGCGAACTAATTAGTGCCTTTTTACTACTTACTATTCTGACTTGTATTTGCGAACTAATTAGCGCCTTTTTACTACTTACTATTCTGACTTGTATTTGCGAACTAATTAGCGCCTTTTTACTACTTACTATTCTGACTTGTATTTGCGAACTAATTAGCGCATTTTTACTACTTACTATTCTGACTTGTATTTGCAAACTAATTAGCGCCTTTTTACTACTTACTATTCTGACTTGTATTTGCGAACTAATTAGCGCCTTTTTACTACTTACTATTCTGACTTGTATTTGCAAACTAATTAGCGCCTTTTTACTACTTACTATTCTGACTTGTATTTGCGAACTAATTAGCGCCTTTTTACTACTTACTATTCTGACTTGTATTTGCGAACTAATTAGCGCCTTTTTACTACTTACTATTCTGACTTGTATTTGCGAACTAATTAGCGCCTTTTTACTACTTACTACTCTGACTTGTATTTGCGAACTAATTAGTGCCTTTTTACTACTTACTATTCTGACTTGTATTTGCGAACGAATTAGCGCCTTTTTACTACTTACTATTCTGACTTGTATTTGCAAACTAATTAGCGCCTTTTTACTACTTACTATTCTGACTTGTATTTGCGAACTAATTAGCGCCTTTTTACTACTTACTATTCTGACTTGTATTTGCGAATTAATTAGCGCATTTTTACTACTTACTATTCTGACTTGTATTTGCGAATTAATTAACGCTTTGTGAAATGTTTATTCATCCCTTAAATTTGTTTGTGCTTTTTCGGGAGCATTGTTTGCTTACATTTTGCCTCTATTTGACGTAGTGTGCGCAACGTCGTTTTGCGTTTTGCCCAAATGTGTGTGTGTCCCCTTTATTTATTTTTTGGCTTCAATTTTTGAAAATTACATGGCCATCATAAAATTATGTATATTTTTGATGTGATTATTTGCAGTTACAACATATCATGACAATACCCCGGCATGTAAGGATCAATGGATGGTATTTTCAAGCTAAGTTAATTTTTAATTTAATGGGTGGTGTAAAAAACCTGACATTCTAATGTTGCCATTTCAGGTTGATATGGGTTGGATTGTTCTGGCCCTGCTCCCGGAAGCCGACCAACCTCAATCTCGTCCCAGGCGTAGGCATCGTAGGCGTGCAAGGCCCCAGATATTTCGAACATGTGTCACCCTTTTTGGAATGCCGGATGATGAGGTTTTAAGACGATACCGTCTTCCTCCAAAAATCATCATAGACACTCTTTCATTAATAGAGAGTGATCTTGAGCGGCAAATTGACAGTCCAACAGCAATTCCACCACTTACGCAATTTATGGCGGTGTTACATTTCTGTGCCTCAGGATCGTTTCAAACAACGGTGGGAATAGTGGCGGGCATCTCACAATCCTCCTTTTCCCGGATCCTGAGGGCAGTGATGGAGGCACTTTTCAAGCACCTCCATCATTTTATTCAAATGCCTTTGGATATGGGTGCCCTTAGTGTGGTTAAGGCCAATTTTTACCAAATAGCTGGCTTCCCACACATCATAGGGGTTGTGGATGGTACTCACATACCACTTCAGCCTCCAGCACGGCTGGAGGCAATATTTAGAAACCGTAAACACTATCACTCCCTCAATGTAATGGTGGTATGTGATGCCTCCCTCCAGATCCTGTCCCTGAATGCAAAATTACCAGGAAGTGCACATGACTCCTTCGTCAGCCGGCAATCAGGGATATGGCACAAATTAACCAACCTACAAGCTGGTGACGCGTGGCTTCTGGGTAAGTGGAGACCATTAGTACATAACAATGTTAAGCTTCATACAGAATGAGTCTGATGTTGACTATTCTTTTTCACAGGAGACAGTGGCTACCCTTGCACGCCCTGGCTGCTCACTCCTTATGTGGCTCCCACACCAGGGCCACAAAGTGAGTATAATTCCGCACTTACAGCCACCAGGCAAGTGGTGGAGCGCTGTATCGGCCTTTTAAAAGGCCGATTCAGATGCCTCCACCACTCTGGTGGCAAACTCATGTATTTGCCGGATATGGTTTCGAAAATTGTGGTCCTGTGTGGGATATTTCACAACATCGCCATAAGTAGTGGTGTCCCAATGCAGCCAGAGGATGCCTTACCTGAGGATGGCCCCCCTGAGGTTGGTCGGAGGTCAGTATGTGGGGGGGCCATACGCGATGATGTGGTGGCCAGATTTTTTAGGTAATTATTGGAAACAAAACAGTGTTGCTACCTAATGTGTTTGGTTTTGTTTGAGAACATCAAATTTTTGGTTAATTTTTTTCTCCATCTTCTGTTTTTTCACATAATCTTTGGCACTCCAACGATGACTACTTCCTGCTACCCTTACAAAACCTGTATGTGGACATTTTGGGGATATATTCTGGAACCCTTATTGCAACGCCATATTTGTGGAATCATGTTGGCATGGTCGTTCGTCAACCAGTTCTTGATTTTTTGTTTTGTGATGTGGTTTTTTTGGTATGTGTTGTATTTGAGATTATCACTGTGTGTTTTGTTTGTGAGTGACCACTTTGAATTTTCAGTTATGTTGATAATAAATGTTTAGAGATTGAAATGTTGTACATTTTTTGTAACGATACCAGCAAGTGTAACCAGGTTCACACACGTTACATTTGACTAAGGGATAATCCAGTACTGACGCCAGTTGAGATAAAATGTAATTTTTTTCCAGGGTCCAAACCAACACCAAAAGGAAGCCTGTACAATCATTTTGCTTCGTAAGATTGGCCTAAGCAGCTTGCACACCAACTAGGAACCTGTAAAATGTAGAAATATCTAATTGTGACTACACCAAAAAAGGGAAATCAGATTGTTACTGTTAGGTGTTTCTTGTGGCTGTTTGACATAAAAATCAAACACACACTCTTAGTGTTAAAAATTTGAAATCCTTGCAGGAACAGTCTACTTATGTCAGGGTAAACAATATGTGCTTTTGAAAAAACGAATGAGCCAGAACGTAACTTCAAAAATAACAATTTATTAACATAATGGGCCAAAAATAAAAAAACTACTCCCTAAGGAGGACCGACATACGGTCAAGGACCACCAGCACCCCGATGATATTGGTGTGCATCTGGGCCACACAGGCGGATAAATCGGCCCGACTACTCTGTTCCTCTGTGGGTGAGAAAAGTGTGGGGATTAATACAACAATAGTGAAACCACATTAAAAAACAAAACAAAACCAAACTCCACAAAAAACATTTAAAAAAAACAGCATTAAAACTCATCAAACTAAAATGGTGTAGGGCAAAAATACAAGGCCTATGTACAAATTCCGACAGGTGTGCTATGTGTATGTTGAAAACAGCAGTAACAGGTAAAGGCAATCGCCAAAAACCCCAAAAGTTTAGCCAAAAAACCCCAAAAAAGGAAACACCCATGATTACATACAAACAGTTTGTGACGATAAAAAAACACAAAGAAAAACATACCGGAAGACCCAACGCCAGCTCCGGAAGGCCCTCCATCGTCCTCCTCGGAGGTGGGTCCATTCCTCAAAGATCGGGGCGGGGTAATGACCGACTCCGGGGAGGGGGTCATTCTAAGAGGGGTGGTTGGAGGAGAGGGGGAATTGGGACGGAGGGGAAGGAGGCCCGAAAAATCAGGCTGTGGGTGTAGGAAGGCTGGGGAGGAGTGGGGAATAGGGGAAGGACTGGAGTTGGAGTGTTGGCTGGGGGTTGGGGAGAGTGGCCGTGATCGTCGTCTGGCCGGACGCTGACGGCGTAGTCTTCGCTGGGCCCCTAAAAGATGTGAAACAAATTGTGGTTAGTTTCAACACAAATCCACGCCCAAAAACAATTTCAAATGCACACCAAAAAAAAAAAAAAAAAACATATATGAGGAGAATGAATAAATATGAAATACAGGGAAAAGATGGCCATGCAGATATGAGGAGAATGAATAAATATGAAATACAGGGAAAACATGGCCATGCAGATATGAGGAGAATGAATAAATATGAAATACAGGGAAAACATGGCCATGCAGATATGAAGAGAATGAATAAATATGAAATACAGGGAAAACATGGCCATGCAGATATGAGGAGAATGAATAAATATGAAATACATCGAAAACATGGCCATGCAGATATGAGGAGAATGAATAAATATGAAATACAGGGAAAACATGGCCATGCAGATATGAGGAGAATGAATAAATATGAAATACAGGGAAAACATGGCCATGCAGATATGAGGAAAATGAATAAATATGAAATACAGGGAAAACATGGCCATGCAGATATGAGGAGAATGAATAAATATGAAATACAGGGAAAACATGGCCATGCAGATATGAGGAGAATGAATAAATATGAAATACAGGGAAAACATGGCCATGCAGATATGTGGAGAATGAATAAATATGAAATACAGGGAAAACATGGCCATGCAGATATGAGGAGAATGAATAAATATGAAATACAGGGAAAACATGGCCATGCAGATATGAGGAGAATGAATAAATATGAAATACAGGGAAAACATGGCCATGCAGATATGAGGAGAATGAATAAATATGAAATACAGGGAAAACATGGCCATGCAGATATGAGGAGAATGAATAAATATGAAATACAGGGAAAACATGGCCATGCAGATATGAGGAGAATGAATAAATATGAAATACAGGGAAAACATGGCCATGCAGATATGAGGAGAATGAATAAATATGAAATACAGGGAAAACATGCACACGCAGTTAGGGCCACAAAGACAAACATGAAAACCACAATCCATTAAACTTACTTTCCACGATCTGCATGCGAAAGCATGCCAGCAAGCGGAGCGTCCGCCGTTGCAGGTCCGACCACCTGCGCTCCAGCTGCCCGATATGGTGGCATGAGCCGAAGGAGCGCAGGCGGGCCCGAACCTCCGCATATGCGGAACGCTTCTCGCGGTTGGTGATGGGTGGAGGCTGGCTGGTGATCCGCCTATCCATCACCTCCGTAAGCACCAGCAGCTCGCGCCTGGTGAATGCGGAGGCTCTCATGATGGCAATGGAGTTTTTCATAAAAATCATTTTTGATAAAGTGCACCCAAATTTTATGATTGGCTAATGTATTTAGGAAATTAACAGGAGCAATTCTATTGGTTAGTGTATGAGTCATGTGTTCGACAGGGCCAGAAATCTGTTGAGACTTATGATAGGCTTGATGCAGTGACATGTGTAAGCAAATTTACATAAAGATTTGAACTCCAGGAAATATGCGGGTAGAAAAAGAAATAGAACAATTATTTAATAGGGGCTAACATGTATTTGGACAATTAAAAGCGAATGTTTAAGCCGTACGTATTCTGCGGGTAAACACAAACACGGACATAAATATAGTTTATTGCATTGTGTAAAAAAAAAACGATTAAGCTAATTGATATATTGATTGGCATGTTACGATTGAGGGAGGTAGGCAGAATCAACGAGCAGTTAATCGAAATCTGACAGTCCAACTTCCGGGTAGTACTAGTGCGTGCGTTCCCTTCAAACCACTTCGGGGATGTACGCTCGCTATTTGGCACGCTCGTTAGTTAGAGGAGGGGTCGCCTGAGTTTGGGGAGGATGTTTTGGCTGCGAGCGAAAATACGAGCGTGTGCCTGAATTTAAATATTTTTTTACGTACGCCGAACGTACGAACGGTCACTTGCGTCCGGGTCTGAATGAGGGCCATAGTTCATTACAGACACAGAAATCCTGATCGCAGAATGCAGGGAAATCAGATTTTATATCAGGTAGACCAGATAATAAGCTCTTTGCTGTTGAGGATGCACAATCTATTATACATAGACAAGCAAGTACAGAGGTAACATATTAGGGAGATTAAGTATATCATTCAGAGGCGTTGATTTACTATGCAAAATAGATTGGTGGGAATTGGGAATGAAAGTTTCATAAAAAATATATATCCATAGGCACCCTCCAGCCTCTATTATTAATGTGACCTTTCCAGCTACTCCCCCTCCCCCACCTGATATTCTGCCAGTGTATGTAATGAGGAGGTGCGGAATACAGCTGGGATGATCATGCACTTACATGTAGGCTGTACATACAGAAAGATCCCCAGCTAACGCTTTATACCAGGTATGGGTATTATTTCCACTTTGGAAAGTATGAGTTGGGGTGCTGGTGTTTCTGAATATCACATAACATTGAAAGGGAAATAGTATCCTTTTCCTGAAATGTTAGACCTCTCCAAGGGGCCCATTTATTCATTATTTTCATATCTTGTTAGCTAACAGGACAATGAAGCAGTTGCTTTAGTGGTCAGAAGTGGTCCAATATCTGCTGCAGTCCCCCATAGATACATTCGGGGATATTTAATATTTGCAAGTGCCCCCAAAAACTGATGTTTTCGGGGGATATCCAGCAAATATTAAGTGATAAATAGGCCCCAACTGTGAAAAAACTGCATGTTGTAATCCTTCACGCCAGACTGTCTGACATATACATCTTTGTAACATACATGATCATTATAGACATTTTATTAATGCAACTGGAACATGACCACAGTAATGGCCTGTTCTACAGCAGAAAAACTTCAGCTATTTGGCCTGAATATCGAATGGCCGGAACTCATCCAGTACGGCCACTTATATGTGTAGCCAGGCAGACAGGAAAGTCAGCAGCTTGTAATTAACTAAAACAATATTTACTAAGCAAACACAGCAGCACTGAGAATCAAGGAACATTAAGCACAGTATGATTAATTCTCAGTCCCTCTTTATCAGTTAGGCAGAAGGATCTATGGGGGTCACACTGATTTGGACGCATTTGCAGGAAAAAATGGAATTAACAACTAGTAGTTGGAGGGGAGGTAGTTGAAATCCAGGCTGTCGGGATGCCAGAGCTCAGAATGCCAGCGCCGAAATCCCGACACCAGTCAGAATCCTGGCTCCAGCATCCCGACGGTAAGTATTGGGGTTAGGGGGAGGGTTAGGAATAGGGTTAGGATATTTACCGACAGGTGTCAGTATTATAACCCTGTCGGGATGCCTCTCGAGTGCCAGCATCCCATACCCAACCCAGTTGGAGAGATGAATCCTCAAATATCTAATCAGAAGTGTCAAGTTAGTGTTGTTGATTGTCATCATTATATCACCATGCCATTACTGTGCTTATCCTATGCTCACCCACCCATTCACTCCCATATTCAGCCTGTCCATCATAAGATTCGCAAGTGTAAGATATTCATATCGACTTACGTGCACATTGAACTCTACCTGAAACTCTATGGGCACAGTTGGTCACTAATTAGTCTTAATCTTTTTGTTAAAAAACGTACATAAATATATCATACTTATGCCCATATGCTGTGGCGTACACATAGCACAATGCATAGACGTCAGCATCAGTATAATGCACGCCTGGTTTACTCAAGGTAAATCTCACATACACTTCCATTCATGTTTTAATAGTGTCACTTTGAATAACCAATATAGAGAAATTATTGCAGACAGACACCTCTGATGGCAGCGAGATCCCCAAGACAGGATTTGAGGTTTACTCCAATCAAAATGTGGGAGCCTGTAAGCGTAGCCAGGGAAAGCCCAAAATAATTGAACTTTCAGCTATGGCAAGGAAGCATGAAGGAAAGTATTAGCTCCATATGGAGGGCACTAACCTGCATGATCAAACTCTGAGTCTAAGGATAAAAGGTAGCAGTAGGAATTTTTTTTCCATCTACTCCAATTATACAGAGAGAAGACAGCAGAAATACGGTAGGAAATCCGAGCTCTTTAACTTTCTTGGCTATGATGAAGTTCCCATTTGCACCAGAATCCAAGAAGGCCATGAGTGCCTTTGAAGACTTGTTCAGCTAGAGTTCATTCTAGCCCCCTGCACCTATCACAACCCGTGCAGTTCCTCTTTCCTGCCTGGGGTGTCGCTCTGTGCTCTGGTGCTTCTAGCACACTCTGGTCTGTATCTCAGCAGTTTGTTGCATCAGCTGAGCCACCAGAGCAGAGAGTGACACACCAGGCAGGAAAAAGGGACTTTACAGGTTGTGACAGGTGCAGGGTGCTAGAATGAATACTATCAGAAATAATGAAGCTTCAAATGAAAATGTCAACAAAGCATAAATTTTCAGGGTATATTGAACTGAACCTAATGTGACCACCCCTGGATAAATTAGATTTTTCTAATTTACGGAACACTTGGGACATTTGGTAAGTAGGTGACCTGGTTCCCAGCAATACAGGCAAAGCCTGTTTCGGAACTTCCTTTCTTGATCTTCAAATGAGAGACATAGGCCCTCATTCAGAGCCGCTCGTTAGCGGCAGTACGCTCGTTCTGAGCGATGTTTGCACATCTGCGCATGCGTACGGTTTTTAGTACGCATGCGCGAACCAGTCAGTGCGGCCGAAAATCGTTTGTACGCTATATAGCGAGTGCCTGCTATTTTGAGTGACAGAATGAGGCGTATGTGGGTGGTAACAGGGGAAGGTGCTTGAAAATGGGGAGTGGAGATCCGAACGCAGGCGTGCTTAAAGGTCAAAACGGGCGTTTTATGGGTGTGTATATTTAAAACAGCAGCGTCAGTGACCACGTCACTTGGTTATTTTAGAGCCAGAACTGCTCGCAAATTTGTGGTAGCAAACACCAACCACAAGAATAGCGAGCAGTTCATACACTGGTCGATGTACTCGATTAATCTAATAAATAGCGGACATGACGTATGGTGCGAGCGGCCAGGGGGCGTTTTTAACAAATAAACGAGCGTATGTTTTGCTCGCTCGTTCAGACTTAGAGGTGTGAACAGACTGCAATGTGCGTACGGTTCATTTGAATAGCCACCCCTTGTTTTTAAACGAACGACCGCAAATAGCGAACGGCTCTGAATCAGGCCCATAATTTCCTGAAATGTACAGAATATTGGCTCATGGAATGGGTCTCCTGTTTCTGACGCAAAATGGTGGAGGCTGCAGATTCACTCATCCGGGCTCATCACCAACCTTTTCAAAGGCGTCCAGGAAGTTTGCAGTATTGTGCACCAAAGGATCATTTCTTTCCCACATGGGAGAAGCTCTGGCCAAGGCCTGCCCTAACAACAAAGAAATTATATAAGCCACCTTTATTCTTTCCGTTGGAAAGCTGCCAGCCTGTATTTCAAATTGTACTGAACACTGGTTCAAAAAAAAAAACCCTAACAACTTTTGTGGTCCCCAACAAACTTGTGGGTATGAAGTATTTGCAATTGAGGTGAGGCTCTTGTGCCATGAAACTGGGCTGCATGAGATAGCACTGGCCAGAGTATACTTTCACAACTCTCACAAGAATGGTGTGGATGCTGACCATACATTTAGGATTTGCGTTGACCAAGAGAGGTGCCGAGTAACATAGAAACATAGAATTTGACGGGCAGATAAGAACTACTTGGCCCATCTAGTCTGCCCCATTTTTAAACATATTATTACCTCAACCCTTATTGATCCTTACTTCTTCTGAAGGATATCCTTATGTCTATCCCATGCATGTTTAAATTTCTCTACTGTTTTAGCCTCTACCACCTCTGATGGGAGGCTATTCCACTTGTCCACCACCCTTTCTGCGAAGTAATTTTTCCTCAAATTTCCCCTGGACCTACCACCCTCCAGTTTTAGAACATGTCCTCTTGTTCTAATTCGTCTCTTTCTTTGAAGAATGTCTCCTTCCTTTACCTTGTTAAAACCCTTTATATATTTGTACGTTTCTATCATGTCCACCCTATCCCTTCTCTGCTCCAAACTATACATATTAAGATCTTTTAGTCTTTCCTGGTACGTTTTGTGGTGTAGACCTTGCAACATTTTAGTTGCCCTTTTTTGTACAGTCTCTAATGTATTAATATCCTTCTGGAGATATGGCCTCTAGAACTGAACACAGTATTCGAGATGAGGACGTACCAATGACCTATACAGTGGTATTATCACTTCTTTCTTTCTGCTGCTTTCCCTATGCAACAAAGCATCTGACTTGCCTTCCTCATTGCTTTGTTACAATGTTTGCTTGCCTTTAAGTCAACTGAGATAGTGACTCCTAGATCCCTTTCCTCTTCAGTAGTTAAAAATGGAATATAACATATCAGTGGCCCTTACCAGGGTCCTTGCAAGGGAGTTTGGACTTCACTGCACCCGATAAACAGGTTGCGACCTCTGTTTGGGTTCCTATGTGCTAGGCTGGTGGAGACTGGAGGAACTGGAGGCAGGTAGTGAGATAAGACACCATGAGGCGAATGGAGCTTAGTTGACAGAACCCGGTCAGAACCAAGCGGGTGTTGCGGTACCGGGGCCAGGCAGAATCAGATCAGAAGAATATCCAAGGTCAGAACAAGGAGATCACTAGGATCAGTATCAAGAGAGCAGGCAAGGAGAATCATCACTGGCTTGGATCAGAACACTGGGAATCACACTAACAGCTCCAACAGGAACAGACGCTGGAGTACAGGTATGGAGTCTAATACTCTGGCATTTAAGAAGTGCCTACAGACTCTCTCCGTTTTTTTAGGGAGTTAGTTCAAACTTGGAGCCAAATGTAACGTCGCATTTGGCACGCCCGTTACTTTACATTTCAGGCAAAGCAGCGCATGCCCCTATGGGAGCCGTGGATGCCTGGAGTCACAGCCACCTGAAGTAGCCATCAAGAGAAAATAGCCCACTGCTACAGCAGAAAAAATTTGGAGATGCCATCAGTCCCTTCAGCAGCTGGGGAGAGGAGTCCGCCGGCAATGAGGACACCTTCAACGCGGGAGGCGCAGGCGCCAGCCCACAATGAGATCCAGCGAGCTGTGACAGCTATGACTATAGTTAAGCTCTTGGGGTCTGATTCAGATGTGGACGCTAATGCATTAGCAGCTGCAATATTGTACGCAGCTGCTGTGCAAAAATATACTAATGCTATAGCCACCTGAAATGTATTGTGAAGCCCACTGCGTGGCCATATATAGAGACACTGCGGCGCCCATTTTCCAGGCGATTTTTCCAGTGCTGACATCGCCGGAGGTGAGTATTTAAAATATGACTGCAAAATATGGGTGTGTGGTGTGGGCCTCCTTGCCCGGAGGCCCATGCGCCATGCACTCCCTGCACCCATTATAGATACGCCCCTGAGCTGCATACTACAAACACGCAGCGGTGGTTGCAGATCCTTCAATAATCGACCATCTGAGTAACCCTATGGTCGCACAAAATGGCCGCGGGAGCTGTGACGCTGGTGCTATATTTCCTGCATATGGGATAGCAGATGTAGGCAGATACACGCCCCAAAAATGGTCACAACATGCCTGCATTTTTGCCACCACTACAACCGTGGTCACCTTTCATCGCAATTCAATCGACGCATGTGAGCATTGCGGCTAAGGCACACACATACACACACACCAAAAAAAAAAAAAACTTACCTTAGACCCTGCTCCAGAGCCTGCTGCCGTCTGTCCCCAGCGCCCGCTCCTCGGAAATATGGGAGGGACGTCATGACATCACTCCCATAGTGCACTGCGGGACCCAGAAGCCGGACACAGTCCACAATAATCGCTCAACTGCATGAACATCGACATAGCGTCCACATCTGAATCAGGCCCGTGGTACATATTATATCAGTGATACACAAACTTATTTTACTGGACCAATATTAAGGAGGAGATTTATCAAAACTTGGAGAAAGGTGAAATGGAGAAATTGCTCAGCGAAAACCAATCAGCTTATGTCATTTTTGTAGCACAGCTGAAAAATTAGTTATAAGCTGATTGGTTGGTACTTTATCTCTCTCCACTTTATATTGCTTGAAGATTTGATTAATATCCCCCTTATTTTCTATAGTAGAAGTTGAACTTGGGAATCAGCTGTTAGAATAACCCCCAGGGCCCTGCGTCCTGTGCAAGAGCACCGCCCGCACAACCCTAGTAACTGCCCTGGTTACAAACAGTGCATCCACTGTTGGTACTGTGATGCACATACTCGGGGTGTCAGGATGTCATATAGAAGACACTTTGCAATGACTTTCCTCTGCTCCTGGTCTGGTGTGAGTAAGACATCCACTCCTCATATTACCTGATGGAATGGATACATGCAGACAATAGGTACAGTATAAATCAATTATATTGGGCACCGGATCATCTTGTGGTAAAAGAATAATAACAATGTATCAACATTTCTCATCCTCCTGCACAGTGATCTTAGCTGTTGCAAAAGTTACCTGACTAATTTCCCACAGCACAGTACTTTTAGTAGATGGTAAATATGAAAATCTGTGTCTCCACCTGCACAATACATTGTGGTTGCAAACCACATTACAGACTTTCAAACATTTACTCCAACACCTCACCAGCCAGTACAGTCTTAAGCATACTCATCACAATATTGCAATAAGGTTTCATACCCGATACTGCTGGGTGCAGTGATTCTACAGCATGACCGATCAAGCTTTATACATGCAGACATACAGTGGAGATGAGGTGCAGAATCAGATGTTCTTGCACCTTGTCTCAATCTAGACTACAATAGTGTCTCCTAGGCAGACATAGCAACCCTCCAAACATCTCACGACTCTGCCTCATACAAGATACTGTATATCCCAGTATCCAGGGACATTCCCTCTGATATGCTGGCAACCTTTCTTTCTGCAGAGAGTGATCCTTTCAATGCTGGATTCATATATTCTTTTTCTGTACTTTAGACAGCAATTCGAGGCAGCTTGCATTGGGCCATGTGAACGTGTTATACTGTATACCATTGTTTAGAGTATTTATCTTTCAATTCTGCAGTGACTTTCCTATTATTATATGAGTGACAGGTATCTTGAGTTTGACCTAATAATACAAATAATACAAAAAGCCATAAATTAGTTTTCAATGAAACGCATATTTATTCTCAGAAGTACCTGTTATGGCCAGTAAACAATACATTTTTGCAGTATATATATTTAGAGAAAGGCAAAGTGATATCTCAACAGTGATTAGTATTTGGACATCCAGCCCTTGGTCTTGAGCACAGAGACACAGGGCTTAGGCATTATGAAACCACATTGTCTAGAAGAGCCAGAGAGATGACAGACCCTCCAACTTGACCCCTTGCATCAGGTAGAAAATACTTTGCTGCTGGACTTTCCACCTGATTTATGATTGCAGTCACCTGAGATGAACTAGTTAATTGATGGAGTGTCTGAGATGATTTCATTCCAATCTGCGATAAAAGCTTTATTTAGCTCCATTTTTGTTGTGGGCTTGTCCTTTGAGATCTCCTACCCAACCTTGTGCCACACAATTTTGATTGGTTAAAGATCATAGGAAAGTCCAGGCCAATTCATCTGATGTTTCGCAATGCGAATCAATTCTTTGTGACTTTTGCTCTATGGCATGGTACACTGTCATCTTTAAGTTGAAATCTTAATCGGGAATCTTCTTTCACAGAGGTAAACATAGTCGGCATAACAGGGCGGCTGGCTTTGTCACAGTCACGCTTAGACACTTGGGATGAAATTCTTAGTGCAGAATTCGTTGTATATATTGGCTTGTTTGATTGCCGTAAAGGCAGAAGTGACTTTCTCCAGTAAAAATTACTTTCTGCCATTATACAACAATCCTGGATCAACTCAGACCAGTCTGCGTCTTCTTTATAACTTTGTCAGCAGTGGCTATGTTCTCACCCTCCGTCCTTTGAGAACAAACTTCTGAAATCTTTGATGCAGCATTCATGTTGACACATTCAAAACATCCAGTATTAGTTTTGTCAACCATTCAGTGAGCAAAATCAGACAATTGGCGAGCAAAATCAGTGAGCAATCTCCGCAGATCATTGGTAGATCTGATTCCTTAAATGTGGCAAGTATCCTGGCAACAGTAGACAAGTTACACCTGATTCTTTCAGGAATACTGTGAAACTTGACAGTCTATTCTTGTTCTTCGAAATGAAGGCTACTCCATGTGAGAAATTACCAAGAAACTGAACATTTCCTTCAACGGAGTGTACTATTCCCTTCAGAGAACAGCACAAACAGGCTCTAACCAGAGTAGAAAGAGATGTGGGAGGCCCCGGTGCTCAACTGTGCAAGAAGACAAGTACATTAGAGTCTCTAGTTTGAGAAATAGATGCCTCACAAGTCCTCAACTGGCAGCTTCATTAAATGGTACCCGCAAAACGCCAGTGTCAACATCTACAGTGAAGAGGCCACTCCGGGATGCTGGCCTTCTAGGCAGAGTGGCAAAGAGAAAGCCATATACGAGACTGGCCAATAAATGATTAATATGGGCAAAAGAACACAGACATTGGACAGAGGAAGATTGGAAAAAAATGTTATGGACAGACGAATCGAAGTTTGAGGTGTTTGGATCACACAGAAGAACATTTGTGAGATGCAGAACAAGTGAAAAGATGCTGGAAGAGTGCCTGCCGCCATCTGTCAAGCATGGTAGAGGGAATGTGATGGTCTGGGGCTACTTTGGTGCTGGTAAAGTGGGAGATTTGTACAAGGTAAAAGGGATTTTGACTAAGGAAGGCTATCACTCCATTTTGCAACGCCATGCTATACCCTGTGGACAGCGCTTGATTGGAGCCAATTTCCACCTCCAACAGGACAATGACCCAAAGCACACCTCCAAATGATGCAAGAACTATTTAGGGAAGAAGCAGGCAGCTGGTATTCTGTCTGTAATGGAGTAGCCAGCGCAGTCACCAGATCTCAAACCCATTGAGCTGTCGTGGGAGCAGCTTGACCGTATGGTACGCAAGAAGTGCCCATCAAGCCAATTCAACTTGTGGGAGGTGCTTCAGGAAGCATGGCGTGAAATTTCTTCAGATTACCTCAACAAATTAACAGCTAGAATGCCAAAGGTCTGCAATGCTTTAATTGCTGCGAAAGGAGCATTCTTTGACGAAAGCAACGTTTGAAGGACAAAATTATTATTTCAAATAAAAATCATTATTTCAACCTGCAGCAGGTAAGATCTTGAAATACATTATCGTTCGTGGAGACTGCACGATTTGCACAAATTTGAACAATTTATCATTACAATGCGTAGAAATCGTGCAGATAATCGTCTAGTGTGTGGGCACCTTTACACTATTTGTGACTTTTAACAGATGATCATTTACCACAAAAAACTGGGAAAACTTATTGACTCGAGTATAAGCCTAGGGGGGGAAATGCAGCAGCTACTGGTAGTAATCCCCCTCTCTGGTACTGTCCCCAGTAGTAATCTCCCCCTGGTAGTGCCCCCAGTATTAATCCCCCCCTGGTAGTGCCCCCAGTAGCAACATCCCCCCTGGTAGTGCCCCCAATATTAATCCCCCCCCTGGTAGTGCCCCCAGTAGCAATATACCCCCTGGTAGTGCCCCCAGTATTAACCCCCCCTGGTAGTGCCCCCAGTAGTAATATCCCCACCTGGTAGTGCCCCCAGTAGTAATATCCCCCCCTGGTAGTGCCCCCAGTAGTAATATCCCCCCCTGGTAGTGCCCCCAGTAGCAATATCCCCCCTGGTAGTGCCCCCAGTATTAATCCCCCCCTGGTAGTGCCCCCAGTAGCAACATCCCCCCTGGTAGTGCCCCCAATATTAATCCCCCCCTGGTAGTGCCCCCAGTAGCAATATACCCCCTGGTAGTGCCCCCAGTATTAACCCCCCCTGGTAGTGCCCCCAGTAGCAACATCCCCCCTGGTAGTGCCCCCAGTATTCCCCCCCTCCCTGGTAGTGCCCCCAGTAGCAACATCCCCCCCCTGGTAGTTCCCCCATTACTAATCCCCCCCCTCTGGTAGTGCCCCCAGTAGCAATATCCCCCACTGGTAGTACCCCCCGGTAGTAGCCCCCCCAGTAGAAAGAAATGTAAAAAAAAAAAAACACTTGCCTGTAACCCCGCTCCTGGTCCCGACGCTGCTACAGGCTCCTCCGCCGCTTTGCATAATGGGAGAGACGTCGTCATGACGACGTCTCTCCCATTACCCACTGCGGGAGCCGAAAGATGGCTCCCGCAGTGGGAGCAGCAGCAGCCGCTGCTGCTCCCACTGTGCTGAAAAACTTGGCTTATACTCGAGTATATACGGTAACACTTTTCAATAAGTTAACTTTATGAGAAAATCATAGTACAAACATTAAACAAGAGACATAAATATATTTGCCTATGTGAGTAAGGAAAAGGGAGCATGTGAGATTATGGGGCCTATTTATCAATTAATCTTTGTGCGATATCTGCACATATTATGTATACCCTGTTTTTGACAGCAAAAGCAGCCACCATAAGCTCTCTTGCTTAATTTACCAAGCTCCGGAGCTTGTATGGGATATCTAACATCCTAGGCATTAGATCGCAAAGAGCATCGGGAAAAACTCACCACTCATGTGTGAACAGCAGACCGCATATGTGCAGTATTGCAGCGGCCTCAGGAAGCGAAAGTAAAGAGATCACTAATGCGATCACTCTCAGCGCAATTTCCTTTTGGTGTGAATGGCGGCAATAAGAAGTATAATAGTCTGGTCAAAACCCCAATAAGTAATAAATGGGCCCCGAAATGTCTGCGGGGACAGTAGGCGAGCATAGGGGTCTATGTACTAAGTATTGGAGAGAGATAAAGTACCAACCTATCAGCTTCTGTCACTTTACAGGCTGTGGGGTCTGTATGTACTAAGCCTTGGCTGGAGATAAAGAGGATGGACATGAAGTACCAGCAAAACAACACCTAAATGTCATTTTTTCAAACATATCCTGTGACATGGCAGTTAGGAGCTGATTGGCTGGTACTTTATATCCATTTACTATTTCTCCCTCCAAGATTTAGTAAATAAACCCCTCTGTTTGAAAAATGACAGGAGCTGATTGGTTGGTACTTTATGCCCATTCACTTTATCTCTCTCCAAGGCTTAGTACATAGACCCCATAGTGAGGGATAATGTAAACTAGAAGAAGGCAGCTCATTATCCAATGTCAATCATAAGAGATTGAGCAAGTTGCAGAAAGCAGGTGTTTTAATAAACATAGCAAAGTATAGTGAAGATTGGAGAAGATTGACTGTGCTGTAATCTGAGAGAGATTTGGGCAGCACAGATGGTGTAATGGTTAGCATTACTGCCTCACAGTACTGAGGTCATGGGTTCGATTCCCACCACGGCCCTACCTGTGCTGAGTTTGTATATTCTCCCTGTGTTTGCGTGGGTTTCCTCCGGGTACTCCGGTTTTCTCCCACACTCCAAAAATATACTGGTAGGTTAATTGGCTCCCAACACAAAAATGAACCACAGTATGTATGTGTATGCGGATGTGGTAGGGAATACAGATTGTAAGCTCCACCGGGGCAGGGACTGATATGAATGGACAAATGTTCTCTGTAACGCGCTGTGGAATATGTGTGCGCTATATAAATAACTGGTAATAATAATGACAAAACCAAAAACCTTATGAAAAGCAAAATCACAGAGGTATACAATAAAGGAAAATGGTACAGTAACAGGTCCTCCAGAACCGGATGCAGGGCCTCTTCAGGCTCATCTTGAAGCCGACGGACGAAATCCCGACCGCCGGCTTCCCGACTGTCTAATCCCGGCAAGGTACTAATGACAGGCATCGAAATCCATGCGGCCCAGGGGTTAAAGTGGGCAGGAAAGAGGTGGAACTGAGTTCCGTCACCTCTAATGGTAGGTAGAACTAGTTCCACCTCCACCAAGTCCCTGCACAGAAGTCCCACAGACAGAGAGCCACTCACTGTCTGCCTAGGGAGTCTCAATTTCTTTAGAGGTCCCTCATTTCAGAGAAACCAGCATATAAGTAAGGAAAGAATCAGGCGAGGGCAATGCATAGGGGTTGCATAAAAATATTAGCCATCCAAGTGACATAGACTAGTTTGTGGGGACTCCATAAAAGAAACTCAGAGGCATGGCAGAAAATTAACACTGATGATATAGAACTTTTTTTTCTTTTTAAGTGATCTAACATTGTAATCTCAGCTGAAGACAGGAGTGCTAAGAAAAGCATCTAAAATGTGTTTCACACTGTCATAGCCCCCAAAGCTTCTGGGGCCTGGGCAGCCCCCAGGTCCTCCTCCATTCACTTTACCATTTCCTATACACAATAGTGTGTGTGTAAAGAACAGTTTTCACACTTGTTTTGGCCTGTCAGACTAGAGAGGGGGGGGGAGTAGACGGCGGGGGAGATGGGTTCCACCACCTCTCCAGGACCACTTTAAGCCCTGATGCGGCCGGCGGTAAATCATACTGATTCCCTTGGAGCCTGGCTATGCTGTGCTGATCTGCTCTTTTACTTCTATTTTGTTATTTTAAACTAGTGATTGGGGTTAATAGCTTTTAGTAAATTATTGTCTATGTAAATATGTTGCATTTGTATAGATATAGGAAGAGAAAATCATGGTTACTATAATTTGAATTCAAAATAAACAGGTGAGAGGTTACAAACAAAATAAAAGGGGGTGGGGTTAAGTGGAATGGTGTAAGTACATAACTTGGGGTAACAATCTGAGCTCATATATAACAGCACACAAAGTACGAAATGCCAAATATAAAGATCTAAGAAGAATTATCATTATTGAAATGAAAAGCCAGGATGCCCATCTAAACTGGTTTATTCAACATAAAATCCCCCCCGCTTTCATATAAATAAAGCAAAATAAGTAAAATTGTGCATCAAGAAAATTTTTAGAATTTAGGAAAATATAGGATTCTCCTGGGAAACCAGGAAACATGGGAGCAATGGTAAGTATCGTGTCTGTACATAATGGGCTGTGTCATTTATGAGAATATACAGAGAGGCCCATGGAAATTTTTATTTTTCTAAAATTTGATTTCCATGCGTGTATGGTAACAATAGTGTTGGAAATGTGGGGAGAGTTTTGGCAGGTGGGTGGGGGAATATCAGTACCAATGTTTTCCCAAGTATAGATCAGGCAAAGATGACATTACTATCATCTTATAAACTGTCAACAATTTTGGCTAAATAAAAGTAATTGACCATCTTAAATCACTGCAGGTGACTGTCACGGCTGCCGACACTTGAGACTCCTGGAGGGAGGCAGGCTTACTAGGCACAATAAACTGGGGTTGTCTTAGGAATGACCTTTCCATAAAACTCAGTAGCACAGGATAAAAGTAAAATAGAATTTATTCACAAAAGAATGATAATCAGCAAGGTCTCAAATAAAGTCTCACACAGCACAGAGGTTCACATATGCAATAATAAATATAGGAGAGAATCCCCAAATATATATATGCAGTCTCAACATATAAGAACTAACGTGGTAGGGAACCCCGAGTCCAGAATGAGGCTAACACCTCAGGATGACATTGAGGTCCTTTGCCAGGGTAGAACCCTGTAGGAATGGAGTAGAGCAGGCCCTGCAGAATAATATAGGCCCTGATTCAGACCCACTCGCGAGCGGCTGTCCGCTCGCAAGTGGGTCGATGTTCTGCACTGAGCATGCGCACGACGGAGGGAGCTCCGTCGTGCGCATGCGCCAGACGCGACGAGCGAAGGAAAGTCCTACGCTCGTTGTGTCTGATCAAAGGGGGCGTGCTGTCGATGTTGATTGACAGCACGCCCCCTTTGGTGGGCGTGCCGGGGGCGTGCCTCCCTGACGGGGGCGTTCCCACGGGAACGCCTCCCGTCAGAAGCCGGCCCACTGACATCACTAGTGATGTCAGTGGGAGTGATTTTGGCTCTGATAGAGCCAAAATCACTCCGGAGCTTGCGGTTGAAGACCTCAACCGCAGGCTCCGGCTCGCAGTTTCGATTGTCGCGATGGTCACGACCATCGCGGCCATCAAACTGCACGCTCGTATAGGCTGTGGGTGGTGACCCACAGCTATACGAGCGTCCAGGAGGACGCTCCATTTTTATGGAGGGCAGCCCTCATTCAGAGCGTGCGCTCTGCTCAGAGCGTACGGCTCTGAATGAGGGCCATAGTTCAGAGACAGGGCCGAGCTCTGCGGTGCAGTGAGAGATGAAGCAAACTTGAGCCTTGTTGGGTAGTGAAGTCGGAGCAGGGTTAAGCCCTGTAAGGCGATGAGATTCGAGAACATGGTCGAGCCCTGCCAGGGGCGGATCTAGACTGTTGTAATAGGGGGGCGAGTTAATGATTAATTCCATCCCCCCTCGCGGCAACCCCCCCCTCCCCCCCGCAATCCCCCCTTGCGGCAACCCCCCTCCCCCCCGCACGGCAACCCCCCTCCCCCCCGCAACCTCCCATTGCGGCAACCCCCCCTTTACTTTCACTTACCTCCGCTGCTCCGGTGATGTTCTCCCTCCGGGCTTCGGTCAGCTGCGCTCCCATCCTGCACTGTGACCCAGTCAGCTGTTTAATGCAGCAGCTGACCAGGGTCACAGTGCAGGAGCCGGGAGACCAGCTGACTGGAGGGAGGACATCACTGGAGCCCCGATCTTTGTTCCCTGGACAGAGGTAAGTTGTTTTTTTTAGCAGTGATCAGCGTGTGGTCTATTTAGACCACACAGCTGATCACAGGGTGTGAGGAGCCTGCTGTGATCGCTTCCTCCCCAGCTCCCGAGTCAGGTGACAGCCTGTCACTGACACATCCCCCTAACTGGGAGACACCGGGAGCTCCGATCACAGCACAGCCCAGCCATTATCATCTCTCTCCTCTGAACTTAATGATGCAGAGGAGAGAGATGATAATGGTCAGACAAACTGTTCTGGGGGGGTGATCGCTCCAATCGCCCCGCCTGGATCCGCCACTGAGCCCTGCGGCATGGCTAGAGTTCGGAGTGGGGTTGAGCCCCGTGGTGCAGAGAGGATTGTAGCAGGGTTGAGCCCCGTGATGCATAGAAGATTGTAGTGGGGTTGAGCCCCGTAATGCGGAGAAGATTGTAGTGGGGTTGGGCCCTGTAGTGTGGCTAGGGTTCAGAGCGGGGTTGAGCCCCGGCATGCAGAGATGACACTGTAACGGTGCAGTTGACAACTGTAACAAGGATGAGTTCAATATCCACAGGAACGGAAAGACAACAGGCAAAGTAAATAGTGCAGCAAAATGGTGATACTGCAGTGATGGAGCAATAAGCAATACTTAGGCAATAGGAATGCTGGGCCCTGTAGTGCAGTGGGTGACTGACATCAGAAGTTCATCTGGAATACAACAAAGTCCACAGCAATCAACAGGCACAGCGGGGATCTGGCAGGAGTCAGAGACCTGAAAGCAGCGTTGCACAGACACTGAGACACAGTTAGCAACAGGCTTTATACTAGAGATCTGTGATCCATAGGAAGTTCAGAACATGTGACCCAAATGGAATCAGATTTGAAATAATTAGCAATCTAGGAATCCCACAACCTGACGACACCTGGGAAACAGATGATCACTTTAACACTCTATCCCCTGAATGAGAAGCATGCCAGCAAGCAGGATAGCTTCTCCAATGACCACAATGGAACTTTGGCAAAAGTAGTCTATCTTTATGTACTGAAATAGTCGCAGTCCTGACAGTGACAGGTATATTAGTTACTGATGATGAACCAGCACAAGTACCATCCAGGAGTTAAGACTTCTGATGGCAGATGGGGGCAGCTATAGGAAGGCATCTATCTGGGCATTCAGTCAAGAATCTAGTACCACAAACCTTGTGGTATTCTAAAATTAAAGAGATTATTAGGACTCTATGGCATGGGAGTCCTAATATAGAGTTGCCAATGATTTCTTTCAATCACTGTAGTCTTGCAAACTGCTTAGGTGTCCTATGTCTAAAGTTGCTGTTATGACTTTTAGTTTTGGAGAAAGTTTGGTAAAATATTAAAATGTTTCAGTAAATAATGTTCATTGGAAATTGTTAAAAATATTTAAAATAAGTTACAAATATTTTGTAATTGCTGACAATTTGAACATGCAGTTATAATACAGTATACTGTTCTGTTCTAAGCATGAGTTGTTTTGTAAAAAAAACAAAAAAACAGAATATTGACAGACGACCTTGATGGAGTCAGCATGCTCTGGCAGTGAAGGAGTTAATACCAAGCCTGTGGGTGGCAGGCATGATAGTGTGTGGAAAAAGTGTGACCTGCCCCTGAACTGCCAGTGAGCAGATTACTCACCTTGGTTACAGCCCCCCAGCAAAGGGGGAATTAGGCACAGTCTCCTAATCCTGTTAGCTATGGCCACTAGTAAACAGATCTGGCATAACCACTGTGGGAGAAAGTCTCAGTGCTCTAAACCTCATATTTAAAAATACAATACATGAAAGCCATAAAAAAATAATTTTATATTATGGTGCTTTACAATTAATTGTAATTTGTATATTTTTATTTTTCATCTTATTCCTTGTAATCATGAACTCAATGTATGTTGAATACACGTTCAGAAAAATATGGTTGAGCTCTGATAAGTAGGGATAGGTGAATTGTGCCTGTTTTTAGGGGTTAAATACTGTGTACCAATATCATAAAGTGGTGTCAATTTACTTTGTACTTGAAAGCAGGTGGTACATAGGGCCTAATTAGGCGTGCACTGCTGAACATAGATTCACGATAATCGGGAATCTGCACAGGCGCATGATCCGTTCTGCGCATGTGCAGAATGGGTCTGCGATCCCGCACGCAGACAGCCAGCAGACTGTCAGTGATTGACAGTCTGCTGGCGTTTGTGGGTGGGGAGGGGGCGCATTGGCCTCATTTCCCGAAACGGAGGCTGTTGGAGATTTCCTGGCCTTTTACTCTAATCGGCGGCGGCCGGCTACGGCACCCCATGGGTCACGCAGCCGTCTTATGGTATGCAGAGTATCCGATGCTGCGTTGGACAACGCAGCTCGGATAAGTAATTCGGCAGGAGCCATGATGCCTCCTGCTGCATTACCATAATTGCAAGGATCGCAATGCAAAGCTGCCTGCGTGCATACATCATATCTATAGCCTGCGTGCAGCTTTCAATTACAATCCTTGCAGAATCAGGCCCATAGTTCTTTTTAATAAGTAGTTTAGAAATTAGAAAGCAAATTGTGTGTATGATGTGAGCTTCATATCCAAGGATCTTTTACCTTCAATGACACCATTATAGGACACTTTCCCAATAGTTTATGTGACAAAATGTACATAACACACTCCAAAGATAAGTGATGACATTTCTACTAACCAAATATCTATATAATAAGCAACAAAGCGTGTCTGTCCGTCCGTCTTTTTGTCCGTTATGAACGGCCAGAGTTTTGGACCTAGCTCCACCAAATTTGGCATGGTGGTGTAGTTTGACCAGGATTAGGTTTTTGCCTAGGTTTGAACTTTGTCAGGGCAACACACTGTCACACAATTGCTAAAAATAGGGACACTGTTAAATTACACAGGTTCCGGGGCTGGCTCTAGTAGAAATTGGCAGTCTGCCAAAAACCTGTGAGAAAGCTACAAAAGTATAATTTTAACCTCAGTCTGAGCAAACTTGATGACTCATGCTAGTTCATATTAAATCCAGAGCCTCTGTGTTTGCATGCAGGGGCTTAACTATAACTTTGTGGCCCATTTAGTAAAATCTTAAAAGGCCCCCCAGAGGTAAAAAAACCAAAACACATACATTTGCCCCCACACAGAGCATATTCATGTTTTGCCACACAGAGCCCATTCAGATTATGCCACACTGTAGTACCCCTTATACACATTATGCCATGCAGTAGTAGTGCCCCTTTTACATAATGCCACACAGTAATGCCTCTTACACATTATACCACACAGTAATGCCGTTTACAGTTTATGACACATAGTAGTAGTGCCCCATATAACACATTTTTCCACACAATAGTAGTGCCCCTTACACATTATGCCCTACCCACCAGCAGCTCTCCTCCCCATGTCCCTCAAGCAGCCTCTTGCCTCCGTCTGTGTGCCATCAGCACCCAGCAGGTGTGGATTTCAGGCCGGGCTGACAGCTAATTACAGCTGGTGCACTGGCAGGCAGTGGCAGACATGAACATACATCACCGGTGCAATTTGAACCTGGCGCCAGTCGCGAGCCAATCAGAGCTTGCAGATCGGCAGCTATTCAGGAGTCACCACTGCTGATTGGCTGCCAGTCCACAAGCTCTGATTGCTTTGCAATGACTGCCTGCTGTGCTCCAGCTGTAATCAGCTGGCGGGCTGGCACCAAATCAAATTTGCTCACACCCCTCGATGGCCCTGACTGGACCGTCCCACCTTGTGTGTGTGACTAGTTGCAGGGGGAACAGTGGGCGACAGTGGCAGCTCGGGCACCATAGCAGCTGACCCTTTGCACCCACATTATTTAGACCATTGTTTGCAAGCATGTTAACAAACAGTGGGGTCCTTTTCAGGATCAATGGAATAGTGTTATAGGTTGCAGGTGTACTTTAGGGTCCAGTTTTCAACCTGGGCAACACAGGGTACCCCACCTAGTCTATATAATAAGCGAGAAAGCATGTCTGTCTTTCTGTCAGTCTGTCTTTTATGCATGGCCAGAGTTTAGACCTAGCATGGTGATGTAGTCAAACCAAGATTACGTTTTGCCTTGGTTTGAATTTCGTCAGAGCCACACACTGTCACACAATCCGCAAAAATGGAGACACTTACATTACACAGGCTTCGGGGCTGGCTCCAATGGAAATTGGCAGTCCTGTGTGAAAGTTACAAAAGTATTGTTTTAATCTCACAGTCTGAACAAGTGTCAAACTTTATGACTCATGCAAGTTCATATTAAGGGGGTCATTCAGACCCGCTCATGAGTGTCAGGACACTCGCAAGCGGGTCGATGTTCCCCACTGCGCATGTACACGACGGAGGGAGCTCCGTCGCACGCATGCGCGAGACCCGGGGAGCGACGGGCTTTCCATCGCTCCAGGTCTCGCACCAAAGGGGGCGTGCTGTCGATGTTGATTGACAGCACGCCCCCTTTGGTGGGCGTGCCAGGGAACGCCTACCGTCTGAAGCCGGCCTCACTGACATCACTAGTGATGTCAGTGGGAGTGATTTTGGCTCTGATAGAGCCAAAATCACTCCAGGGCTTGTGGCAGGGAGACCCTACCGCAGGGTCTCCGTCGCAAGTCCGATGGTCGCGATGGTCAAGACCATCGCGACCATCTTTTTGGCCGCTCGCATATGCTGTGGGTGGTCACCCACAGCTATACGAGCGGCCAGGAGGCCGCTCCATTTTCATGGAGGAGGGCCCTGATTCAGAGCGAGCGCTCTGATCAGAGCGTTCAGCTCTGAATTAGGCCCTAAATCCGGAGATAGTCCTTTTTAAATTTACCATAAATACTAGTCAGCCCTCTGTGTTTGCATGTACTTTGGGGGCCACATAGCAAGACCTTAAAATAACCCCCCAGAAGTAAACAAAACCCACTACATTTGCCCCCGCACAGAGCCCATTCATATTATGCCACACAGATTCCATTCAGGTTATGCCATACAGTAGTGCCCCTTATGCTCATTTTGCCACACAGTAGTAGTTCCCCTTATCCACTATGCCACACAGTAATGCCCCTTACACTACACAGTAATGCCCCTTACACATTATACCGCACAGTAATGCCCCCACAGATTATGCCACATAGTAGTAGTGCTCCATATAACACATTTTTCCATACAATAGTAGTAGCCCTTGCACATTATGCCACACAGTAATGCCCCTTACAAATTATGCCCCCCCAACAACTCAGCTCCCCGTGTCCCTCCAGCAGTCTCTCATCTCTCCGTGTGCCATCAGCAGCCAGCAGGTGTGGATTTGGTGCCGGCCTCGAGCCCTGATTGCCTTGGGACCGGTGGTGCTGTCTCTCCATGTCTGCCTGCTGGTGCGCCAGCTGTAATCAGCTGGCAGGCCAGCAGCAAATCAATACCACTCACACCTGGGCCCTCCTCGGTGGCCCTAACTGGACCTGCCCACCTTGAGTGCATGACTGGGTGCAGGGAGCAGGAGGCCACAGAGGCAGCTCGGGCTCCATAGCAGCTGCACCCCTTGCACCCGCGATAGTTACGCCACTCTTTGCATGCATGTTATCAAACAGTGGGCTCCTTTCAGGATCAATATAATGGGGTTATAAGCGAGGACAATGTAAGACAAATAAAGGCTGCAGGTGTACTTCAGAGGCCAGTCTCCAACCTGGCATCGCCGGGTATCCCAGCTGGTAAGAAATGTTATTAAAAAATACTTTACATATATTCATGTGACTTGATGGTTATTGATTTGGTTATTAATTGGTTTAGATCTACTTATTTATCTCATGGAGCTAATGCATAAATTGACTAGGATATGCCTAAATTGTGCAAATTAGCACATGCTCACTAATAAAATGCACACATATGAGGTAATACGTAATAACATTCATCTGACACTTGCACCTCTAAATGAGAGGCAGAACACAGGTAAGAAATAGGGCTGCAAATGCAGCCCAAGAAAGTAAGAGAGTATATCCATGCAACTGTGGTCAGATGCAGACAGGGGCATATTAAGGGAGTAGGCCCATGTGCCGTCTCCATCCACGACCACTCCTCTAGTCAGTACAAGTGAGTAGAATCTGGTGCTGTGCCAGAGTCTACAGCACATGCGCAGGTCTTCGGGAAAATGGCGTGGTGTCCATTTTGCCAGCGATCTTTCAACTACGCATGTTTTGATCACCGGGAAAATGGACACCATGCCACATTTCTGGCAATTTGTGGAGCGCTGCGCTGTCAACGCAGGACTCCGTACTGGTACGTATTAAAGAACATGAATGCAAGGAGTGCTGTGTGGGCTGCATACCCTGCACACATTATAGATATGCCAATGGATGCAGTGCAGACCTGTCAGAGGCATCTGTTGTGGGTGTCTAAGGCCTGGTGCAAAGATGATGATGATTATGATGATGACGACGTCTGATTATTAGTACATACCTTGGCATTGCTTTTTAAAAAAAATTAAATAAAGAGATTTTTTTAATTGCTGGTCTCTAGTATCCACTGTCATGATTGCACCAGCACCCATAGCCTTGACAGGTAGCAGCAAAGTCAGAGGAACAAATAGCATAGCATCCCCCTGAAAAAAGCCACTAGGTTAAAATAGGCTGGATTGGTGAATTTATAACAGAGAACCTGCAGCATGAGGACCACGTGTGCTAATGTCATCCAGCCAGGCTGAACTACAGTACCTAAGGGCCTGTAAATGAAATGCAGGTCCCATGCTAAAAGCACTGTGGCTCTCCTTATCCCCCACTCGTAAGTGTGTGGTAATAAAGTTGAAATGTTAAAATATGTATTTTAGTTTCTGGTGCTCTACTGGCAGTCCTAATTTGGGTATACTGGCATGGTAGACAGGGTCGACGAGAGGGAGGGGGGGTGGGGCATGCTTACTGAGTAGGAGGTGTTGGGGGTGGGGCAATTTGCTGTGAACAGTGCTTATTTAAATAAGGGGGTGGGGCCAAATTAAGTGATTCTCATAGAATTGCTTCATTAGGTCGTGCCCCCTACTCGCGGTCCTATCGGTCCGCAAGAAAAATTTTCCTTATTCTGCCCACTTCACTAGGAAGTGGGCAGAATGTGGGAGAAGTGCCTACCCTTCCGGGGGTGCGGGGGGTTACCTGAGAAATCGTGAGCCCCCCGCGATTTCAGGGAGGGTAGGCATGTATGGGCTGGGAACTAATTACCCAGGCTTTTTAGAGGAACCTAGCGCAAACCTTGGTCAGCAGATAAGGAGGACATTGTCCCCCTGTGCCCCCACCTGCGTCCCCTGCACATCCGGGATGATAAGGGGTAGTGGGGGTGGGGTGTGTGTGCACTCAGAAGGAAGTCTCTCCCTATAGGCGTCTGCTATGTTGGTGCATAGCCCCATCCACAGCAGCTGGCACCTTTTAGGAGAGGTTTCCTCCTGAGTGCGAATACCCTCTACCCTCATGTCCCCTCCTCCCCGCTGTCCTGTGGGTGTGGCAGGTGCTGGGGGGCTGCCAGCACCCCCCTGAGTAGGCTAGCACTTGTAGAACTAAAAGCACCATCATGCATCAGGGCATGCTGGGATCTCTAGAGCACCTGTAAAAATTATACACTGAAATAAGCACACACACAAAGTATTACATATACTGTATATTTAAGAACCCGACCTAAATCCTTGGTAGGGTTCCTCTTCTGTTTTCCTAATTTGAAATCCCTTTATGAAAAATAAAAATCCATATATACCTTTGCTGATATGCTCCATTCTATCACTGAACTACATCAATGTATGTCTTGTTCAATGTTGAAACCCTAAACAGTCAACAGAGCTTGTAGTGCACCAGCAAAAAAAATACCCTGTCAACACTTTATCTTTATAAGCTCACACCTACCGGCCTTGGGAATTGCCCTCATTATTTCAGCATGGGGCAGGTTTCTATAAGGCTGGTCCTGCATTTTTTTTTCTTTTTGTTGGTCTGATTTCCTTAGGGAAAAACACTGTGCTGCACAGGCTAAAGCTGGTTGACATTATAACAGGGGGCACCATGCTGCAGGTATCCCTGGTGTAGTGTCACTAGCCCTAAGTTATTTGTCCCCTTGATTTTGCCGCTGCCATTTTCCCTGTGCTTTCTGCTGCTCTGCAGTGCCGGCCCTGCGCTGCAGAACAGCACTCTGAAGACTGCGGAAAGGTAAGTATAAACTAAATATGGGTGCAGGGTGTGCAGTGTGGGCCCCCCATGACTCAGAGGCCGTGTGCACGGCCCACCCTGCTGCACCCATTATAAATACGCCCCTGCGGATAGGTAAGAAGGTAATTTTTCATCAAATCATTACATTAATTTTTTATATGATTTACAAAGTAAATTTTAAGACTATTCTTTAATTATTTGTTAATAAGAGGTCATTATCTTCTCTTTAGCAAAGAATAAATGGTTTCAGCACAACTGGTCAAAGTCAGAACGTGAATACAAAGATCAGGTGAGTAACAGATCTAATATCTCATACTATTAGTGTTTATTGACATTTGCATAAGATCAGCGAGGACTCCAGAACGCTGTTTATCCATCCTATCTCCTGGTTGCTGGGCAGATATTGCTAATGTCTGATTCTATTCAAGGTATTAGATTTCTTTTCACCAGAGCTTGCACTCTTCCACTATAGACAATTTTCAACTTTCAGTCATTTTCACTGTATGTATCTTTATTTGCAACTGACTCAGGTTTATTTATCTGCCAATAGCACCCAGTCCTCCCTATCCCTTCCTCACACCTCACAAACCTTGCTTCTGCCTCTTCTATTACTGAATATGCTAATATGTCCCATTTCTCTTCTCATGAATAATGCCACCCCCCATGTCTCGCTCATACACGGCAGCCACACTCCCCCTCCCCTTGGCATTTTCTCCCTGTGAATATGCAGATTGCTAGGCTCTGTACATATAAATATGCTTATTTGCTGCTTTCACTACGCATAGCTGATACACAAAGAATTCTTATCTGATATGTGATTTTCTTTTCCTTCCTGCTGCAATTCACTTCTTAGGATGAAAAGGAAAATTATGTCTCTATGTTCCTGTAGGGCAAGGACTGTCAGATATGGACATAACTAAAATCTGTCCTTATAAAAATATGTAACAAAATAAAATCAAAATACTAAATACTCTCCATGATAATGTGGGGATCACACAGTGTTGCAATCATTTGGAGGCCTATTCATCATACCTTAAAACTCTCTGGAGGTAATTAGGTTTAGAACTCGCATGGAGTTCTACCTAATTACCGGAGGAATTCATCATTCCTCCTCCCCATAACTATCTATTCCGAAATGCTGTCATTTTTGCGATGACAGCTTTTCGGGAAATAGATAGTTATCTCTATCTACACTAACTTACCGCAGCTGGAATCCATTCTGCGCATGCGCTGTTACATTCGTAAAGCTAGCGCATGCGCAGCACTGCCTACAGCGGCGGTAAGTTTGTGTCCGCCCCAAACCCTTCCCCCCCTGCTCACCACCCCCCTGTCCCTGCACTTACCTGCCCGTGGCAGCGCCTCCGGTGGCTGTGCTGTCACGTGTTCTCCCAGCAGCCCACAGTCAGCTTAGAAAAAAAAAAGATTTTCTCTAAACTTTATTGTGTTCTTCTGGGAGAACACGTGTCTGCACAGCCCCAGGAACCAGAGGACGGACCAAACGCCGGGGGACGCCGGGAGGATGCCGGGGGACCTCACCAGCTGGAAGCAGGTAAGTGTCACCTGCTATTTGCCACCTCACAGTGGTGGATAGTAACTCCATCAAATTCCGAAAATACATAATATTCGGAATTTGATGAATAGCATAATTTCCATACATTAGTATGGGGAGTGTGGAAATTAACACAGAGGGATTTAGCAAGGAGATATCAGTGATATCTCCTGTGCTAAGTGTGTTCATGAATACTAAAATAACATTAATTAAGGAAAATGTCCTTAAAAACTTTATTTTAGTGTTGATGAACTGGCCCCTTGGTCTCAAGAAAAGAGTGACCATGTTAGACCAGCTCTTTATTTATTGTGACTGTATGTAGATTCAGGTATGAGCTTGGAGTGTGAAATAGTGAAAATAAGCATTTTTTGGATGTAAGATGTTGTTAGAGATAAGCGATTTGGTTTTGTTGAAAACTGAACATACCCGAACTTCTGGGTTCTGAGTAGAACCGTGCACCGGCTCGGATCACTTTGAGGTTCCGAGGAGAACCAAGTCCTGACTCGGGACTTCTCGCAAGTTCGGAACTAAAAACCGAATCTTGCATATTTTGGATTGCATTTAAGTCTCTCCCTCGTGATTTCAGTTGATGTTAATAATACTATAGGAAGTAAAACAGGTCCAAGTTATATGATTTTAGCTGGTTTTTCAATTTTTAAAGAAATCCAATGCCAAAACTAAAACTGAACCAAAACACTTGGGTGGTTTTGCCAAAACCAAAACACGACGTCGATTTAGAACTAAATCAAATCACGCGGGTCTGTGCACATCTATAATTGCTGTATGACCATGGGTAATGTATTACACTGGCCATGTCAGGGAACAAATTGGCTGTAGTAGAGATTGAATATAATTGTCTGATTCCAGGGTGATGTGATGTTTATCAATAAACATTCTTGAACATCACTATTATGGCGCTTATGATGTTTGTAAACATTCTAACTTAAGCCGGTTTTAGATGAATTGGAACGACAAATCACCCACATTGTCTAGTGCAGTGGTTCTCAAACTCGGTCATCAGGATCCCACACAGGTCACGTTTTCCAGGTCACCCGCAGGTGCACAGGTGCAGTCATTACTCACTGATATATATTTTAAAAGATCCACAGGTGGAGCTAATTATTTCACTTGTGATTCTGTTAGACCTGGAAAATATGCACTGTTTGGGGTCCTGAGGACCGAGTTTGAGAACCTGTGGTCTAGTGTGTACGCACTATTGCATGCTCTCGTGTGTCATTCATCACATCTTCTGATCTGCTGTATATGCACGGCTGATCAGAAGATACTGCATGCAGGGGCGCCGAGGGGTGGGGGGGAGCGTGTACTATTTACTCTGAACAACAAATTAATACTTTTCATTTTGTTTCCTTTCTAAAAATAGTCATACATTACTAATTTGAGGTCAAGAAAAACTAAAATGATTTCAGAATGTTTTTACTAGCTCTATTTTTTGAGCTACACTACTTGCACTATACTGTATGTACATTAGTAATATAGTCATAATGAAAAGCTATTTTAAAATAATCTGATATTTTCTTGATAGAAAATAAATAACAGTTGTTTTAATTCAATCAATCACAAATAAGAACACAAAACGAAACAAACATACAGCATACGAAACAAACATACTGCATACAAAACAAACATACAGCATACGAAAGTACTATCTAATATAGTGGCCTATTCATGGGGGTGCTTTCTCTTTGCTTGTCCCTTGTACTCCTCTTCTGGGGCATCTCTTGTCACTGTCCAACAGTAGTGATTCACCTACCCCTGATATCTTTGTTCCATTGCTGAAATGTCTTGGTGGAATCGCTCACTATGCTTGTCACTCCACAGTTATCTTGTGTGGGTAATCCTGTGTATCACATATATTTGAATAGGGGCGGGGACAAATAACTGATTCATTTAATTGGGTCATTAGGCCCCGCCCCCTCTGCGCGGAACGCAGATTGCTGGTAAGATTCTCTCCATTCTGCCCACTTCACTGGGAATACCCCTACATCATCATAAATGGGCTATATCTCGGAACTCAGAGCTAACTGAGAGTTTTAAATGTCATATTCATTCTTTGCATGCTGAAATCAATTAGAAGTAACTATTTTCACATCGGAAACATTTTTATTGTTGTGCAGTGTTACCTGGACTTGCTAGAGGGGCCCAGTGGGCTGCGCTGCCCCCCCTCTCCCTCTTACATTACAGCAGCCCAGTACATGCTGCTGTGTGCTGAGCTGCACTGGGAGAAGCCGCAGCAGTCTCCTATGGCTGTGGGGGTAGTGATCACACTGGCTATGCACCGGGCTGAGGGGGCTCACAGCGCCGCTTCACTAAGGGGGCATGGCCACGCCTCTCACAATTATGCCACGCCCCATCACCCGGGCCCGATGCGGCTGTCGGCGCGCCATATTGCATGAAGGGATGTGTAGTTTAATGGACGTAACGAGTGATCATTACGTTGTTCATTAATACTTTTAATGTGTACCGCAATCTTGCATGGTAAATCGCCTCGACCATTGGCAAGATTGCCGGGTCATCCAGAGTGTACCCAGCCTCAGACCCTCTTCTAAGATGATTAAAAAGGTTTGTAAGGCAACATTGTAGCTGTACCTTTGCTTGATAAGTGTGTAGATTGTGCACAAATGCATTTCACACGGACAGGAATTCCACTAAGACCCCAAATTATACCTTTATTACTATGGTTTAAGGATTTTTTTTTAACCTAACCTTCCACCAAGCATATTTCTAGGTGTCTTTCGAACCATCTCCTGATAAGAGAGTTTGTCATCATCTGATTTGCATATGGGGGAAACAGTAAAAACATCACATTCCACTCTAGAGCCCAGTGGCATAAATAGGGGGGGTCGGGCAGGGTGCGTACCCTGGGCGCCGTGGGACCGGCAGTGCGGGGGGGCGCCACCGGCCACGGTCCAGCCCACCCTAGGTAGCCACCAGTGTAGCGCCGACCGCAGTGAGTGCGGTCAGCGCTACACATTTACACAGGACCGGCGCTAGGCTTCCAGCGCCGGTCCTGTGCTGCACAGCTGAGCCCGTTCCCTCCCCCTGAGCGCTTGCCCAATAGCGCTAGGAGGCGGGCTCAGGCTGCGCATAACACACACATCGCCGCCAGCGCTGGCGGCAATGCATGTGTTAAACAGCAGCCAATGAGAGTCAGATAGACTCTCATTGACTGCTGCAGCACCCACTGCAAGAGCCGGGCTTCCGTCCGGCTCCTGCAGTGGGTAATGGGACAGACGTCATGACATCATGACGTCTCTCCCATAATGCTGAGCGCTCCAGCCCGGGAGGACTGGCGGGTGGTGGCGGGAGCGGTGTCGCGGACCGGAGCTGCAACAGCGTGGATTCAGGTAAGTATATTTTTATATATATTTTTTTTAAACCTGTCTGCACTACTGGGGGCACAACGGGGGAGGGGGGTGGCTACTACTGGGGAGACCTCTACTGGGGGTGGGGGCACAACGGGGGAGGGGTGGCTACTACTGGGGGCACCATTATTGGGAGGACCTCTACTGGGAAGGGGGGGCTACTACTGGGGGCACTTAATCAGGAGGGGAACCTCTACTGGGGACTACTACTTGGGGGGGGGGAACTACCACTGGGGGCATTATAAAATAGCAGGGGCCTACTACTAGAGGCACTGCACTGGGGGGACCACTACTGGGGGCAATAATATGAAGGGCTACTACAGGGGGCACTGGATAGGGGGGATCACTACTGGGTGCCTGCATTTGGGGGACCACTACTGGGAAAACTGCATGGGGGGACTACTGCTGGGGGCACTATATAAAGGGCACTGCATAGGGGGGGCTACTACTGGAGGCACTATATAAAGGGCACTGCATAAGGGGATACCGCTACTGGGCGCACTGCATTGTGGGGACTGCTACTGGGGGCACTGCATAAGGGGGAACACTACATGGGGCACTGCATTTGGGAGGACCACTACTGGGGGTACTGAGTAAGGGGAACTAATTGGGGGCTGTATAAGGGGGACCACTACTGGGGATACTGTATAAGGGGCACTACTATGGGCCTGAATAAGATGGACCACAACTGCATACTGGGGTTAAGGTGCATATGGATAGGAATGTTCAGCGTGAAAATAAAGGGGTGTGTCATGTTGACAGGCCCCATTTTTAAGTTACCACGCCCATTTGTTTGCCGCACGTGCACATCGGGCGGGTGGGGCTCCCTTTTCAAATTTACCCTGGGCTCCAAGTAGCCTAGTTACGCCACTGCTAGAGCCACCTGCTTAGTTCCTTTACACTTTTCTGTTCTCCTAAAATACTGCTCAGTTTAACATGTCCTTTTACTGGGAGAGAAAGTGTGCGAGACCACTCATTAAACAGTAGATACCTCCATAACTGTGCTTTCTATGGCCTTGATTCAGTAGTGTACTGTTGAACGCAGATTCCCGGGAATCTGCACGTACGTGTGCACAGGACCCATTCTGCGAGTGTGCAGAATGGGTACTGCTCAATCGCATGCAGACTGCGTGGACGTACGCAGTCTTCTGGGTCGCAAGCCGGCCAGCCTGAGTAAGCTGAGGCAACCTCAGCTGTCCCACCGCCCGGCGCCGGCCACAATCGCAGCCACCAATGGTCGCGAGGGTTATCCCAGCCTGCGACCTCCCTCACAGTACTGGGATCGCAAATGCAGCAGCTCCTGCTGCATTTGCATTATTGCGTTATTGCAACATCGCAATTGCAAAGCTGCCTGCGTGCAGCTTTGCAATTGCAATCCTTGCTGAATCAGGCCCTAACCACAACAGCTCATTCTATGAAACTAAGGGCCTGATTCAGACTCACTCGCAAGCGCACAGTGCTCGCAAGCGGGTTGATGGTCCCCCACTTCGCATGCGCACACCGGAGCCGGTGCCGCTTCGCATGCGCATGCGTGAGCCCCAACGAGTGACGGCAGCTCCATCGCTCCTGGGCTCACTACAAGACAGGGCGGCTGTCGATATTGATTGACAGCTTGCCCCGTTTTGTAGGCGGGTGGTGGCTTCCCAAATGGAGGCGTTTCCGAAGGAACGCCTGCCGTTTGGGGGCGGCCCCACTGACATCACGAGTGATGTCAGTGGTGAGCTTCTGGCTCTATTACAGCCAGAAGCTCACTGGGGCTTGCGGCAGACGAGACCTTACCACAAGGGTCTCGTCGCAAGCCATCACCTGGCCGCTCGCTAAAGCTGTACAGCTTAGCGAGCAGCCAGAAGGCTGGCTCAAAAAAAAAAAATGCCACCCTGATTCAGAGCGAGCGCTCTGAAAGAGCGTCCTGCTCTGAATCAGGGCCTAAATCTCTCTTTTTTCAAATTTAATTTATACACCTAATTTGCATTTAGCCCTGCACTGCCCAACACTGGAAAGTACAAACTTTTACACCCCTGAATATACAGTCAACTCAGTCCATAAATCCATTTTTTTACCCGTAAAACTGGTGCATGTCTGCTAAGGTGAGTGCATAACTGCACTTTTGTACTTTGTGAAATTACTGTTTGTTTTTTTAAGTGGCATATGCACTACAACTGTTACAGGGGCAAACGCAGGATTAGCAAAGGGGGGTTTCCAGGTATGTGATAGAGGATTTTATATATGTGTCTGTGTGTATGTATGTATGTATATATATATATATATATATATATATATATATATATACAGTCAGGTGCATAAATATTGGGCCATTGACAGAATTTTCATATTTTGGCCTGTATTCACCACCACAATGGCTTTGAAATTAAACAAACAAGATGTGCTTTAACTGCAGACTTTCAGATTTAATTTGAGGGTAATTACATCCAAATCAGGTGAACGGTGTAGGAATTACAATGGTTTCTATATGTGCCTCCCACTTTTTAAGGGGCCAAAAGTAATGGGACTATCAACTCAAAAGCTATTTCATGGACAGGTGTGGGCTATTCCCTCGTTATTTCATTATCAATTAAGCAGGTAAAAGGTCTGGAGTTGATTCTAGGTGTGACATTTGCATTTGGAATCAGTTGCTTTCGACTCTCAATATGAGATCCAAAGAGCTGTCACTATCAGTGAAGCAAGCCATCATTAGGCTGAAAAATCTAAACAGACCCATCAGATGTGGCCAAATCAACTGTTTGGAACATTCTTAAAAAGAAAGAACGCATCGGAGAGCTCAGCAACACCAAAAGACCCGGAAGACCACGGAAAACAACTGTGGTGGATGACAGAACAATTATTTCCCTGGTGAAGAAAAACCCCTTCACAACAGTTGGCCAAATCAAGAACACTCTCCAGGAGGTAGGTGTATATGTGTCAAAGTCAACAACCAAGAGAAGACTTCACAAGAGTGAATATAGAGGGTTCACCACAAGATGTAAACCATTGGTGAGCCACAAAAACAGGAAGACCAGATTAGAGTTTGCCAAACAACATCTAAAAAAGCCATTACAGTTCTGGAACAACATCCTATGGACAGATGAGACAAAGATCAACTTGTACCAGAGTGATGGGAAGAGAACAGTATGGAGAAGGAAAGGAACTGCTCATAATCCAAAACATACCACCTCATCAGTGAAGCATGGTGGTGGTAGTGTCATCGCGTGGCCATGTATGGCTGCCAATGGAACTGGTTCCCTTGTATTTATTGATGATGTGACTGCTGACAAAAGCAGCAGAATGAATTCTGAAGTGTTTCGGGCAATATTATATGCTCATATTCAGTCAAATGCTTCAGAACTCATTGGACGGCGCTTCACAGTGCAGATGGACAATGACCCAAAGCATACTGCAAAAGCAACCATAGAGTTTTTTAAGGCTAAAAAGTGGAATGTTATGCAATGGGCAAGTCAATCCCCTGACCTGAATCCGATTGAGCATGCATTTCATTTGATGAAGACAAAACTGAAGGGAAAATGCCCCAAGAACAAGCAGGAACTGAAGACATTTGCAGTAGAGGCCTGGCAGAGCATTACCAGGGATGAAACCCAACGTCTGGTGATGTCTATGCGTTCCAGACTTCAGGCTGTAATTGCCTGCAAAGGATTTGCAACAAAGTATTAAAAAGTGAAAGTTAGATTTAGGATTGATTAGTTTGTCCCATTACTTTTGGCCCCTTAAAAAGTGGGAGGCACATATAGAAACTGTTGTAATTCCTACACCGTTCACCTGATTTGGATGTAATTACCCTCAAATTAAATCTGAAAGTCTGCAGTTAAAGCACATCTTGTTTGTTTCATTTCAAAGCCATTGTGGTGGTGAATAGAGGCTAAAATATGAAAATTCTGTCAATGTCCCAATATTTATGCACCTGACTGTATATATAGGTGGGAAAGATTTTCTGTCCAACCATCCAACTAGGTGATTGGTTGGAATGAAAATCTGGTAACGTATGGGAGATGATCAGCAATTTGCTCCTAAATGCCAGAAAACAGATGAAAATGGTCGTCAGACAAGTTTGTTAAATGTTTGATCTAAACAATTTGTTGAAACAACAGTTTTTGTCCATTTTCCGGCGTTTGGGAGCAAATTGCTGATTGTCTAGTTGGATGGTTGGACAGAAAATCTTTACGTGTGTATGCAGCTTGAGGCTAGGGCCATCCAGAGAAAACCTGAATTTATAGTATTCGTATGTTATTTGCATACTTGCCAACATTCTGCCTCCTGGAGGGGCAGCCATGTAAGCACAGCAGGGGGGGGCATGGCATGGCATAAGGGGGCATCGCAGGGACTTGACGCGGTATTAGGGGGGCATAGACCATGTGATTGCATCATCATCGCCCTGCTCCCACTACAAAATGTCAAAATTACTGTCATTGTGAGCAGCGGGGCCACAATGGCGCGATTCAGCTTGAATCGTGTCACCGCCACCCCACCCCACCTGCAGGGGTATGTGTTGATTTGTGTTGGGGTTGGGGTCCGGGGGTACTTGCCCACTTTTCTGGCTAGCTGGGAGCGCCACCCAGGTTGTGGGATTTTCCCGGCCATTCCAGGAGAGTCGGCAAGTATGGTAATTGACAGATACAATGTATTCATTTTTTCCACCTTTGCAATTGTGGGGCAGATGAATCAAGCCGCCTTAAGAGTGAAAAAGTAGAGCTGCCATAGCAACCAAGAGCTTGGAACTATCATTTTATAGAATGTACTTTATAAATGCTAGCTAGAAGCTGATTAGTTGCTATGGGGGACTGCTCCATTTGTCCATTTCACCACTGTAGGAAGCTTGATACATCGCTCCCTATGATTGTTACTATTCCTGAGAAAAAACAAGTCCAAAGACTGATATAAGGCATGAAACTTATTATACAAGTATCTGTGAATGCTAAAAAAGTGTGTTTTAAAAGAATTTAAATTACTATATCCTTCTGTGTAGGACAGTGTTAACCAACTCCAGCCCTTAGGGACCTCTAAGGCTGGCCAAAAGTTCAGGATTTAGAGATATCCATGGTTGAGCACAGATGAGTAAATCAAATTGACTGAGGTACTAATTAAGTCACCTGAACTGTTGGGGAGCCTTGAGGAACGCGTTTGGGAGCCTCTCCACTAGACCAACTTTCATCCACCTAGTTCACAGGTTCTCAGACTCGGTCTTCAGGACCCCAAACAGTAAATGTTTTCCTGGTCTCATCACAGAGTCACAAGTTAAATAATTAGCTCCATCAGTGGAACTTTTTAAATGTGTCAGTGAGTAATGAATACACCTGTGCACCTGCTGGGTGACCTTGAAAACGTGAACTGTGTCGGGTCCTGAGGACCGAGTTGGAGAATCACTGAACTAGTTGGTTGTTTGGAATGAAAATCTGGTAATGTATTAGCATACAGGTTCTAAAATTCTGTCCTCAGGACCCCAAACAGTGCATGTTTTCCAGGTGTCCTCACAGAATCACAAGTGAAAAAATTAGCTCCACCTGTGGATCTTGTAAAATGTGTCAGTGAGTAATGACTACACCTTTGCACCTGCTGGGCAACCTGCAAACCGTGACCTGTGTGGGGTCCTAAAAACTGAGTTTGAGAACCACTGTACTAGAAAATTTTATTAACTTGTGATTGTCATTTGCTCCAGATTTTCATTCCAACCAACTAGTTGGATGGTTGGATGGTTTGTTTGAAAGTTGGTCTCTAGTGTACGGCAAGCTTAAAAGTGCATTATTAACAGATGTCCTCAGTTTCACAACTGAAATAATTAGCTTCATCTGTAGATCACTCAAACGTGTGTCAGCCAGTAATGACTACACCTATGCTCCAGCTGGGAGATCTGTAAAACATGCCCTGTTATTGGTCCCTGAGGACTGGAGTTGGGAAACACTGATGTAGGTAATGCACAAACTACGACAGTGGTTCTCAAACTCGGTCCTCAGGACCAGGCGTGCCGTACCGTGCCCGAGTGAAGGGGTATGGCCTTATCATGGGAGGCGTGGCCACAGCCCCCTTAGGGGAAAATAAGAAAAAAAAATATGTTTGCAGTGCTGCTCAGTCCAGCGCATAGACAGTGGGGGGCGCGATCAGTAGGTAATGCACAAACTACCGTGTCCTTCTATGTAGGTAATGCACAAACTACCGCGTCCTTCTATGTAGGTAATGCACAAGCTACCATATCCTTTTATATGTTTGCAGTGCTGCTCAGTCCAGCGCATAGACAGTGGGGGGCGCGATCAGTAGGTAATGCACAAACTACTGTGTCCTTTTATATAGGTAATGCACAAACTACCGCGTCCTTCTATATAGGTAATGCACAAACTACTGTGTCCATCTCTATAGGTAATGCACACACTACCGTGTCCTTCTCTATAGGTAATGCACAAACTACCGTATCCTTCTATACAGAGGTGTAGCATGTGGTCAGGGTACCCAGAGTGCTTCCTGTCAGGGGGGTAATAGCGGGCATGCTACCGCGCCACCCCGCCCCAAAAAAGTGTGCCACATAATATAACCGCTATATATACACACATACATACATGGCAAGGGTCACACATACATACATACATACAGGCAGCGTCACACATACATACATACATATACACATACAGGCACGGTCACACATACCCTCTAAACATTTCACAGGGAAAACCTGCTACAGGGGCATGGCGACATTCAAAAGGGGTATGGTTACATATAAAGGGGCGTGTCCACGGGGGCTGTGCTCTATCGACTGTTTGAATAAAGAATCAATGGCCCGGGACTCTGGGAGAAAGAACACACAGTGAGTGACATGCTTACCTTACATTACTCGTTCCTTCCTTCTTCTGTCTGCTTCGGATGGCTACTCACACGACACCACACGCCCACTTCGGCTCCTCTCTCTCATTCAGCGTGCACTCAATAAAGTTTTCCTTTGATCACTGAAGCCGGTGCGGCGTGATCATGACGCCACACCGCGCTGGCTTCAGTGATCAGAGGAAAATGCTGTGTAGGTAAGGAAGGAGATGGAGCGGAGCGGGAGGGGGCTGAGTGAGAAGTGACTCATGACAAGTCACTTTACTCACTCTATTGTGCCGCAGCAGGGGTGGGGCTGTCACTGTCTTCCTGTCAGGGGGGTAATAGCGGGCAGTAGTAGCAGTGACGGACGGACCCCCCTTGTGTCTGGGCCCAGGACACTGGCGGCCTTGCCCACTGGTACAGCCCTTGTTTGCTGGTACAGACCTTTAGAAACGGTACAGTACCGGCTAAATCGGTATAGTTGGAGGGTATGCATACATACATTCATATAGGCAGGGTCACACATACAGGCAGGAACTAATAAGTGAACAAGAAACAAGTAACTTACAGTACATTACAGTGCAGGACAAGGACACGATTTATATACATTGCTGCAATAACGATTAAAGAACTCACAATAAGCAGACGGGAGTTGGCAGTCACATGTTAGGTGCCCTTATGGGAAGTAAAGAATAGAAGAAAATGTAAAGAGAGACACATGAGGGAAAAGGTCCCTGCTCGTGAGAGCTTACATTCTACATATATATATATATACACACACACATATACAGGCAGGGTCACACATACATACATGCTGGGTCACACATATATTCATACATACATACACACATACAGGCAGGGTCACACATACATACAGGCAGACAGGGTCACATACATGCATACATACATACATACAGGCAGACAGGGTCACATACACAGGGGCGCCGAGAGGGGGGGGAGCGGGCTTCCTGAGGGGCCCGGTGGGGGCCCGGGTCCGCCCACTCACCCCCCTCCCTCACAGCAGCCCAGCACACAGCGTGTGCTGAGCTGCAGTGGGAGACTGCTCGTGGCTGCTGAGCATCAGCCACAGCAGTCTCCTATGCCTGTGGGGGGAGAGCGATCACACTGATCGTGCCCCCCCTGGCTTTGAGCAGGGCTGAGGGGGCTCAGAGTGCCCCCCCTCCCCAGTGCGCAGCGCCGCATAGCTTTTTTTTTTTTTTTTCGGGAAGGGGGCATGGCCACGCCTCCCGCGGTTAGGCCATGCCCCGTTACATGGGCCTGCCGCGGCTCTTGGCGGGCCTGCACATACATACATACAGTACATTCATACATTCACACACACATACAGGCAGGGTCACATACATACATACACAGATACAGGCAGTAAGGGTCACACATACACACATACAGGCAGGGAGGGTGATAGACAAAAATGGGGTACCTCTCTCACCTTAATGTGGTCCCTGCAGCTTCTTCCTCGTTGATATGCTGCTGTAGCCCAGCCCCCTGCTGGGGTCAGATGAACATGTGCTGAGCTCCACCAATCAGAACTCAGCACAAGCTCCTCTGACCACGGAGTCTCACTAGAGCAGGAAGGCAGGACAGGACGCTGCTGCTGCCGACACGGCAGGCTGTCAGCTACTTGACAGCTGCTCCGGAGTCTGACTTCAGGGCACCCTCTGGGAACTAAGGCGCCTAGAGCTCGCGCTCCAGTGGAACCGCCCTCCCTACGCCCCCGCTTCTATATAGGTAATGCACAAACTACCGTGTCCTTCTATATAGGTCATGCACAAACTATCGCATCCTTCTATGTAGGTAATGCACAAACTACCGCGTCCTTCTATATAGGTAATGCACAAACTACCGTGTCCTTCTATATAGGTCATGCACAAACTACCGTGTCCTTCTATATAGGTCATGCACAAACTACGGTGTCCTTCTATGTAGGTAATGCACAAACTACCGCGTCCTTCTATGTAGGTAATGCACAAACTACCCTGTCCTTCTATATAGGTAAAGCACAAACCACCGTGCCCTTCCATATAGGTAATGCACAAACTACCGTGTCCTTCTGTATAGGTAATGCACAAACTACCGTGTCCTTCTATATAGGTAATGCACAAACTATTGTGTCCTTCTATGTAGGTAATGCACAAACTACCATGTCCTTCTATATAGGTAATGCACAAACTACCCTGTCCTTCTAGTTAGGTCATGCACAAACTACCGTGTCCTTCTATATAGGTAAAGCACAAACTACCGTGTCCTTCTATATAGGTCATGCACAAACTAACGTGTCCTTCTATATAGGTCATGCACAAACTACCGTGTCCTTCTATATAGGTCATGCACAAACTACCGTGTCCTTCTATATAGGTCATGCACAAACTACCGTGTCCTTCTATATAGGTCATGCACAAACTACCGTGCCCTTCTATGTAGGTCATGCACAAACTACCGCGTCCTTCTATGTAGGTAATGCACAAACTACCGCATCCTTCTATGTAGGTAATGCACAAACTACCGCGTCCTTCTATATAGGTAAAGCACAAACCACCGTGCCCTTCCATATAGGTCATGCACAAACTACGGTGTCCTTCTATATAGGTAATGCACAAACTATGGTGTCCTTCTATATAGGTCATGCACAAACTACCATGTCCTTCTATATAGGTCATGCACAAACTACGGTGTCCTTCTATGTAGGTAATGCACAAACTACCGCATCCTTCTATGTAGGTAATGCACAAACTACCGCGTCCTTCTATATAGGTAAAGCACAAACCACCGTGCCCTTCCATATAGGTCATGCACAAACTACGGTGTCCTTCTATATAGGTAATGCACAAACTATGGTGTCCTTCTATATAGGTCATGCACAAACTACCATGTCCTTCTATATAGGTCATGCACAAACTACCGTGTCCTTCTATATAAGTAATGCACAAACTACCGTGTCCTTCTATATAGGTCATGCACAAACTACGGTGTCCTTCTATATAGGTAATGCACAAACTATTGTGTCCTTCTATGTAGGTAATGCACAAACTACCATGTCCTTCTATATAGGTAATGCACAAACTACCGTGTCCTTCTAGTTAGGTCATGCACAAACTACCGTGTCCTTCTATATAGGTAAAGCACAAACTACTGTGTCCTTCTATATAGGTCATGCACAAACTACCGTGTCCTTCTATATAGGTCATGCACAAACTACCGTGTCCTTCTATTTAGGTCATGCACAAACTACCGTGTCCTTCTATATAGATCATGCACAAACTACCAGCTCTTTGACGCTAACATTAATCTTAACTGTGGTGTGTGTATGAAAATGATTTGTAGAATATGGGCTTTTCTAACTTTTATATTTTTTTAAAGGGGTTACCCACTTAAAGCAACAAATAAATTGTACAGCTATGTACTGCAGAATGGTAAGACTCACATCTGCTGCCCCCCACAGTCCCGTCAAGTACTTCTCTGCATTTCTGGCATATACTCATAGTTAAAACATTTGAAAAAGATCCCTGGGACGCTTTGGGGATGAACTTTTATATATCAGCATGCCATGTGAGGAAAAGTCTAGATAGACATTTAGCAATTACAATCCCCATCATGAAATGTTTATTAAACATGGGTATAAAGTGATTTATTTGCATTTTGTATGATTCTGTTACAAAAATATTTAGTTAATTTTAATGGATATTATTAGTGAGAATTGTACTGTGAACTTGTGAATATTGAAAATAAGGGACATTTTACATGGGCATAAAACTCCTGGGACAAATCCTTAAAACCTGGGACTGTTCCTTGAAATTAGGGATAGCAGGCAGCTATATTATACTCTTTACACCAGAACTAAAACTAGGGTTATTGCAGGGTTAACCCGGGTAGCTCCGCGGTGTAAAAAGGGAAAGTGTTGGATTGCTGGGTCGAGTGACCCCGCAATCCAACCCAGGTAACTTGCAGGGTTTAACACGGGAATAACCTGTGAAATCCTGCAGTGTAAGCGGAGCGATCCGGATCACGGTGACCTGGATCGTGCCACATGCCTTCCGATTGGCCGACTTCAGTGGCACTTGGAGATGACGTCATCTCCAAGCTTCCACTTCAACGCCACAAAAACCGGGTCTCTGCAGACCCAGCTCTGGTGTGAACGGCGTCAACTCAGGAATATCTTGGGTCGGTGCCGGAGAAATTCTGGGTCTGATCTGGATTGGAACCCTGTTCCAACCTCCGTGTCAGACCCGGAATTTCGGTATAAAAGCAGTATTAGTGTAGTGAAGTGCAATTGAACATAACAATCCAATGGTTTGTTGGAGAAAATAAGGTAGAACTACTATCACTGCAGGGCCTGCTGCTGCTATGGGTCTTTTGATTAGACTGGGGATAGACAATGCATGGTCACCCGCAGATCACCACTCTGCTCTCAAAGTACAGTAGTTACATTTCTATTAATGGCCATTTATTTTAGTGTTCCGGGTACTTACGTATTAAAGGGACAGTGACCTGGCAGGTGGTTCAATGAGGTAGTCTCTTTAATATGTGAGTAGCCTACCATGTTTTGTCTTGATTTGGGTAGTGTTTTATATCCATCTCCAATATTCTATAGTCATTTGGCATGCTGATTATTAATTGGATGGATAACATGAGTTTCTTCTAAGAAAACTGCTGCTATTAGATCTAGGGTAAAAAAAAATCCAATTGTGTTGATGTGCAGAGGAAATCCATCAAATCCTGATCTGGCTTCACAAGTAAAAAAATAAAAATATTAAAATGTTTACACTTGAACAGAATAGAGAGCCCCAAACTGGCTCTTTTTTTCTCACAACTTAACCCCATTGTATGCATATAATTATACTTTGCTTATGATTAGTTGCTGCATTACTGTACATCAAGAATGTGTATAATTTATGGATTCCGAACTGTAGATAGACAGTAAAAAGGTCGACAATGTCTAAATAGACACCAGATGTTAGACAGTCAATAGAGCTGGGGGCGGGTCCACACCATGGGCAGTAAGCTATACAGAAGGAGAGCTAATAGAGGCATGCCAATCTAGGTGCACAATTTTGAAACCAAAGTGTTTTGATTTGGGCATAAGTATATTTTTGTGCTGTAAATATGCACCAGATTTACGTGTATCTTAGACTTGCAGCCCCTCTAAATGAGGCCCTTGGTGTGCTGCACAAATGAGTTCTATATTGTGTTATGGATGTACCTCCTCATGAACTTCCCATCTGTCACTGCTGCCTCTTTGATTCAGATAAGTGGTAGAAAAGAGGTGGTTAGCGCTGGCCCATAGGAGCCATCAGGGTACCCATGGGTCTGAGAATAAGTAGAACTTAGCATTTTATGTTATTGATATAAAAAACTAAATATAATTAGTTATCAACTTTGAAAGTCATTTGCACAGCTACAAAGAATTTGGCTCTCCCATAATATATTTGGTAGAAAGCAGAGCTCTCCGGCACTGTCTATACATGCTGGGGACTAGGACCCAGAGTCAGAGGGAGATGCGACCTCTGACATGATGATATCACCACTGGGCTACTGCTCATGTGCAACTGGTGCCAACTTTACTGTGTAGAGTGTCACAGTACTGTGCAGAAGGTTGTTCTTTACAGCCTATACTTTCAGTGAGTGCTATCAGGGGCAGGGAGTTGGTACTGATTACCTGGCTTCTCTGAGCATTCGGTGTGGGCTCCAGCCAGCTGTGGCATAGGAGAAATGTCCCCCTCCGCAGCCATTTAATTTTACATATATTTTTTCAAACTGTGTGTGGCCACACCAGCAGGATTTGGCCATTGCCCCTGCGTCACCCGGGCCCTCTATATGGCTACTGGCCCTGGGTGTCTTCTACACTAACCAGGCACAACTTTTATGGGAAAGTGCAATTATACATGTGTAAACCTAGCAATATAATAAAACCATTAAAAAGCATAATTGTGATAAATGATATGAAGACAGTTCTAATGTCCTTCATGATTAAATCTGCTACAACAAGTAGTGTTTTATGAGATAAAAAAAACAAAACATAAATAATTTAAGAGGGTGGTTCGTCATACACTACACAGACTAGAATCCTGCAAATCGGTGCTGGAATGTTTGCACCATGTATAATGCAGTCAGGGCCTCATTTACTAACGAGTTTTATCACCAAAACGAGTGCTAAATTTCACTGTGTATGATAAATGGTGCTCCAGCCAATCAGCTCCCAACTGTCAACTGTTAGAAAAATGATAGTTGGGAGCTGATTGGCTGGAGCACCATTTATCATACACAGTGAAATTTATCACTCGTTTTGGTGATAAAACTCGTTACTAAATGGGGGCCTTAAATTGGTTCAAAACTCCACAGCACATTCTTAAAAAGTTAGTAAATTATTCATTCTAGATATATAAGGGTCTATTTTAATAAAAACCCTTTACAATTTTGTAAATGAACATCTCTCATCATTGCTATTTGCAGCAATAATAGATGAAACATTGGGTAATTTTCCAATTTACTAATGCCGGCACTGCTGCTCCAATAAGCAGCAGTCCCAGTGAGATGTAAAAATGACTGAACTGATCTAAGCAGTTAAAGCAAGGATGGGGAACCTCAGGCCCGTGGGCCGTATAAGGCCCAAGGAATTATTTGGTCTAGCCCTTGGAGCTTTTTTTCTGCTAGCCTCATCTGGCAGCAGTGCTGCCTGGTGCATCCTTAGGATGCTTCAGACGGTCACACCGCTGCCCTTACAACTCCCCGGAGCATCCTCAGGATGCTCCAGGCATTGCTGTAATCACTGGCGATCGTGGCCATGCTCCGTGTGACATCACACAGAGGGACTGTGTCTTGCAATGGGCCTGCAAATAATGTTATATGTATCAAAATGGCCCTCAGCAGAAAAAAGGTTCCCCATCCCTGAGCTAAAGATTCCACTTCCAGGTATGTCCCGACTATGGGCCTGATTCAGAGCCACTCGTAAGCGGCAGCTCGTTCGCTCCGAGTGATGTTTGGCCAACTGCGCATGCGTACAGATCGTTATACGCATGCGCGAACCAGTCAGTGCGGTCAAAATTCATGTGCTCGCAAAATAGCGAATGCCTGATAATTTGAGTGACAGAATGAGGCGTATGTGGGTGGTAACAGGGGAAGGTGCTTGAAAATGGGGAGTGGAATTCAGAATGCAGGCGTGCTTAAAGGTCAAAACAGGCGTTTTATGGGAGTGCATAATTAAAACAGCAGCGTCATTGACCACGTCACTGGGTTATTTTATAGTCAGAACTGCTCGCAAAATTGTGGTAGCAAAAACCAACCACAAGAATAGCGAGCAGTTCATACCCTGGTCGATGTACTCGATTAATCTAATAAATAGCGGACATGACGTAGGATGCGAGCGGCCAGGGGGCGTAGTTTCCCAAAAAACGACCGCAAGTTTTGTTCGCTCGTTCAGACCTAGAGGCGTGAACAGACCGCAAAGAGCGAACGGTTCATTTGAATAGCCACCCCTATTTTCTGGACGAGCGAGCGCATATAGCGACCGGCTCTGAATCAGGCCCTATGTTCTCTGTGCATGAGTGACCATAGGTCAGCGCAAGCACACACACTGATTAGGAAGGAGGGGAGAGATCTCAGATAGCTCTTTACATAGAAAAAATTGTTATACATGATTTAAACATACCCTCAGGTACATATTCTGCTTAATCAGGATGTGAAGTTAATTTGCGAATAAGCTGTTTTGAGAAGTTCACACTATATAACACTGTATGCACTATTTTTCTGTTTACATGAATTTGATACTAGTTCAAACATACTTTTCAGTTTATGATATTTTCATCATAGATTCTATGCCATCTTTGCTATAAAAATATTTTTAGAGTAAGACATAAATAAGACTTAAGGTGGGTACACACAGAACAATTTAGGTAACAATCCAATCTCGTTAACGATTTTCCTTGAACTCTCCCTTGCAGCTCCAGGACACGATGTGCAGCAAAAGCTGCACGATGTACACAAGATCTATTGTGCACGATCTAATGATTTGCATATCTTCAGATCATGCATGATAGTAGATCGATGCTTACGTGGATCAGGGAGATCTGTGCTACAAGCATCTTTGTTAAGAAACATCAATAAGACACAGATGCAGGGATGGATCAGTGAGATCCATCCATGCATCTGTGAAAAAAAAATGTGTAAAAATTAAAAAAAAACAACGGTGTGCACAACCAGCCCCGGGCTTTGGAGACCCAGGGGCCTATTCATCAACACTTAATTATCATCTTGGAGGTCTTTTTTCCTTAATTTACTTTTTTCTTGTATTCATTAACAGACTTAACGCAGGAGATGTCACTGATATCTCCTGGTTTAATTTCATCTGTGTTAATCTACACACTCCCCATACATTAGTATGGGAATTTAGAAATTAGAGTATTCATCAAATTCTGAAAATCATGTCTTTCAGAATTTGATGGTGTTACTGTACGCCATTCTCAGATGGCTTATAGCTCCCGATAGTGTACACAAATGCCGTCCACACGGCAGCTTGTGCAGGAAATGGACATACTTACCTGCTTTCAGCGTGAGCAGGTCCTCCTCTGACGCTCCCTCCTCTGGCTCCTTCCGTCGTTCTATCCTCCAGCTCCAGCTGGTCTGTGTGTTCTGCCCGCCGCTGCATGCTGCTACTGCCAGGCAGTGTCTCCCCTCTGTGCACCGGTGGCACTTGTAAGTGCTTCTTCAATTAACTGTTTATTTGCTATAAACAGTTAAATAAAGAAGCACTTACAACAGAGGGGAGACACTTCCCGGCAGCAGCAGCATTGCCGCAGGGTGAACATAGGAAAGTATTTTTTTTTTAAAAAGTATAAGAAGCCCCCTCTGCCCCCAGCTCCTGCCTGCAGCCTGCCCCCGGTGCCCATCTACAAACTGCACATGTGACACGGAGCCCCAGCTGGTGCAGAAAAAGCATCTCCCCGCCCCCTGCAACATGTATGTGTCACAAGTCGTGGCAGCGGCTTGCTTCCCACCAGCTCTGGACCTACACTGACTCACAATATTCGGAATCCTGTTCTGCTGGTTACCAAGTGCCGGGGACGCTGCAGGGAGTGACGTATACTCCCATATGCTGCTGATTGGCTGCCCCTCCTATTTGAAGCTTCCGGATTCATTCTTCCTCACCGGTTATAGAGTTTCCTCCGACCACTCGGCTTGGCTGCTCTAACTATTCTCCTGAACCGACTACTCTCCAGCCGCTGCTTACGTTCTTCACTCTCCGTCTCCCTCCACGCTGCCTTCCAGGCTTCAGCAGGTAGCTCCGTTATTCAGACTGTTGTTCCACTCTGCTCTGATTGCCGTTAGCTTGCTGTTTTTCTTACCATCCACATGCTGCACACAATGTATGCAGGCTCAAGCCTTTGGGTCCGTGTTTCCTCTGTGTAAACAGCAGCTACAGCTTTCTCAGCCGCACTGTGTGTAATCGAACTGTACCCTTGCAACTGTACTATTTCAGCCTGTTGTTACGTATCCTGCCCTCCTGGCAGGCTTCTCATCTAGCCAAGTTATCCTGCCCTCCTGGCAGGCAACTCGTCTAGCCAACTTATCCTGCCCTCCTGGCAGGCTTCTCATCAAGCCAAGTTATCCTGCCCTCCTGGCAGGCAACTCGTCTAGCCAAGTTATTCTGCCCTTCTGGCAGGCTACTCATCAAGCCAAGTTATCCTGCCCTCCTGGCAGGCTACTAATCTAACCAAATTCTCCTGCCCTCCTGGAAGATTACTCTTCAAGTCAAGTTTTTCTGCCTTTCTGATAAGACACTTTTATACATTGAGACACTCTCATAACAGTATGTAGCATCCGGGTAGGGGGGGCAGGGGCTGCTACATTCCAGAGGACAAAAGATCGGGGGGGAGGGAGGTTTGCAGCTGCAACAGTGGATGGAGCAGGCAGCAGAGGGGAGCCAGACACGCTGCCAGGGGACAGATGAAATGGTGGGCGAGGGAGCGGGGAGACAGAACATGGAAGGGGATGTAGGTAGGGAAAAGTATATATGTTCTGAAAAGCTGTCATCGCAAAAATGACAGCTTTTCTGAATAGATACTTATGGAGAGGAGGAATGATGAATTCCTCTGGTAATTTGGTAGAACTCCATGAGTTCTAACCCTAATTTTTCCAGAGAATTTTAAGTAATAATGAATAGGCCCCCCAGTACTGGTTGTGCTAAATACAGGGGACAAACGAAGTAGGGGTCCCCTGTATTAAGCACAACCAGCAACGGGCTATTCAGAGCCTGCCCTGGTTGCCAAAATACAGGGCACAAACAATGTAGGGGTCCCCTTTATTTAGCGCAACCAGCACTGGGCACTGAGCCAGTCCAGGTTAAGGAAATACAGGGGACAAAAAGTGTAGGGGGCCTCCTGTATTTTCCATAACCAGCACCAAACTTTTTCTAGTGGAGGAGTAATGTCACAGCCAGGAGAACCCTTTCAAAGCAGTACCCCTGAGCGCTAGTCAGCCCAGGCCGGGGATCCCTGGGGAGGTGGATACCATTGAAGTCAATGGTGGGAACTGCTCATTGGCTGAGAGGTGAAAGGTTCGCCTCTGTCAGCCAATGAGCACTCAGCATCGGGATTTCTATAGTGAAATCACACTGCTGAGCCATCATGTTCGGTGGTCCGGGATCTTTCGTTTGTTTTTTTTTTGCCAAGTCCGTGGATGCCTACAAGGAAAGAGGACGTGATCCACGCATAGGAGGAGGTGAGTATGGAATTTTTTTTACAGGTATTCATGGATTTATCTTCTTGGAGAAGTGGACATGATTGGCTACAGGGATACACAGGTGAGTATGTCAGATAGTGAGTGTGTATGTATGTTTTAATAAACTTTTACTTTTACGTTGTGTGTGTACTGTTTATTTTAATATTTCTTTTGCAGTGGAACTACAGGTACCAGCAGGCCTGCAATGCCCTGCATGCTGGTACTTGTGGTTCTCCAAGTACCAGCATGCGGGGGAGTATTGCTGGGACCTGTAGTTCCACTGCAAAAGATATTTTTAACTCTTTCAATTGCACACCACATTATCAACCCGGCACCCACCGCTCCAGGTGTGCCGGGGATAGCCTGTATTTAGCACAACCAGTACTGGGTCTCCAAAGCCCGGGGCTGGCTGTGCTTTTGAGCACGCCGTTTTTGTTTTTTACTTCTTACACTGGTTTACATTCTTTTAATACAGAAGCACAGATGGATCTCATTGATCCGTCTAATGCATCTGTGTCTGATTTTTTTTTTCTTCACACAGATGCATGCATCACAGACCGCACTGATCCGTGCGTACAACTGTGTCACCCATGACATCGTTCATCATGTATACACATGGAACGATGTGTGGCAAATTGTGAACTACAGGTCGGTGATCTTTCTGCATGTTGAAGAGATTACCAACCATGATCAACAACCAGCGGGAGCGCGCATTGCATCGTTATCATGCCTACACACGGCTCATTTTTAAACGATATGTCATTCCAATCAGTCGAAAATGGCAATATATCCTAAAAAATCGTACCGTGCGTGGGGGCCTTTTACTTGCCAGTTTCTTTATACAAATGCTTTTTCCTTTACCTTTTGGAGCTACTAATATTATTTAAAACACTTTTCTGTCCTCCAACATGAAAAGTTAAGTCGCAAGTCAAGCCAGTAATTGCTCTTTGGCAGTAAGAGACAAGTTCAAGTCCAGAGAATCTACTTATTAATAATTCTCAATGGACCCATCTGATCCATATGGATTTTAATATTATGGATGTTATACTATTTCATCTGGAATACAGCGTGGAGAATTGCAGTCAATCTTGGCCCTAGAACTCAATTCTGCTCTAATTGTAATGAGAAATGGTGCTTGTTATCCAAACACCAGCTACCCTGCACAGAAAGGTCACCAAGGTTATGCAATTCCAGAGAAAGGGCCTTGAGACCTTATTAACTCCATCAAATTCTCAAACACGAGGTTAGTTAATATGCAATATATAATACAAAAACAAGTTACCAGATAATTATACAACACTGTTTTCACTAAGATAGTTGTATTGTTTCACACAGAATTGTAAATGATAAACACAAAACCCAATATGATAACATATCTGTTGTGAAAAGTATAAGTCAATGCATTAGAGGAAAGAAGCCCTGCATTCTTCATAGGCAGGACTGTATATCCTTGTAGGTACTCATTAAACAGCCTTGAACAGTGTTTTATGTTGGAATGAAAATAATTTCATGCTAACAAAGTATGAATAATACCCCTAAACCTTCTATCGGATGAGGTGTTGTCATGTGTGCAAACCACTTATCATACTAACATAAAATAAAGACACTGAGACGTGGATTTGGCAGATAACTTGATGGCGATTTATTGGAGAAATTAATATTATTTATTAATTCTTAAATTAATTAAGGATGTATGGTGGCAAAGAAAGGACGGCCAGAAATCAGCCAGATCTGCTATGCCCACACACAAACAACAAAAGACATAGCAGGCGTAGATCGCCCAGAGTGCATACACATAACCATGTAAACCATGTCAAACACAAAAGGTAACGCTCACCCTCTAACTTGACTACCCACCCGTTTAGGTGATGATACTGCCCCCCGTTAGGTTGGTACAGCCAACTACCAGTCAACGAAGGGAGCGCCCTTAAATCATAATTGCACCTGGACTGGTGAACTGCCGTTCTTTCCCGCCACTACATAATTAACTACAACAACCTGCCAATAATTGCAAAGGGAAGGGAGGGTGGGCAATCTGGAACCAAGAGGCTTTGGCCCTCACTTCTAGCCCCTTATATAATGTCTCTATTGAAAACCCGCCCCTGCTAACGATAGGCTAACTCTAAACAGTAATTTGCATACATGCCGGCCCCCATCCTAGAGGTTTAACACACCTCTTTTCTTATGCAATCTTTCGGTTTCACTAAACCTTCTATCGGATGAGGTGTTGTCATGTGTGCAAACCACTTATCATACTAACATAAAATAAAGACACTGAGACGTGGATTTGGCAGATAACTTGATGGCGATTTATTGGAGAAATTAATATTATTTATTAATTCTTAAATTAATTAAGGATGTATGGTGGCAAAGAAAGGACGGCCAGAAATCAGCCAGATCTGCTATGCCCACACACAAACAACAAAAGACATAGCAGGCGTAGATCGCCCAGAGTGCATACACATAACCATGTAAACCATGTCAAACACAAAAGGTAACGCTCACCCTCTAACTTGACTACCCACCCGTTTAGGTGATGATACTGCCCCCCGTTAGGTTGGTACAGCCAACTACCAGTCAACGAAGGGAGCGCCCTTAAATCATAATTGCACCTGGACTGGTGAACTGCCGTTCTTTCCCGCCACAGCAAGGTTCAGCTTATAGAACCGCCGCACCGCCACCATACCAAGTACTACCCCAATAACGCCAACTCCTCAAAAAGATCCCCAATAAACAATGACACACCCTCCTCTGTTAAATGAACTCCATCAGGTCTATACATATAACTAAATCGAAATTGAATGTTATTATGGTAAATGAAACGGCCATAATTGGCCATCACAAATTTGGCAACTGCGAAATTAAGTTTCTTCCTAGCTTCGTCATTAGCAGGAAAACTCCTAATCCCACGCCAGACCTGTCGAGGTACAATGCAAGACCAAATTAATTTACACAAGGGCCAGGCCGATAGCACCCTCGCCAAATCGTTGACAATATCAACTCGTAATTCTACAGTGGACCTCTGCCCTAAGTCGTTGCCTCCTAAATAAGCCACCAAAATACGTGGCCTACCAAAAAGCCTTGCATACTCTAACAGTTTAGGACAAAAGGAATGCCATCTCATACCTCTGGAACCTATCCAACGGACCCTAGCTGAATATTCAAAAATTGGAGCTTGATCTGAACTCAAACCTAGCAGCCCAGAAAATATATGAGTGGCCTATAACCCAAATGTCCTGCGTGTCAAAGAGCAATCCTAAAGGTGGAGGAAAGCAGTAAATAAAAAATTAGTAATTGTCATAAAACAATAAAATTTTATGGTGTATTAGTGGGATCTGATAGAACATAAGTGAGTATCTGCCAAAAAGAAAAATTTTCTATTGGTCGCCGACTTTACTATTTGAAGTGGCTGAGACAAACAGAAGACACAAAGGGGAAGAATGGGTGGGGGGGAATTGGGAAAAAACAGGTGAACTCGGCAAGAGGTAAAATAAAAACCTGCTGAGGGATGGACTATGGCCTAATTAAATGATTGAGAATAGCCGAATTGAATCCGTCAGTTCAGGTAAAAATTGTAAAATCCCTCAAGACTCCCATTGCCAGCAATGGCGAGTAGCTAATCCCGAGTAGGACGGACAGGGGTAACAGACAAGACAGGACAGTACATGAGACAAGACAAAAACCAGGCAAGCATAAAATATAAACGTAACCGGAACAGACTGTGAAATGACTTTAAACAAAGGGCCTTCATGCCTAGGTCGAATGTAACCTTTATAACTATCCGATTTCCAATGTCCTAGGGCCTTAATTTCTGATGCCGAGAAACCCGCAGCTGCCGCCGAAGTTGCGGCTCCGATCAGAAACGAGTGTGTACCAAAATCTTGAGGCGGGAGGCCTAAAACTGATACACACCTCTTCAAAAACCAACCAAACTGGTATTTGGTAAGCGGAGTCCTGTCCATATGCATGAGTCATGAACCAGGAACATCCGGCCGCAATAACTCATACCGCATAGCTAGTGCCACGGGGCAGATCTGTTCGTCCCTAGATGGACCCAACGAGATCCACCCACCCCTACCAGTCTGGTCGGTCTTCGACTGCCGAATCCTACAGAGAACAGACCTCTCACTGACCAGGATATCCGAGAGGAGCATGGCGGCATCAACCCATTTGGATGATGCCACCAGCTCCGATACCCTCAAGGTGCCGTGAAAAGCCTCCGAAAACACCACTTGAATCAGGACCGCCTCATACGCAGTAAGAGCCACTCCGAGAACCGCCCCTAATACTGCCGGAAGCAGATGAGCGTCCACAGGTCTCCTACGGTCAGCTACTGGCCGGGAGACCCGTGCCCAACCCTTTAAAGCCTTCACTATCAGAAAACTTTTAGTAAAGTCAGGTTGGCCCTTCAATTTACAATAAAATGCAATGCCCCCCAAAGAGCGCGCAACAGAAGCCCTGGATCTGCCAGCCAAACGGAGACTCCAAATAAAAGAAAGCATCGAACGATGCTGACTCTTACCTGCCTGTTTGCTGCTACGGGAATAATCTTCCCATTCATTCCATGCCTGCCGATATGCTCGCAACGTGGAGGGGGCTAAAGACTGTTCTGCTTAGCCCTCCATGCCGGCTCGATCACCTGCCAAACATAAGAGGGGCAAAGCACAACGTCAGCACCAGGGCCACAGATCGGGACCTAGCCCACTGGAAACGTGATAACGCATCGTCTATCTCATTCTCCACCCCAGGAACGTGTCTTGCCTTAAACATGATGTTACAGCGCAAACATGTGAGCACAGCTGCGCTAGCAAGCGCAAAACCAGCAGGGAAGCCGCATGTTGCTGATTGTATCACATGGACCATGCCCAGGTTGTCCCACCTGATAATGATGCTGCGATTGCGTAACCATTCCCCCCAGATTTCCAAGGAAACCATTATGGGAAAGAGTTTGAGAAGGAGTAAGTCCTTAGTCAAACCCTTTCCCACCAATTCTTCCAGCCAACGGCCAACGCACCAGGAGCCATCAAGGTAACATCCGAACCCCGTGGTGCCTGCTGCGTCGGTGAACAGCTGCAGCTGCAAATTGTCAGCGGCTGGAGACATCCACAACCGAACGCCATTAAAATCCCGAAGAAACGAGACCCAGACAGAGAGGTCCTGCTTAATCTCTGAGGATAAACGTAGCAAATGTCTCGGTTAGTGACACCAGCCGTGGCCCTTTCCAATTTACGTGAAAAAGCTCTGCCCATTGGAATTACTTTACAGGCCCAGGAGGGATTGCGCCTGCCGCAGGGTAATTCTACTGGAAGCCGTGCATTCCGCTATGGCATTACTTGACAGGCTTATCGAGAGGAATGCGACAAGAACCCACCGAGGTACAGATCTCGATACCCAGGAATGACAAGGGGAAGGGCCCTCCGTTTTGTCCACAGCAACGGGAACTCCAAATGAAAAAACAGCGCTCGTAAAGAAAACAAAAGATAACTGCATCTGCCTGAACCGGAAGGGCCGACACACAGAAAGTCATCGAGATAGTGGGCTATTCCATGACTACCGCAAAAATTAAATAAATAAATTCCGCGCACCAGTGTAGGAAGGTGCTAAAATGCTCGAAAAACGCACAGGACACAGAACACCCCATAGGCAAGCATTTGTCTATGCAATATCCGTTGTCCAAGCTAAAAACCCATAAACTGGAATGACTCTGGGTGCAAAGGAAGTAGACAAAAAGCTGACTCAACATCTATCTTAGCCATCAGTGCGCCCGGACCATAACACCTAATGACGTCCAAAGCATCGTCAAAAGACTGGTACACCACCGAGGAAACCTCAACTGGTATGGCATAATTTACTGACGAGCCTGGCGGATAAGACAGATGTTGCATGAGCCCTTATTTTCCTGGAATTTTCTTGGGAACCACTCCCACCGGGGAATTCACAAGATCCCTAATGGGGTTTCTGCAAAAGGCCCAGCAATGCGCCTGCGCTAACCTCGCCAGCCACTTTTTCCCTAAGAATGTGAGGCAATTCAAAGGCAGACTTCAAATTTCTAGGCGAATATGTGTCGACATCCCTGCAAATAGGTAAACGAAAACCAAAACTGAAGCCTTTTAACGAAAATTCTGCGTCCTGCAGAACCGGGTACCAACTCAACCATTTTGCTATCGCTGTGACACGGACAGGGGATGGAACTTTACTTAGCACTTGTGCCTTTTGCTGGCTGTGCAGGCTGCTGCTGGGCACCCCCCTTGAAACACTTGGCAACTGGGTGATTGCCACCACATCGCAAGCAGAGGTGACGAAAACGACATTTTAATGTGGAATTATTAAAGGCGAAGCATTTTCCCCAGACGCCTGCTGTTAGCCCTGACGAACTGAACTAGCTGCTTTGCACGCGTTGTACCCCTCATAGGCAGGACGCGAAGGCTGCGTGACCTCCAGCAATGTATATTTGTCGAAGTAGGAGCATAGCTGAGAATGGAGCTTCCCGGTGATAGCTGCTTGGGGCAGTGATTGCAATAATAAGCTGTGCACCCTGTAGAAATTCACTGTAGCACATGTATTCTGTCTATTTTGTAAGTTAAATGCTCAGAATACAGTATATAATACAATCTCCTCTATTGGCTGATAATAATGATTCAAAGGAGATAAAAGCTAGATCTTAGGTGCTATAGATAAATAAAGCAGTGTCAAAGCCATTACCCCTTACTGTCATATAACGCATCACTAAAGCATTCTATTCCCCCAATGATACCTCAATGCCCAGCATAATACTGACACTGTTTGCTGCAACTGTTTTCTACCATTAAGAGGGCATAATCAGCACTTAGACCATCTATAAAATACATCATACGAATGTACTGAATGATATAATTCTGGCATATACAGGACCAGCAAACACAGTAAGTAATTATATGTAGAAGTAGATCCATCCTGTCTGAGCTGAATCTTTTTATTTCATGTGCCGGCTCCTTTACAGATCATATGAGCAAGTTGGGGAATCTGGGAGAGGGCAGAAAAAGAAACCATGCACTGTCCTGGAAACAGATGCACAGATTGGTCCCCCTATGTACTGGATGGTGTATTATCCAGTATTAATAATTGATCCAATAGGTGATCCATATCAGTGCACCCCGTACAGTGCATGTTTTCCAGATCTAGTTGGTGCACAACAATATTCATTACTGGCTTTTTAACTTTTTCTACTGGCTGACACATTTAAAAGATCAACAGGGACTGTAGTGCTAGTTATTTCATTTGTGACACTGAGGGGATCCTAAAAAACATGCAACTTTAGTATTATATGCTATTTCTATTGTAGTCATCATGGTGTGGGCTGAGGGGGGGTTCAGGCAAGGCACTCATAAACCCCTCCTGCATTTGCCTATGGTGCTGGCCATTGCAGCCACAAAGATAATATTGACCAGGGGCATTAAGGACTAAAGGGAAGCACCCCTCCCCCACACTGGCACACCTTCCACAAAGCTGCTGCAGCCTGAGGGGGGATAGAACTATCAATAGGGGAACCACACCTGCAGCTCCTAATAACATGGGGGCACTGTGGAGCCAGGGACCAGGGTCTGGGGAGGCTCATTACTAGGCAGGACATAGCTACACCCACCCCCAGCAGAACAAGAAATCAGAAAAGACACTGATTGAGGACAGAAAGGAAAAGTAAAAGCAATGATATGAAGTAAATGAAAAGAGACTAAATACAATAAGGAAAAGGAGGAGAGAAGAAGAGAAGAAGGAGAAGCACTAAGAGAGTTTTATTAAGGAAAATGACAACTGACAAAATGCACTTCCCTGTCCTGGAGCAATCTGGAACCAAGAGGCTTTGGCCCTCACTTCTAGCCCCTTATATAATGTCTCTATTGAAAACCCGCCCCTGCTAACGATAGGCTAACTCTAAACAGTAATTTGCATACATGCCGGCCCCCATCCTAGAGGTTTAACACACCTCTTTTCTTATGCAATCTTTCGGTTTCACTTTTACAGCGAAGCTAAAACCCAGGTTATTGCAGGGTTAACCCGGGCAGCTCCTTGGTGTAAAAAGGGTGAGGGTTGGATCGCCGGGTCCAGTGACCCGGCAATCCAACCCAGGTAAATAGCAGGGTTTAACATGGGCATAGCCCGTGAAACCCTGCTGTGTGTAAGGCGCACTCCGGGTCTTGATGACCTGCAGTGCGCCGCAAGCCAGCCGATTGGTCCGGCTTCAGTGGCGCTTGAAGATGACGTCATCTCCAAGCATCCACTTTCACGCCGGAAAAGCCGGGTCTATGCAGACCCGACTGCGGTATGAGCGGCGCCGATCGGGAATATCCTGAGTCGGCGCCGGCTAAATTCCGGGTCTGATCCGGATAGGAACCCTGTTTCAACGCCGGGTCAGACCGGGAATTTTGGTGGAAAAGGGATATAATAGTCCCCTGTTCTGAATGGCCAGCATTAGTCCTATAATCATGCCTGGAAATGTCTTGTTTTCACTATATTGGATACAATTCTTACCATGAGGGGTATTCAATATGAAACGTTAACTTCACTGTCGAAGTTAACGTTTCATATCGGAGTTTTTACCTTCGTTAAAGTATCGGGCGTGCTCCCGCTTATACTCGTATTCAATATAAAATTAACGAAAACGGGAAACTCCGAAGTTGGATTTGCGTAAAGTTACAAATTTTTCCTTAAAAAAATTGTAAGACCCCCCTAAAGTAGTAAAAACATGGGGGAACACTATGGGTACCCCCGTTTTAGCCTTTAATTGAAAGTCGGGGATTTAAATAGCCGCAGCAGGTGTTTTTTTCCCGACATTGAAGAAGTGATGCAGAAGAGCACTTAGGTTATTTTTTTTGTTTTTTTAAGTGGTCCCATCAAATTTGGGGTACATGAAAATGGGTACTAGCATATTTTTATGTCCCTAAAGTAAGTTTTTAAAAATTCTGCATTTGTGCACCTGCAACTATAATTCTATTCTAGAAAACATCTGCCGCATACTTGCAGAATAGCCCTGAACCTATTTCCCTATTGTTAAACAATTTTTTCCCATTTTTTTTTTTACCCCAATTTTTAAATACATTTTTTGGGGTGTCCCTATTTTTTTTAAAAACTTTTTTTGACACAGTTCTTTTTTAAATGTCATTCCCAGGAGTGCAGGCTATTTTTTTTAAGCCTGCACCCCTAAACCCCAATTCTGCACTTTTTTTCGACACCTATTCAATGGTGAAAACTTATCCCCGTTTTTTATCAAAGACTTTTCAAAACTGCGATAAGTCTATGAAATTGAATACAGTGTAAAAGTCAAACCTGCGATAATGACGTCAAAAGTGCGATATTAACGCAAAAACGATGTTATCGCTCCCATATTGAATACCCCTGCATATGTTCTTAGACTTTAGGCCCACATACACGATAGCAGCCGATCCGACATATTGGAACGATATCGCTGCTATATCGTCCCGTGTGTGGGTATGATATCGGCCAGTGCACGCTCCCGTGGGGTCGTACATTGCTCCTCCAGATCTTTCTGCATGTTCAGTTGCTCTTGGAGAGCGATGTACGATCCCATGCTGCGCTATGCGGGTGGGGGAGGGGGGTGCCGGCATATCGGGCGGTCGACCACCCGATCGCGCCATGTGCGGGGACTGCCCGATGTGTCAGCCATCGGATTGCCTATCGCATTGCAAGGTGCATATCACACCGTGTATGGGGCCCTTTTGAGTTGTAGATGTCAGTATTGATGTGCAATAACTACATTATAATGAAGTTCAGTTTAGATATCAAGACGGTTGTTGTAGTGCACCAGCTTTCATCTAGAGTCTAGATTCTAAACAACACCTACAGTATAGAGCAGCAAATGCCACTGGATATTATATCAATTATTTTAAAGTGTAGACGACTATGATTTATTACTACAATAAGTCCATTGCAATAATTGTATACATCATTAATTGTACAGTCAGCCAACCAGGCCTGGAGACAAGGGGGTGGGGGAGGGGGGGCAGAGAGGCCCTGAAGATCAGGAACACATAAAAATGGGGCAGCCTATTACTATACTATTTCAACTGTCTACTCCGTCCACCTGCCAATTAACTAAAAAATTAATTAAAAGGCCCCAATAACCTCTCCCCCCTACCCCACCCCATTACCCCGTCTCTTGGTCTGGTCCCTGGGGATGCCAATGTCACAATATTATAACGCTGCGCAGTGCTGCACTGTCCGTACCCTGTCTCCTGCCACCAAGGAGTAGTCCTACTACTCGCAGTGAGGGTATGCAAATTCCTTATAGCATGCGACTTGGGAGAAGTGCATAAAAAAGTGGGGAGACCATCCTGGACCACAAAAAAATGTATAATTTCGTTAGCAGGACCATATAGAAGGCTGTTAGTGGGCATAAGGAAAGTACTGGAGCTTTTTAAATGGTATCAAATGGCTGATTTCTGCATTTTTTAACAAATGTACAACAAATTTAAAAAAATTCTAAAAAGCAACCTTTTTTTAATTAATCTCAAACGAATAAAATTAAATATGCAAATAAAAAAATTTGAATTTGAAGTGGTTTGAGGCCACTTAGTTTTATTTTTTTTTTAAATTGTAAAAAATTATTAGAAAACGCAATTATTTTTCCATTCAAATAATACTGTAATTAAATTTGGGGTGCCTAAACTAATCAAATAGTTGATTTGGGAGTAATTTGAGGCAATTTTTTTAAACACCTAAAAATAACATGTAATTATTGGGCCAATTAAGCGAATTGAAAACTTCTAAATACATATTATTCATTAGGGGGGCTATCAAAGGGTTTCTGCACTGTCCTGTCAATTTTACCTTAAAATATTTTAACCCTCAAAGAGGCGTGCACAAAAAAAGTGTTTCCTCTGAAAAAAAAGAAAAAATGCGAGTTCAGTATTGGATTGCAAATGCAATTTGCAGTGCGAGTTTGCCCTGAAAACAGCTCGCACAAGTCAACTCGCACCTAATTTAAGTAACCCCAAAGTACTTTACATTTAAAACACAAAATAAGCTTAACAGCAATGGTGACACCAAAAGCCACTGAGTGAGGTATGGATACAAGCCCTGGAAGCTCTGTATCTTATACGCGTTTCACCGCACAGCAGGTGGCTTTATCAAGAAGCAATCTTGGATAACTAAATAAGGATCTCTTGTCCTTACATAATTCAGCACTTTGGAAAACATTTTTTTTCTTAAATATCTTTAGTGAACACACAGACTGGTTATAAATGCAGCTTACTATATAGGCTGTTATATAAAAAAAATACAGATTCATGTAATAGGGATAAGGGCTGGTGATAATGAAGGCAGAGAAAAAACCAATGGGGTATATGGTCTGTGATTGGGATGAATCAGAATAAGTTGTTCAAGTTTTTTAAATGGTATCACTGAGTTCTGAAGGAAGTTTTTGTTTACATACTGTAGGTGCACCAGATCCATATGATGACAAAGACAAACATAGACGTATCTCTAATGGATATAGGATGTGTGGTGATAATAGGCCCCTGGGTCCAGGGGGGCCCACATCACACGCCCTGCACTCAATTTACTTGTCCAGCATCAGTGCCGCAGACATCACTGGGAAAATGGAGCGGCTACCATTTTCCCAAAGATCTGAGCATGTACAGTAGAGAAATCACTGGGAACATGGGGCCTCATTCAGACCCGCTCGCAAGCGGGTCGATGGCCGGGCAGTGCACATGTGTGGCGTGCGCACTGCGATTACGTGAGCCCCGAAGCGAGTGAGAACTTCACTCGCTCGGGGCTTGCAGCAAAATGGGACGGCTGTCGATGTTGATCGACAGCTCGCCCCGTTTTGTAGGTGGGTCGGGGGGGGCTGTCCAAACGGAGGCGTTCCCTTAAGGAACACCTGCCATTTGGGGGCGGGCCCTACTGACATCACACATGATGTCAGTAGTGAACTTCCTGCTCTATTAGAGCAGGAAGTTCACTGGGGCTTGCGGTGGACGAGACCCTACCACAAGGGTCTCGTCACAAGCCCGATGGTCGTGACCATCACGAACATCACCTGGCCGCTTGCAAAAGCTGTGGGCGAGCAGCCAGGAGGCTGGTTTAAAGAAAAAAAGTGGCCGCCCTGATTCAGAGCGAGCGCTCACTTTTTGCGAGCACCTCTGAAACAGGACCATGGCTTTAAGAAATAATAATATAGTCTCAAGTGCTCTTTTTAGGTGTAATAGGACAAAGGAAGTAATAAATATGTGGGTACCACAGTCACAAACAGTCAAGGTGGATCCCCAAAAGACAATATAGTCACTTTTCTGTAGAATGGTGATTCTTCAATAAAAATCCTGTGAGTACTTCTGCCAAATAACATGGTTCATCCAACAGTATAGGTTCTATTTCAACACTATAGCCCCTCAGTGTCAGCGTAATCATCTAATCGATATATGAAAGACAAGGTTTGGGGGACAGCATATAGTGTAAAACTACAACATTTATTCATATAACCACAAACACAATAAAAATGGCTGTGTACCATATATAGGTATTTTTCACACCTTGAAAAAGACCTATACAATATATGATTGAAATGCATTGGTGTGTTACTCTGAATTGCTGGAATCCTGATCCTGGGAAGGTACTGCTCAGTAGGGGGAGCGTTAACACCCTTATAAGTTTGAGATTGTGCCTTTCATAAAAGGTTATTGATGGTACGCAGTCATTTTTATTGTGTTTGTGGTTATATGAATAAATGTTGTGGTTTTACACTGTATGCTGTCCCCCAAGGCTTGTCTTTCATATTAAGATTCGACGATTAACGCTGACACTGAGGGGCTATAGTGTTGAAATAGAACCTATACTGTTGGAAGAACCAGGTTATTTGGCAGAAGTACTCACAGGATATTTATAGAAGAATCACCATTCTACAGAAAAGTTACTAATTGTCTTTTGGGGTTCCACCTTGACTGTGTCACACTAGTCTGAGACTCATTATCATATTTATTACTTCCTTTGTTCTATTACACCTAAAAAGAGAGCTTGAGACTATATTATTAATTATTAAAGCTGGTTTGTGATTGGTGGAGGTCACATTTGTCTATAGCTGCCTTTTGTAGTGTGGATCGCTAACGTATATTATTTTTTTTCACTGGGAACATGGCACTTGCTCCATGTTTTCAGAGACCTGCACATGCGCAGTAGACTCTGGCATAGTGTCAGTGTACTGGGCAACAGAGCCAGCACAAGGGGGGACAGCATGGAGACTGCACCTGGGCCCCCTTCTCTCCTAAACCACCTGTGCAAGCAAGCATGTGTAACAATATCTTCAAGAGGCCACTGTAGCAGCACTAAAGAAATGGCAAATCAGTTTCCATACAGTAGATCAGGGCCGGCCAAAAGGTCGATTGCGATCTACAGGTAGATTGCAGAGCTCCCGCCGGTAGATCGCCACCAACCTGCTGCAGTTCCTGGGAATGCTGGTCTCTGAAGTGATCAGAGACTAAAGAAGCCTATGATTGCTTCAGAGGCCAGTGTTTCCAGTGATGCAGTGCCTGGGAGCCTGGGTGACTCATGACGTCACACGCGTCTCCCGCAATGTGAAGAGCCTGTGCGCCTGCTGGATCTAGTTAGATCCAGCCAGAGGCAGGCAGCGGATGACTATACTGGAGTGCTGGCCAGGTAAGTAACGCACAGGGGAGGAAGCACTAGTACTGGGGGCACAGCTTAAGGGGCACTACTAGGGGCATTAGTGGGGGCACTGCATAAAGGGCACTACTGGGGGCACTGCATAAAGGGCACAATGGGGGGCACTGTACAAGGGGCACTGCATAAAGGGCACAACTGGGGGCACTACAGAGGGCACTGTATAAGGGGCACTACATAAGGGGCTCTAATACAGGGGGCATTGCATAATGTTCACAACTATAGGGGCATTGGTTCAAGGGCTCTAATATACAGAGGGCATTGTATAATAGGCACAACTACAGGGGAACTGCATAATGGGCACAACTACTGGGGCATTGCATAAAGGGCACTACTACTGGCAGCATTGCATAAAGGGCACTACTACTGGGGCATTGCATAAGGGGCACTACTACTGGGAGCATTGAATAAGGGGCACTACTGCAGTGGGCATTGTATAAGGGGCACTATTGTGGGCATTGTGTATAAGGGGCACTATTGTGTGTCGTAACGTGAATAAGGGACACTACTATGTGGTGTAATGTGAATAAGATTGTGTCGTCATGTGGAGTAATCTTAATTGGGGATACTATATGTGATTTTGCCAGGACAGACCCCCACGTCCCTTGCTGTGAGGTCATGCCCCCTTTTTTGCATACCACACCCCCATTTTTGGCTCAGTAGATCACAAAAGGTTTTAAGTTTTAAAAGTAGATCACCGAGTCCAAAAATCTGGCATCCCCTGCAGTAGATGCTTAATGACTTTGCCAAGGGGAAAAAGTGGTAGTAGTAATAGTATATAGAAAAACAATAATTTTCATTAACACACAGGGTATAGTGCATGAAATATTCTGATACTTAAGCAGCAAAGAAGCAGGCTGATAAGATTGCAACAAATGAGCCAGCAATGAAAAGAGTCTAGGAGGTAAATTTACTGAGAATCAAGTTTGGTCGAGTTTTTATTTTTTTTAAACTTGATTTGCAGCGCCAAACCTCGGGTGAGTTTTTTTCTTTGTTTTGCAAATTTACTAAGAAGTGAGTTTAGCTGAAAGTGAGTTTTTCAATGGTGAAGCAAATTGAGATTTCTCCCCCGAGTTGCAAGTGAAGATGAGATAACTCACCCAAGATTGCAGTGTTTTCTCTCTGCAAATCTCTCCCGAGCTAGCAGCCTGCACATATCAGTGAAATATGTGCTTGCTGCTTTTGTGTTAGACCTGTAAAAAATTGTTAAATATTTTTTTATAAAATGACGTTAGGTCCGCCCCAAAAAGACTAACCAGCCCCGGACTTGTCAGCCTGTCCTGGTTCTTAAATTTACAGGTCAGGGATGCCTGGGGAGTTGGGGACCCCCCAATTAAGGGGTCTCCCTCTCCAGGGCACCCTTAGACTAGGCTGATAGCCCGGGGCTATCCCCGCCACTCCTGGGCATGTATTGTGTAAAAATTTGAATATTTCACATAGTCTATACAGTGGAACTAAAAGTCCCAGCAAGCCTCCCCCGCATGCTGGTACTTAGAGAACCACAAGTACCAGCATGAGGGGCATTAAGGGTTCAATAGTACGTGTAGTTCACCTGTAAAGAAATGTGTAAAAAAAAACACAACACACATCGTGAAAATAACATTTTATTACATGCATATACATACTCACCTGCTCCCAGATGTTCACGTCCTCTTGTCAATGGAAGTACCTGTAAAAAAAGCTCCAATACTCACCATTTGTCCCACGATGTTCTCCGCAGTAATCCAAAGAGGGGCATGGATACTCTGTATCAACATGCATCAGCATGGTAATGCAGTAATGCTAATGAGAGCTCAGGGCTTGAGCTCTCATTATTGCCGGGACGTCAGCCAATCAGCGGCGGTTTCCATTAGCGGACGCTCATTGGCTGGGACCCGCGTGGACTTTGCCTATGAGCAGCTACTCCACGTTGGTCCCAACCAATGAGCGGCTTCCATTAGCGGCCACTCATTGGTTGGGACCCACGTGGAGTAGCCGCTCATGTCCTTGTGTGGTAAAATGTCAGTAGACTCTCTTCCACTAGCTGGTAATGCATATTAATTTTATAAAACAGGCACCTGTAAAAAATTTATTCCAACAGCAAGGCACAAGAAGATAAGAAGAAACCCTTTCATAGACGAAGAGGTACAAGAGGTGGTAAGGCCAAAAAAGAAAACAATTCAATAGAGTCACAAACAACCATCTTCAATTTAAGTAAAAAAAACTCTCACAGAAACAGAAATTAGTCCTAGAAAAAGGATTGAAATTCGCTCCCAAATCAAAAATTAACAAATTTGATTTATTTATATACGTACAAAAGATTATAAGGAAACCGTGTATTAAAAAATTCTTTGCAAAAGAGAATAATATAAAACTTATAAATACATGAGAAGAAAAATACAAACATACAGAGTTCAAACCGGTTTCAATATTCAATCCAACACAGTGTAAATGACCACATATAGAAACCTTCCAGAGGTTGATGGAAAGGGACATATCAAACCTCCCAGAAAAACAAAAAATAAAGAAACATTTATCAGAAGGAGAGAAAAAAAAGTCTGAAAGAATTAAGAGAAGATACGACAATCATCATAAAACAGGCGGACAAGGGGGGGGATTGTCCTAATGGTTAAAGACAAATACAAGCAAGAGGCAGAAAGATTATTAGGAGACAACACTACATATGAACTGTTACAAAATGACCCGACTGCCAAATTCTCAAGGGAACTAGAAGAAATACTTGAAGAAGGTCTAAAAATGGACATTATAACCAAAAAAGAACATGACTTTATATGGGAAAGAAATCCAAAAATCCCAACGTTTTATTTTCTCCCGAAAGTTCATAAAGATGCTCAGAACCCACCCGGACATCCAATAGTTTCAGGACTAAATTTTATTACAACTAATCTGTCTAAATATATTGATTTCTTTCTGCAGGAACTTGTCTCAAAACAAAAATTTATCCAAAAGATACTATAAGCGTTCTACAAGTTCTAGAGAACCTAGTGTGGAAAGAGACCTACATCCTAGGAACAAGCGATGTGAAATCATTATATACTTGTATAACTCATGAACTGGGGTGTGAAAGTACAAGATATTTCCTATCAACAATGACAGATATAGAGAACCAACAAATCAATTTTATTATGGAAAATATTGAATATATATTGACACATAATTACTTCTGGTATGAGGGTAGGTTCTACCGTCAAAAGTGTGAAACTGTGATGGGGACGTCATTCGCCCCCAGCTATGCAAACTTATTTGTATCAAAATGGGAAAACGATAACATCTGGGAAAATAATGAATATAAAGAAAATATGATTTGTTGGAGAAGATGTATTGACAACATTTTCTTTGTATGGGATGGTCCGGAAGAAGAGCTACAGAAAATGATTCACTACATAAATGAAAATAAAGTTAATCTGGAATTCACGACTGAAATAAGCAGAAAAAAATTTGTTTTCCTTGATTTAGAAATTTACATCAAAAACACATATAAAGGAAGTAAATGGAAAGAATGCTCTACCAGTCACAAGTAATCAGCATAGACAGTGGATAAAAAATATTCCGGCTGGACAGTTCAGAAGAATTAGGCGTAATTGCACAGAAGATGTCTGTCTAATACAAAGTGAAGAAATGAAAGGAAATTTTGTTAATAAAGGATACAAAGTAGAAGTTTTGAAAGCCCAATTTGAAAGAGTACAACAACTGGAGAGGAAAGACTTGATTACATACAAACAAAAAATGAATAATGAGAGAAAAGAGTTACTATTCATAACCCAATTTAACAGTGATACTAAAACCATAGAAAACATCATGAAGAAACACTGGAATATTCTCAAATTGGACGATGATATAAATCCCTTTATGTCACGGCCAGGGTATTTCAGCATGGCGCTAGGCGGGTGTTACCTGCGAGGTCATTGTAGTGCGGGCTGTCTGGTGTCTGGCAGGGGGCTTTGGCTGCGCGCGCTGTTGTGCGGCCCTGTTGTCACTCTGCGCTGGTGATGCCTGGCGGCGTCTCCGTTCCGTTCGGCATGGGCGCCGCCATCTTGCCTTCTGGCCATGTGATGCGGCTGGCCAATCCTGGTGAGTCACATGTTCCTTCCAGCCAGTAACAGCACGGCATGGGGTATTTAGGAAAGGTCAGTGACTTCCTTCTTTGCCAGTGCAATGTGTATCTCAGCCTAGCTGAGAGGGAGTTCTCTGTGCTTACCCTGTTCCTGTGAATTCACCTGTCTGCCAGTCTGCCTGTCAGCTCCTAGCTTCCGCTGGACTACCCCGCTTCCTCCATCACCCTTACCCATACCTGAGTGCCTGAGCCTGCTGACATCCTGCTCATTGTCTTAGTTCACTACCTGCATACCTGGCTATTATTTTCCTGCTTCACTACCTGCATACCTGGCTGATTATTTTCAGTCTCACTACCTGCACACCTGGACAGCTCTAATTGTTTCTACTTGGACATTAACCCATTACTCCCACCACAGAACTCTTGTGCACATTTATATATTCCTGGACTTTTATTTACTGCTATAGTTTATGTCAAGCACTTATTAAAAAACCTAGTTTTTTATTCAAACCCGCTTCTGTGTTCGCTCCTGCTACCACCCCGGGTCCACAAACAACCCAGAACATAACACTTTATTCACAAAAATCCTCGTATCATTTATAGAAGGGTTAAAAACAAGAATTAGTGAGAAGTTTATACCCTTAGATAATAGATCCCAAACAACAAAAAAGGGCCATCATTGCTGCCTCAGATGTGCAGGGTGTAAGAATGGAAAAAAATCAACCACTAAACCCAAACAGGAATTCAAATCCAAGAAAACAGGACAAATATATAAATCTAGGGAGTTTACATCATGCAACAGCGAAGAGGTTATTTACCCCTAGAATGTCCTTGTGGACTTCAAAATGTCGGCCAAACTAAAAGGAAATTTAGGATAAGATTGGCAGAACATATTTACAATATTAAAAAAGGTTTTGTAACACAGTCTGTCTAACCATTTTCTAGAAACACATGAGAAAAATCCAGAAGGCCTGCAATTTATGATAATTCAAAAACTCCAGCAAAATTGGAGAGGTGGGAACATAGTCAATGCCCTAAGAAGGGCAGAGACAAAATGGATCTATGAATTAAAAACCTTACAGCCCTGCAGACTTAATATAGATATTGAATTAACCGCATTTTTACAGATATATATTAGTTTCACATGTTTTATTCTATTATATACTTTGTAAGTATTTTTATATATAACAATGAATTTTCACATTTTATATTTCACAAGTGGCACCTGTATACATATGTTTAATTACTATTTTTCTATTAAGACATTTTTAATAAATGAAATTTTTTTTTGTTAGAAATAACACCAGTCATACAAATGGAAGTCGAGCACATGGATACCGCTTTTTTTGTTTTTTACCCATTTCCGGCAGGAAGTTCCGGTTTTTAATTGAACTCAATAGAGTTTTTTAAGTATTTAAAGACAGTCTGGTGTCTGTTCACTCTGCCTGCACGAATCCCGGTGACGTCATCATTCACGGCCGCTCCCGACGCCGGCAACATACAGTGGAGCGAGAGCTGAGGCCAAGCTCTGATGCGCTCCCCGACCTGACCCTCACTTCCTGGAGAGATCGGAAAATCAAGCTCAGGGTAAGACAGGGAAAGTTGGAATTCTGTTACTGCGGCAAAGTGACAATGTAAACGGGACCCACCACTACTTTTTCCAAAAGGAGCTATAAACACTGAATCTAACCACATATTTTTACAGGTGCCACAAATTCATATACATTCATTTAGTATTCTATATATACTAACATAATTATACCTGCTGTGTGGGATTTAACCTTATAGCTAAGAGACTCAGAACTACAACATATATTTGTGTATACTGCATAGCTAAGAAATATTTACTAAGAGCATTGCATGGCAATACATAAGGATAAGACATCTAAGCATAGGAAGAGAAGACATTGTATCAGTTTGGAATACTGACTATACATAATATAAGTCACTGCATTGTTTGATACAATTTGCTACTTCCTCCTAGGAGCTGATGAAGGCATTTAGCCTTAAGAAATAATTATTTGCAACATAAATAACAGAATGAACAATAATAAGTAATGAACCACTGTGTTACTAAATACTGATCATATTGAAAGAATGACAAATTGACAACGGTTTTGTTTTGCATATTTTATTGTACACGTGAGTTTGGATCTCTTTTGCACAATTCTATCTTTTTATATTAACAAATTTAATACAGTGAGATTTAATGCATACCTATTAAAAATATCATATTTTAAATTACCAACGTGGGTCCCAGTGCACCCATTAAAACTACTTACTTTTCTTCGTTTGTGTGATTTCTATAATGTTTAAGTAATGGGTAGCACCTCAGCAAGCTTTATATTTATTCTGTAGATACAGATGAACTGAGTAACAGCTAATTGGAGAGAGGACAAACTAAACTGTAAACTATAAATTACAAAATAGATGGCTGGTGCGGGATTGATGCTCTATTTGTAACTACATCTAGTGGCAGATTGATAAGTGTGCATTGGGTTACCAATCTGCTGCTCGGTCTGTGGATTACTGGGTCGGCGGTGTGTAGTCATCTTAACTGTTCACATTTGCATAAATATACACTAACCTCAAGATCGCTGGCTGCAAGGGGTTCGGTGATGTCGGCTGATCCAATTCCTTCTCTCTGCTGAACTCGGTCTGGAGGTCCTCTCCCACCATAAACTCTACTGTCACACCAACGGTGGCATATTTCTCCATCCAAGACTCTCACATTCCCAAAAACAGCAATATTCCCCCCAGCTCTCCTTTGGCCCTTGTGCTCTCTCCTCCATCCTTTAGTTTTATCTCTTGCTCTTTCCCTTCTTTATCTTGTATTCTCTCCCAGCTCTTTCAAAATTTCTCCCTTATTGTTCCCTTTCACCTCTCCCCCTCTGATCTTGCTGGCCTGTAACCCCCTGTCTCAAATCTCTCCTTTTACCCCCCTCCTTGCTATCTCCACTCACAGTGTCACAGGGGCGTGTGTGGCTGGATCACCCCTGTATGCTGATGCTGCTACTGCTGCGGAGTCCCGGCTGCCTATCCTGCCCACTCCTTCCCCAGCCTGCCCCTCTTCTCCTATAGCCCGCATCATCACTCCTCCTCCAGCCCGCCCCATTCCTCCTGCAGCCTGCCCCATGCCTCCTCCGGCCCAGCCCGCCCCAATCAAAATTAGAAAATGCACTTAACGGAACGCCAAAGTGCAGTGGTCCGTGTGCATAGCCTATAGAACAGAGCAGGCAGGGGGGACCCGAGAGAGGGGTGGCCCAGAGACCCGTGCCCACCTTAATCCGGGTGGCGGCATCCAGCCTTGCTTGCGCACTGCAACGTGATGTCATGATGTCATGCCGCTCCTTCCCTTACAAACGTGTAGCAGCTGTGTCACTGTGACACAGTCTGCCCACGGCCCGGCTTGTGTCTGTGTGTAGACCATAGCACCGTAGGTGCAGGGAGAAGGCCGGGTCCTGGATGCGGCCAGGCCCCATAGCAGCTGCACCCCCTGCACCTGCAGTAGTTGTACAGTAGCTCTGAAAATACAGCAAAGCAAGCACATTTTTCAACTTAACATTGTGAATTTTTTGAGCAATTCAATTGTTCAGTTTGCTCTGCGCCAAATGCATTTAAAAACTAGCAAGTGATGTTTATCTTTTATGCGGAAGGATGTGACTGAGGCCCTGATTCAGAGCCGGACGCTCTGACAGAGCGCTCGCTCTGAATCAGGGCCGTCCTTCTTGTATTTCAGAGCGGCCTCCTGGCCGCTCGCATAGCTGTGGGTGACCACCCACAGCTATAGCGAGCAGCCAGGAAGATGGTCGCGATGGTCAAGACCATCACGACCATCAGGCTTGCGACGAGACCCTTGTGGTAGGGTCTCGTTGCCGCAAGCCCCAGAGTGCTTTTGGCTCTAACAGAGCCAAAAGCACTCCCACGGACATCACTTGTGATGTCAGTGGGGCCGGCCCCAGACGGTAGGTGTTCCCATGGGATCGCCTCCGTCTGGGCAGCCACGCCCCCAGCCCACCCACCAAAGGGGGCGTGCTGTCACTCAACATCGACAGAACGCCCCTTTGGTACGAGACCCGGAGCGACGGATTGCTCGTCGCTATCCAGGTCTCGTGCATGCGCACGACGAAGCCGGCTCCTTTGTGTGCATGCGCACTGGGGCCACCATCGACACGCTTGCGAGCGCATAGCGCTCGCGAGCGGGTCTGAATCAGGCCCTGAATCTTCAGCAAATATCACAATATAGTGTAGTATATCTACAATATGTAAGTATAAGACAAGCTCTCAGTTTTCATGCAGAAAACCATGAGGTTGTCCAGGCGTCCCATAAACCTTCTCCACAACTGGATGGGAGGAGGGGACACCATCACCACCTATGAAAATGCACTTGCAAAAAGTGGGTTGTGATCAGGCATATAATACAATTAGACGAAGATGTCCTTCTAATAGTTCCAAACAAGGAAGCTTGTTGTCAGGTAAAAATTACATTCTCCAAAAAATATATAAATGATCTCATAGGTGGGGATTCAATTAGCAGTGGAATATGTCCTGCAGATAATTTATCAAGTTATGCGGAGAACAGACATATCTATATATCGATTGTATAATACAACATCTTAAATTGCATTCACCATACTAAAAACAAACAGCTGCATGGAGCTGAAAATTGGAAGTAGTGCCCATCATCACTTTTGGTCATAGACCTGGTGCCAGAGTTTCCGCAATTTTTCAGAGGACAGTATAGATGCTACACTGTCAACCTTACTTAATGCACGGTTCACCTCTAATTGCGTGAGAAGTCCTTACAAAACAAAATTACTCCTTTTGAGTAGGTCGGGAAAACCGGAAGAAAGGTGTTCCACCAGAAATGTGGTGCCTGCCATCTTGGTTACTGGCTTTGGATTTCTTTAGACGTTTCCTTTGACCAGATAAATACCAGGTGTGATAAAATAGTGCAGTGGCCTCCATACTTATTGGTTAAAAATTGGGCATATTTTGTTAGATAATGTTACTTGCTCTGATGTTTATTAAAATCTCAATTTCTGACCCTGTAATACCATAAAAGCTGGGTCATATATACATTTACAGGGGGTCAAATAACACACAATCGTGAATGGAGAATCAACCTAATTATAACATAACAAAATGAAGATAAAAATATGAATTCTATGAGAAAAAAACAGACCTAAAATATTATACATTCTTATATACTTTAAGAACCATTTGAATTCAAAATGTTTATTTAAACCATTGGGCATCAAAGTTTCCATTAAGTAGAAGATCTACATTTCTGATTTGGCCGATTATTTTGCCAAGTCATTGCTTCTCCAATTATTTTTAAATAACTTAAAGCTCCAAAGTTCTTAATTTACTTGTGATCACATTGGTGAACATGGTGGGAAATGGGAGGAAAGGTCATGTGTGCATGGGCATCGGCAAGGAGGCGACTCGCCCCCCCCCCAAACATTTAAAGGGAGCGGTGGCTGCAGTGCAAACTGTGAGGGATAACAACTTTATAGTAATAGGCTGCACAGCCTCTGCACCGCATGGAGGAGGAAGTGTAATGTGCGGTCTTTAAGTTAAAACATTGCACATTACACTTCCTTCTCCATGTGGTGCAGGGGCTGTGCAGCCTATTACTATAAAGCACAGCCCACAATCCGTGGCCGCCGCTTAGGTAAGATGGAGGGGAGGGAAGAGAGTGGGGGGTGGGGGCAGCCCTGAAACGATTTTATGTTGCCCCCTCAATGGAAAATCGGTCCGAAGCCCCTGCATGTGTGTATAAGTTATTTTTACTATTGCGAAGATGTTCCGCAAACCTCATCTTTAATGGTCTACATATATATATATATATATATATATATATATATCATGAGACAAGGCAGCACTCACATCAAACACAGTCTCTGAGGAAAATGCTGGGGTGTCCACCACAGCAATGGAGCCCCGAATGACACTCCACCAAGTATGTAGAAACAAATAGAGGGGCACTCACCAGGCTTTATAAACTCTTAGTCCAGTTTTAATTCAGGTAATGTAGTTCACTCAACGTTTCGGTCACAACATGTGACCTTCTTCCGGAGAAGCAACAGCAAATATCAGGTAACAGCCACAACAGCACAGGATACGTGTTGTGACCGAAACATTGAGTGAACTACATTACCTGAATTAAAACTGGACTAAGAGTTTTTAAAGCCTGGTGAGTGCCCCTCTATTTGGTTATATATATATATATATATATATATATTATTTTTTTTTATAGCAATTTTTTATTGAGGCATCATGGAACAATTGTTAATTATTCGAATACAATGAAGAAAAAGATGAAACATCATCATTGTGACACAACAGGTATGACAAATTGTCTATATATTCTTTTTATATACCGCAAATATACTTTATGGTATAGACCACATTTTTGGAGTTTCAGGTTATGAATTCCTAGATGGTTCTAGTAGTATCACTAATGTCAATTTTAGTTCATTTGTTTTCCCCTTTAAGGCACTGTTCAAGAGTTTTTTTTTTAATTATGGGCCTTTTGATCTATGAATTTGGGTCTGTTTGGAATTAATGGAATCAGAATGGGATCCATTTTTAAAATTGGCTCATGTTCTTTAATTAGCTTTTCTATTTGCTTGTATTGCAAATAATATTCCATTAAAAAAGTAATTCTAAAGTCATTATTCTTTTTATATAATGTTTTATTTCTTTGAACGAAGAGACTATGCCTACCCAGGGTTTTGCAATTCTCAAAAGCTCTTTGTATTTTTTATCTACACCCACTACTTAAAAATTGTTCTATCTTTTATCTACACCCACTACTTAAAAATTGTTCTATCATATGGGCTTGATCAATAAAAACAGAATCATCAGTACAATTCCTCCTCAATCTCTTTGATTGGCTGTCTGGGATGTAATCTAACTAACTGACATGTTGATAGCTGTCCGCTTGTAAAAATGCACTAGAGTCAGTAGGTTTTGTATAATTGCTGCACGAGTCATAATCTTGCTTTCTTCAATATAATGGTTAAATTCATAAAATGAATAGAGACATCACTGATCGTGAGTTTTATGTTATATTCACAGACACAGTCCTTTTGAGGCAAACCTAGTGTCCTGGTCAAGGTATATCAACAATGTATTTTTTATATGGAATGGGAATTATGACACATTATCTGATTTTTGGAACTACTGAAACACGAATGAATATAACATAAAACAATTGATATCAAAGTTGCTCCAAAAATCAGATAATGTGTGATGATTCCCATTCCATATAAAAAATACATCGTCGATATACCTTGACCAGGACACTAGGTTTACCTCAAAAGGACTGTGTCTGTGGACTTTTTCAATATATATACCAACAGCTGCTAATCACATACAGAGGAGAGCTGGGAACTTACTACTGCTGCACCCCTGGAGACTCCATATATTTGGCTATCAAGCAATCAAAGCTATGGTCGACTACTACCAGTGGCGGCTAACAACTGTGACCTTTAATTTGCCAACCTCCAATATACTTCAGATAACGGCTGTGCCATATATAATGTTCTGGATCATAATAAAGTATTGTATGTACTATACTTGTTTTCTGTTCATATAAGCCAGCTTGCTAATTTGGGTCCTCTCATTTGTAATTAAAATGTTATTTCTGTTTATGATATAGGATTTATAAAGGTATTGAAACATATTGTTTCCTATGTGTGGAATTACACTTGCAAAATTGTATCAATACTGAAGACGGGGATGTGGTTATGAGACCGGCGGCCGACATCCAAATCCTGGCAAGGGACTTAAGATAGGTGTCGAAATACCAACGCCTATCTTAATCCCAACGCCGGAAACGCCGAAGGACCCCAGGCCGAACGAGGTAAATCCGTGGCGCCCTTAACATTAGCCGTGGGGGAAGGGTTAGGTTTAGGGAATGTAGCGGGGTTAGGTTTTGGGTGGGAGGTTAGCGTTAGGCACCCCTAGGGGGGAGGGTTAGGCACCCCTGGGGGGAGGTTAGGGTTAGGCAAGCCCCTGGGAGGTTTAGGTTTAGGGTATGGTAAGGGGGATTATGGTTAGGTACCCCCAGGGGGAGGTTAGGGTTACGCACTAGGGGGGAGGTTAGGGTTAGGCACAACTGAGGGAGGGTTAGGGTTGGGGGCGTAGGGATAGGGTACTCACCTGCCCTGTCGGGATCTTCTCCCTTCGGGCTGCAGGCGTCGGGACTTCATATCTATTTCCTGAAGACCATTTAATTTTCTGGACTATTATGTTTTTTGTGTATCAAATGTAACATATATGCTTGATAAGAAGTAACAAAAGCATAGAGATATGGCTTGACAGTTTTAGTAAAGCTAAACTCATATCACATAGTATAATAATGTAATGATGTAACTGGACAGTGTTATTAACAGAAAGTCAAATTTACCATGTAAATTACAATTGAATACAGACACAAATCATACTTGCCGACTTTGCTGCTCCCTCCTTCAGGAGGGGGCAGCCAGGTCGGCACAGAGGGGGGCGTGACGGCTGCAAAGGTGAGCTGTGCAAGGGGAGTGGTGGCATGATCAGATCATCGTGGCCCTGCCACCACTATACAGTGCAGAGAAAACTGACTGACTAACTGACTCATCAACGCCCAGCCCAAACCCCTGGACCTCGAAACATGAAAATCAGGGAGTATATTCCTTCCATGACGTAGATGCCCACTAAGAAAGGATTTTTCAAAATTCGATTCCTAAGGGGGTGAAAAGGGCTAAAATGTTTCCTCCCCTATGCAATGTCCTGCCTGGCCGTCTCATCGTGGCTGCAGCACAGTCACTATTCAAACACCAACTGTCATCCCAAGTGCTGCCAAACATCAATCCTTTGTGATAAATTTGTGTCAAATCAATTAGTTTATACTTTATGCACTTATCAATCATAAAGGCTGCATACAGATCAAAACATACTGATCTGCATGCAGCCTTAAGAAAAGGACGCCCAGACGTCCTGAAATGTCGGCCAGCGGGTGGTGAGCTGTCTCGTTAGGTTATTCAATAGCCATTTGCAGCTACGTCATGTTCAGTTGTGCAAAAGATGCATTTTATGATATGACTAGGTGCTTCTATATGCTGCAAATTTTATTATATTAAAAACTTCATAGACTGTTGCTTGTTTGATACAATTGAATGTTAAAACTCTGGATAGAGTGTTACCCTTGTTGTATATGAACTATACTTCCTGTATATTTCCCTCCTGTTATCATTACCTACTTCTCTTGCACACCAGCTGCACTCTACATCTCTTCCTTGGGCTCTCTACCCCTGGACTCCACTCTTCCGTTGTTTTTGTTTCTTCAGATGACCTGGAACCGTTATCTGTGCCCGCGCTAATAGGTACAGGTTTAGCTTACGCTAAATATTTCTATTGCACCCCTTACATTAGTGGCTGTGTTGAAGTTTGTAGTGCTAATTGTTACTTGTCTAGTGTATTGTAATGTACTGTTTTACCCTGTACTGTCTGATTGTTTTGCCCTTGGTACGGCACTGCGGATCACTTGTGGCGCCTTATAAATAATAATAATAATAATACACTGTGGAATTATGGAGTTTCTGACAAATCCTTAATGAGCTCCATGTGAGCTATTTTACATAACCAAACTGTATCTATTTATCTATCTATATGTAAAATTGTTAAAGAGGGACAATTTGGGAGCAAAAGGCATAGGAGAGTTTGCATACAAAGGATAAGCTCCATCCAAAACACATACAGTACATAGATGCCCAGAGCTTATTTTCCTATCTGTACTCAATGGTACGTTTTTTGGGATGGTTTTTAATTCTTATAACTACTTATATACACATGAAGAAATCAACTACATTTGAGAAATACTTATTCGAAACAGAGGAGCGTTTACAAATCTGGTATAAATGTGGAAGTGTAGGTGAGCACCAGTAACTGGTCTATGAGTACCTGTACCTGCTATCATAGAAAAAACAAACATCGTTCACCTGCACGGCTGCTGTCACACTGTTGAAGGCCCTAGAACGTAACCTGAGCAGCCCCCCCCCCCCCCCGCACGACACTGCTGTGCGCATGCGCACTCCCCCATCTGTTAGAGCTGTCATCTGGAAAAAACATAAACAACCACTGAGCCACCCTCCGTGAGGCGGGGGGCGGAGTAAGGGCTGTTGTTGTTCCCGGCTCCTCCCCTGTCTCGGTGCGCAGCGCCTGTCACTCAGACACGCCCCGCTCTGCCCTCTCACTATCCGCCAGAATGGGAAATGCTCTCTTACTCGTCCCGCCCTGATTACCCGCCCACCCCAGACACCACGCCCTCCTGGAAACTTACCAACCAATGATCGGCACCAAACGCCTAGCAGCCCAGCAACTAATTTGCTTTGCCACGCCCCTCTGTTGGCTTCTTGTCAGTTAGCAACAAAATGGCCGCGGCTGCCCATTTTCTGCATCCCATCCGCGGAACCGCGCTGACGCTGTGAGAAGAAGCCGGAGAGACACAGTGAGCGCCCACCCTCCCCCACACCGGAGAGGAAGCCCTCCCCCCCAGCGCCGCCGGGCCCCGCACACCGGGAGGAGGTGACAGCGCCCAGCGGAGGAAGCCTGGCCGTGTCCCGGGGGAGAGGCGCGCATACCCGAGTCCCCTGTACCCCGCCAGCCGCCAAGCTTGGAGTCTCCTTTTCCGGATCAGAATTCCGCCTTGTCCTGGCGCTGCTGCCCGGTCTTCCGTCCTCCCTGGATCCCCCTCGGTGTCTCCAAAGCCCCCTCCTCCTCCACCGCTTGTGGCTCCCGGGACGGAAGATAAACCAGCGGGCGAGTGACAGGAGAGAAACGGCTGCCGAGACCCGTCCTACACCGACACTGCCAGCGGAAGACGGGAGGAGAGGAGACCAGGTACCCGGCTGATGCGGGGCAATGCGTGGGCTCAGCTCTCTCTCATTACATAGATGGGAGTGCTTATACTGTGTGCACCATACCGCTCTGCACATACAGTGTGTCACTAATATATTGGTACAGTGCTAATGCTCATAGGGAACCCAGGTATCATCTGTCAGCAGCCTGATTATAGTAACAGTAGTATGTTTGTACCAGGTCTTGTTGGGTATGAGCGTACATAGATTAATACCCAGATTATTGGTTGAAGGGTTAATAGGCTTTGTATTCATTACGTAAACCTTGGCAGAATGGCATCACATGGAAATTGACATATTTGCCTGTCACTAGTTTGTAAGCATGTGGAGAATCCTGGATATATTTATACAACTTTAATTGGTCATACTATAATCCTGGCCACCTATATGGTGACTTCTACAGATAGTTTGGCTGATAAATTGGACACCATTTGCTGACTGCCTAACTTGGCCAGATCACTGAATAATTGTCCTTCCATGTTCATTTGAATATTATTATAAAGCATTATGCTGTATGATCAGATCTAAATATGTGGATGATTTAATAATTGTGCTACACCCATCAAAGCATTGTGTTGCCATAGCTATGTTTTAGACTGTGACATTAAATATGCTGTGACATCAGTTTATTCTAAGCATGGTAGCAGTGTACTTTTCTTTGGTGTCAGTTTCCTACTAGTTGACTCCTACTTTTTATCATCTCTTTGGTTATGATCTGACTGGGCTATTTTTTTGTTTTGTACAAAGTCGGCAGACAAATGCTATTTGTGTCCAGTTTTGGATACAATGTTTAGTTTTAGCAATAAATGTTGTTGTGACAAAAACGTTGACTGAATATAATTGCTAGTGAATATCTTTAACACTCAAGTCATGAGTTCCTATGTAATTATGAGTATGTGAGGATTATTTGTTAATTTTGCTTTTCCAGGAAAATATTAGTAAAATCTTTGTATTGGGGTGTTTTATTGACTAGTTTCTGTGTTACTTTTCGATGCTATTTACTTGGAGTACATTTTTTGTGTGTATATAGTATGCAGTGACTGATAAAACAAATGTCTTCTAAATACATTTCTTTAAAATCATCCTCTGTCAACACATGCTACATGATATATATTGGTTTATAATCGAGCAATATATTTTAAGCAGTCGTGCTTCTTTCAGTCGTTGATATTACCCTAACAGTGGTGGCGAACCCTGGCACTCCAGCTGTTGTAGGACTACATATCCCAGCATGCACTGCCAGAGGTTTGCTATTAGGGAATGCTCAAACTGTGTGGCAGGGCATGCTGGGTTATGTAGTCCCACAGCAGCTGGAGTGCCGTGGTTCGCCACCACTGCGCCTAGAAGCTTGTCATTTTTCACTGTATTGTGGTATGTTATATTGACAGTCATTTTGTCGACATGGTCGAAATGTCAGCATGCTTGGCTTGTCAATAGTGACCATGTAGACATTCGTCATGTCTACATGGATAATATGTTGCATGATAGAATGTCGACATAATGTCCCTGGTGTCCCAGTGGTTACCTAAATGGGGTCGGCAATAGTGGCATCTTCATTGGCGTCTTCCAGGTCCCAGAGGTCACATGAGTAGCAGTTCCGGCGGAGACATCTGACGAGGGGTGTTTTAGTGAGTACTCTCCCCCTATCGCTAACATTTCAGATATCAACATTGAGAACATGTCGACATGTTGGACAATGTTGACATTCTAGTGTCAACATTGAATGTCAACATGATAACTCTCGTCATTCTGACCGGATACCATAGTGTAGGTGCATAACCAAGTGTTTAGGAAGCATTCTTGTGTAGGCTAAGTTGACTGAGGGCCTGTTAATGGCATTGTGGGCTTTGTTGAGTTGTGTGCAGACAGAGATCTGTCTGATTTCAGATGGATCTCTTGCAGCAAGGATAGGCTTAGCACAAGTGCGTGCTGATAATGACTGCTAATTATCCCAGCATATCGATATGGGTGTTGTGGTCGCAGTGATGTGTGCAACTCTGCTGAAGGGCGAATAAGCACATTTACTTTTTTGCATGCTTTGTGTGTGTAATTTTGGCCTACTACATGGAGGCTGGAATGGTATTGTCCTGTGCTGCTTTATACCATAATTGTGGTGGTTTGGGTATTAGCAATTCTTCAAGTTTAAAAGGTAAAATGGAACAGTCTGCCTACAATCTACTAAATCCAATGAAAAAAAATTCCATTGGAATTTCCCTCCTCATAAAATAGTTAAGCACACTGCTCATATTAATTAGAGGCATAAACACTTGGTTATCTTTAGTATATGGAAAAATCACTGAAGTGAAGCACACATTAACTTTTGTTTCACTTTCAATATTTTAGATTTATCTGAATAAAGGGTTTTGTAAATAAATGACCCCATACATGTACATGAACAGACAAATAATTTGGATAAACCATAGATAATCGTTTTAAATGGCTATGCATCTTGTAATAAGCGTTACTTGCTTTTGTATGTTTGTGTTCACGTTTTGTTTATTAATTTACCGTTTTGAAAGTTTATTTATAATCAGGTTTTCCTTCCCTTCTGTTTTTGTATTTGCAGCAATACAGTAGTTTAAAGTGACTTTCAAAAACACATAAATCCAAATGCCAAACTGTAATATTCCATAGCTCTCCTTTTCATAAGGAGATCGGAAGGAAATGCAACCCTCTGCCTTATACAGAAGGTCTGTAGAGAGTTCTACCAGTAGACTTCTGTTATCTCGAGGTGGATACATACTAGGTGATCTGGCCAAATCTGAAATAACACCTTACTTTCACAATGATTACATGCACAGTAAAGTGCGTCTGACTGAATTTACTTTCAGACCTAATTGACATATGCCCATGGTCTGCCATTGCAAGGTCTCCCAAGAATGAGGTTCTCTACTTTCTAGGATGAGTGATTCTATAATGCTCATATCTTGCAGTTTTATGAAACACAAGATATAAGCAGAAGTTTAAAGCTGGGTACACACCTAGCGTTCCTGCTAGGCTGTTTTAGCTGGATGCTGCACCCTGCCCGATTTCTAAAGGGCAGAATGCGCCCTTCCCCTCTTAGTGGCACCCCGCGTGTGGGGAAAATAGCGGTGCAGTGATCACCAAGATAGGAGTGCTTGGGGGTCAGTCCGGCATGTCCGTAAGTGCCGAGCACGCCCCCAAGAGTGGTGAGAAGGGGACGTGTCTTAAAGACACCCACTTTTTCTTGTGGTCACTCCCCCTTTTCAGGGGCGCATGCTCCATCGGTGCGCACAGGTGTGCCCCTTTCTAGGTCCAGCGCCGGACCTACAATGAACACTACACACCTACTGTATACAATCAAATTTGGGATGTAATGGTACTTACAATTCACTTGTGATTGGAAGTCCCGATGGTATCTAGATTCATGCATACACACCTTTACAATCTGTCTTGCGATTCATGATCCTGATCTCGCCAAACCACCTGCTGAAAAGATATTGAGTCCGTACACACTCTACAGATAAAAGGCTATACTGCTGCCAAAGCATCGGACACAATGGTGGTTAGTGTGTACACAGTTCCTGATTTGTCCAACATAAGACCAGCACATTTGATTAATTTTAGGATGAGCATAAGGGCAGATCTTCAGATGCGATCCCTTTTCTTGTGTTAAAACATGATCATAGGAGCGTACACGCTCTTACAATATCTGAAGAACAGGTTGGGAATCGCAAGATTGTCATTAAGATTGTATAGATGTGTACCCAGCTTTTGCCTAAGTGTCTGGTAAAAGGGCATTTTATTTCCATTCTTGGGTCAGTGAGCTCAAAATGGGACATAATTTTCCAGTAATACAGTTTTTTATGCATGTTAGGAAGATGCAGGGGGCTGAGCTGGAGAGATGCAGGGGACTGAGCTGTCGATGTAAAAGGGGGCAGTCAGTAGCTACTGTGTATGCAGATGTGTGACAAGCTGGTGGGAATGGGGATGTGTGACAAATGCTGGTGTCCTGCGGAGGAGGAGTCTGATGGCATATAAAGAGGCATGTGTGGCTCTGATGATATATTTGTAATATATTTAAACTTGTGTTCTTATATTAAAACTCAAATATTCAGCCTCCCCAAATCTCCCAAACTTTTCAGAGTTGTCCACTCTAGTTCGAAGGGCGCTATTCAATTATAGCGTTCCCACTAGGCAAAAAGCGCCCTGCCCTCTCCACGCAGCGCACCATTAAGACAGCCTACGGGTGCCGTCTTCACCCGTGGGTCGGGAAATGTGCGGTGACCCGGTCACCGCCGGTGAGTAGACACTGGGCGCGTAGACACTGGGCGCATGTGCCCAGCATCTATTCTACATGTCAGCAGCGCTTGGGGGTTGCCCGGCGTGTCTGTAAGTGCTGGGCACGCCTCCAAGAGTGACAAAAAGGTGATGCGTCTTATAGACACGTCCCCTTTTCAATGGCCACGCACCCTTTTCGGGTGCGCCGAAGTGCCCTCTCTAGCTCCAGCGCCCTGTCTGCTTCCGGAGCTAGAGAGAACACTACAATTATTCCTGATAACTTAGCCGGGGTAAAAAAAACTGAGGTAGCCTCGGGCTTTATAGCCTGAGGCTATTCAATTAGGCTACCTTTTGCACCAAATACCTTTTTATTAACGCCCGATAAATTGACGTATTAATAGACGATAACACTTGAACACACAGAACTTATGAGAAGTTCACAGATTTGCGAGTTAACAGGGTCGCGGCACCCATTAACCACTTAGTTATCAGGGATTTTTTTTTTTCACTGCCTGTGCAGTCGTGAAAAAAATCCCAGATTGATGCTGCCGGTGGCCTCACTTTGGGGCTAATTGAATAGCCCTGGGTTATCAATTAGCCTACAGTAAATGACAACGGCTAATCGAATTCCCCTTAGTTGAATAGTTCTAGCATAAACCATATAAACATGAGACATGGAGGGTCATTTATGAAAGTCATTTGCAAATGGGATCATTTGCAATTGCAATTCTCACAGTAGATAATTTCCTGTGCGCACTGCAACATAGTGCAAAAAAGAGTGAGACTAAAGCTGGGTACGCACTAAGGGCCTGATTCAGAGCCGGACGCTCTGACCAGAGCGCTCGCTCTGAATCAGGGCCCTCCTCCATTAAAATGGAGTGTCCTCCTGGACGCTCGTATAGCTGTGGGTCACCACCCACAGCATCTACGAGCGTCCAAAAAGATGGTCGCGATGGTCTTGACCATCGCGACCATCGGACTTGCGACGGAGACCCTGCGGTAGGGTCTCCCTGCCTCAAGCCCTGGAGTGATTTTGTCTCTATCAGAGCCAAAATCACTCCCAGTGACATCACTAGTGATGTCAGTGGGGCCGGCTTCAGACGGTAGGCGTTCCCATGGGAACGCCTCCGTCTGGCAGGCAAGCCCCCGGCACTCCCACCAAAGGGGGCGTGCTGTCAATCAACATCGACAGCATGCCCCCTTTGGTGCGAGACCCGGAGCGACAGCTTGGCTGTCGCAGTCCGGGTCTCGCGCATGACGGAGCTCCCTCCGTCGTGCGCATGCGCAGTGGGGAACATCGACCCACTTGCGAGCGTACTGCCGCTTGCGAGTGGGTCTGAATGACCCCCTAAGTCTACCCGCTGACCTATCTGTCGATTTGGTAAGTGTATACACACTTACCAATTCGACTGCCGGATGTGCCAGGCTTGACAGCTCAAATGGGCATGTAAATCGCCCGCCCAGTTGAGCTGTCAATCACCGCCTGGTGCCGCAGCATGTGTACGGGCGATCGGTGGGATGCCTGTATACATCAGCAGATGGCCGATATATCTTTCAGATATGTCGGCCATCTGCTGTACTGCAAAACAGATCAGATGTCTGTGAACGACGTTGTTCACAGACATATCTGCTGTACACACCCGACGATGCACTATAGATATATTGCCCATTTAAAAGAGCAGGCGATATATCTATCATATAGTACAGCTTTATGGCAGGTTAAATGGTACGGAATTGGTATGTAAGACGAGATCCAGGCGGTCAGAATCCCGACGTCTGGATCCCGACAGGGTTAATATAGCGACACTTTGTGGTCGGTATGCCAACCCTCCCCTTCTCCCTACCCTAACCCTAAACCCCCCCGCTGCCCCCCTGGTGCCTGAACCTAACCCTCTCTTCCCGCACCCTAAACCTAACCCTCCCCCTAATACCTAACCCTCCAACCTCACCCCGTTACTTACCTTCGGCATCCCCGCGGTTGGGCTGCCGGCGCCACGATTCTGGCGCCAGTAAGGTAAGCGTCGGCATCCAGACCACGGGGATGTCGAACGCATACCAAATGGTACATGTGACAGAAAACTGTTGCTATTAAGGCACTAATCCTGCTTCAGGGCCAACTTGGTTTAGAACAAGAGAGAATTTCTATTCAGGATAATTTTTATAACAACTGTTTGTGCATTTGGAAATTTGTGTTGGTTTATAGTATTTTGTTGTGGTGCAGTTTTCCATGTAGATGTGAGTGTTTTTGTTTATTTTTATAAATGTGTCCCAGTGTTATGCTGTGACACTTGCGTGATATGCCAAGCACCAGCTGGTATTAACCAGAAGTAACATACCAGATAGCAGTGCCTGATGCTTGCAGTGGGCAGCATTGCAGTACAGTTCACTTCTAGGTACCAGTGTCTGGTGCTAGCACTGCTGCACACCAACTACCACATGAGTGTCTCATGTTGGACTTCCCCAATGGAAATGGTCTGTGTGCTTCCAAATATGTCTCAGGTAGAGGGAAAGTATACTTTCATAGTCTCTTATACTGTATACAGTAGTACATGTATATGTACGCATTTTCAAGGTAATTATTTTGGCTAAAAATGAGGTGCATAATTATGTGGTATAATATAATTTAATATCCAGTACATGTCAGTGGATTTCTATTTTCTGTTCCATCTGTACTACATGCATCTTGACTTGCTGCATCCTTTAATATGCAACTATAAACAATTTTCCTGCTATAAAGTAAAACCACGTAGCACCAGAACATGCAAGATAAATTAACAATGTGTTTGGTGCTAATACAGTATGTACTGCTGCACCCGCATGATCTTGTTCCACCAGGCGATCACAGATTGTTGTCACTGATGAATAAGGGGTGGGGACCTGTCACGGAGAGGGCTTACCTCACCACTCCTAGGGATTCCCTCTCACCGCCAGTAATTGCTTACTACTGTCTCTCCAACCACTGCGTAGTGGGCAGTTAACTCACTGCCACTATCAGGCTCCTATACCAGCACCTGGAACCGCTAGTTCCACCCAGGCTACTACACTGGCACCTGGAACTCCTTTTCCCAGGCTCCTACCATCGGCTCCTGGATCCACCTACTTCTGAGTATGTGTGGACACGCTGCTGTAACTCTTCCTGGGTAGTGTTGGCTAATACCCATTGGTCCCTCACTGAGGACAAGTCTGCACAGGGTAGCTGGCAAGGGTTTCAGTCTGGAGACACTGGGCTCGATCCAGAACAGCTGGAGAATGGAATAACATTTGGCACTATTCTGGGAGTTACAAAATACCAGCAGAAGTGTCTTAAGTTAAGATGTTTATTGCTCAAAACATCTTTAAAAAGACAAGGTGCTTGGGACAATTGCAGCATACAGATGTCACAGAAGCACAATCCTAGATGTTCTGAGAATATATACATTCAGGGTTTACGGGTAAGCCCGTCCTCTGTTTCTTAACCAATCAAGCTAGGTGCATGTATGCATTTAACTTTGTTCCTAATCATGGATAGAGGGGAATGGTCTCTCCTGTCTGAGACCACCTGAACAGTTAACTGCAGCCCAGGTGCTGGCACATCTGGAGTCTCAGGGGGAGTGGGGGTGATCTCTACAGGCGGGTTTCCACTAATAGATATACAAATGAGAGCACAATTACGACATTCCAGTCGTGCTCTCGTTTGTATATCTAGTGATGTGCCTGGACTGAACGTTCACTCGTTCAGTCCAGGCACATCCCTCCATCCCCGCTCATGCTGAACCTGTCGAGACCGTCAGGTTGACCAGCATGTACGGGCGATGTTGGGTGTCGGAAGCGACCAGCAGGCACGTGCATCGCTGGTCGCTTCCGACCAAAACATGCCAAATGCATGCGCGATTTACAAGCGATTGCACGATAACGACGTCGTTATCGTGCAATGGCTTGTTAAAATCGCCTAATGGATAACCCCCTTTAGACCTCACTTCCAAGATTGTGCTAGGGGATCTTATCTTCTCTGGTAAATTTGGGATCCAGAGGCAGGGATTAAAGATCCCCAAACAGTAGTCTCCTGACCACCGAGTGTGAACTCTTTGGAGCTCCAAGAAAACCATTAGCTATTTATGCTGGCTAGCTCTCCCTGCATCTCCTTATGCCATTCTGCTGCAGGAGGCTGTATGGGAGGCCATTCTGATTCTGGGAGGGGGTTAGGGAAATGATCAGCCCATGGGGGGGGGGGGGGGGCTTAAGAAACCCTTAGACCACCAGGGTTGAGGTAAGTGCAACTTTTCTTATTAAGTACACATTTCACATTAAACATAAATACATTAATGAAATAACTCTCTGCTTCTGTGCACAGCATCGGGTTTTATACACGGCAGCACTTAAGCTCGGGATCTGCTTTCCTGACTCAGTACCGCACATACAGTTTATAACATTGTAAATATTTTATTTCTTTGTTTTTATATTCTGTGCCCAGCGATTGGCACTGGGCTTTGCTAACACAGCCCTGCAATCTGGGACTAAGGGCCTGATTCAGAGTTGGGAATAGTGAGATATCTCTCTCAACTGTGAACCTGAACAAACCATATTGCAATGCAAGGGGTGTAAAAACATACATATTTTTACATGTGGGGTAAATACTGGCTACTTTTGCATGTAGCCCAGAAATACTGCACAGCTATATTATTACTCAACAATTTAGATATCCGTTTGGAAACACTCCTCCCAAATCTAAATCTCTCTGCACATTTTAAATATGCCCAACCTGCAGTGCAGCATGGTTTTACCAAGATGATCAGTTGAGAGAGATCTCACTCTATTCCCAAGTCTGAATCAGGCCCTAAGTACTGATTGCAGTGGCTCTTCATTTACACTCCCACAGCCGCCAGACTTGGTCTTGGCTGTGTGGCACCTGGTCCCCTCTTTGCACTGGGAGCCAGCTTTTCCTTGTCCCCTAGTGTGCAACACTCATTGTGTTCATTCAGAAGGTAAGCTCTCGTGAGCAGGGCCTTCATCCCTCACATGCTTCTCCTTCCCCTACTTATACTATCATGTACTCCTAACTCTCCAGTTGGCACCTAACACTTGGTTGCTGACGCCCTGCTGCTTGTGTTATGCAGCTATGTTTATAAGCCATGTCCTTGTCCTGCATTGTTTTGTACTGTTTTTCTTGTGTGCTCATTTAAGTACTGTGTAAGGCGCTGTGGAACCTTTGTGGCGCCATATAAATAAAGGATAATAATAAGTGTAGCACTCTGCACATGTCACATCCCGTGCAGTTCCTCGTTCCTGCCTAGGGTGTCGCTCTCTGCTCTGGTGCTTCTAGCACACTCTGGTCTATATCACAGCAGTTTGTTGCGTCAGCAGAGTATTCTAGAAGCGACATCCCAGGCAGGAGGAATTTCACGGGTTGTGACGGGTGCTAGAATGAACACCAATTGCCTTGTAGTGGCTTTGTGCACAGGGGTTTACCTGATGCCTCGCTGCACTGAGTAGTGGGGAGTTAACCCTTACAATGCTGGGTTGCCGAGAACTATACTCCCAGTCCCCAGCGTTCGGCATGCAGCCCTCCAACCATGACCACGTCCTGGCTATAGCAGCTTTGTGTACAATCCTCTACACTGCTGCAGCTGCCAAGGCTAGTCTGGGCTTATGGTGCATCCACAACATAAAATTTTTAAACAATTAGTGCCAGTAATACATTTAAAATTGGCGCCTAGCAATGCTACACATTTGAAAATCTTGCATAGAGCAGATTGGTCTGTTCAGAATGTACCCTCAGCACGAGGGTTAACCCCTTCAGTGCTACGGCTGCCATCTTGACCGGGTCCCCGGCCCAGCTGCTAAATGTAAAAAACAAAGTGAAAACATTACTTATTAGTGAAAAAAACTTTTTTTTTTTTTGTAGTAAATGAACTAATTGCTAAATACAGGAATTTGGCACTGCATTTGATGTATCAAAGAATCAAAAACACAGATTTCACATAACACTGAGTAACTAGTGCAACATTTTTGCAGTAGTGGTTAAAACATTTGCAAATAAGATAAATGTTTTTAAAAGCTGTGCAATATGCTGCACAGAAAAAAAAATACCCACATAATGCATTGTGGTACAAAAAACACCCCAAAACTTTTGGTCATTAAGTTTAATCAACTTCAAATTAGTATGACCACTTTATTTAATAAACAATTTAAAATTGAAGTGTTTTCAAGACAACATTCATATAACAAAATGCAAGCTCTTTGCAATAATTGATAAAAAGAATAGATGGTAAATAATGTTAAATAATACAATGTTGACATTTTACAATTCATATGAGAAGTATTCTATAATTTCATGTAATTATTGTTAAATTTATTGTTTTTAAATACAAAATTATAGTGAGGATCTTTAAATTTTGCTGTGATAATGACAGGTTTAGATGATAATCATATTGTACATCACAAGTTCTGTCAGCTATTTGACTACTGAGGAAATATAACAACCTTCATCATTTTGTAACTATATATAACTCTAAGGGTCATATCCAGTTGCAGGCAAACTTAGAAAAACCAAGGCGCAAGGTTTGTCATATTCAGTTGCCGGGTAGAAAGTCAGTGACAGTAATTTTTAAAGGAATTACAGAGGCTATGTTCTTGCAGCCCCAGAGCAGGTTTAAAAAAAAATAAAAAAATCCCTGTTATAAGCTTAAAATGTTTGTGTGTTTGGGGGACCCCTTCAGGACCCCATTGTCAACTCTTAGTTTTCAAGTTGTGTGATTGGTCCAATTACCTAAAAATCATCTTTTTCATTCATTTATGCACCCCAAATGTAAACAAAAATAATTCCCTTACGTACATTTTTTTTTTCAACATTTTTATTTTCATTTTCATTGGCCTAAAAGTACCCAAAAATCAATTTTTTATTTTTTATTTTTTTTTATTTTTTTTTTACATTTTATTCGTTTGTAACAAAGCAAAAAAAATTTGCTTTCCATAAATTTTTTACTAAAAAAAATGCACATTTGCTGCATTTTTAAAGAACAATTTATTTTTCTTTGGGACAGTAATAAACATTATTACTGTTACCCAATGTTTTTTTGTGGATGGTGGGTGTACAGACAGCTCCCCATTTAAAAAAAAAAAAAATTCCAGTGGGGTTTTGCCTGAGAAAAAAAATGAGACTTGTTTTGTTTTTTTTCTCTCCCTATTGGTTTCCACAAATATCGGGAGCGCACATACCCTTGTTAATAGAAAATTAGTTGAGATGCCCACTCTTTTTTTTTTTTTTTTGCAGGAAAACGTTGCTGCCAATTGAGTATGTCCATAAGAGATCATGCTAGTAGAGATTTAAAGTTATTATTATTAGAGGATAACACCAAACAACTCTGTATTCTTTATTCCATTAATGACTGGAACAATTTGTATTCATGGCATGTTGACTTTGTTGAAGACTCTTACGTTTAGTAGTTTCTGGTAGCTTGTTGGACTTAATTAAATTTGGTTTGAGGGCATATAACTTCATTTTTTTTGTCATTTTAATGTTTGTGGCTAAACTCTTTTTGGAGTACTCTCCCTTCGCTCACTAATTTTGGGCCCCAATTAGTTTTACTTTTATCCTGGGAAAGCTTATAAACTCCTGTGGCTAACAGTCATGCATTTAACCAAGTGAAATCATTTTAAAATCATTACTGTTAATGTATTTGATCTATTATTTGTATGTAGAAATTCACAACTTCAGATGATTTTTAGTTTTATTTGCTTGCTATACTTCTTTTTTTTTTTTTTTTTTTTTTTTTTAAAAACTCTTCTAATTCTTTCCTTTTATATCACCATAAATTTGACACCTGAAGGGGAATGCAGTAGCCTTCTAATTTTGTCGAAATGGTGATTTTCCAGAAAGTTGCAAATCACCTTATGTAATAGGGCACAGGTTCTCAAACTCGGTCCTCAGGACCCCCCCCCCCCCCCAAACAGTGCATGTTTTCCATGTCTCCACATTGAATCAAGTGAAATAACTAGCTCCACCTGTGGACCTTTTAAAATGTGACATTGAGTAATGATTACACCTGTGCACCTGCTGGATGACCTGCAAAACGTGAACTGTGTGGGGTCCTGAGGACCGAGTTTGAGAACCACTGTAATAGAGTAAAACTCGCCAGGAAACCACCATTTTAAACCACACCTCACTGTCCCAATTTTTTTTTTTTGAGGGGGGTGGAGGGTTAAAAATTACAGTATGTAAACATTTAGTCCACAAGAATCTAGCCTGTACCATTTAGGGAAATTTAAAAAAATAATTAAAATAAATTACCTTTTTGGATCGGTCCTGTTTCAGCACCCCCTTCCTAGACCTAACTGGCCCAATTTTGAATAGCATTTCTGGTACCCCTGGGTTGTGAGTTCCAAGATAATATAGATATTTGTCCCCATAATAAAGTATATATTATTTGTGGCTTAAAAAAAAGAGCCACTAATACAGGGTGTCCTTTTTTAAAATGTTGTGATTTACAGCTGGCGTACTGACCCACATTATTCAATAGGGCATTTGTACCCTCTGCCATGTGAAAGCACTTTAATCTAACAAATAAAGGGCTGAATTCAATTCAGTTCGATGTTGAATAGCTGCAGGAGGGAGCTATTCAATTCAAGACACTGTTTGGGCGGCTAAAGGGTTTCTTCTTCTCGCACACCTCTGGGGATGTGAGGTGAAATCCAACAAAAGTGCCGGGCGCGCAGCTGTTTGCCGGTTTAGTGCGGCGCTAGCAGCCGCACGCCCGGCACTTTAGTCAGAGAATGACTGTTACCGCCCCTTAACAGCCAGATTAAGTCACCATAACCGGCATATTCCAGACAACGCTAACAGCGCGTTGAATTTAATAGCTGCGGGAGCTCCCTTCCGCGGCTATTCAACATCGCACTGAATTGAGTTCGACCCAAAGATTGCAAGCAGAGTTCTTACAGATTTGTCTGTTAATATCCAAATAGCTTTGTTTTATTACTGTGCTTGTTCCCCAAAAGCGCTGTAGAGTACATGTTGACAATTTTTTTTTAAATAAAAGTTAGCAAATAAAATACACAAAACAGGTTGACCATGGTATAGTGTTTTTCTGTCCTTATTAATTATAATAAAGAATTATGAATTTTTCCATTATTAGTATACTTTATATATAAACACATTTTTTTCAGGACAATACATATACTGTAAATATTCACTAGGCCGGACTTCAGGGCTAATTGGATAGCCCCCAGAGGATCCATTAGCAGCGGCAATTTACCTTTGCTAATTGGATACCGCCCTTCATTGTCTTTGTAAGTTACTCTAGACCAGTGGTGTCAAACTCGGGCCCTCCAGCTGCTGTGGGACTACATATCCCAGCATGCTCTGCCACAGTTTTAGCATGTCCTAATAGCAAAACTCTGGGATGTGTAGTTCCACTGCAGCTGAGGGGCCCGAGTTTGACACCACTGCTCTAGACCTAACTTATGATTTGCTGTACATAACACTTTGCTTTGGTACGCCTAGATGGTCCATCCAGCACACATCAAGATGAATGCCTACTCTTCACTCCAGGGGCTCTATTTACTACAATCCGCAGTTTGAATGCAGATTGTAGTGTGATATCACAGGGATTTACTAAAAATCCCTTGCAGGGACAGAGCTTGCGATAAAGCTCTGTCCCTGTGAATCCCCTCCACACACCTATCACGGTATTTTTGCAAAAAATACCGTGACAAGTGCCGACGCATGCGCCGACAAGTCGCTAAGCCCCGCCCCTGCAATCGCAGACCCTCCCCCCCTCCCTTAATTACACTTACCTGCAGTGATCGGGGCTCCTGTGATGTCCTCCATGGCTACAGTCAGCTGACATCCCATCCTGCACTGGGACCCAGTCAGGTGACGACCGGGCCCCAGTGCAACACAGCTGATCACTGGGGCCGGCTCCGGGCTCTGCTCTGCCCGTTAGAGCAGAGCAGGAGTCCGGTAACTGGGGAAGCCCCTGGATAACGCCACCTCCAGGTGGCATTATTTTCACAGGGCTTTCCCCGGGATATTTTTTTTTCACAATTTATTTTTAGTAACTTTGGCCAGATCACATTTCCCATTACAATTATGGGAAATGCGATCTGCTTACTAAAAATAAGTGATAATTAGGGCTTGGAGTAGAATTTTATGAATTCTACTCCAAATGCCCTTTAGTAACTTTAGGTGATACTAAAATAAAGTGAAAAGGGTGTGAAAACACCCTTTTTCACTTTATTTTAGTAAAAATAATGTTAAAAAATAGAGACCCAGGAGAGGTGATTGCAAACTAGATTTGTGGAGAAGCTGTAGAATCTGAAGATGTGCACTGTGCAAAATCATCCAGCCTGCTACCATTTTAGTTCAACCCTTTTTATTCATTTAGGATATTTTTGTTATTCAACTTCTTTGCTCTCTGCCTCATTTATGACTTAAAATTATTCTAATGGGGAGGAAATGTTGGGACTTTCTTTATTATACAGATGTGTCTTTATATTGTTCATTCCATGCCAAATCATCACAGCTTCCAACCCGACCGTCTCAAGTTTTTCATGAAATTAGGTAGGATGATTGACGGCATAAAGTAACTTTCATATATAAAATTTTAGCCCTCAGTGATGCACGGTGTTCATTCTACAGGGTTGCAAACATGACAAAAAAATATTTATGCTTGCAAGGTCAACTAACACGAATCATAATTTTGCTTCTAATTGTGGTAAAACTTTCATGTTGGTCTTGTTTTGAAGCTAAGGGACCAGAGTTTTCACAAAAATTTGTTTTATAGTTACATTTTGACTTTTACATTTCAAGGTCACATGATGTGACCTTTAACCTTGAATATCTAAAAAAGTGTATGTTTAATTTTTGTACATAAAGAATGTTATACACTTAAAAACAATCTCTCTTTGGTATAAGTTGCATTTTGGGAAGCCTTTGCGAACAGGGGTAAAAAAAATATTAAATAGGGCAGTTCAACCCTTCTTGCACTAACCATGCAACTGGCAAGTAGTCTTGTAGTGTCTATGTTCTAGGGATGGCCATCGGTGGTTTTCCATCGACGGTCACCATTGATGGTACAATAACAATCTATAGCGAACCATCGATGGTTTGCACCTCTCAGTCTGCCTGTAGCTTCTGCATTGAGAACTAGTAATACAATGCATGTTTGCCTTCAGGAGGGGGCAGCCAGGTTGGCATAGGGGGCATGGCTAGAAGCGGAGCGGGGGCGTGACCATGCGATCATTTTGGCCCTGCCACCACTACACAATGCCGAGATTACCGACTTTGGGAAGCAGGGTGCGGGGCTATGATGATACGATTCAGTGTGTGCAGGGGTTTGTGGGGGAGCTGCAAGGTGGTCCGGGGGAGAGGTTGCAGGCCGGGAGGCTTGCCTGCCTTTCCGGGGGTCCGGTTTCCATCCGATATTCGTGAGGCTCCCAGCCGTTTTCAGGAGACTAGGCAAGTATGATGTAAGGGACTAAGGCAGTTTATCTCAGAGGTTCCCAAATTCAGTCCTCAGGGCCCCCTAACAGTCCAGGTTTTAAGGATATCCATGCTTGACCACAGGTGACTTAATTAGTACCTCAGTTTGATTTGAATCAAACATCTTTAAAACCTGAATTGTTGGGGTGTCTGGAGGACCGCGTTTGGGAACCTGTTTATCTATTACAGTTTATCAGTGAATTGTATTAGTTTGATCAAAAGCATGACAAATGTATAAGAAGTACATTAGGGCTCAGTGCTGCAACCCATTTGATATTAAAGGACATAGCAGCAGTAGAAAACAATTAAGGAAGATGCTACCATGGGTGATTAAAATACAGCCACGTGTCAAAGTGATGAAATGATTTGTGATAACTGTAGGAAACAAATTAAAAGGGATTCTTTAACTGCTGAGAAAGGACCAAGCACATCAGCTGATGAGGAAAGTGACACAGAAGTGGCAACATGCAGGACTGAATCAGCTTTGCAGTCATTAAATGAATGTATAAGCAGTGTGGGGAGCATCACCTATCAAGAAAAGAAGAAAACTTGCAAAAAGAAAGCTGTAAAAATTGCAAGTTATAAAAAGGATATATTCTATATTCCAGCTGAGGAACCTGTGCTTGATAATTATTTTCTACTGCTGCTGTGTCGTTTAATATCAAATGGGCTGCAGCCTTAATGTACTTTTTATCCATTTGTCACGATCTTGATCAAACTATCACTATTCACTGATAAAGTATATTCGGTAAACTGTCTTAGGGCCTGATTCAGCAAGGATCACAATTGCAAAGTTGAATGCAGGCAATCATGCAAATGCATTTGCGATCAGTGCTAGGATTACCATTGAGACCATCGGTGGTCGCGATGGAGGACGGTACCGCCCCCCCCCCCCCCACCCCCGCAAAAAAGAAGCCTAGCGAGGGCGATACCTCTCAGCGCACCAGATTCCATGCTACTCTGTGTGTTTTTTTGCTGAAATTGCATGTTGGTCGCAATACGGCTGACACACCAGGAGACTGTGCTGAGTATCTGAATCTATATACAAAATGCTATGATGCAGCTTTTTTCCACAACCAGTTCCTTCCCGCTCTTTTACACAGACATACAAGTGTCGCATATCAAAAATGAAGTCCTGCTGCATGTAAATGTCTTTGCCTACAGCAAAATGCCACCTCTCCACCCATTTTAACTCTGCAATATACAATCTCATTTTTGCCCTGCTCTGCAAAACTAGGTGCTTTAAGGGAACAACAAGATCAAGATCTGCAATGACTATCATAATTTCAGGCCTGAAAGTTCACTCTCAAAGGCAATATCTGTACATATGAGGCATAATAGAGTAGATTTCACGTTCTCATTTCATGCCCTGTGTACGTCTGTGAGCTGCTCTGGGCCATCCTACCATCTGCTTTTGACCTACAACTTCTGGTGGCTAGCACACACCTAGGACTAGACACACCAAGAGATGTCCTATTTAGGTGAGTTTGCTACTACATTTAAAGTGGAAATCAGCTATGTGGCTGGTTCTGCCTTATTATATCTGGTTGCTGCTTTAAATTTACCGGAGAACTCTCCAAAATCATGTCTATTCCATAATCTCAGAATTTATTACATAACCCCCAACATAGCAATAAAAATAAATTTTCCTTAAACTGTAAAGATAACAATATCACCTAAATACCAAGTTTTTCCTGTATTCTTTTATTTATTCAGAGCTACATTAACAAGGGAATTCAATATCGATGTGCTGACTGATTAAAATAATTTTTAGTGGTCCTAAAACCAGTGGATGGATGCCAACTCCTTAAACTCTGGCAGTTCCACCCAGTCAAAACTGCATATTCCACAGCACGCCAATAAGAAACAGATCTGAATCTGCAGCACCTAAAAAAAAAAAAAAAAAAAAAAAAAAAAAAAATCAAAAAGGTCTTCAGATTTTAATTACTGGATTCCTGTTCAGAATTTCAACTCTTCCTCCTGAGGCAAATTCTTTATCTACCAATACCAGCTATGGATAGTTGCATGTTTTACATAGCTACATAAATTATGTTGACAAATATGAGGCACTTTCATAATCTGTTTGTCACAAAATACGCCAACCAAGACTCCTGCACCAAATTTGTGCTTACTGGCCTACCATCAGCCTATCACCTGCCTTCAGTACTGTGGACTTCCTATAGAGGCTGTCCTCTGGAAGCACAACCTGGCTATTTATAGAGGCTTGAATCAGTGATTAGTGTATCTAAAATGGGCTGCTTCTATTTCCAACTAAAAAGGCAGCAGTTTTGACCGATCGTTTTAAAATGGCAATATGAATAAATGCTAAATCAGGCTTATATAACATATAGAGGAGTTTATCACTAAAGCTGGGTACACACCTATATAATCCTCGACCCGATATCGGGTGATCAGGCCAATGATTGTATAGGTTTGTATGCAGGACTGTTGCAGGAGCTTTGAGGTCTATTTACTAAGCCTTGGATGGAGATAAAGTGGGACGGAGATAAGGTACCAGCCAATCAGCTCCTAACTGTCATTTTTCGAACACAGCCTGTCACATGGCAGTTAGGAACTGATTGGCTGAGACGTTATCTCCGTTCACTTTATCTCCATCCAAGGCTTAGTAAATAGACCCCTTTAGCCGTTAAACGGCTTATAACGCTTCTGCAACAGTCTGGATCGGGAGGTCGCATCTTATGTCCTGTTATAATATTTCATGTCCTGATCCAATAGAAGCCTGTACACACTGAGCTATATCTAGCACAGTGTGCACGAGGCTGCAGGCAGCTGACTGGGTGACACTGGGATCACGCAGATCGGGAGCGGTTAACCCAATCAGGATTTTAACTTGCCCTAAACTCTGGTAAATAATTGTATTTAATCTTATAAAGGACAGGGAGTTAATCCGTGTCCAATTGTCTTGACCACCCTCACTGAGTTGTGGTTATGTGACTGCCCAAAAAGAAGTAGCAGCATCCTGGCTGCCTGGCAACAAGTTCACCTTGGAAGGAGGAGCTAGTGGTGCCTCTAAAAGAATGAACCGCTGCTTTACTAACAGCAGCGGCATCTGACACACACATTAAAAAAAAATGTCAATAAACAAGTTACCACAAAGCTTCTACGGAAACACATCTTTAATTGGCTTATACTGTATCAGTTTAGCCCCATAAAGAATATGTATGGATTGTTATTTTAAATGAAACAAAGGCAATTAGTTACATTTAAATAACAGTCAAACCAGGTAAACCTGTACACAAGCCAAAACACATTCCTGACACATCTGCTAGGTATGGTTATAAAAAAATAAATAAAAATAAATTAATATTTTAAGCTGCGTTTAATAACACATTTTAACAAGACCATTTGCTGAAAACAGTAGGAAATTAAATTAAACTGTATTATCTATTACTCAATGGTTTGATACCTTTAAAAATATGTTGCCATTTTTCAGTTATGTGGGACCATACTGAAGTTCATTTGTATATTGGTTCTAATGCTTCATAAAATGATTCCTTCGCATTAAAAGTTCTGGTGGAAAAAAAACCTGTAACTGTATAGTTTCTTTAACCCATATTTTATGAGACTGTCCAACAGTAAAAAAATGGAAATGTCTACCTGTGTAGCATACACTGTGCAATTTCCTAACGTTCAGATGTCTTGTACGATTTCCCTTGAGATTCTCTATACGATTTGTCAAATGGTGTACATGATTGTACATACGAGCATATGATACCTATGCGTCGTATCTGATTGCTAATCGTTAAGGATGGATCGTTTACAGCCAAAAACCTCACAATGAATCTGCTGGAATCTGAATAGGGGAGGGCTTATCTAGGGGGTATAAAAGGGAGCCACCATTTTGTCTGTGCATACTCTGCTCTGTGACTAGTGAGGCTTGTTTTTATACCCTGCTGAACGCTGTACATTGCTATCGTGCTCGGCTTTGTTTTAAGGCTTGCCATTTACAAAGTGTGATTTATCTGCTTTCTTGCGTTTGTTAATGGATTCCTATTGCTATAAGCTTCTGCTAGCCTATGGCTATTTGAAGCTGAAAGGTGAAGGAGCTGAGGAGAGGAGGAGGAGGAGGAGGAGGAGGATGAGGTCGTGCTGGATGAAGGAGTGACCAACGAGGAGGGAGACTTGCTCCGAAATGCCCCTGCTGTTGGAGATTAGGGAGAACAACCCGAATGATTATCGCAACTACCTGAGTATGGGTGACGCCACCTTCCAGGTGTTATTGCGTCTGGTGACCCCCTATATCCAGAGGCAGGACACCAGCATGAGGAGGGCCATTTCGGCTAAGGAGAGGTTGGTGGCAATCTTGAGGTACCTGGCTACAGGACGGTCTTTTGAAGACCTGAAGTTTGGTACCCTCATTTCCACCCAGGCATTGAGGCGCATCATCCCGGACACCTACAAAGCCATAGTGAATGTCCTGAAGTACGACTATTTCAAGGTGAGTAAAAACCCTACACATTTTTGGGGGGGTGAAATTTTTTTTTTTTTATACATATTTTTTTTTTTTTTTCAGATTGGTAAATGCAACAACCAACATGGATAAGTGGAAAATATTTAAACATTAAAAAACAGCCTATGTTTACCAAAACCAACATGGTTTGTATATTAAAATAATTGGTATATCAACCAGTGTTTTGTCGTCCAATAGCTAGCCAGCTGTATGGTATACGATGTGTCAGATGACGGATTGAACAGGCCAAGAAGCACATTGTGCAAGTGCAGATTGAGGCCCCTGCAAACAACAATCTGTCCTTGCACCATGCATTTAGTGACACTGTCCAATCTGCATCATCCACACAGCATACCATGCAGCAGGTATTGGAGAGGAAAAACTGGCTGGTACTGTAATATTAATATAAGTTAAAAAGTTGTGAAGTCTCATCCTCCGCCAACATGGTTCTGTACAGAACCTCAGAAGTGGAGCATGTGGAGGGTTTGGTGGTTTCAGGAGTAATGTAAGTGGGGTGGGGTGTGGGGTGGGATGGGGTTGGCCCATTCTTCCTGTGGCCTGGTAGTTTGGTGGTGGGTAGGAATGGGATGTGGTATACCCATGGGATGTATGGGCCGTGGATGGGATTTGAGGCTCACTAGTCAACCTCGTTGTGCTGGCCAGTTGTTTTAATTTACCACTCACAATGACATAAATGATACGTTCGACATGGAGGTGCTGTTTTTCATCCATAACCCTTATACAGCTCGCAACATGGGTTCCAGGGTTGTCAAACTGGTCAGGTGGTTTTGCAAGGGCTTGTTTCACTTGCAGCAACAGTGGATCAGGGGCTGGCTGGCTTCTGCGTGGCGGTCTTCTAGTTCTTCTCGGAGGCTCAGAAACTTCAGATCCGCTTTCAATAGGCTGGGATAATTGCGGGCTAATACTCTGATTCAAGTCAGACGTAAGAGACTGTAGGAGGAGAGAGAGAAGAGATTAATGTTAATATACTGTAAAGTATAATTAATTTTTTTGTTTTATTCTAGTTTCCACCAACGGTGGAGGACTGGCAGACCATTGGTAATGAATTTGATCGCCGGTGGAATTTCTCCAATTGCGGAGGAGCTTTTGATGGAAAACATATTTGCATTAACCCGCCTGCCCACAGTGGCTGCTTTTATTTTAATTGTAAGGGCTTTCACAGTATCGTGCTGATGGCGGTGGTAAATTCCAACTATGAATTTATTTTTGTTGATGTTGGAAAAAATGGCCGTGCTTCTGATGGTGGATCCTTTAAGCAAACAGAATTTTATGAAAGACTCTCCACCAACCATCTGAATTTGCCAATAACAGCGGTTATAAAGCACGGCCTGAACTATGTCTTTGTGGCAGACGAGGCATTTGCTCTACATGAGCATTTATTGAAGCCATATGGACAAAGGGGACAGACAAAAGAGAAACGCATTTTCAATTACCACCTGTCCAGGGCCCGGCAAATAGTTGAAAATGCTTTTGGGATTCTGAGTAGCCGTTCCGGATATTCCGAACGGCTATAAACCTTTGTGTGGACAAAATAGATTCTGTCGTTCTGGCCTGTTGTGTTCTTCGCAATTTCTTAAGGAAGAAAAGTTCCTTTCATCAGCGGACAATAAGGATGGCCATCGACGAGCAGGAGCAACCATATGAGGGTGTAGAAATGCCCTCTGTCACCAGACTCACAGTAAAGGAGACCACAACGAGTGCGTGGGCTAAACAGGTCAGGGAGCAATACCTGGATTACTTTAATGGAGTGGGCAGTACCATGGCAGGAGGACCGTATCCACTAATGACTTTAAAAAGACTATATGTACTTACAACATCCATAGACGATTGTGGCTCACACCCGGGGTTCTCCAAACACTGCTCCTCGGGGACAGTATCCACCAAGAGGGTACTTGATGTACGCTGGGGGTCTACTTCATGTAGGAACTGCAACAGCTCATAATACCAGCGGATACTTTTGTAAAGGTCATCTGCCCCCGCTCCAGATGCCTGTGATTCACTTTCCTTCCTATGCTCCTTTACATAAACTGTCCGGAGATTTTGGATGCGATTTTTTTTTTTTTTACCCACTTGATCATGATATTTGAGGCTGAAATTAACCATGTCGTCAATAGCTGCTTCCTTTTTCTGCTTATTACTATATCCCTTGCTTTTAACTAGCCAAAGAGAATCATGGGAGCGATACAACTCCAGGAATCCAGTTATAAACTGTCGCCCCCTAGCACTTGTCATATCTGTTGAAATGCAAAACCTAAACTGCTTTAATATGTATGTCTAATGTTGGAATGTTTGCAAACTTTACTGTTTATCACAGTTTATTTGTTAATGTTCAAACAGATGAGTTTTTTATTAAATTTTATGTTTTTAATAAAAAATAAAATAAAGTTTATTAAATATATCAGAGTACATTAATCTGCACCAATGAGGGACCGTTATATCTAAACATTGCGGTGCCAGGGGGGATAAATACTGGTGGCACATTGTTATAAACATTGTGTTGCAAGGGGGGATAAACATTTGTGTCACAGTGGTATAAACATCGCAGTGCCAGGGAGGATAAACATTGGTGGCACAGTGGTATAAATATTGCGGTGCCGGGGGGGGTAAACATTGATGGCACAGTGGTATAAACATTGCGGTGACAGGGGGATAAACATTGCGGTGCCAGGGGTTGCCAGGGTGTACAATGAGGTTATATAGTATAGTACAGGCAATGTATATACTAACTTTGGATTGATCTGCTCACCACACACGATCGACGTGATGCTGGCTCTTCGCCGTCAACCTAAAATGGAGGAGGGCAATGGCCAGGGATTTTGCAAGACCTCGTACATCGCGCATCGGATTTTACGCCAGCAAAACAGCATACGATGTTTATCACATCGTACACGATAGGTCGAAATCTTACCGCTTTCCATAAGATCTACAATGCAGAATTATGACGGCGGGGATGTGCATCATAATTGTACAAATACCGTACACGATTGGTCGATACGACTGATCTAAATCGCCCATGTCATGCAAAAAATTGCACCGTGTATGGGCCACATAAGAACATTTTTTAGTGGCAAGAAAACTTATTTGCACCTTTTGGAATTACCTACATTGCTCAGTGACCTTAATGACATTGAGCACCCACACTGAATGATGTCACCCTGCCTCATCCCCCGTACTTGCAGAACCTGACAATATCGTCAGGTTTCCCTGCAAGTACGGGCGATGAGCGACGTCAACGACCAGCGGGAGTGCGCATCGCTGGTCATTGGCGGGATATTCACTGGACGATATAATGAACGATAACAATATTATTCAATCATTCATTATATCGTCTAGTGGATACGCGGCATAAACCACAAGAGGGGGTAATCACAGTCTGCTTAAACTAATGACACACAACTAATATAAATTTTGATGTCTTTAATGCAGATTGTCTTTATTAATATTAGAAACGAGTATAAACATAAGCAGAAATATACATTTGGTAATAAATACAAAAGCTACAACAAGCAGTACAGTAGGCTACAAGGTTATCATTGGATGCCGACCAACCGCCTATATAAAAAAAGGCAATACATATAAAGGGAGGAAAGGCATCTAGTAGCCACTTTTAAATGCTAGATGAAGCAGAGGAATCAGGACGAATAGTCGCAGCTTGAGGACTAACACTGCATAATATCCACTAGACGATATTTTGAACGTTATCGTTCAGTCGTTCACTATATCCAGTGGATATGCCATCAACGACAAGCAATGCGTGCTCCTGCTGGTCGTTGACGACGTCGCTCATCGCCCAAACCTGCTGTCCAGGTTGTGTAGGTTCAGGGATGAGGGAGGGTGCCGGCATTGATCGATATCATTAATGATATCGTTCAGTGTGTGTGCTCAATGTCGTTAACGACATTGAGCACACCACTGCCGGGGACACTAAAGGATACCGCTCATGGAGCAAATCGTATAGTGGATAGGCGGCAGAAGAGATATTAGATAATGAATGGGGTCTAGCTTAAAGGCCTGGAAGTAACAGAAGTATTGATAATCACAAATGTTGATAAATGGAGATTTTTTTTTAGACGAAACAGTTTCTTTGAAATTGGCCATTGAAACCAAGTGTCTAAATGCTTGTTTGTAATTGTCCCCCACCAAAGAAGTCAAGTCTTCTGTAATTCTTTTTTGAACCTACTGTGTAAACATTCACGGTGCAGGGTGGAAAACTATAGGGACAAATGTAATAGGGTGAGAGTTTAGAAAATGTGAGTGTTTAGCAGTAAACGCTCACATCGGTCGAGTTTTATCTTCAAAATGGGAAAACATCTGAATGAGATTTTAAATTGTGAAGAGTTTTTTGAGTCTGAAAAACATGCAAGTTTGCTCTGTTGCTTTGTTCTCGGACTCTATTACATTGGCCGAGTTTAAAAAGTGTGACAAAACGCTCACATTTTCTGAACTCTCACCCTATTACATTTGGCCTGTAGATTTAATAGCTGGTTGACCCTCCTTTGGCAGCAATAACCTCAATGGTTAGGATGTATTTTGGACCATTCCTCCTTACAAAGATGTTTCCGTTAAGCAAAATTCTTGGGATGTTTGGTGTGAACCACTTTCTTCAGGTCTTGTCACAATTAATCTATCCACAGAACATTTTGACAGTAGTGATATGGGACATCCAGATGCTCTTTAGCAATCTTTAGAAGTGCAGCAATATTGTTTAATTTTTTTTGTTCGGGAACTGGTGGCCATGCATTATGGCAGCAAATCTTCACTGAAATCAGCAGCGAAGGAGCTTGAGTAGTGCATTTATGTGACTGTTTTGTTGCGACAATTGCATCCCCCCCATCATTATAACCTAATCTGACCCATGTGAGATGTTGCGGCACTACAGAGTGATAACTGGTCGCAATGTATAGGCTTCACACGAGAACATTGATGGGTAATAATGGACACCCAGATGTAGTTTCCTGGCAAACTCATGCATAATGGGGTAGGTGAGATTGAGGGTATATATACTGACTAACTGAGTTTAGGGTCAGTGACCCAGTGTTCCAGAATAAATAATTCATAAAGGGGTTTTCACTTTGATTGGGTTTATAAATACCATGGACATGTGTCCTGCCTGAAAAATATCAATGGCAATTAAGTATGTACCTACATTTCCACATGAAGAGTACAAAGGGCTATTAAGTATCTACCCTCCAGACGGGATGCAATCGGGAGGCCGGCTGACATTATACCGACAGCCGGCTTCCCGACTGTCATCCCAACGAGGGTGAAATGCCCGGCGTCTAGATGTAGACGCCGCTCATTTCACCGACGTTGGGAGACCGGCGCCCGGCATCCCGATCGAAGGGATGCCGGCCGCCACGAGCGGACAGCTGCTGGGGAAGAGGGTTAGGTTTAGCACACACGGGGGGGACTTGGGGTAAGGCACCCCCCCGGGAGGGTTAGGGTTAGGCTATGGGGAGGGAGGGTTAGGGTTAGGCACCCCCGGGGGGGACTTGGGTTTAGGCAGCGGGGCGGGGGGGTTAGGCACTTACAGGGGGGATTAGGGTTAGGCACACCTAAGGAGGGTTAGGGGGGTTAGGTTAGTCATTACTTACGACGATCGGGATTTCCAGCGCTGTCAGGCTGCCGCTGCCGGGATCTGTTCCAGTGTCGGCCTGCCACTGCCGGGAATTGAACCACCGCCCATGCGGCAGGCGGTATTTCATATCGATTCCCTCCAGACTGGTGCGAATATGGAACTCCTAATATGCAGCTAGATTGTAACACATTTAATCTTAGTCATCTGAAGCAAAAAATGTTTGAACCTTTTTTTTTATTTTTATCGGCAACTACGTATTTTTAGGAAAAAGGCAGTGACACCCAGCTTCAGCGTGCGCTTCTGAGGAATGTTAATGATATTAGTGAAGAAAATGTGAGAGCCATCACATAGAAAATGGAGACCTAATCATGAGAAAACCTTGGGAAGGCTAAAAGCTTTGCATAATAAGTTAAGCCAGGAAAGGATGTGACAGAAAGCACGGAAAAAGGACACATCTGTCATATACCATTAAGAGAGCGAAATGGATTGATATGGTCATGCAAAGTGTTTAGAGTGTAGTGAAGGTAACAAAAAAGAACAAATAAAAATGTGCCACTTTTGCCTGTATTAAAAACAGAAAATATAACCCTAACAGTAGTATGGCCACACTGTAACCTCACATAATGGATGAAGAAACATCTGGAAAAAAAACCCTACATTTAAATTTGCCTGCACATGTAGATCCAAAAATACGAAATTAAAACAACTCCACTAACAATCAAGTGAATATGTTGGATTGGATTTTGTTTTACCCAAAAACCCATTTGCTCTGGAAAAGGAAAGCGGTCATCCATAGTTGACTGACACCCTAGACTAGAGTTTCCCAACTCCAGCCTTCAGGGAACCGTAACCATACATAAAATCCTGGTCTCCTCACATAGAATTACAAGTAAAACAATTAGTACCAGCTGTGGATCTTTTAAAATTTGTCAGTATTGACTACAACTGTGCTCCAGCAAAATATATGGGAAACATGCACTGTTACGGTTCCATGAAGGCGTTGGGAAGCTCTGCACTAGATAATTATCCTACAAATATACAGAATGTTTGAAAATCCTGGCTTTTAACCACTTTGCTATGCTATGATTAGTTACCTTCTATCCACCGGCACTAATCACCGGTGGGTAGTCCCGAGGAGCATTGGAGCCAGTCCCGGAGCAGTGACTCACACTTTGATGTGACTTTTTTTTTTTTTACCTTCAAATATGGAAAAGGGACTATTTAAGTACCTGGTGAGCCAGAGACAAAACCCCCTACACTACAGAAAAGGCATGGTGTCAGAAATGAAAGAAGGTCTCCACCCAACCTGCATCCACCCAATTTAGAAAGAGGGGGGTTCCCATTTCTCAAATGATGGGTCTCCTTTGCACTTATTGCCTTATGATCACCTATGCTGCGCTAAGGAAAACCTAAGTTTTCTGTATATGGGATGGAGGGTACTATGTGCAGTCTCTATAATGTCACAGACAACTCTTTGGGCACCCAAAATTATGTTGCCCACTAGTAGCTAGTCTGGTCATCACCTGTGCTCACCAGACAATATCCTTCGCTACGCAAAATAGACTTTCTCTGTATATGGGTTACGCCTGTAAATGTGGGGTTTCTAAGATATGAAAGAGGAGAGTCCCCTCTTTCAAATTATATGGCCCCACTTGCAGCTATTGTAATGCAGCAGGAGGCGTCTGTAGGAAAAAGACACCTCCTGCCAGCATCTGCAAGTGCTATGTCCGAAGATGCATCATCGGACCCTGGCCCCGGCACTCCCAGAAAAGCGGTGGTGACATGCCCCCATTTCTGGGAACGCTTGCCGGCTCCACACAATCCATGCCCCCAAAAAGTCACATACCTGTCAATCAGTCTGTGCCGATCTTCTAACATCACAAATGTACACAAAACATCAGATTTGCTTTCATCTCTGAATGCGACCCTTAATCCTTTGAAACACACTTTTTTTCTTTATAATTACTCAAAGCAGAAATCTATAATAATATGCATTAGTTCCATGTCACGTGTGTGCCTCCCCCTCCTTCCCCTAACTTTATTCCCTCCTGATTTGTCTTTTGCATGAAAAATCTAGGACATACTTCTTATTACCCTACTCTTCTATTTATTTTTATCTACATTTTTCTTTTTTTGATTATTGTAATCCATCCATCCATTTATTTGATATATATGGGTACTGTTACTTTAAAATATTTAAAATATAAAATATTAAATCATTTTAAAATGCCTTTAGACAAAAAGACATTCAAACTATATACCTTTCTTGTTTAGGCCTATTTATATAAATTTTCTGTATTAGATTTTAACTATTTTTTAAAATAATAGCCAAGCAAAAAGATTTACTTGTATTTAAGGTTTTACATTGCTTTTTGTTTTGTAAGCAGAAGTTGTTTATTTGAAATTGCCGTCCCACTGGACATTCGTTCCATTGTAAATATCTCAAATTCAGTATTTTTGTGTATTTGAGGGTTATGAGGTGGTATTGAAAAACATTATTATGAGTCTCTATAAATTTTATTGGACTTTGGTGAAGACAAGAAAAATGGAGCAATGTATAAGCGGATGCTTAATGTGTGTAATCAGAATATATAGATACAAATCTATTTATACTACTCAAAAAACAGGAGCCATTGATAAAAGAAGTACATCATATGTGGTGCTGGGCAAATGCCAGGTATCCAGTAGACCTAAAAAAAAATGCTGGCATCTAACTTTTGGCAATACATTCTGCCAAGGTCAATAGATGAACATCTTCTTTAAAAGATTTGTTGACACTTATGTACAAAATAATGTTGAATTTATGAGCCTATCTATATTAATGTGTAAATGCGTACATCCTTATCCACATGCTTACTGTTTATCATTTCTATCCACTATAAAATATGTTTTTGGTTTTGGAACATGCAGTTCTTTTTAAACAGATGTGTACATTTGTAATAATTTTATTTTCCTATAATTTAGCTCAAGAACATTAGTTTATATACTGTTACAGAATATTATTTGAAACTACAACATCAGACAACACATACTCGATGTTATAGAGCTTTGTAAGACACATTTAATGAGATACCCTACTTGTCTCTGTTTCTATAAATGTTCAGTTAAATATTAAGGAATATATAATTCTACAGACAAACTCCCTTCTCTGCATATTTACATTTGTTAATATCTTTGTCAGAAAACAGACTGTTCTGCCTTTATATGCACAGCGTTCACCAGAATGTCAACACATTTAAGGTGGATGTCAGAATAGTTTATTGATTTATTGATTACTACGTGGAAGACTTTGTATATACTAATTAGGGCTACTAAACTGATCCAAATTAAAGTCTGCCCATAAAGAAGATACACAGCATTCCTCATAGTGATCAATATAAATTGCATAATGCAGGGTAGGGTAGGAACCCATGGGTGGACTTCTGTGTGTAATTAGTATACAGCTGCCAATTTTTGTCTTCTAAAAACACTCCTATATATCCTTGTGTATATTTACAATTTATGTTCATACAAGCTTTTTTTTTTTTGCAATTGAAGAAAATGTCTCACCTCATGGCATTGTAATCTGTATGCACGATTGTTAATGCACAAAGTAATGTCATTTCCAATGGCAGTAAATGTGTTTTTTAAATGTATATGCATGTAAAATGCATATTATTATTATTATTATTATTAATAATAATAATAATATCATTTATTTATATGGCGCCACAAATGTTCCGCAGCACCTTACAAAGCACATAAACAAGTTGTAGACAAGCGACTTACAGAACAATACAATACAGGACCAGGATATGGATAATATATATTGCTACATTAGTAACCATAACACCCAGATAAGCAACAGAGCATGAGTGTTAGGTGCCCTAGTGGTGAGTAAGAAGTAGATGAAACTAAAGTAGGGAGAAGTACAAGAGAATAAAGGGCCCTGCTCATAAGAGCTTACATTCTAAAAGGGAAGGGGAAGACAAACAGGGGTGACGCAGATGGGGAGGAAGGTGTATGTATCAGGGAGTTAGAATGATAGCTGGAAGGCTTTGATGAAATAATGGGTCTCAAGAGACCGTTTGAAGGATTGCAAAGAGGTGGAGAGTCTGATGGGGAGTGGGAGAGAGTTCCAGAGGTGGGGAGCAGTGCGGGCAAAATCTTGGAGGCGGGAGTGGGAGGAAGTAATCAGCTGGCATGAAAGGCGGCGTGCATTAGTTGAACGAAGAGAGCGGAGAGTGAAGGGAGATGAGATCAGAGATGTATATGGGGGAAGATTGGGTGAGGACTTTGTAAGCGAGTGTGAGAACCTTCAATTGGGTTCTAAAAGGGAAGGGGAGCCAGTGGAGGGCTTGTAGGAGAAGGCAGGCAGATGTAGAGCGTTTGGAAAGGAAGATAAGCCGTGCAGCAGCATTAAGGATAGACTGGAGAGGAGAGAGATGGGATTTTGGGAGGCCAGATAGGAGGAGGTTACAGTAGTCCAATCTGGAGATGACCAGTGAGTGTATGAGGGTTTTTGTAGCATCCTGGGTGAGATAGGGTCTGATCTTAGAAATATTTTTGAGATGGAAACGACAAGACTGAGAGAGGTTCTGGATATGTGGTTTGAAGGAGAGGAATGAGTCCAGGATAGCTCCAAGACAGCACACCTTGGGACTAGATAAGATAGTTATACCATCAATTGATAAAGAAATAGTGGGAAGTGAGGTTATGTGGGAGGGTGGGAAAATGATCAGCTCTGTCTTAGACATATTAAGTTTAAGAAAACGCTGGGACATCCAGGAAGAGGTAGCAGAGACACAGTTGGAGATATGAGTCAGAAGAGAGGGGTAGAGATCAGGGGAGAAAATGTAGATTTGAGTATCATCAGCATAGAGATGATAATGGAGGTTAAAAGAGCTGATGAGTTCACCTAGAGAGGAAGTATAGAGGGAGAATAGAAGAGGTCCAAGAACAGAACCTTGGGGAACACCTACTGTAAGAGGCTGTGGGGGGGGGGGGGGGAAGAGGAGTCATGAGAGGAAACTGAGAAAGATCGGTCAGAGAGGTAGGATGACAGCCAGGAGAGGGCAGTGTCACGTAGACCAAGGGAGTGAAGGATATGCAGCAGGAGAGGGTGGTCCACAGTGTCAAAAGCAGCAGAGAGATCAAGGAGAATGAGAAGAGCGTAGTGGCCCTTGGATTTGGCAGCAAGGAGGTCATTGCTGACTTTCGTGAGGGCAGTTTCAGTGGAGTGGAGAGAACGGAAGGCGGACTGAAAAGGGTCAAGAGTCCTATAAATGAGTGACACATAAAATCATTGTTTCTAGTTTTTCCATCGCAGATGGCATTAATATTGCATTCTGGTAGCATATTTTCAGAATGCTGCTACATCTATTTTTTGCATTTACAACTGACAAAAAATGCATATCAAACACTAGTGGGTGTGTGACCTAAATATAACTTTTTAATGAGCACAATCTTGGCTTATATTTAGAATACTGCATTGTGACACATTTGCACATCAAGATGACTGGAGTGACTTTTCACTTTTTTTTTTTTTTCTCTTTTTTTTTAATCAGTGGTCACTTTCCACCCCGAAAAGCATATTAACAGTCTTTTAAGTAGTGGTGTGTGTTTTCCCATTTTGTAAGAAACTTTTTGCTGAGAGGAACCTGAGAAGGTGTTAGGGCAATTCCAGTAGAAAGATAATGCTGTGAATGTATGCTCCCAACATGAGACTTTTAGTAGGAATCCAGATATAGAATCTTCTGCTTCTGTATTTGTTTACTTAGAAAATACTGAAGGATAATTTACACTGTACTGTTGGATACCTTATGAAAATTTCCCTGCCCTAAATAGCGACCATCTCTCAAGACTCTGGCTCTTCTGTGCAAGCTGCTGACATAACCCGCAATTTTCAGTTCAAAGGGATGCCACTGAAGAAAAGTCATATAAATGTATGGCACTAGAATAGAATCAAATTTTGGGTGCATGGTGTTACATAGTCATGTGAAGGAAAAAAAAGCATTCAAATAATTCTTAACAGATTTTACTCAACAAAAAAAAGCCAACATCAAGAAGCCATGCGTAAAGTAAAGGAAGTACACCCTTACAGGAATCGGTATGGGATGCCGGCAGTTGGGATCCCAGCTGTCAGAATCCCGACACCTGCATCCCGACACTTGATGTTCAGTATTATAACCCTCCCCCTCTCCCTACCCTAACCCCTCCCTCTTTGGTGCCTAACCCAAACCTCCCCGCTAGTGCCTGAACCTAGCCTCCCCCTCCACGCACCCTACACCTAATCTACCCCCTCAGTGCCTAACACTAACCCCCACCCCACTACTTACCTTTTGGTATCCCGCGGTCGGAATGGGATACTGACTGTATCCCTCCTTTCTGCTTCCATACCAGTAAAGAAGGTCATTTTAGTTGGCTGGTGCTAATCACGTGCACATAATTATTCTTCAGAAATGCTACCAACTGTATAGAAAACCCAGAACCTTTATGGGTCTAGTCTGGTACATTCTGTATTGTGTTAACCATGCTGTGAGAAAAGACATCTGCAATGATTTTATGCAGGGTGCACACCAGACAGACATAGCGGCCGACCATCCTGTTACCAATCGGCCGCTTGATATGTCTGGCCAGACATCACAACTGGGTGAGCATTTATACCGGTTGTGATGTCATTGTTGTTGATTTCTGTGGCCAGAATAACGGTCTAGGCCCGTATTCAATTTGAGCCGAACCGCAATACTTTTCGCCTCCAGGACTGTTTGCCTACATCGCGTGTTTTGCAGGCGGAAAAGTATCGCGTGCATGCGTATCGCCTTATTCAATTTGAAAGTAGGCGAAAACGGGACCCGGCGAAACTTAAACAGGAGAAAAGTACTGTCAGAAATGGGGAAATCAGCCTGACACCCCCCAAAAGATGCTTTGCCATGGGGGTTAGCTATGGTACCCCTCGATTTGGCTTGCTGAAGGTATTTGGTGTTTTTAAACGGGCTCGATAGCTGCTAAATTGCGTTTTTGTGTAAGTGGTGAAGAATAGTATTCAGGAGTTTTTTTTGCAGAAAATAACTTATCCCAGCAAATTTGGGGTACATGAAAATGGGGTACAGCATATTTTAAAGTTAAGTTGAAAAATTTTTGAAAAATCCACGTGCCGCAAACACCTGCAATGAAAAAAACACCTGGGGCATACTTGGGGACCCCCCCAGAGTCAAGTTCGCTAGTTTTTATGTTTGTCCCCATATTAAGTGATTTTTTGGGATGTCCTTAAGTGTTTTTTTAAAATGTTTTGACAAAGTTTTCCTTTGGGGGACTGTCTGAAGGCTGCACGGTGGTTCCCGCAATGCTGCACTTCAAAACCCCAATTCTACACTTTTTTTCCGCCTGCTATTCATAGGCGAATCTTTTTCGCCTATTACATTGCATTGACTTTCTGCCTAGGCGGAAAGTCTTTCAAATTGAATACGGCGTAAAATCAAAACAGGCGAAAATGATGTCATCGGCGAAAAGTTTTCGCCAAAAAACACGCGAAAACGGCTTTTCGCTCCAAATTGAATACGGGCCTTAGTCGGTTGCCCCTACACACAGACAGATGTGCACGATATATATTTTTTAGATACATGTACATACTTTCAGATGTACACACGGCCAGATGATCGAAACGATGTATTGTTCGTCGGCTGTACCCAGCATTAGAGTAGCAATTGTTTAATGGGTAATAACTTAAAATCCATGGTTGTGTTTCTTTATAGAATACACAGGGGACTCTGAAAATTGCACTATTGTTCCCTGGTGTGGCTGTTCCAGCAAATTCACTAAAAGGTCAGACTATATGATGCTCTGAGAATCTCATAGTACCCAAAACATACATCAAGGGTTCTGTAGACCTCTAGTAACATTGAAAATGTTTACGTTCATGAGTCAACAATCAGGTAATGCTTGAACAAATATAACTTTCATTGAAAGGCATTTAGAAGAATATATTGCTTTGCGAAGTTGTATCTCTATTAAATACTAGCTGGAATATCTGGCATTGCCCGGGTTGAAGAATTGACCCTGAAGTATACCTGCAGCCTTTATTTGTTTACATTGTCCTTGCCTAGTACCCCATTCCATTGATACTGAAAATTACCCCACTGTTTGCTAATATGCATGCAAACAGTGGCGTAACTACCGTGGATGCAGGGGGTGGAGCAACTAAGGTGCCCGAGCTACCTCTGTGGCCTGCTGCTTCCCCTGCACCCAGTGACACACACAAGGTTGGCAGGTCCAGTCAGGGCTGTAGACTGGGGCCTGGATGTCAGCGATGTCGATTTGGTGCCGGCCTGCCAGCTGTAATCACCGGTAGGCAGTCATGTAGAGACAGCGCAGCTGGTTGTGAGGCAATCAGAGCTTGCGGACCGGCAGGCAATCAGCAGTGGCGGCTCCTAATTGGCTACCGGTCCGTGTGCTATGATTGGCTAGCGATCTGCACCAGATTCAAATTGTGCTGCCGCTTTCTGTCCATGCTGCTGGTGCCGCTGCCTGCCAGTGCACCAGCTGTAATTAGTATTTACGAATAAACTGCGCATGTACTAGCCAAAAAGGGGGGAGAATCTCAATTGTTTTAAGTTCCTATATATAGAAAAGCATTTAATTTCTAAAATACAACACACTAAAAATGTGCAGAATATATAAACAATAACACATAAGGTAGCAAAAATAATGAATGTAATAAAAAATACACAATATAAAATACTGAATTATGTTAAAATTGCCTCAATAAGTGTATTAGACTGCATACACTTCATGTGTTAACTCTTATATCAGTAGTAATTAAATCAATAATAAGAATGTCACATAAGAAAAATAATATTGTTTTGGCAATAGATTCCTATTAATCTCCCAATGAGTAGGCAGACCTTATATGGGACTAAAGTAGTAATTTGTCTCTGTACAACTCGTACACAGTGACTGGTATGTATATGAATAAAAGAAAGAAGGTAAAAAAAAAAAAGGTTACCTTAACAAAAGTGGGAGACAGGTAGGTCCATTGTAGCAATGGCTCCTAGGTGTTGCCGATTATAGCAATATCTGCGTATATCTGATCACTGGATCGATCAGATACTAAGCTGGAGCATAGTTGCAGCATGTGATCTATGTACACAGTAAAAATTCCCAAGAATACAGGTCTCGTAGAAAATGATGCTTAGACACATCGGTGGATAGCTGACTGTCGTGGGCTGTCTGTTCATGGAAGTATAAGCCACGCGGCCAAAGCTCGGTCCGTCAGTGTCAGCTGCGGAGTATCAATTGCAGTGTAGTGTAGCTTGCTACCAGTACTTGGTCTTACTTAGCGGGAACCCAGCAAGAACGAAGTGCTGGCTAATTGCCAGTCCGGTGGATATAGAGGAAGTGTGCACTGTTCTGCAGTCGCTGCTGAATGTTCAGCGTGAAGTTCAAGCTCAACGCGTTTCTGTACCGACTGGTACTTTTGTCAGGAGCAGAGATCCACTTCCTTTTGTTGGAGTGGTTTTTGTACGGGCTCATCCAACCGCTTAACTACAGCTGGTTGATGGGATATTCCTTAATAGTGTGTTGTTTTCTTCACCAGCTGTAATTAGCTGGTGGCCCGGCCCCAAATCCACACCTGCTGATTGCACAGTGCTATGCTGATTACTCTGTGGCATAATATGTATAAGGGGTACTACTGTGTGGCATAATGTTGAATGGGCTCTGTGTAGCATAACATGAATGGGCTGTGTGTGGGTTCAAATGTATGTTGTTTTTTTTTGTTTTTGTTTTTTACCTCTGGGGGAGCCTTATAAGATCTTGCTATGCAGCCCACAAAGTTCTAAAAAAGGTGCATGCAAAGTGCTCTGGATTCGATATGAACTTGCATGAGTCATCAAGTTTGCTCAGGCTGAGATTAAAAGGATACTTTTGTAGCTTTCTCACAGGTTTTTGGCAGACTGACAATTTCCACTGGAGCCAGCCCCGGAACCTGTGTAATTCCAGCGTCCCCATTTTTAGGGATTTTTTTGACAGTGTGTGGCTCTCACAAAGTTCAAACCTAGGCAAAAACCTAATCCTGGTCAAACTACACCACCATGCCAAATTTGGTGGAGCTAGGTCCAAAACTCTGGCCGTTCATAAAGGAGAAAAAGACAGACAGACACGCTTTCTTGCTTATTATATAGATAAGACTTCTGGAACAATATCCTTTAGATAGATGAGACCAAAGTTCAGTTCATTGTATCACCACAAAAACCTGTGGAAGTTTTGTGATTTGGGATTGTTTTGAAACAACAGGATATAGATGCCTCAAAATCCTTCAGATTACTATGAACTATATGCTAGATTAGGGATGTAGTCAGCATCATGGCGTGTGGGATGCCGATGGTCAAAATACTGGAGCCAGAATCCAACGTCTAGATCCTGACTACCGGCATCCTGAAAGGTGAGTATCGGGTTAGGTTTAGGGTTAGACATACGGAAGGGGGGGTGGGGTTGGGGGGGGGAGGGGGTAGGTTAGGGTTAGGCACTAGGAGGGAGGTTAGGGTTAGGCACCAAAGAGGGAGGGGTAGACGTAAGGGATAGCATTAGGGACCTTAAGCTGGCCACACATCTGAAGATTATCTGTCCAACCAGCCAACTAGTTGATAGGTTGGAATGAAAATCTGGTAAGGAATACAATCAGCAATTTGCTCCCAAACGCTGGAAAATGGACCAAAACTGTTGTTTGAACAAATAGTTTAGATCAAACATTTAACAAACTTGTCTGAACGACCATTTTCATCTGTTTTCTGGCATTTAGGAGAAAATTGCTGATCATCATTTACTCCCATACGTTACCAGATTTTCATTCCAACCAATCAACAAGTTGGCTGGTTGGATGTAAGTTGGTCTAGTGTGTGGCCAGCGTTACCTTGTAGAGTCGGTATTCTGACTGGCTGGGATACCCAACTGCTGGGATCCCATACCCAACCACTAGAATATTCTAGAGGCAAATGTGAGGTAATGTGGCTGAATTTGCATTATATAACAGGACAATCATAAGCACAGCAGCAGATATACAGTCAGGTGCATAAATTTTGGGACATTGACAGAATTTTCATATTTTGGCCTCTATTCACCACCACAATGGCTTTGAAATGAAACAAACAAGATGTGCTTTAACTGCAGACTTTCAGATTTAATTTGAGGATAATTACTTGGACGGCGCTTCACAGTGCAGATGGACAATGACCCGAAGCATACTGCAAAAGCACCCAAAGAGTTTTTTAAGGCTAAAAAGTGGAATATTATGCAATGGCCAAGTCAATCCCCTGACCTGAATCCGATTGAGCATGCATTTCATTTGATGAAGACAAAACTGAAGGGAAAATGCCCCAAGAACAAGCAGGAACTGAAGACATTTGCAGTAGAGGCCTGGCAGAGCATCACCAGGTATGAAACCCAGCGTCTGGTGATGTCTATGTGTTCTAGACTTCAGTTAGATTTAGGGTTGTTTAGTTTGTCCCATTACTTTTGGCCCCTTAAAAAGTGGGAGGCACATATAGAAACCATTGTAATTCCTACACCGTTCACCTGATTTGGATGTAATTACCCTCAAATTAAATCTGAAAGTCTGCAGTTAAAGCACATCTTGTTTGTTTCATTACAAAGCCATTGTGGTGGTGAATAGAGGCCAAAATATGAAAATTCTGTCAATGTCCCAATATTTATGCACCTGACTGTACAACTAAATGGCTGAATAGGAAAGGAAAAGGAAGTCAAAGCTCAGACTACAACCACAATTGAGATGATATTGTGGAACCTAAAGAAAGCTGTGCATAATTAAATGCCTACGGACATCAATTTACCATATTGGTGTTATAAGGGGAGTGGGCAGCAAATTTCTCAAATATGATGTAAAGACTGGTAAACCGTTGCAAAAATTGATTTTCACATTATTGCTGTTAAATCTGGTTCTAATAGCTACTGAATCATGCAGTGTACTTTACTTATTCACATATGGCTTGTTCCTATTTGCATATTGTCTTTGCTGAATAAATACCGACCGAGACATTTTCTGTCACATGAGATTAACCTCAAATGGTTGCCCTTGGTGAGGACTAAATTTGTTAATTTGTTTTTAACTTATAAGGACATAATTAACAGATTTGAAAGGAGGTACATATTATTTATTACATTATGCCATTCGTGGGCATCCTCTAATTTCCAAAAAGGGGGGGATGTTGTTGCACAATTTTAAGGACAAGGATGCCTGTGGAACAAGAGGCAGTGAGGGTTTCTATATATGTAGGTCACATGCACTGTTGCCCTGACAAACTGTGAAACATAATACTGTACTCTCATTTTTGCAGACTGCCAGATGATGTAGCATCTCGCACTAAAAATGTTTCCTTATTGCAGTACCATAGTATGAGCAAATTTACACAATTGTTTATTCAGCCTGACATGAGGTGGTGCAGTGTCGCCAGTTCTGCAAGTCTGTCATTATCACTGTGAGTATTGCCCTGTATCCCCCTTTACAACCTAGCAGCAGCTACAGTAGCAATTACTTTCCCCGATCCTTGCTCTCTGTGCTGCACAGGCGCATGTATGTCTCAGCTCCCATAGCAATATGCGATGAGACAGATGGCTTAGGACTTAGGTAGTGTTTTCTCTGCAGAATTTAATAGCTCAGACGTAATTGTTCATACAAGATACCTGCCCAGTAATGACATAAATGTACAGTAGAGCAGCAGATACATTTCAGAGCAGTATCTGATTGGACTCCCAGGGACATGGTGAAGCAGCCTTATTAGTTTTCTTATTTTACAGTTGTTGCAGATTCCCATAAAAGGTTTCATATAATGACATGTCCATTTTAACAATTTGTTTCCCTGTTAGCACTTACATATGTTGGCTTTAACCAAACAAAAATTACAACAAAAAAGAAAACCTTTTTTTGTTTTGTGTCGTGGACTCTTGTTTATTCTGTGACCAGGGGCAGTTCTTGCTATTATTATTTTTTAATTGCTGATTCATATGAAATTCTAAATTGCATGATAACTTCCATAAGTCATTATTTAAACATTTGGGTCTTCAATTCTGGTTTAGTCTTTTGGTGCAGTTCAGTGTCTGTCTTTCAAGTGGTCTTTAGTTTCTGGCTAGCAACACATTACTATGCAAGGCTGTCATCTCGCATACAATATCTTACTATTTTTCACTCTGCATTGCTAGGCAGAGGTAATAAAATGGATGGCATCAAGTAAACAGAACACTGTAATTCCTCTGCTGGATCAGAAATTAATTGCTGGCTCTTATGCTAGAGAAAGGGTTATACAGGATGGTATCTAATTGAGTACTTAAAGCACAGACACAAACTTCAGTATACATCAGCTACTCCGCTAGTATTTACAAGTAAGGATTGTAGTGATGGCAGGGATTAGGAGCCTAGCTTTTCTGTTGTGGTTTATAAGCATGAAGGACTCTTGAGAGCAGGAGAAAGCTATTTGAGCTGCTGCATGGCATTTTTATGGCTCACTGCCCAGATTGGATTCTCCTCATACTGCACTGTAGCCGGGTGATTACTCTAGAGGGTTACAGGAGGTGCAACTTATTTCTTAACCTTTATCCATAGCAAAGGCAACAAAATTATTGTCTAGCGTTGTGCAACATGATGCCTCTTGTCTGAAATAGAGATTAATACTTTTTAGATTTGGTTTCCTTATGTTTGAATTCATATTGATAAATGCCTTTATACAACTGCTACTTACGTGCATTCATTTCTGTAACTCTATGAAGAGCATATTTTAAAAATCTTTTTTAAATTAGTACACATCATTTAATTGATTGTTTTTAGCACTTCTGATTTACATATATAATTTAGGGTGGGTACACACCTGAACGATATCTGCCCGATCGGAACGACAAATTGGGCATATCGTGCAGTGTGTATGCCCAATTTGCTTATTCCTGCAGTCGCATGTGATATCGTGTGATTGACTGCACAGTCAATCACATGATATCGCATGTGAGTCTGTACATACTAAAGAAGGACGGAACAGTGATTGTCCTGTCGTTCATTAAATCTTTTAAGTGTGTACCGGCAATCATGCAATGTCCAGGGTGAAGGCAAATCCCCCTGAACATCGGCACGATTGCCGGTCGTTTTTTAATTCTGTATCGAAAAGTTATTCTCTTCAATTCGTCAGCAATTGTATACGATAAAGAGATTTGGCCCAAGCAGAACACAAAACAAGTGGAATAGTGTTCATTATAGCACCATGCACCTGTCACAACCTGTGCAGTTCTTCTTTCCTGCCTGGGTTGTCATTCTCTGCTCTGGTGCTTCTAGCACACTCAGCTGATGCACCAAACTGCTGAGATGCAGACCATTATGGAATTACAGTGACCTCAGTTTTGATACTACTTGGGTCTATTGGGCTAAGTTCACGAATACAATTTTCTTTAACATATTTGTAGTGCTTTGACACTAAATACACTAATAAAATGCTTGTGAAATGTGTCTTTTCACTTGAAGATAATTGTAAAGAAAATGTTAATAAATGCCTGAGTGCCTGGTAAGACGTTTGTCCTGGGTTGATCTAACAATACTGGTTGCTCTGTGCAAGGATGACTACATGTCCAGCTCAGTACACACTTGCCTATATAGATATATAGATAGATAGATAGATAGATAGATAGAGAAATATATAAATAGAGATATATAGTTGGATATAGATATATATTATAGAAATCCGATAGTCCTGCACTCACGTCCAATAGGTCCAACAGCGGGGTGCAACCTCCCAAGACTAACAATGAGTCCCAATATATCCAAAGGAAGTCCTGTATGCAACAAGGACAGAGGGCACTCACCAACAGCCAGTAATTTCTTTTATTCCATATCTCACATGGGTGAATAGCTTTAATCGACGTTTCGATCCCGGAGGACCTTTGTCAAGATAATCATCACTTGTATTCAGTAACTAGTTGTTTCACCAACACACGTGTATCACTCGTGGCATCGTGTGTACTGGAGACCGCCCATATACTGGCTGCAGGGACCGCCGACACTGACGTCACTTGCAGTTCCTGTGGCCAGGCATCCCTGGTGGCGAAATGGTAAGTGTATATGCACACATCGTTTGTGTAGAACACTTTCCAAATTGGTGGTTTGTTCGTCCCACCAGATGGGTGGCCGATCCATTGCTCGGGTGTGCACCCAGCACAAACGTGCAGACCATTGATCGGCTTAATGTACAAATATGAAAAGTTACATATGCTTGGGGATAGATTTACTAAAACTTCTAAAACAGACAAGTGGTGGTGTTGCCCATAGCAACCAATCAGATTTTGTCATTTTGTCTATCACTTTCTAGAATGCAATAGAGTAATGATAGCTACAATCTGGTTGATATGGGCAACATCACTACTTGTCTGTTTTAGAAGCTTTACTAAATCTACCCATTAGTCCCAATCATCCCAAAAATGCAAGTACTTTGGCAGCAGTTAAAGGTTTTCTTCATTCTCACAATTATTCTCTTTTCAATTTGTCAGGGATATAGAGCTAGAGACTCAAAAAGAGGAACATTTGATGGAAGAAAAGAAAAAGAAAAAGCAGGAAGAAAAGAAGAAGAAGGAAGGTGCTCAGAAAAAGGTCAGTGCTCAGTTCTGTTGGACATGATCTACTGTTTAGCTAGTTTCCCTCTAATTAAAATACAATTAATGATGCACAAAGATGCCAGACATGCATGGGAAAATCTAGCGTACAATTTTCTCTTAAGATACTTTAATTCTCCAACATTGTTGAACACAAAAAGGTGCAAGGAAGCAATTAGTTGCTTAAGTGGCCATTGCATGCGCCCTGTATGTGAAATCGCTCTAGGTGTTTTGTCTTTTTCTCATCCCCTTTTTTGGCCTTTCTCATTAAACGATTTTTCTTTTTTGTTTCAGGCTGCTGAACAAAAAACCAAAGGTTAGTGAAAGTCTGCATCTTGCCACATACATATCCGCGTTTTTAGTGAGTTCTTTAGCTGCTGGCATTCAATCTTACTCCTTGCCTGAGTGTGACACGGCAGAGAATGAGGTCCGTGTTCTCATTGAAATTCCTGGTCTGTAGATGCCTGCAGCCTTCATGCTTGTATGGCTGCCATTTTCTAATACATCAAGCCATTCATCTTGCTGCACATTTCATTCACAAAAAACTTCCAGTGTAACCAGACAAAAAAGTCTGATGGTTAACAAATGTTGAGGAAAATGAAAGGTCTTCCAGAGTGCTAATGTGTAGACTGGCTATAGGGTGATTCTCTGTGTGACGCACGGGACATATACTGTACATACATTCAATTATGTCAACTGTTCCTAAACCACATTTTTTTTTTCTGTTGTCCAAGTCCTATATATTTTGTTGGTAGAAAATATACATCAGAAAAAAAAATGAAACCCAGTAAACCGTTCCTTCTGGAATTCTTAACATAATGCAAATTTGTTTTCTTTTGTCAACTTCAACCTCTAATTACTCCAGTAATACTCAGAAAGATCTGTGTATGTGTATATATGTATATATATATATATATATATATATATATATAATTAGAATTTCCTCAATATATCAGCACCGCATTCTGGCACTCACTAGAGAAGCTTTTCCCCGTTACCCTTCGGTATTGTTGAAACCACGCATAGACCAGATTCGGTGACATTAAGGAATAATTGAAACACACTCAATTGTATTTTCGTTGGGGTAAATACATCATATATTGAAACGTTGATTTTGCAGCAGAAATTGAGTGAGTTTGTATTATTCCTGAATTTCTGACGAATGGGGCCAGTGGAGGGTCTGGCAGAGAGGGATAGCAGAGGTAGAGCAACCAGACAGAAAGGTTAGGCATGTAGCAGAGTTAAGGATGGATTAAAGAGGAGCTAGGTGGGAGATGGCAAGGCCAGAGATTAGCAGATTACAGTAGTCAAGGCGAGAGATCATGAGAGTATGAATCAAAGTTAGTAGATTTCATTGTGAGAGGGTCGGATTTTGGAAAGTTACAGAAATGGTATTGGATTTGGAGAAGAAAGGAAAGGGCAGAGACAAGGATGACACACATACAACGGGTTTGGGGAACAAGGAGATGGATGAGAGAGATCAGGGGAAAAGTGGTGTGGAGAAATTTGTGTTTTTATTGATTATCTACTACTTGAGTTCCGTCTCTCCTCATTAGTATATGATACATTAAACAAAAGCCTCATATTGGATAATATCCTCCAGCAGCCCTATTAAATTACAGTAATATCCCCACATTATATATACTCCTCAAAACCTTCTGGTATTTGCCTGCGTGCCCTTGGAATTATTAATACAAGTAATCCTTGAGATGCATTATCCAGGCAAAACACCACATGGTAGTTTTACTTCAATATTTCAGAGCAAACAAGTCCTGTCCTCCAGAAGACTTATATAAACAGAGAAAACCGACAGCTTACTTTATATCCCCACCAAAGACAACACAATGAGTGAGGCAGCAGGGCCGGGTGCATGAGACCGGGGGGGTGTAGCGCGCACTGATGACGTGTAAGTTTCTGTCCCTGGCGGTTGTCATGGAAACCTAAGACGCTACCCTGGCTACTGACTGCCATGGAAACCATGTGAATAGAAAGAGAAACCATACTTACATGAAATATATATAAACCTTACAACAAGACATCATATTGGCCTCTAAGCATATATCACCATCTAAATGTTCAATGAAGTCAAAAGCAGGAAAGACAATGCGTAATAAATAGAAATAAATAACGAGAAGCAGAATGTTTGCGTAAAATTAAGGAGTTCCACGATATATGCTCGTTTAACCTGCGAGGTGCCACAGTATTTAATATAAAAATCCATGAGGCTTCCAGATAGGTGAGTGCCTTCATACGATCCCCACCTCTGATATGAACAGGTACATGGTCGATGATTGTGTACTTTAGGGAAGTTAACTGATATTGTTTGTCCCTAAAGTGTACCGCCACCGACTGGTCCATAGATTTCCCATTCAGCGCTTTTATTGCCGAACTATGTAAGGCCATGTATTATTTGAATTTACGCGATGTCATTCCCATATAATAGAGGCCGCAGGGACAAGTAATGACATATACAACTAATGTTGAATTGCATGAAAGTACATGTCTGATATTAAACACTTTCCCAGTTTGTGGGTGCTGAAATGTGCATCTCGTCTGTAAATAACTACAGGTGACACATGATGGGCATCTATAGCATCCTGGTTTCTTACCGCTCACTTCAGAGGTGTCATTCAGTCTGTAGGTTGTAATGTCCGTCCGCACTTGGTAATCCCTAAGGATTACCTAGTGCGGATGGACATTACAAACTACAGAATGAATGACACCTCTGAAGTAAGCGGTAAGAAACCAGGATGCTACAGATGCTTACAAATAATGACTCAACATCGTTTTCACAGTCAGGTGGCTTCTTTTACTTCTACCAAATGTTCTCACATCACATTTAGATACATCAGATGGCTTCCTGACACTAACTATACACACCAGCCCCTACTCTATCGTCCAGCTGCTAATAAGTGTCTGAAGCCCGGCCCACTGGATCCCACAAGCCTTTATACTTTCACACACCAATCAATCACACCTAGGTAGTGCAGCTGTGTGTGAAACCTTTCCTGTAGTAATCAGCAGGATTCTTAACCCTATCTGCCCCTTTTCCTGGGGAATGAGATTTGTACTGGACATCAGAACGTGGCAAAGTACCGTCTTTGCCACATACCCTACCCCTTAGCTTTGCCATCCTTGGTGAAGAGGACTCTTTACCTGGAAAATATTTTGCTTTCCCACTGTCTTAGCTTCGCCAACTTTGGCTAATCTGCTGCCCTGGGAAGTGCAGACTTCCGTGACAGGACATCGGCATTATTATGGAGAACTCCAGCTCTATGTTCCACTGTAAAGTTGAAAGGTTGCAACTCCAGGAACCAACGTGTGACCCTAGCATTTACCTCCCTATTCATATGCATCCACTGTAGCAGGGAGTGGTAGGTGACCAGAGTGAACTCCCTAACAAGCAGGTACAGTAGTACCGGAGGGCCTCCAGTGCCAATTTATTTGCCAGGCATTCCTGCTCCACTGTAGCATACTTTTTCTATTTTAGGAGGAGTTTACGGCTGAGGAAAGGAATCGGTCTTTCCTTGTCCTTCACTCTCTGTGACAACACTGCCTCCAGAGCTGTTCCGGAGGCATCTGTTTGCAAATCAAACCTTTCCCTGAAATTAGGTGCCTGCAGCACCAGTGCCGTATATAAAGTTTCTTTCAAATCCCTTCATGCGGCCTCCGAGAATTCGGAGCACTCTATCCTGTCTGTGTTTTTTTTTTTTCAGGAAGTCTCTCAATGGAGCTTCCCAAATAGCAAAGTTATGAATAAACCACCGGTAGTAACCCCCATAAACCCAGAAAAGTCTGTATCTGAGACTTTATTTCTGGCTTAGGCCATTTCCTCACAGTTTTTACCTTATCCACCTAGGGTTTTAAGTTTCCCCTGCCAACCACATATCCGACCTAGGTACTTGGCCTCTGACATAGCTATTGCACATTTGGCAGGGTTTGTCTCAAAGACTTCAGAACAGCCTCCACCTTGGGCAGATGGGATTCACAGTTTTGGCTATGAATGACTATGCCATCAAGGTAAGAGTTGGCATATTCTCTGTGAGGCTTTACCAGTCTGTTTATTACCCGCTGGAATGTGGCTGGTGCTCCATGCAGACCAAACGGCAACATGTACTTGTACTGGAATAGCCCTTCCGGTGTTGAAAAGGCTGTTTTGGCTTGGCTAAGGCAGTGAGTTGTGTCTGCCAAAACCCTTTTGTTAAATCCAGGGTAGTCAAATACTGACTACTGGCCAGATTTTCCACCAGCTCATCCACACATGGCAATGGATAAGCATCGAACTTGGATACCTTATTTAATTTTCTAATGTTGTTGCAGAAGTGAATCGCTCCCGAGGGTTTCAACACGAGAACTATGGGATTACTCCACTCTCTATTGGATTCTTCCACTACACCATGTGGTAACATGTCCTCTACATCTCTCTTCACCGCGGCCCTTCTTGGCTCCGGTATTCTATATGGCCGTTGCTTAACTATAACTCCTGGTGGAGTGAAAATGTCATGCTCAGTTATTTTGGTATATCCTGGAATAGTTGAAAAAACATCTGTATTCCGAGCTACCATTTCCAACGCTTGTTGTGTTTGAGCCGGTGCCAGGAAAGACTCTGGACCTCATTCAGAGTCGGTCGAAGCGGCCGCACGGTCGTACGGGAAAAGGGGCCGGATATGCAAATGATTCTCTCGCAAGTTGCGTCCCTAAGTTTAGATCGGTAGCTGGCCGACCAAGGGGAGGAAGCGGCCGGAATTCAAAAAAATACGCTCCCTTCTCGTACGCATCGCACGTAATCTCCGGGCATATAAGGATTAATCGAGACCATCGGGAACCATCGAAACTGGTTTTAGAGCTTAAGGCTGACCATACCCTCTCTTAAGCTCTACGATCATGTCAGTGTAAAAACCTCCCATGTCACATGTGCCATGACGCTACTTTGTTAATTATGCACTCCCATAAACCGTATGCACTCCCATAAAACTCCGTTCGCATAATTAGGCACGCCTGCGTTCGGATCTCCACTCCCCCGTTTTCAAGCACCTTCCCCTGTTACCACCCACAAACGCCTCATTCTGTCACTCAAACTACCGACCTGGCTGTGTTCAAGAAGCGAGAAATTTCTGATTGTAGCGGCTAGTTTGCGCACGCGCATTGCGAACTTTACGCATGCGCAGTATAGCGAACATCAGTGGCGTACGACCGTGCGGCCGCTTCGACCGACTCTGAATGAGGTCCTCTATGTGAACAAAGCAGTCCTCCAATTTCACCACTCCAAGTGTTCACATTGGAGTTTCCTCCACCCACGGCTTTAACAGGTTGACGTGATATACTTGCTCTATTCGCCGTCTACCCAGCTGCCGTACTTGATATTTCACAGATCCTACATCCTCTATCACTTCATAAGGGCCTTGCCAATGTGCATGCAATTTACTCTCTTGGGTGGGCACAAGCGCCTTGTCACCTGGATTAAAAGTGCGTATGGTGGCTCTGGTATCATAACCCTTCTTTTGCCCTTCCTGTGCTTCCTTTAGGTGTTGCTTAACCAATGGACCGATCCGTTGTAGTTGGTCATACAATTGGGCCACAAACTGTACCTAATTTGGTTCCATGGGTCCCCGTTGTTCCCACCCTTCTTTAAGAATATCTAAAATTCTTCTGGATTGTCTTCCACACAGAAGTTCAAAGGGACTGAACCCTGTTGATACCTTAGACACCTCCCATACTGCTAACATGAGTTAAGGTTAACCGGATATCCCAGTCTTTTTTCTCTTGAGCCATGGCTCGCCTAACTATGTCCTATTGAACCTCTCAACCAATCCATCGGTTTGCAGGTGATAGACCGAGGTCTGTAGCCTCTGTACCCCTAGCAATTTACACAACTCCTTCATTAAATCCGACATGAAGGGAGTGCTCTGATCCGTTAGGATATCTGTTAGGATTCCCAAGTTTCCAAGTGATCAATAGTAGTAGCTCTTTTGCTATTGTACTTTGCTTAATATTCCGAAGTTGTATTGCCTCAGGATATCATGTCTCATAATTAAGTACTGCCAGAACATATTGATGTCCTCAGGTGGACTTCTCTAAGGGGCTCACTAGGTACATGGAAATCCACTCAAATTGTACTAGGATTATAGGATGAGGTTCCAGGGAAGCTCGGTAATGTGGTAATCTGCAGTCCGCTGACAGAATACACAGGCATGGCAGTACCTCTTGACCGCCATGCGGACTCCATGCCAGTAAAACCTCTGGAGCACTGTATTTAGAGTTTTCTCCCCTAAATGCTTCTCCCCCATAAGGTGAGTATGGGCCGCTGCTAATACGAAAAGGGACGTGTACTTGTGGCACCAAGAGCTGATCAACTATTTTTTCCTAAACCACCGCCACCCTATATAGCAGGTCCCTTTGTACTGTAAAGTAAGGTTCACCCTCGGCCGGCCTCTCAGCCTTCCACACTCAATTCACTTTCACAATTTCTGTATGCATTCTCCAATGTACAATATTTTATTTGGTCTTGAGCAAAGTCTTGGAGTGACACAGTCCTGGACACAGCTGGCAAAGTTTCCGTCTCCTCCCTTCCTTCTCTGATCAGAGCTCCTTCCTAACCTTCACTGGAACGCAACTCTAGGCCAGTAGCAGCCATGTACCTAGGCCAAATATTGCTGCTTCCTGATTTTTCCATTTGGTTCCGAAGGGAACAGGATCATGTAGTGTTGGGCGTCCAGCCAGTGATTCAGTTGCCGGCATGTCCGGACCAATCCAGTCGAATATAATTTCCCGTAACATGGGAAAGTCTCACCCCAGATAAAGGGTGTATGACAAACTTGGTGCTATTGCCGCTACATGTGCGTACACACTAGACGACTTGCAAACGATGCCTTGGTCGTCCACATTTCCTTTGAACTCCCGGACAAATGAACTAGTGCAATCTACTAAACGATATATCTTGTGGTGTTCGGTTATTTCATCGTTACATATATAATGTTAACATATCATCTGGTCATCCAGTAGTGTGTCCACACTGCACGATTTGAACAAAATTGTTAACAAGATTGTCAGATTGAGCTGCATGTAGGGGCGACCTGAAGATGCGAGGGACAAAACTGCGGGAGTGCGCATTGTGCATACACATTTGATGATTTGAATGATTTGTTGCTCCGCAGTGTTGGAATCGGGCAAATCGTTCAAAAAATCATGTGTGTACACACCTTACCACTTGCAGAGTTTGTCACCTCACGGTAACAGAAAGACGGACATGGTCATAATCTCAGTGTGGACACACAGGACTTTTACTTGGCGGTAGCCAGTCTGACAGGCTTTTATACCTCTGCCAGATGCTACTGAGTCACATTCCCACTGAATCGCTTAGACACCTACAAAAGACTTAGACTTTATCTGGGCAGGGGGAAGACCTGAGAGACCTAATGAGGGTGCTCTAGTACAACCATTTGAATGGCGGATTAGGAGTCCCTAATATAGTCAAATGTTATTAGCCCACACATTTGGCCCAGTGTGTCCTATGGTGAATCTGTATACAATCCCGGCAGTCGGGATGCCTGCTGTCAATATACCGACAGCTGCATCCCGATGCTCAGGATCCCAACACGGGTACGGTAAGTATGGTAACCCTCCCCCTAACCCTCTGTTTCTGCATCCTAACACTAACCCTCCCCCAACACCCTAGCCATCCCCGTTAGTGCCTAAACCTAACCCTCCCACCTTGGTGCCTAACCCTCCCTCCACACGACTAAGACCTAACCAGCCTCACTATACTTATGACTTACATCCCGGCTGTCAGTATTCCTTCATCAGCATCTCCACTACTGTCGGTCTTCTGGCCGGGTAGTGGCATTCCAGCACCGGGATTTCATCAGCCGGGATGCCGGCTGTAGGTATAATAACTGCTTCCCCCCCTATGGTATGCCTCCCTCACCCATTTGTTGTTTCTGGACCTTTATAGAGACTGACCCTTTCTCACTTTACTCCCCCTACAGCTTGTTATGACTTCCACCTTCCGATCTCCTATAGCCAAAATCTTCCCTACGATTTGGATTTCTCTCTCTATATGGGATCATTGCACTCAATACTACAAACTTATTTTTGCTCATCCCCTTTTCACACCCATATGACACAGCTCTGCCCCCAGCCTAGACCATTAAATATTTCACCTCTGGACAGGGTTGTTTGGTCTTAACCAAATGTTTTTGTTTTATTTTTCATAAGCTGTCACTACAGGCATAGCGCTGTCACTTCTTAAAAAAGAAAAATCCTATTATAAGGGAATCCGCCGATAGTATTCCACATTCTTGTTGATTGTGGTCTTCATTTGAGTGAGTTGAACCAATACAGTAAATTCACACACACACTACAGAGAAATAGGGAGGGTGAACTAGATCAGAGAGGTACTAAATCTGCCTAGCAACGGCTTAGACTCCACAAACTCTTCCCCTAATAATCCTATAGGACAGGAGAAAACCACAACTAACATTTTCAAGCTTAAAAGGTAAACAACTCCAACACAATAAAGAGGCAATACACAGAGAAAACACCTCATGGTTTAATCTCATTCATGTTCATTTCAGTTCAAAATATTCAGTTCTACTGAGATGAGTGGAAGGACTTAGGGGTATATACAATTTTGGATTACCGCAGATATGCACACTCTCGATACCCGTGGTATCCAATTAAAAAAAGTGGTTGCGGGGTTTTCAGAGCTGAAAACCCCATGACATGTAAAGAAAAAAAATACTTATGTCACTGCTGCCGACACTTGAGACTTCTGGAAGGAGTCAGGCCTACTGGGCACTATAAACTGAGGTGGAATGACCTTTTCATGGAATCTCAGTAACACGGAATAAAAGTAAATAGAATTTATTCACAGGCAAAATATATAGCAACGTTTCACATAAACTCTCAACACAGAAGTTCAGATATGCAGTAATCAATATAGGAGTAAACCCCTATATGTAAATAAAGTCTCTGATACTCATGTGGTAGGGAACCCCGAGTCCAATATGAGGCTAAGACCTCAGGATTTTATAATGGAGCTTACTAGTGTTGAGCCCTGTAGTGTGATGAAGATCCGGGACAGGGTTGAGCCCTGATATGCGGTGAAGGTTCGGAGCAGGGTTGAGCCCTGCAGCGTGACGAGGATCCGGAGCGGGGTTGAGCCCCGCGATGTAGTGAGGGTCCGGAGCAGGGTTGAGCCCTGCGATGCATTAAGGGTCCGGCGACGATAACTGTAACGGTGCAGTTGACAACTGTAGTAAAGGTGAGTTCAATGTCCATGGAGGTAGAAGACAATATGCAGAGTAAATAATCCAGCAGGGGATGCAACCACAGCAATGGAGCAGGATTACAATACTTAGGCAATGGCAATGCTGAGCTCTGTAGTGCGGCTGGTAACCAGTATCAGAAGTTTAACCGGAACACGGGCAGAGATATAGCAAAGTCCACATCAAACCACAGGCACAGCAGGGATCTGATAGGAGTCCAAGAAAGACCTGAAAGTAACATTGCACAGACACTGAGACACCGTTAATAACAGGCAGATGATCATTTTAACCCTATCCCCTGTATGTGGAGAACACCGGCAACCAGGATAGCTCCTCCAACGACCACAAAGGAACTTTGGCAAATGTAGTTTGTTTACGTACTGAAATAGTTAGTCCTGACAGTACCCCCCACCTTTTTGGGTGGGCTCCGAACACCCACCAGGTTTTAAAGGGAATTTAGCATAAAAATTCCATATCAATTTAGGAGCATGGACATCAGAGTCTTTAATCCAAGATCTCTCCTCTGGGCCATAACCCTTCCAGTCTACGACATATTGCAATTGATTTTGATGTTTAGGTGAATCCAGAATCTTATCGATCTCAAACTCCACACCTTGAGAATTTGTTGTGGGAGGTACTTTAGGCAAGCTGTCGTGAAATCGATTAAGAATCAATGGTCTAAGCAAGCAGACATGAAAGGAGTTAGGTACATGCATGTTTGGAGGGAACTGTAACTTACATGCCACTGGGTTGATAATTTTTACAATACAAAAAGGCCCAACGTACCGGGGAGCAAGCTTCATAGTAGGTACTTTAAGTCGAAGATTTGTAGTAGACAACCAGACACGATCCCCAAAAGAATATTTAGGAACAGCCGAACGTTTTCTATAAGCAAAAATTTTATAATTATGAGAGGCTGTCCTAAGACACTTATGTACCTGTCTCCAAATTCCAGAAAAATGATGGAGAGTAGCTTTAGCTGCTGGAACGTCCACTGTAGGAATTGATTGAAGCTCAGGAACTCGGGGATGCCAACAAGAATTGGCGAAAAAAGGACTTACACCTGTAGCAGATGAATAATGAAATTTATGGGCAAACTCAGCCCAAGGCAAAAAATACATCCAATCATCTTGAGAAGAGGAAATATACATTCTCAAGAAGGTCTCCAATTCTTGGTTCACTCTTTCGGTTTGTCCAGTTGACTCAGGATGATATGCAGAAGAAAACTGTAATTTAATTTGCAATGATGAACATAAGGCTAACCAAAAACGAGCAACAAACTGGACACCCCAATCAGACACTATATCAGAAAGAAGTCCATGAAGACTGAATATCTCTTTAATAAATATTTGTCCTAATTTGGGGGCTGATGGATTTCGAGCCAAAGGACAAAAATGGGCATCTTGGTAAAATGATCCACCACTACCCAAATAACCGTACACCCCCTAGACTCAGGAAGATCTGTGATAAAATCCATGGAAAGATGGGTCCATGGTTGGGTAGGAATGGGTAGTGGATAGAGAAGACCCACAGGAGACTGCCGGGAGGATTTATATTGTAAACCCTTAGAACAAGAACGTATAAACTCTTGGACATCTTTTTTTATGGAAGGCCACCAATAAGAACGTTGCAAAAATGAGTACATTTTAAGAACCCCTGGGTGTCCAGAGAAACGAGAATTATGAGCCCAAGAAAGAAGTTTACCTTGTAACTCAGGTGCCACAAATTTCTTCCCAGGAGGAGGATCCAGAGAGATGGAGGTTGAAGAAAAGGCCAGAGGGTTTATTATAGGGTACCTTTGATCCTCATTTTGTTCTTTCTCTTCCAACATTGAGCGAGAAAGTGCATCTGCCTTTTTATTCAATGAACCTGGACGATATCTGAGGACAAAATCAAACCGAGAAAAGAAGAGTGCCCAACGAGCCCGTCGTGGGTTAAAACAATGGGCAGTCTTCAAATACAGCAAATTCTTATGATCTGTAAAAATAGTAACGGAGTACTTTGCGCCTTCTAATAAATATCTCCATTCCTCCAACGCTGACTTAATAGCTAACAATTCTTGGTCCCCAATGGAGTAATTACTCTCAGCACTGGAAAACTTTCGTGAAAAGAATCCACAAGATACTGTTGTCCCATCTGCAGCCACTTGTGACAAAATAGCCCCAACTCCATAAGTGGAGGCATCCACTTCCAACATAAATGGTTTCTCAACATCAAGTTGAACTAGAATAGGTGCCGCAGAAAATGCATCTTTAAGAGTCTGGAAGGCATCCAATGCCTCTGGGAACCACACTTTGGGATTAGCACCTTTTTTGTCATAGCAGTGATTGGAGCCACAATCGTTGAAAACGCTTTGATAAACTTTCTGTAATAATTGGCAAAGCCTAAAAATCTCTGTATAGACCTTAATGAAGTGGGCAAAACCCAATCTTGAATAGCCTATAACCTCTCAGGATCCATCTGAAGTTCGGAACCAGAGATAATATACCCCAAAAAGGGTATAACCGGAACTTCAGAAACGCACTTGGAGATCTTACCATAAAGCTTATTAGCTCGTAGGCGGCTTAATACCTCTTTGACATGGGTACGATAATCAGAAAGATTCTTGGAAAAAAAACAAAATATCATCAAGATAAACAATAACAAACTAATAAAGTATATCTCAGAAAATTTTATTCACAAACTACTGGAACACCGCTGGAGCATTACATAAACCAAAAGGCATGACGAGGTTCTCATAATGGCCATCTCGCGTATTAAATGCAGTTTTCCACTCATCTCCTTCTTTAACTCTTATCAAGTTGGAAGCTCCTCTTAAATCAAGTTTAGTAAACAGTCGAGACCCCTTAACTCTGTCAAACAATTCTGTAATGAGAGGCAAAGGATATTTGTTTTTTACCTTGATCTCATTTAGACCTCTAAAGTCGATACATGGACGAAGACCACCATCTTTTTTTTTTCTTTACAAAAAAGAAGCCTGCTTGCTCCAGCCTGATAAACCCCTTTCGTAATTTATCTTGCACATATTCTGACATGGCTTGAGTCTCAGGAACAGAGAGAGGGTATACTCGACCTTTGGGTGGCATTTTGCCAGGAATAAGTTCAATAGGACAATCCCAGGGACTATGCAGTGGAAGTTCGTCTGCCGCCTGCTCAGAAAAGACATCAGCAAATTCATGATAAGGCTGTGGGAGAGAAGGTGGAACATCTACTTTCACTTCAGCCATTTGTACCACATGAATCAAACAATTTAATTTGCATTTAGGACTCCAAGAAAGAATTTGAGAACAAGTCCGATCAATATGAGGGGTATGAAGAGTTAACCATGGTAAACCAAGAACTATATCATACATAGAAATAGGTAATACCAGAAACTCTAAACTTTCTTCATGCAAAGCTCCTACCCTCAACTTCATAGACTTTGTTTGATGCATAACATATCCATTAGAGATTCTAGTCCCATTTACTGCAGAAAGGGAAAGAGAACGGGTTAATGTGACAACAGGAATTTTCAATTTTTTGATCAATGACAGCAAAATAAAATTGCCAGCTGCTCCAGAATCTAGCAATGCAGAAAACTCTTGACACAGAGACCCAAAATCAGGAATACCCACAGAGATTAAACAGTCTTTTTTGGGGGGAACTTTTGAAAGCACCCCTAGGTTGACTTTCCCTCCATCAACTAGGGACGACCGTTTTCCCGGCCTTATTGGACATTTAGCCAAGAAATGTTCTGAGGATGCACAAATTAGAACCCCTCCTACGTTACTTCTCCACTACAGACAACTTAGCTTTATTAATTTGCATAGGCTCATCAGATGTACCATGAAGGGAGCGAGACTGGGGAAGAGAACTTTTAGAACACTCAGTGCGATTCCTCTGAACCCCTTGTTCTCGCGTACGCAATTCAATTTTAATAGTCAATGAAATTAACTCATCCAAATTCTCAGGAAGATCCCGAGTCACTAACTCATCTTTACGTTTCTCAGAGACCATTCCAATATGCTGCTCTTAATGCCTCATTGTTCCACTTAAGTTCTGCCGCTATAGTTTGAAAACGAACCACATACTGACCAACTGGAGCTGTTCCTTGTTTTACTCATAAAATGTACACAGACGCGGCCACTGATCTTCCAGGTTCGTCAAATATTCATTTTAAAAGTGGAAACAAAAGCTTGGTAATTAGACATTAAGGCATCATTTCTCTCCCATAAAGGAGAGACCCACTCGAGAGCAGCACCAGACAATAATGACACGATATAAGCCACTTTAACACGAGAGGTGGTAAAACTTTGGGGTAATAATTCAAAATGAATCTCACATTGGTAGAGAAATCCTCTACAGGTTTTTGGATTACCATCATAAGAGGTAGGAGTCGGTAAACGGAAATGAGAAACCCCTGATGTACTTGCAACAGGAATCTTATGTTTATCAAGACGTGTGTAAAGATTCTGTAGACATTGCAAAACTTGAACTTGAGTGTTTTCCTGTACTTCCAAACGAGCGGTCAAACCCTGAAGCACCTGTACCCCAGTAGCCTGTTCCAGATCCGGATTCATTTTTAGGTCTGTGCAAACTGTCACGGCTGCCGACACTTGAGACTCCTGGAAGGAGTCAGGCCTACTGGGCACTATAAACTGAGGTGGTTTTAGGAATGACCTTTTCATGGAATCTCAGTAACACGGAATAAAAGTAAATAGAATTTATTTACAGGCAAATATATAGCAACGTTTCACATAAAGTCTCAACAACACAGAAGTTCAGATATACAGTAATCAATATAGGAGTAAACCCCTATATGTAAATAAAGTCTCTGATACTCATGTGGTAGGGAACCCCGAGTCCAATATGAGGCTAAAACCTCAGGATGGTATAATGGATTTTACTGGGGTTGAGCCCTGTAGTGTGATGAAGATCCGGGACAGGGTTGAGCCCTGCGATTCGGTGAAGGTCCGGAGCAGGGTTGAGCCCTGCAGCGTGACGAGGATCCGGAGCGGGGTTGAGCCCTGCGATGCATTAAGGGTCCGGCGACGATAACTGCAACGGTGCAGTTGACAACTGTAGTAAAGGTGAGTTCAGTGTCCACGGAGGTAGAAGACAACATGCAGAGTAAATAATCCAGCAGGGGATGCAACCACAGCAATGGAGCAGGATAACAATTCTTAGGCAATGGCAATGCTGAGCTCTGTAGTGCGGCTGGTAACCAGTATCAGAAGTTTAACCGGAACACGGGCAGAGATATAGCAAAGTCCACAGCAAACCACAGGCACAGCAGGGATCTGATAGGAGTCCAAGAAAGACCTGAAAGTAACATTGCACAGACACTGAGACACCGTTAATAACAGGCTTTATACTAGAGGTCTGCGATCCATAGGAAGTTCAGAACATGTGACCCAAATGGAATAAGGTTTGAAATAATAAGCAATCAAAAATCCCACAGCCTGGCAACACCTTTGAGACAGATGATCATTTTAACTCTCTATCCCCTGTATGTGGAGAACGCCGGCAAAAAGGATAGCTCCTCCATCGTCCACAATGGAACTTTGGCAAATGTAGTTTATCTTTACGTACTGGAATAGTCACAGTCCTGACAACTTATCTGCCCGGTGGTCTCCGTGGCTCCCGGTGGCCTCCCCTCCATCTTGTCTCTGGGGATTGGGGCTGCTGGGAGGCTCCGATGCTACTGGGGGGTGCAAGGGCTGTTGGGAGATATAGTTCTCCCAGCACCGGCTACAGGGGAGGTCGCACACACACACACACATGCACCACACACTCAAATATACACACGCTCACTCACCCTGCTGCAGAAGACCCGGCTCCCGACGCTGAAAGAAGACACCGCTTCGGAAGGTGTGTATTTAAGGACTAATTAAGCTAATTGGAAACTACCAATTGCTTAATTAGTATTAGGGGCGGTGGGGTCCCAGAGCAAGTCCCGCAGATTTTTCCTAAAATTAATAATTTTAGGAAAAATCAGACTTGCTCTGGAGGTGCGAAAAAAAAGAAGCAGGGATTTCTATAGAAGACACGGCGTCTTATTTTCAGTCCCTCAATTGAATAGCAAAACCCTGTGGCTGCTGGGAAAAACCCTGCGCTGTATTTTTTTTTATAAAAACCCCTTAGTATGGCTCTCTTTTTTGGTGAGATAAAAAAATCCTAATTTTGTATTAATTAATCCATTATTGATCCATTATTTAAATGGATTTGGATTAATGTTAGAAAACATTAAAACATAATTGATCAAGGCTACTATTACATAGCAATGTTTCACAGTATTAATATAATAAGCAGGGTTCCAATTTTTCTTTCATTGAAACATAAATGGAAAAAAAAAAACTGTTTAAACCAAAAACAGTGTTTTTTTTTTCCAACTCCGCCTCTTTTACTACACTTTTACTACTTCTTACATGTCACTATCCCCATCATATCATGCTTTCTATTAGAGTAATTTTGCCGCCAGGACTGGATATTGAAGGTTTTAATATCCTCTTTGTATCTCCTCCTCCCTGCCCATAATCATCTGGTTAAGTAGGCCCACGAGCTGGCTTGGGAAAGAGACATAGGACCCTGAGGAGTTGCTTAAAATTAAATGTGAACTAACAAGGGTTCTTTTCAGTTTGCATTAAAGTGAACTCCTTTAAACTATATTACAATTGATATATGGTCCCTACCCTACTTTCTGCCATCTCTCCTGCATCCTCAGATCTCTGCTGGCGTTTCTGTGGCCATTATTGCTCCCTGTTGCACATTTGGTTGTCTTGTCTCAATATCCAAACTTAAAGGAAACACATTCACGATTTTATACTGTCTGTAACTGGTTTCCATATCCCAGCTGTGCTCTTCTTCCCAGACCCAATCCACGGGTTCCTAAACTTACATCAAAACTTTTCAAACACATCCTAAATGCCATAAAAAGTAAAATCACTCTACATTGAAAAAACCCTACTCCTCCCTCTTTATCTGTCACCATTAACACTATTTGGTCAGTTTACTGCATCACATCTACTCTTCATGACACCCCTGGTCACTTTGTATAAATTTGATGTCCATGTACCGTGCACTTTAACCACTTGCCTGGCATCGTCAAATAGTTTGTGACCATGCCAGGCAGTGCGTTAACTGGCACGGGGGTATCCAATGGCTAATTACCTCTTCCGGGGCTATATAATTAGCCCCGAAGTTGGCCTGATGCCAGCACTTATCAGGATTTTATTTTTGGGACCTGATGTGTCCCGAAAAAGAATCCACGATAATTGCAATTTTTTTCACATGAAAAAAGGCAAAAACACATTAATCCCCACGTTCGGCGATAAGCTCGAGGACCTATTAGCGCCCGAACAATGTTCGGGGCTAATTGGATACCGCTCATAGTCGCAAACGATGCGACCTGTCTGTAACAGTGGGTGACTGTGAAAGATAATCTTCCAGCAGCCGCCAATAGCAGGGGCACCTCTGCACCCTACCCCAGTGTCTGCTGGGGTAGGGTGCCAATCACTGCTGATCGGTCAGCACTCCAGGACCCCCCACCCAGCGGCTGCAAAGAGGAGCAGCAGCCTAGGAAATGTAAATTCTCCACCCCACAGTCCCCCAATGTGTACCTGGCAGCTGTTCAGAGGAGCAGCGGCTGGAGAAATCAATGTTGCGATGTTCTGAACATTGATGGTCCGATATATATCAATGACTATATACTAAATATTGATGTTAATGTTATGTGTTTAAAAAAAATAAAAAATTAAATAATGTTGGATAAGTTTTAAATAGATGTTCTTGACCCAATTCAATCTTAAATAAAAAAAAAGTCAATTTCTGAGCAGTTTTGGCCAAGCCGCCTCTACAAACCGTTTAAAACTCGCTCAATTTTTAATCACTATACCATGACGCAACAAAACCCCTTACCTTTCTTTGCTATTCCTCTTTTCTTCAAAATGTTTCCTCTATTGACTAGTTGAGTCTAATGTTTTATGCATTTGTTTCTTCTTTGTTTTACTTCAGTGCACTGTTTTAAGATGCCTTGATATTGAATGTTTTCTTTTTATAGTTCCCTCAGCTTATGGAATTTTGTTGTAAAACTATATTATTGCTTTGCTTTTTCTATGTAAAGGTCTGTTTTAAAATCTTTTAATAAAAAGACTATTTGAAGAGAAAATAGGGCTATAGAAGGTAGAAAGTTCCCAGCAAATCCACTGGAAAAGGTCAAGGTTAGCCTTTTGTTGTGAGGAGCATGGGTTGGTAGAATATATTATTGGGAGGTACAGACTGGTGCTATACGAAGAGGGAATAGCTTGATAGTACAAGGACACAAACTGGTATACAGTTCAAGAACACAGACATGGAGGATTATGTAATAGGTTCCGATTTCACGGAGTTGTCTGTTTCTCTGCAAGATTGTGGCTAAATTTAAAGAAGCAACCAGTTATAAGGCTGGTCCAGCCTTATAACTGATTGCTTCTTTAAACTTTGTTGCAATCTCACAGTAAAAAAGACGGCTCCATGAAATTGGAACCTATTACATAACCCCTCATGGTATGTTGGGTGCAAAAGTTAGTATGTAGTATCGTATCGACTCTTATATGTAGACAGGCATATACTGGGTATAATAATATAATAATTTTACTTCTATACTAATATAGTTTAGTCAGTCCTTATTGGAACCAACCCTGCTGCCTTCCCCTTTTTACTTGGCCATAGGTTGAAGGCTCTTGGCCCTGCGGTTGAACAGTTTTGAACAGTATTAAAGCACTGGAGTGCTTCCATATTGTTTGAGGAAAGCCAGTGTTTTAACAATACAGCTTCACTAGGGTTATCCTCCTGGGGTTTGCAGAGTAAAGTAGAACTGGCTAATAATGAGCTGAGCAAAATAAAATGAAAAATAATACATCTACAAAGGTTTGTTTTTGTAACTGCCACTTCATTACTTACTAACTGCAGAATATGCAGTACATTTAATTATGCAAAAATGCACCTGCTGCCCTAGCCAAAACATACTTGGGTCAAAATCTGTTCCCTTCTGCAAATGCTGGCAGGTCAATTTGTGGAACTGTAGGCTCAGATAAAAATGTACATAATGAGAAAAGAAGTTAATTCAAAGACCAGTTAATACTTACGGTGGTGACCAAACACTTTTACCATTTTTTGTTGCTTTTGTGCGTTCTCATTTAAGTTGTAGTGTAATGTTATGTATCATTGTATAGGGAATTTTATAGGGTGTTTTTTTTCTTTTTTTTAAGCAGTTGTGTTTATATATAAAGTGGTTGAAAAAATACAGCCAAAAATCTACTTTGAAACAAAAAAATTTTGCATTGGGCAACAATACCAATCAGGTGCCATTGTCATTTGACCAATCAGTGTGTCAGCAGTCATATATATGTATGCCAAGTGCTCTCTTTTTTGACATTTTGAAGGGTATTCTGGAAGACAGATTCATGAAATGATTGGGTCAGTCTACTGTTGCCAGGATACTTAACAACGTTATTGAGACTAGATCTACTGATGATCTGCCAAGATCTGGGAGGCCAAAGAAAACTTTGCCACATCAAGATCGCGTTTTAGCCTAAACAAACGTAACTTGACGTCCCCGAATTTGCTCTCCGAAAGCTAAATTGGATGTTTTCAGTGTGTCAACACAAAAAGTTCTTTGAATACTTTAGAAAATTGGTCTCAAAGGACAGAGATTGAGGAGAAAGGCGCTGCTGACAAAGTTTCAAAGGAGGCACCAACTGACCTCGGTAAAGGAGCACCAATCTTGGGCCATTGAACAATAATGTAAAGTGATTTTTAGTGACTAAAGTCACTCCTGCCGTTACGGCAATCAAGCAAACTAATGTGTACATTGATTTGCGTATGAAGAATTTTGTCCCGAGTGTCTTAGCGTGACTCTGAAGCAGTTGGTAAAAGTAATGGTCTGGGGATTCATGCCAGCCTCTAGTGTTGGATGTCTTTATATTGTGGAACAAATGATGACAGCAGCAGAAAAATATTGCACAACACTTGAGACAAAATTTCTTCCTTCTGCAAAAGTTTCTAGCCAAAGATTGTCATTAAAGATGACAATGCGCCATACCATAGAGCTGAAGTCGTGAAGACTTGCTTTGCGTTGCCTAACATTAGGATGTTGAATTTGCCAGGACATTCCCCTGATCTAAGGTTGAGTATGAGATCGGAAAGAAGAAGCCCACAAGAATAAGTTAATTGAAGCTCTTATCTCCGCTTGGAATTGAATCCTTTCTCTAGCTTTTATAGAGGTCCTTATAACAAGATTAGGTCTTCCGACCACCTACTAAAGTGTAAGCACCCTCAAAATGTGCAGGCTCCACCCCTTAAAGATCTCTAAATATCTTGCCCCATAATGCAAAATCTAACTTTTTGTTCTGCATGCACCCACTCTCTACTCCCTTCACTGGCTGCCTGTCAGATGGCGAATTGTTTTCAAGTTTGGATTACTAACTTACAAAGCCCTACATGACCATGGCCCAAGGTACCTAAAGCAGCTTTTGATTCCTTACTGTCCCACTCGATTACTGCGATCCGTTGACGAAGGACTATTAACAGTCCCTAGAATCTCACGGAATTCGTCTGGGGGTCGAGCTTTCAGTTTTGGGGCTCCAACCTTATGGAACTCACTTCCCCGCACAGTTCGAGAGGCCTCCACTCTAGAATCCTTCAAAAATAGTCTCAAGACTCACCTATTCACCCAAGCATTTAACTAATGTCCCTTTTTTATGCTTATTTTGTACTGTAAAAGCAAATGTAAAGCACTTTGAGTCCTTTAGGAGAAAAGCGCTACTGTATATAAATGAAATTATTATTATTATTATTACAGGTTGAGTCTCCCATATCCAAATATTCCGAAATACGGAATATTCCGAAATACGGAATATTTTCAGCATGACTGAGATAATGAAACCTTTGATTTTTGATGGTTTAATGTACATAAACTTTGTCTAAGGAACAAATTATTAAAAAGATTGTATAAAATAACCTTCAGGCTGTGTGTATAAGGTGTATATGAAACATACATGAATTTCATGTATGTACACACTTTTTTTGATGCACAAAATTATAAACAATATTGTCTAAAATGACCTGCAGGCTGTGTGTATAAGGTGTATATAACACATAAATGCATTCTGTGTGTATATTTGGGTCCCATTTCCAAGACATTTCATTATAATATGCAATTATTCCAAAATACGGAATATTCCGATATCCAAAATACCCCTGGTCCCAAGCATTTTGGATATGGGAGACTCAACCTGTATATGTAAAAAAGTATTTGGGAAGAAGTACCTGAGCTAGTGTACAGTAAGTTTCTTCTAATAAATGGCAACTCTAAATGGAATATTCTTGAGCTCAAAACACCAGCAAAGAATAAGAATATAACAGGACCCATCTGTCAGTGTTTGTAAGGACGGGCTTCCTTTCCCTGTGCTATGCTTCAGTTTGTTTCCTTGCATGACAGCTTTTGTTCGTCAGACTATCTCTATGGCAACCACTAAGCCACCACTCTCAAATTGCTCCACTAAAGCAAAACTAAATTAACTTACTGTGTTTCACCAATGAAAAATAACTGTTTGAGGGAAATTTTCTGCACTGTCTAACAGAGTTACATCTCTAAATGTAATTATACTAATTAAATACCACTCCCAGTATATAAGCCTTCATTAGAACCATTGTTAAATGTAAATGTATTAATAAAATCTAATAATGATGTTAAGTAACAATTATTGTTTGGTTTTCTGCTTCTAGAGCAAACTATGCTCACCCTTTTATATATACTAGTGACAATATAAGCATTTAATTGTTTTTTATATTTTTAAATTAAACAGCTCCAAAACCATTTTCTGCACACACATGATGAATCTCCATTTTGTGCCCACTGATATGCCATCTAGGTTGTATTCTGTTACAAGAGGGCTCTCTGCCAATTGTCTACACTACATAATTATGTACTATAATGAATTACTTATCAGATTGTCCTAATGAAACAGGTTGTTTGTCCTATATAATTAAAATTATATACAGTACATCAACTACTTCAATCCATTATCTGGTTATGGAAAAGTTAACAAATACTCTTGAAAACAGGCCTGTTAGCATGTCCTATTCTGTACCATAAGTGTGGGGCATAAACATGCTCCTTCTGAGATTAAGGTTTTGCAGCAAAACTATTAATGACAAAATATTATTTATTGTTTCCTGACTATTGCCAGTTTGAGAGAATGATTTTGCTAATGTACAAATAATTTGGTAAGTATCCCATTACTCATTTGTAGTGATATACACTTGAAATAGGCTGGGATTACATAAGTCGTCATTTATGTGATACTTATAGATTTTTGGCTTCTGAACACAAAAATGACTCCCGATTTTGCATATCACATCACATTTTCTGAAAAATGTGTATTTATAAATGTAATTTTTTCATATTCTTTAAAGTAACATGTATTCTGCCTTCATTTGCTATAAAACATTGTCTTAAATGAATTCAGTCGGTAGTATAGAACGTTGCATTTCAGTTCTCGTCATAAATCTTCCCCTGCCCAGTGCCAGATTAAAGTCCACATGGGCCCGGTGCTGAAAATTACAAAGGGCCTAAACCCCATACAGTCTAAAGGAACATTGCACAGCTACAATTACAAGGTGAGCTGGCGAAGGTGGAACCAAATACAACAGATGCAACACAGTTTTGCCCTGTGCCGGCTCATTTTAACCCCGGCCTACCACCACATACATACACACTACACGCACACTGTACATATACAGCACACACCACTCATACAGTACAGTATACACACTAATTGATGCTACTCATCAAGTAGCCATCATAGAACAATTTACAGTACCAGGCTTCATGCAGCAGCAACAGCTCCTGAAGTTAATTAAAGATGAACATTTTGGGCGTGTAATGAATATTGTGTTACTTTCGGCGTGTGTATAAGGTGTATATGAAACAAAAATGTGTTTCATTTCCGTACACAAACTTTACTTGAGCCACAAAATTATTGAAAATATTGTATAAAATGACTTGCAGGCTGTGTGTATAATGTGTATATAACACATAAATGCATTCTGTGTGTATATTTGGGTCCCATTCCCAAGATATTTCATTATGATATGCAAATATTCCAAAATACAGAATATTCCGATATCCAAAATACCCCTGGTCCCAAGCATTTTGGATATGGGAGACTCTACCTGTATTATTAAAAAAGCTTTCAATACCTTCAATGTTGCAGACCCTTTGTAATGGATGCCTAGGGGTAAAATTGTGTTGGTGCGAGTTTAGCCTTTGCTTTTTTATCTCAGAGATTTAGTAAAGCCAAACACAGGAGTAAAATCACGATTAGAACTGTAAATCACGGGTGAAAAGACGTATAGGTTTCAATACATCATCAAACCAACTTGCAAATACTTTCCATAGAAAATAATACTACCCAGAAATTTACTAAGAATTGTGTTTAGAAACGCAGAGCAAACTCTGTGAACAGAGTGTTTGCAGAAACTTACACAGATCAGCCTTTGATTGGACGTTCATTGGCTAAGAGACAGACCACTCAGCCAATCAGCGGCCTGTTCCCATGGTAGCGGCCGCTGATTGATTCTTAGCCATAGAAGTGCAGAAACACACGAGGGTTTTGTCTCTTTCGGGAGAAGAGCTATATCTATACACATATAGTTCTTCTATGTCCACATGGATCAGGTTAGTGTATTTTTATTTTCACACACCCCGGGATGCTATTGGAGAAGAGGACCAACCGGCGCCTAGGATGCTTATTGGACAAGGTATATACAGTCAGGTGCATAAATATTGGGAAATTGACAGATATTTCATATTTTGGCCTCTATTCACCACCACAATGGCTTTGAAATTAAACAAACAAGATGTGCTTTAACTGCAGACTTTCAGATTTAATTTGAGGGTAATTACATCTAAATCAGGTGAACGGTGTAGGAATTACAACTGTTTCTATATGTGCCTCCCACTTTTTAAGGGGCCAAAAGTAATGGGACAAACTAAACAATCCTAAATGTAACTTTCACTTTTTAATACTTTGTTGTAAATCCTTTGCAGGCAATTACAGCCTGAAGTCTGGAACGCATAGACATCACCAGATGCTGGGTTTCATCCCTGGTGATGCTCTGCCAGGCCTCTACTGCAAATGTCTTCAGTTCCTGCTTGTTCTTGGGGCATTTTCCCTTCAGTTTTGTCTTCATCAAGTGAAATGCATGCTCAATCGGATTCAGGTCAGGGGATTGACTTGGCCATTGCATAACATTACAATTTTTAGCCTTAAACTATTTGGTTGCATTTGCAGTATGCTTCAGGTCATTGTCCATCTGCACTGTGAAGCGCCGTCCAATGAGTTCTGAAGCATTTGACTGAATATGAGCATATAATATTGTTTGAAACACTTCAGAATTCATTCTGCTGCTTTGGTCAGCAGTCACATCATCAATAAATACAAGGGAACCAGTTCCATTGGCAGCCATACATGCCCACGCCATGACACTACCACCACCATGCTTCACTGATGAGGTGGTATGTTTTGGATCATGAGCAGTTCCTTTTCCTTCTCCATACTCTTCTCTTCCCATCACTCTGGTACAAGTTGATTTTTGTCTCATCTGTCCATAGGATGTTGTTCCAGAACTGTAATTACTTTTTTAGATGTTGTTTGGCAAACTCTAATCTGGTTTTCCTGTTTTTGAGGCTCACCAATGGTTTACATCTTGTTGTGAACCCTCTATATTCACTCATGTGATGTCTTCTCATGATTGTTGACTTTGACACATATACACCTACCTCCTGGAGAGTGTTCTTGATTTGGCCAACTGTTGTGAAGGGGTTTTCTTCACCAGGGAAATAATTGTTCTGTCATCCACCACAGTTGTTTTCCGTGGTCTTCCGGGTCTTTTGGTGTTGCTGAGCTCTCCAGTGCGTTCTTTCTTTTTAAGAATGTTCCAAACAGTTGATTTGGCCACACCTAATGTTTTTGCTATCTTTCTGATGGGTTTGTTTTGATTTTTCGGCCTAATGATGGCTTGCCTCACTGATAGTGACAGCTCTTTGGATCTCATATTGAGAGTCGACAGCAACTGATTCCAAATGCAAATATCACACCTAGAATCAACTCCCGACCTTTTACCTGCTTAATTGATAATGAAATAATGAGGGAATAGCCCACACCTGTCCATGAAATAGCTTTTGAGTTGATAGTCCCATTACTTTTGGCCCCTTAAAAAGTGGGAGGCACATATAGAAACCATTGTAATTCCTACACCGTTCACCTGATTTGGATGTAATTACCCTCAAATTAAATCTGAAAGTCTGCAGTTAAAGCACATTTTCTTTGTTTCATTTCAAAGCCATTGTGGTGGTGAATAGAGGCCAAAATATGAAAATTCTGTCAATGTCTGACTGTATGTACAGTGAGTGTGTAATAAAAAAACACAACATATGGTGTGTGTGTGTATTGTGCTAATTTCCTTTACAGGGAGACTATAGGGACCACCAAGACCTTTATTCCCAGGCTTGCTTACGCTTGTAGTTCTCTGCTCAGAAATTTTAATAAAATATATATCAGACTACTTAGATTGAACATAAAATATTTGTGCTTCTATTCTACTACATTAAATTTGTTACTTGTAGTATAAATTTGCAATTCCTGAAGGACTCCGAATCGGACAGTAGTAAAATAGAGGTTCTGTAGTCGAAGGTTTGGTGTACCAACTCCAGAGCCCCTGTTTAGTGCAAACACTTCAGTTTGTTTATTTAGGATGTATACATTAAATTGCATTCTATAGTTTAACATGCTTTATATGTATACATTGCTTTTCATAGCCTATAGACCTGAAACCATTGTTTGTAATCATGCTGTTGCTATAGCATATGTGAACCTGGAAAATTTGTTTAATGTTTTGAGGATCTTTGCAATGTATTTGGAGTATTAGTGTTTGGTAATACATATTCATTTGGACTAATAGCTTATTTCTCTATTTTAAAAATATATATTAAGAGGTTCATATATCGGCACAGGTACTTGTAGATCTGCATACATATTGGCATTGCGTAAATCTCGGAAGCGGGCCCTATGTGTCATTACATTTCAAACAATAGCAAGAAGAAGGGTTAGATGGTAAGCTGGAAGAAGAGTAATCACACCTAGAAGCTTTTAAGTGAAGGGTGGCTTTAAGGACATAATGGTACGTCTAGAAGGGCACCTCACTAAGTGGGAATAAGTCAGTTGTTTGACATTACATATTAAATGGAGTCTTAGATTTAAGTGTATGGCCCATGGTTCCCATGTTTTTCCAAAGGAACGCCCTATTCCATGTAATACACTTGTCTAATTTGGTTGAGCATCATTTGATAGGAGGGAGGAGAGATGGATTTTCAGTTGGTGCCTTGCTGACCAGTGGCAGTAGAGATTGGGGCACATGAGTTTATGTTCTTGCTGAATGGCATAAAGAACAGGGGGAAACGAGATGTTATTTGGTGATGTGACCATGTCATCATGAGCGATGGAAGTACTAAGACGCTTAACATCATTCCATAAGCCTGATAGTTTGGGACAGTCCTACCAGATATGTAAAAATTAGCCTGAAGATTGATTGGCAACCTCTCTATCATTTGGCAGAGGTAGTAGGTAATATTTTGTGTAATATTATTACAGTATTTTTGTTTTTAATTTTATTTCTATAGGGCCAGCATATTCACAAGTGCTTTACGTATAATTAGAAACAAAACCATATTAAATTGAGACAGTGTTAAGAGGGCCATGCATACAATCTAAACAGGTGTGAACAAGGCACCAGGAATGCAAAATTGTGTAAGAACTATTATTTTATTCTTATACACATTCAGCTATTGGTCATGTTGTACCAAATATCAACCCAAATTTGAATGATCTGAATTTTTTTTAATGCTAGGTCAGATTCACACTTTACTTCATGGTTATCTTTGGTGTATGTCTATTTGGGTTGGGTATGGGAGCCGGCAGTCGGGATGCTGGCTGTGAAAAGACCGACAGCGGCACCCCAATGCTCAGAATCCCGACAGGGGCAACGTAAGTATCCTAACCCTCCCCCCTTCACCCCCTAACCTTCCCTTCCTGCACCCTAACCTTAAACCTCCCTACCCCGCACCCCAACCCTCCCGGTTAGTGCCTAAACCAAACCCTCCCCCCTTGGTGCCTAACCCACCCCCCCTGGTTGTGCCTAACCCCCCCCGTCTGCAGCCTAACCCGTGGTGTCTAAACCTAACCCTTCTCTCCCGCTGCTAACAGCTAACCCGGCCCGCTATACTCGGGATGCCGGCTTTCGTGATTCCGACGTCTGCATCTCAATTGATGTCAGGATTCCGGCACAGGCATCCCGATCGGAGTTATATTGACTACATTCCGTCTATTTCTCAAGATTGAAATATACAGATGTGTCCTCATACACCTGATCAATTGAGAGATTTGTATTTATAAATAACCTGTTTTAACTTGTCACGAGACAAGCTGGAACCATTAGATTACATTTTAGAGTTAAAGTTATGTCCGAGTCCATCATGGACATGCTCTGGTACGAGGAGGGTCCCACTCAGTCGCTGCACACGGTCCCCCTACCCTCATAAGAAGCCCCTGGCTTCTTGCATTATACATGCTCCAATGTACAGTGTGGGTTTTTTGGATTAATTAAGGCTGGTAACATTAATGGGTAAAAGTTATATTATTGCGACAAATGGTCTGATTCTTGCGTGCACTGCTGATCGCAGATTCACGATTACCGTGAATCTGCTTGTGCGCAGGACCCTCTCTGCGAGTGTCAGAATGGGTCCTGCGTAGTCGCACGCTGACCCTTGAATGCCTCTGCCTGAGTGACAGGCAGAGGCATTTAAGGGGCGGTGCGGGGTCGGCCGGTGTTCCCGGAAACGGGGGTTTGTCCGCCCAGTTTAGTCGGGAGTGGCCAGCCCAGGATTTGCTTTGATCAACACAGTGTCCTGGCATCGCAAGCCGGCCAGTCTGAGCAAGCTGATGCTTACTCAGCTGGCCGGAGGCCCGACGCCGTCAACCATCGTGACCATCGGCCACCGATGGTCACGATGGTCCCGCAGTGCTGGGATCGCAAATGTAGCGGGGTGTCATACACCTCCTACTGCATTTGCATAATAGCAAGGATCGCAATTGCATAGCTGCCTGCGCGCAGCTTTGCAATTGCGAACCTTGCTGATTCAGGTCCAAAGTGTGGAAGAGTGACAGAATTCAAAGTTTAGATTATAGAGCGAGGTGTCCTCCTTGATTTAGGTTGAAAGCTAAAGCTAGGTACACACACTGCAATAATTGTTCCAACCAGCCACTTCTCGCATGGTGGCTCCAATTATTGCACACACTGTGTGTACACAGCCCAGTGCCACATAGGGCTCAATCCAATTGTGTCACGACCAGGGTTTCCCAGAATAGGGGACGATGGGTATTACGCTGTGGCGTGGTCCTTCCAGCGGAGGGGCTGGTATCTGCATTGGCTGTGCGAAGTGTTCCACGGGCACTGTGTCATTCTGGCCGGGGTAGGCCTGGTGGTGTTTCCATTCCACTCTGGAATGGGCGCCGCCATCTTGCCTCTGGTCATGTGACTTAGCTGCTCCAGTCCTGGCGTGTCACATGCTCTCTCTGACCTATCACGATTCTGCACTGGGTATGTAAGGGAGTTCAGAGCTTCCCATAGTTGCCAGTGCAACTTGTTTCACAGCGTAACTGTGAGAGAGTATGTGCCTTAAATGATCTGTCTGTTTGAGTGCTCGCCTGTGCTCCTGCTGGATCCCAGCTTCCAAGTAGCCTGCACTGCTCTGCCTGCTCCCAGTCTCCTGCCAGAACCATCCTGCACCTGCTTTTTACCCTTTCCCTGCCAGAGGACCTGTGTCTACAGTTAACCCTGAATCTACCCTGTCTCCATTTACCCAGCTCTCTGATTCCACTCTGAGCCATCACAGTTCTACTCTCCTCTTAATTCCATCAGCTGCTACTATTCTAATTATTCCATAGCCCCTCTGGATTTTACCTCACCAGTATCAATCATTGGGGTAGATGAAGCCAAGAAACGGTATCAGCGCACGTTAAGTGCGCTGATACCGTTTCTCCCCGATGTATGATCGGGGGTCTGGGCGGTAAATGACAGGGGCGCTCTGTGCCCCTGTCATTATCGGCGCGCTATCTACCAGATAGCAGCGCCGACAGCCTGGCTATGTACGAACGGTCAGATCGTCTGACCGTTCGGCCGGCTGTAGCTGTCATTATCGACAGCTACAGCCTGGCGCTAGCCTATACCCACAGCAGGGACAGCGCTGTCCCTGCTGTGGCGGCTACCGGCTCCAGGGCTGCACGCAGGGATCTCGCGATACTTGCGAGATCCCGCGCATGCTCAGTGGAGCCGGCCGGGCCTGATACACATCGCATCAGCACTAGGCTGATGCGATGTGGTCTGTAGCGGGTAGCGCCGGAGGGGGGAGTTAACGCTCCCCCTCTCCGGCCGGTGAGATGTTCACACATCTCACCGGTAGTGCTTCCTGCTTCGCCTCGGTAAAGAGGCGAAGCAGGAAGAGTTATAGCGGCACTTAACGTGCCACTATAATACATCTACCCCAGTGACCGTTATCCTGTCTGCAGCCCTGCAGTTACCATTTGGATTACAAAGACTTTTATTACTTCTGCCACTACCTGGACATTACCTATTCATACTACACAACAGCTTCCAGTCATCACCTTCCTCGTTATACTCTGGACATACAAAATACAAACTGATTGTGAATAGCTGATAAAATAAAGGTTGAGTGCAATGGTGGTAACTTAGATCATTTAGATTACTGAAAAGATCTATGGTCTGTAGTGTATCTTTAAACAGGAGAGATTGGGGTCGCACCCACACTGAAATGTAGAGGTATAGTTGAGTGTGTGGGTAAGGAAACATGTGAGAGAGTTGTTGTAGGGGCTACACATTGTTATTGGTGATAGAGGCATATTTAATCCAGCATTTATCAACTTTGACATATTACTATTCACATAATCTACAGTATATTAATTTAGATCATTTGAACCTTTTATGGAACAACATGGAGCCAAAGTGAATTTACAAGTTAAAAGCCAACTAGTTGTCAGAGCTCATTAATTAATTAGCAGGCATTGCATATATTAATTGTTTTATGAAACTGTATCATAATAAAGTAAAGTTCAAGATTTTAGCAACCTAGCGGAGGTTAAGAATGGGGTGATATGTGTCAGACAGACCATTGCTGGTGTTTCTCTAGTAAATTGGAATTAAAACATAGGAAACATGTCATTGTCAGAAATGAGTGTAGGGTTATTTAAAGGTCCTATATTACAGATGAGTGTAAAATTACATATTACACACATTCAAATGGGCATGTGAGAGTATTCCATGTGAATCTAGATCAATTCATATAGAGTACAAAATCATCCATTCATTGAGCATCAAAAATGTGACACAAAGAACCAATGCATCAACTTGTGGGCGGTGTCTAGATAGTCACATTTGCGTAACCACAGACCTAATTAAGTAGGCTTTCAATCTATATGCAGACTGTTACTACTTAATTGACTGTTACTATACCTCTTTTCAGTCCCTGCCTGTCTTTAAAGATTGCAGAATCTTTTTTTGGTAGCTACTATGGTTTTCACCTATTTACTTAGTCAGTTTATCTACTGCCTAATGTTGTCATGTCCTTTTTTGTAAAATGCAGATTGCTAACTATCGTAAATCTTGAGCAGTAGCTAAAATGAATATGAAAAGTTAGTGTTCTGTGCCTGAAAAAATGCTTGTAAATAAAATAAAAATACCCACAGGAAATCATACAAATTGATAATAGCATTGGTTTATGGGTAGTGAACACAAATCGTTTCAAGTAGAATAAATGTATCATGAGGCAGATTGGAACAAATGAGCAAATGTGTTGCACCAAGAGATACAATTGAGTTATATGTATCTAGTAGTATAATCCATCTGATAATTGCTTTATGTTAGAGTTTGTAACACCATTTCAATAAAATGCTGGCATTGGGCATTAACTTTAACCTAATAATTCCTAATAATAATACTGATATCTGTAACAGCGCAGTCATTTAATAAATAATAAAAAAAAAAACTTGTGGCAAAAGTAAATAAGGGATGTTAACCTAAAGCTGGGTACACACTTTAAGATGTGTACCCGGCCGAAGGAACAACGCAATGGAACGATATATCGCTCTGACCATACTCACTACACGATCCAGTGTATGATCGCGCAATATATTGTTACATGCAGCATGGCATTGTTCACCACATCATCCCAACTGCTGTGCATCACATCAGATGGGATGATGCAGTGAACAAGTGCCATTCATGTGCGATTAGGTGTACACACTATACGATCTGCACTATACAGTCAGGTGCATAAATATTGGGACATTGACAGAGTTTTCAGATTTTGGCCTCTATTCACCACCACAATGGCTTTGAAATGAAACAAACAAGATGTGCCTTAACTGCAGACTTTCAGATTTAATTTGAGGGTAATTACATCCAAATCAGGTGAATGGTGTAGGAATTACAACGGTTTCTATATGTGCCTCCCACTTTTTAAGGGGCCAAAAGTAATGGGACAAACTAAACAATCCTAAATCTAACTTTCACTTTTTAATACTTTGTTGCAAATCCTTTGCAGGCAATTACAGCCTGAAGTCTGGAACGCATAGAGATCACCAGATGCTGGGTTTCATCCCTGGTGATGCTCTGCCAGGCCTCTACTGCAAATGTCTTCAGTTCCTGCTTGTTCTTGGGGCATTTTCCGTGCAGTTTTGTCTTCATCAAGTGAAATGCATGCTCAATCGGATTCAGGTCAGGGGATTGACTTGGCCATTGCATAACATTCCAATTTTTAGCCTTGAAAAACTCTTTGGTTGCTTTTGCAGTATGCTTCGGGTCATTGTTCATCTGCAGTGTGAAGCGCCGTCCAATGAGTTCTGAAGCATTTGACTGAATATGAGCATATAATATTGCCCGAAACACTTCAGAATTCATTCTGCTGCTTTGTCAGCAGTCACATCATTAATAAATACAAGGGAACCAGTTCCATTGGCAGCCATACATGCCCACACCATGACACTACCACTACCATGCTTCACTGGTGAGGTGGTATGTTTTGGATCATGAGCAGTTCCTTTCCTTCTCCATACTCTTCTCTTCCCATCACTCTGGTACAAGTTGATCTTTGTCTCATCTGTCCATAGGATGTTGTTCCAGAACTGTAATGGCTTTTTTAGATGTTGTTTGGCAAACTCTAATCTGGTCTTCCTGTTTTTGTGGAAGTTGATTTGGCCACACCTAATGTTTTTGCTATCTCTCTGATGGGTTTGTTTTGATTTTTCAGCCTAATGATGGCTTGCTGATAGTGACAGCTCTTTGGATCCCATATCAACAGTCAACAGCAACTGATTCCAAATGCAAATGTCACACCTAGAATCAACTCCAGACCTTGTACCTGCTTAATTGATAATTAAATAATGAGGGAATAGCCCACACCTGTCCATGAAATAGCTTTTGAGTTGATAGTCCCATTACTTTTGGCCCCTTAAGTGGGAGGCACATATAGAAACCGTTGTAATTCCTACACCGTTCACCTGATTTGGATGTAATTACCCTCAAATTAAATCTGAAAGTCTGCAGTTAAAGCACATCTTGTTTGTTTCATTTCAAAGCCATTATGGTGGTGAATAGAGGCCAAAATATGAAAATGCTGTCAATGTCCCAATATTTATGCACCTGACTGTATATCGCTCAGAACGACGTGTATCCCAGCTGACCCGACGCCCGATAGAAGGACATATCGGGCAGTCGTACACCCTGCATGACTGTATGATATACCCTTTCATCCCGCATTCACCTGCATGTTGTCGTCAGCCTGGTCAGCCCATCTAATGTGCAGCACATCAGATGGGACAACGTTGCTGACAACACAGGTGAATGCAATTGAGGCTACACACTGAGTGCTAGGTAAGTTATATCATTCAGATACATGTCGGAACAATAAATCGTCCAATAATACCCGGCCTTAGAGTTAATCAAAAAGGTAAAGAAAAGGTGAACGGGGAAGGTACATACAATTTCCCGAGTAGTGTTTCTGTATACAGTTACAACAAGCTGTGTAGTTTAATGCAGTGGCAATGAGCTGTGTGTTCCTGTGGAGAAAGCTGGGAGTGAGAATGTGGTCAGCAGTATTTGACAGTGTAACATATATAGCAAAACAGGGATGTGGCACTCCCTCAAATAAATTAATTAGATGGGTGCTTTCACGATGAATCAATTATCACTTGTGGTAGGTGCGGCACTCCATACAGAAAAGTACTTCCAAACGGCGTCAGTGCAGTCAACGTTTCAATGTTTAATACATTTTCATCAGGACATACCGATTCCCACTAAAGAACGAGTATATCCCAAAATATTTTCTGGTAAATTGAAAAAAAATTATTTGGACACATTGGGGCATACTGATTTGGACGGAATTTGCGATGCAAGCTGTAGTGCAACATTCGTACAGCTAGGTAGGGGTAATATATGCAACTGCTGTACTCCTGGAGAGAACAGTATATGTTGCATCACAATGGTTACAGTAATAGTTCACGTTTCATACATAATCTAGTACAGGTTGAGTCTCCCATATCCAAATATTCCAAAATACGGAATATTTTTAGCATGACTGAGATAGTGAAACCTTTTGCTTTTTGATGGTTCAAAGTACACAAACTTTATTTAAGGCGTAACATTATTAAAAATATTGTATAAAATTACCTTCAGGCTGTGTGTATAAGGTGTATATGAAACATAAATAAATTTCATGTGTGTACACAAATTTTGAGCCAAAAAATTATTGAAAATATTGTATACAATAACATTCAGGCTGTGTGTATAAGGTGTATAGAATACGTAAATGCATTCTGTGTTTAGATTTGGTTCCCAGTCCCAAGATATCTCATTATGGTATGTAAATATTCCAAAATACAGAATATTCCGATATCCAAAATTCCCCTGGTCCCAAGCATTTTGGATATGGGAGATTCCACCTATGTATGGCAGGACAGTGTTATTAATTAAAGATTCACATTTACCTTGTTACAGGAAATTATAACAAGATGCAAAGATAAAATGAAAGTGTTAGGTTCAAATCAATGCACACTATGTGTGTGTGTGTGTGTGTGTGTGTATATATATATATATATATATATATATAGTTAGATAGTTAGAGAGAGAGAGAGAGAGATAGATATACATATACATACGGTGCCTTGCAAAAGTATTAACCCACTTGGCTTTTTACCTTTTTTGTTACATTGCAACCTGTCATTTCTTTTCTTTTTTTAATCTGAATTTTATGTGATAGATCTGCACAAAATAGTCTAATTTGGTGAAGTGAAATGAGAAAAATATATATAAAAAAGAATCTTTATAAATACAATTCTGAAAATTGGCATGTGCATATGTAATCACCCCCTTTGATATGAAGCCCCTCAAAAGTTCTGGTGCAACCAATTACCTTCAGAAGTCACATAATTAGTGAAATGAAGTCCACCTGTGTGAAATCTAAGTGTCACATGATCTGTCAGTATAAACATACCTTTTCTGAAAGACCCCAGAGGCTGCAACACCACTAAGCAAGAGGCATCACACCATGAAGACCAAGGAGCTCTCAAAACAAGTCAGAGACAAAAAAAATATATTCAAATCTTTGATGATCCCCTGGAGCACCATCAAATCCATCATCATCAAATGGATAGAACATGGTACCACAAGAAACCTGCCAAGAGAGGGCCGGCCACCAAAACTCAGACCGGGCAAGGAGGGCACTAATCAGAGAGGCAGCACAGAGATCAAAGGTAACCCTGAAGGAGCTGCAGAGTTCCACATCAGGGAATACACATAGATACACATCAGTGTATTTGTGCATGTGGGCTTTATGGAAGAGAGGCCAGAAAAAAGCCATTACACTGATAAAAATAAGAAGACACAATTTGAGTTTGCCAAAAGGCATGTGGGCGACTCCCCAAATGTATGGAGGAAGGTGCTCTGGTCAGATGAGACTAAAATTTTACTTTTCGGCCACCAAGGAAAAAGCAAACCCAACACATCCCATCACCCCAAGAACACCATCCCCACAGTGAAACCTGGTGGTGACAGAATCATGCTGTGGGGATGTTTTCCAGTAGCAGGGACTGAGAAACTGTTTCGAGTTGAGGGAAAGATGGATGGTGCTAAATACAGGGATATTCTTGAGCAAGACCTGTTTCAGTCTGCCTGTGATTTGAGACTGGGACGGAGGTTCACCTTCCAGCAGGACAATGATCTGAAGCATACTTCTAAAGCAACACTCAAGTTGTTTAAGGGGAAACATTTAAATGTGTTGGAATGGCCTAGTCAAAGCCCAGATCTCAATCCAATTGAGAATCTGTGGTCAGACTTGAAGATTGCTGTTCACAAGTGGAAACCATCCAACATGAAGGAGCTGGAGCAGTTTTGCCTTGAGGAATGGGCAAAAATCCCAGGGACAAGATGTGGCAAGCTCATAGAGACTTATCCAAAGCGAGTTGCAGCTGTAATCAAGAGCGGCTCTAGGCCCAGGCAAGCCGGGCCGTCGCCCGGAGCGCCACTGTATCCGGCGGGCGCAAGAAACACCCACCCTCCCTCCCCAGCGCTATTGACAATAAGTAAGCTCAGGGAGAGGAGGAGGGAAGGGCGGCAACACAGGACGGCGCCGGGCGCAGCAAAGCCTAGCGCCGGCCCTGGCTGTAATTGCCGCAAAAGGTGGCTCAACAAAGTACTGACTTTAGAGGGGTGAATAGTTATGCTTGCTGAAGTTTTATGTTATGTTGTCCTAAATGTTGTTGGATTCACAATATTAAAAAAAACACAACTTCAAAGTTGTAGGCATGTTCTGTGAATGAAATGATGCACACCTTCAAACAATCCATTTTAATTCCAGGTTGTGAGGCAACAAAACATGAAAAATGCCAAGGGGGGTGAATACTTTTGCAAGGCAGTGTGTGTATACGTATGTATATATAATATATATATAATATTATAATGGCTGTGTTGCAGGGGCGGATTGGGATGGAAAATCAATCCATGAAATTCCTGGAAGCAGCCCTAATGGGGATGAGTCAGTTGTGGGTGTGGGGTCTGTGGATGGGGGGATAAATACTCCATGCACATAGGGCCTGATTCTGAGTCAGTGAAACAGAAATTATGGGACCCATACACCCATGTTTGTGGTTCCCTGGATCCCCGGCAGAGACAGGTCAGTTGGCTTGAGAGTCTTCCTTACCTATATGTTGGTAATCTGAACGGGAAACTCTGATGAAATTGATCCTCCCTGGCAGATGGTGATGGTCAGCATTCACTTTTCACGTAGGAGATCACACTGGAAGACACCTATTTGTATAGGAATAAAACCAATGTCCTCATCATATATGAGGTTCATCCAGCTAATACATAGTAACAGAAGTTTTGGTGCAGGGCAAAATGTGAACTGATCACAGTTTTATATTATTAAAATGTATTTGCTAATTTAGTATACCATTTGTACCAGTAATATGGTTTCTTTAGAATTGATTCCTTAATAAAGATTACTGTCCCAGAGCTCTTTCCTTCTAAACCTGCCAGTTGTGGATAATTTCCAGCCACTACCCCCCCTGGTTCATTACAGCCTCATCCCCCGTATCTCTCCTTCCTGATTCAAGCTGGTCTCTGCAACTCCTGCCTTTTTGTGTTACTCCAGCCTCACCCCCCTGTGCCTCTACAGCCTCAGCCTCCACCCCGGGTCTCTCCAGGCTCCTTGTGTTTTCCCCGTCCTCCAATGTCTCCCCATTTCCAGACACTTTGTGTCTCTTCAGCTCCCTTGTGTCTCTCCTGCACCAGTCCCCTTGGGTCTCTCCAGCTACAGCCCTTCTCTATCGAGCTCCCCAGTGTCTCTCCAACCCCCCAGTGTCTCTCCAGCTCCAGACCCCCTTCGGTCTCCAGCTCCAGACCCCCTTCGGTCTCCAGCTCCAGACCCCCTTCGGTCTCCAGCTCCAGACCCCCTTCGGTCTCCAGCTCCAGACCCCCTTCGGTCTCCAGCTCCAGACCCCCTTCGGTCTCCAGCTCCAGACCCCCTTCGGTCTCCAGCTCCAGACCCCCTTCGGTCTCCAGCTCCAGACCCCTTTTTCTCTTTCCACTTCCAGACCCCTTTTTCTCTTTCCACTTCCAGACCCCTTTTTCTCTTTCCACTTCCAGACCCCTTTTTCTCTTTCCACTTCCAGACCCCTTTTTCTCTTTCCACTTCCAGACCCCTTTTTCTCTTTCCACTTCCAGACCCCTTTTTCTCTTTCCACTTCCAGATCCCTTTTTCTCTTTCCACTTCCAGACCCCTTTTTCTCTTTCCACTTCCAGACCCCTTTTTCTCTTTCCACTTCCAGACCCCTTTTTCTCTTTCCACTTCCAGACCCCTTTTTCTCTTTCCACTTCCAGACCCCTTTTGTCTTGAACTGTGTTGAAGCACACTGCTTATTTAAAAACAGTGTTTATTTCCCATGTATTGTATGATCAAAATGTCTTTCATGACACTTGTTTTTCCTTTACGTGTCTATATCTATTGTTATTGCTTGACAAATAAACTGCATCAATATTTAGTGGACAATACATTAATTTGAATTTTATTTAAAATGTTGGCTTTATTTTGTAAGTCTCACAATAGCACAGCAAATGATAATAATGTAGAATATATTGAAGGATATTGCCATTATTCTGTGCTGGGTCATGACTAATGCAACAGCACTGCCTCTCAGTGGACATTTTCATTAATTATTTCTATGATCCGCTCTGGAATACCATAATACTAAAACAAATCGATTTAAATCATTTTTGTGTATAATAGTGTTTTCCATTTATAATATAATCATCAGATGTAGACTACATTCGCAGAAGTCGCGCTAGTCATAATGTGACTGTTTTAAACTATCCGTATAAGTAGTACACGCTAGAACTTCAATTGAAATCCATTTTTAAGATAGTTGTCACTAAAAAATACATTCAAATAAATTCTAAAAAAAATATATATATTTTTTTTTACTAGTATAGTACTCTTCTTGTCCTGTTCTTAATGTGATGATGGGTGTTACTAAAATAAAAATAGTTATGCTGTAAGCAACTGATTCTGAATTGAACATACGCCTGTTTGCAGAGCTCATCTTGCGGGTTTGTGCACTGCACATGTTCTGGAACTAAGGATATGCAAGTACAGGTGATACGCATTTCAGTTGCATCTCCACTTGCAACACAGGAGGTGTAACTGGTCTGTAACATGGCATTCTCACCTAAGTTTATCCAGGCAAATCATTTGCACCAACTATAGGTTGGTGCAAGTTCACCGTATTAAACCAAGGGTACGGATAGGGAGCAGAAGCACCGCAAAGATTCATCTACCACTGTATACAGACAGATTCTGTGCACACAATAGTTAGCATCTACAGTAAGTTTGTGTTAAGCTGGGTACACACTATGCAATCCATTGCACAATATTTCATTACGCAGATCGTAACGATATATTGTGCGGATCGCATAGTGTGTACACCTGATCGAACGTGCCCCTGGGTTGTACCATCTGCTGTGCTACACAGCAGAGGGGATGATGCGATGAGCGATGCCATGTGCTAAATGCAGCATGGTTTGATACATTGCTCCGTCTTACACCGCAACGTGCAGTGTGTACAGACGATATGATACATCATTACATTGTGTCGTACTGTTGGTTGGGTACACCATCGTGTAGTGTGTACCCAGCTTAAGCCTCTGCATCAGGCCCTAAATGTATGTGGGCTTATTGCTTCTTTCTATTGGAATTCATCTATGCATCATCCCCAAGTTTTGTCTTTTGTGTGTTTCTTTTACAGATAGCAATGAATGCTATGGTTTCTCTTGTAACCAGGTATCAGACCAAGGTCCTTATATGTCATTATTATGTAGTTGTATGTATTATTTGTTCTGCTTAGTCTCTACTGCTCTTAGAGAATTACTAAACATGTTTTGATAAGCATATAGAGTTCAAATACATCTAATTTCTGTATGTAGATCGCTTTGGAACACATCTGCAATATGCTTTCACTTAACAGTAGGTGTCAATGTTTCTATTAAAATGCATGAGCATCTTCCACAGAGAATGCCATTTGGCAATGAAATGGTGCAGCTCTTACGTGGCAGCAAAAAAATGTTTACTTCTCTCACTCTAGGATACAAGTCTGTAGGATTACATCTGAATAGTGTTTAAGAAACTGATGCAGTATCTATTAGCCTATTACAGGGGTAGCCAACCCTGGTGCTTGAGAGCTACCAACAGTACATGTTTTCCAGGTCCCCTCACAGAATCACAAGTGAAATAATTAGCTCCACCTGTGGCTCTTTTAAAATGTTAGTGGGTAATTACTATACCTGTGCATCAACTAAGATGGGTCTTCAACCTTTGGCCCTCCAGCTGCTGTGGAACTACAGATCCCAGGATGCCCTGCCACAGTTTTAGCATGCTGTTATATCAAAACGGTGGCATGCTGGGATATGTAGTTCCACAGCAGCTGGAGGGCCAAAGGTTGTACACCCATGGCTGGAAGAAGTGAACTGATAGTAGCTCTCGAGGACCGGGTTGGCTACCCCTGGCCTATTAGATTATTCGTTGTTCAGTAATGCAATGTTTTAATTTATTTTAAAAAAATTTGTAGAATATTCTCATAACAAAATATAAATTATAGCTATGTGTTTGGCTGTTGGGACAACTATAAATTCTAGGATCAATGGGTTTTCTTTAATGAATCCATATAGTCATCAATAACCACACATGTCTGAAAGTGATGAAAACATTAATTTGGCATTGGGGCTATATACAGAAAGCCAGGCCAGCAGCATTGTGTAATGAGGATTCTTCTCGCATGTCACAGTTGGTAATGGAAACGCTGTGCTTAATAGAAGTTTTAAATAAATTCTGCCAGAACAGAAGCTACAATAAAAAAAAATAATGCATTTATATGCTAGAATCCTAATCCTACCATTATGCTTATTTGTCTCACTCAATTCACAATGCTAATATAGAGTTGTATGTGTTTGTAAACATACGGGGAACCCTTCTAATAAAGTAAAAATGTTTTTGTTTATTTTGTTACACTGTGAAATGTTATTGTGCTATCTAGAGATATATAATATATAGTCATAGTCTTTGGTCAGATCTGCACTCCCACTTATACCCCTTTTACACCAAAATCCCGGGTCCGACCCTGGAATTTGAACACTGGTCAATCCCGGGTTGAACTCTGCTTCAGACCCCATTTACACTGCAACTCGACCCGGGTTTGCCCCATTTACACTGAACCCTGGTAATCCCTGCTTTTCTCTATAGAAGTCATTAAAAATGGTCAGCTTTAATGTCTGACAAAGATGGTCACAAAAGGCAGCAAAAGAGAGGGGTGGGGACTGTTTCCAGCATTGCTACAGGCTGTTGTTCTGGCTGTGGCAGGCTGTGTATCAGCCTGCAATTGTGGCTGCTGGTCAGGCTGTGGTGCAGGCTGCAGTTCTGGCTGTGGCAGGCACTGTCTTCCTGCTTTTGTGGCTGCTGGCCAGGCTGCTGTGGTGCAGGAGGTTAGGCAGGCAAGCGATGGCTTCATGTGTGTCTCTCTATGCAGGGCACTGACAAATTACATCATCTGCCAGTGCCCCAGAAGCTCCAATCAGCATCGTTCGGAGCTAGCCGGGTCAAATAAGCAGGGTAGCACCCCTTTACACTGCCTCATGACCCGGGAACCACCCGTTTTCAACCCTGCTCTCCACCCGAGTAAGATTGCCTGGTAAATCGACCCGGGTTATTTTTTTGGGAGCCGCTCACACAGAGCCTCAACCCGGATCGACCTGGCAATAAACCGGGTTATTTGTTTGGTGTAAAAGGGGTATTATATTCCAATTGCTGGGGTGCACCTCAGCGATCACCCCATCCAGGGGCGCTACAAATACAAACTTTTGAAAAAAAAGCGCACTCACCAGAGCTTGTAAAAAGAAAAGGAGGGATTTATTCCAATAGTTACATCATATGGGCAGCACAGACGGTGTAATGGTAGCATTACTGCCTCACAGCACTGAGGTCGTTGGTTCGATACCCACTACGGCCATAACTGTGTGGAGTTTGTATATTCTCCCTGTGCTTGCGTGGGTTTCCTCCGGGTACTCCGGTTTCCTCCCACACTCCAAAAATATACTGGTAGGTTAATTGGCTCCTAACAAAATTACCCCTAGTGTGTATGTGTGTGTGCATGTGATAGGGAATATAGATTGTAAGCTCCACTGGGGCAGGGACTGATGTGAATGGCCAAATATTCTCTGTAAAAGCGCTGCGGAATATGTGTGCGCTATATAAATAACTGGTAATAAATAAAATAAATCATATGGAGATACGAAGATGCGACATTTCGATCTAGATAAGATCATCTTCAGGCAAAGACAACCATTCTTCCACTGACTGTATGTGTCATTGTACACTGTTGCTGAAGTCGTGGCAAATAGCCCCTCTTGGCGCGCCAGGTCCAGGGCAACTTGGCTGCACCAATCCTCTTTCTTGCTCATAATGTGTGTCTTATTCGCATAAACAAAACAACTGTGAGCAATAAAACAACTTTGCTAGATTACACTGATCAAATTTCATGTACATTTGAGTGCGACAGAATCTCAAAATGTAAGAAGAGCTCCGATGTAGCGGGTGTGGCTTTTTTTTTTTCCCCTCACAAATTTCCATTATGCTTCATCCTCAACTTTTTCTCTCTCATCCTAGTCAACATCAACCGTGCTGGAATACCGCAGTTTTGTAGCTAGAATATTCTTCCACGTTGAAGCGTAGCTCAATGACTTGTTTTAAGGAGGAGGTTCCAGAGTTCTTAACTTTGATATGCAGGCTTGGTCAGCAGTAAGTGAGCAACACTTCAAATGGACAGCTTGTACATGCAAATAAAATAATGATCCGCTGTCTACAGCCATGGCCAAAAGTTTTGAGCATGACACAAGTATTGGTTTTCACAAAGTTTGCTGCTTCAGTGTTTTTAGACCTTTTTGTCAGATGTTACTGTGGTATACTGAAGTAAAATTACAAGCATTTCATAAGTGCCAAAGGCTTTTATTGGCAATTACATTAAGTTTATGCAAAGAGTCAATATTTGCAGTGTTGACCTTTCTTTTTCAAGACCCCTGCAATTCGCCCTGGCATGGTGTCAATCACCTTCTGGCCACATACTGACTGATGGCTTCCCATTCTTGCCTAATCAATGCTTGGAGTTTGTCAGAATTTGTGAGTTTTTGTTTGTCCACCCGCCTCTTGAGGATTGTCCACAAGTTCTCAATGGTATTAAGGTCTGGGGAGTTTCCTGGCCATGGACCCAAAATGTTGATGTTTTGTTCTTTGAGCCACTTATCACTTTTTCCTTATGACAAGGTGCCCCATCATGTTGGAAAAGGCATTGTTCGTCACCAAACTGTTCTTGGATGGTTGGGAGAAGTTGCTCTTGGAGGTTGTTTTGGTACCATTCTTTATTCATGGCTGTGTTCTTAGGCAAAATTGTGAGTGAGCCCACTCCGTTGGCTGAGAAGCAACCCCACACATGAATGGTCTCAGGATGCTCTACTGTTTGCATGACACAGTATGGTAGTGCTCGCCTCTCCTTCTCCTTACAAGCGTTTTTCCAGAGGCCCCAAACAATCTGAAAGGGGACTCATCAGAGAAAATAACTTTACCCCAGTCCTCAACAATCCAATCCCTGTACCTTTTGCTGAATATCAGTCTGTCCCTGATGTTATTTCTGAAGAGAAGTGGCAACTTTGCTACCCTTCTTGACACCAGGCCATCCTCCAAAAGTCTCACTGTGCATGAAGATGCACTCACACCTGCCTGCTGTCATTCCTAAGCAAGCTCTACACTGGTGGTTCCCCGATCCCGCAGCTGAATCAACTTTAACAACTATTGAACCTCTCTCTTTGAAGTTCTTGAGGATCAGATAAATGGTTGATTTTGTTGCAATCTTACTAGCAGCAATATCCTTGCCTGTGAAGCCCTTTTTGTGCAAAGCAATTATGACTGTACGTGTTTCCTTGCAGGTAACCATGGTTAACAGAGAAAGAACAATGATTTCAAGGTCCACCCCCCTTTTAAAGCATCCAGTCTGCTGTCCTAACTCAATCAGCATGACACACATGTACACACACATGTACACATACACACCTATGTCTCCCTGAAGACCCTTGCGTTTTTTTAGAACACAGTAGCACAGACAAGTCTCACTGATCCCGTCCGTGTTTCTGTGTCAATGACACAGATGCATGTAGCACGGATCTCCCTGGTCCGTGCTACATGCATCTGTGTCATATCGCACTCGATCTAATGAATATGCAAATCATTAGATCGTGCACGATAAACTGGGTGAACATCATGCAGCGTTTGCTGTTCACTTCAGCTGCCGGAGAGAGTTCAATGGCGATTGCATACGACATCGGATCGTTTGCAAATCGCACCGTCTATGGGCACGTTTTAGTGTTGGCTAATGCATGAACTGTGCATTACACCGGCACTCACCGCCCAAGAGATGCCGGGGATAGCCCCAGGCTATCGGCCTAGGCCTGGGGTGCCCTGGACAGGGGTGCCCCTTTACTTGGGGCATTAGCCCCCCGCTAGAAAAAGTCTGGTGCTGGTTCTGGATAATACAGGGGGGACCCTACTAATTTTTTCCTCCTGTATTTCCAGAATGAGGACCGGATCAGAGCTGAGTGTTGGTTGCGCAAAATACAGGGGACCCCCTACGTTTTTTGTCCGCTGTATTTAAGCACAACCAGCACTGGGTCATTAAAAGCCATGGGCTGGTTGCTCTTTTAGGGGGGCACGTCATTTTTTTTCTTTTCTTTTTTACACAGGGTTTTTTTGTTTTTTTTTTACTGCAGCAGCACAGATGGGTCTCACTGATCCCGTCTGTTCTCTGTGTCAATGACACAGATGCATGTAGCATGGATCTCCTCGTTTTGCGTGCATCTGTGTCATTGAAATACACAGCAGCACAGACTGATCTCACTGATCCAGTCTGTGCTCTGTGTCAATGGCTCGGATGCATGTAGCACGGATCTCCCTGGTCCATGCTACATGCATCTCTATCGTGCATGACATCGTTCTGTGTGCACAAACACAGAACGATGTGTGCACGATAGGTCGAAATCTTACTGCAGGTTCAGTTGATCTATGATGCACGATGCCGGGGACGCACATCCGCATCATCCAGGAAAATGACACTTTTTACACTATTGGTCCTTACAATCGATCCAAAATGTCCAAATCGTGCAAAAAATCGCACCGTGTATGGGCACCTTAAGAGGTGTCAACAAACCATTAAACATAAATTATATTTATTTCAATACAGAAAATGTTCTATAAGAATATTGCATGTGATGCCAATATGTTTAAGCTTCATAAAATTATGTCTATACTCTGACTGCTGATAATGATTATAATACGTGAGATCAACACAATATTGCTCATTAGGAAATCGTGAGTATTAAAATGAGCAATGTATTTCCTAAGGTAAATTCTAACTGATATTAGAAGTTACCTTGGTTTCAGTGCACATATGCAGTGGCGTCACTTACCTTATTTGCACCCGGTGCGGTAGTCGGTCCGGGGTGCTTGTTCTCACACGCCGGAGGCGGAAGGGGGCGTAACTTCGTCCCATGAAGCCACGCCCACTCATGGTTTACACTGTTGGGGGCGTGACCGCATCTCACATCCCCCGTCCTCAGCACTCAATGGCCAGGACAGAGGCTAGGGGCTGCCCAGTAGCTGCTGTGCTGCTCCGTTGAGTTAACCCGGCTCAGCGCAGCAGCTGCTGGACAGCCAACAGCCTCTCACTGCAGTGTGGCAGCTCGGTGACACCATCCGAGGGGGTGACACCAAAATAGCAGAGCAGCTCTGCTATTTTGGTGTCACCCCCTCGGATGGTGTAACTCGGTGCGGCCCGCACCCCCCTTGTGACGCCAGAGCACACAGGCATCATTCCTTCATATGGTCACATAGCTCCTCAGTGATTTCTATTATTATAATAATTTGTTGTACAATATGCATGATTTTGTATAATATATATGTATGTTACCAAAAAAAAAAATCTTAATACCTTTTGAATACCTGCAATTTCTGGTTTGTTTTAAAGAATGGGACATAATGAAGGTATAAATTGGAAAGGAATTAAAGCATATATGAAGGTTAGAAAATATTGATGCCTTAAGGGTTATGTTTACTAAAGTGAGAGTTTTTAGAAGTGGATATGTTGCTCATGGAAACCAATCAGATTCCACTTAACATTTATCTAGCACCTTCTAGAAGATAATAGCTAGAATTTGATTGGTTGCTATGGGAAACATCTCCACTTCTAAAAACGCTCACTTTAGTAAATATACCCCCAAGACTCCCATGTGGTCTAAAAATACATGTAATTGATAAAGTCGAGCAGAACCAAATACTCCATTAAATGTGTGTTATTTATATGCTACATTTAGTACTTCACAAGCTAACAAGAGTTCCAGCTAAAGATTATATGAAGCCAGTGGCAAATACAGGATTACACACACACACCTCTATCACTAAAAAAACATGAATGCAGCAGGCAAATAAATACAGCCAGCATGATTTATTAAAGACCCCCCTCTCCCAAGTAGTGCCCCTTATACAGTGCCCCCAGTAGTGGTCCCCCCTATGCAGTGCACCTTATACAGTGCCCCCAGTAGTTGTCCCCCCTATGCAGTGCCCCCCCAGTAGTTGTCCCCCCTATGCAGTGCCCTTTATACAGTGGTCCCAGTAGTGGTCCACCCTAAGCAGTGTCCCTTACAATATATAACACAAGACACACACAATATACTTACCCGAATCCCCGCTCCTGCACCAGCAACCGTCCGCTCCTCTGTCCTCCTGCTCGGCACTATGGGAGAGACGTCATGACGTCTCTCCCATTTCCCACTGCAGGAGCCAGAAGGCGGAGCTCATGAGTGAGCTCCTGCTCTGCTCCCTCCGTGGATGCAGCAGCCAAGAAGAGTCAGCTAAAACAAACACACCGCCAGGTGTCCTGCGCCGTTGTGTTTGTTACTGTGTAGTGCGGACCGCACTACAATTACAGAAACCAGCTCAACACCACTGATCGGCGAGCAGGGTTTTTTTTGGGTACTTAAACCCCCCCTGTGTGTGTGTATGGAAGCTACATAGTGGTGCAAATGCATGCTACCAGCAGCCCAGGTTTCTACATATTGAACATTTTGAAGGTTCTGGTAAAACATAAATGTTCTGCAGGTTATCAATGAGTACACTAATAAGTGGACAGAAAAATGTTTTGCATTTTAACTCTGCACTGCTTGCTGCAGACTCAGTAACAGACTAAAGGGGCTGAGCTAATATGTCTTTACAATTACAGTTTTAAGCGCTTGTTTATTCTGCCATTACAAATATTCACATGATAAAATAGCTTTTCCACCTGTAAGTCCCCAAAACAGTGTTTATTGATCATTAAGTGTAGACCGTTTGCTCTGCTAAAAACTCAATGTAAAAAAACACATTCATTTTCCTGATATTGCTTTTTGTTGTAAAACAAAATGCTTATAAGAAAAAATATTCTAAAATGCATTCTGTGGTAAATAATAAAATTTTACAGAGAGTGCAAAATCACAGAAAAACAATAACAAGCTTGTTGTGGTACATTATTTTTTTCATTTTATAGAAAGTGCAAGCTTCCAAAAAAAAAACGCATATTGTAAATTCCAAAAAATGCAGGAAAAAGGCTAAATTAAAGTTTGATTCTCAAATAACTTACATTTTGTTCTTTTAGTGCCAGAACCAATCAAGATCAGTTCCAACCAGCCCCAACCTGTTGCTCCAAGTACTTCCACCAGCACTGTCCCAAACAGCAATGGCAAGCGAGCATCTGCCAATGGCCAGCAAACAGTGGCCTCCCGTTACCTGCCACGTGAGGTGCCTCCACGTTTCCGCCAGCAAGAACAGAAGCAATTATTAAAGAGAGGACAGCCGCTGCCTTCTGGGACATTGACCAGTGCTAACACAGGACAAGACCCTGGACAAACTGGGGCAAGCCCACCTCCACAGCAAGGGGCTGGTGGAGCGCAACACCCCTCAAAGAGACACTCTGGTAAGAATGACACACTTCCTCTGTAAAAAAGAAAAAAAAAAAGTAGTTTGGGAATATGTTTAGCATGTGGAAAGCACAAAGAAATCCACAGTAACCTATAGTCTGCCCAAATATGCTGACATGGGTCTAATGTCCCTTTCAGTTTAGATGATGTTCAACAGACCCTTCCCCAGCACCATGGCAGAAGAATTATGAATATCAGAGCTTCTGATACTATTTTCAATAGAAAATTATTTTATTATTCATTTAGCTGATATTGACACAAGAATTTCAGAGCAAATGCAGAAGAATGGGCCTTTACCTTGGTGCTAAGGGTGTATCTCCAGAGGGGTGGGGGAGTCTTGTACATTGGTTCTTCTAATTGGCGGTGGGATTTTACGCTACAAAATGTGAAATTACTCTCATTTATGGAGTCAATCCAATACCAACAGGCACACTTGAGGCAGCCCGAATTCACATAAAAGTACTTTCACCAAATTATGCTAATTCGGGTTCGGAGCCGGCCGCAAGGTGTGCGAGATGCGGTGCCGTTGCCGTCATTTAGTGCCGTTGCAACGGCATCTCGAACCCTTCATGTGGACTTGGATTGACCCCTATGTTTTAAAATTCAAAATGAACAACACTGCTGTTGGTCATATTTTGTGCTTTTTTTTACCTTCAAAATATAATGGTGATATACTGTATGAAATTTGATCTCATCTGACATTGTAGCAGACCATAGTCTGAAACATGTTTTTTTTTCTTCGCTCATAACAGGGACTGAGCAAAATATTTATTCATTGTTGAGAGTATTATGTCATTTTATGCCATTGATTACAGGTGAATCTAAACATGCAATGAATTGATATCAAATTTAGAAGAGGTTAAATTCTGAGTAGTGAGTGCAGCATATCATAAGCAGCTGTTTGCAAGGTTCAAAGCTATTACAGGCCAGATCTTTAGAACTGACATTTGAACAGTCAAACCCATCCTGCAGTCTTTAAACATTGCACACGCTTCCATAACTGTCTTCCTTGAAATAGATCCTCTGACTAAAATGTTTTGTTTTATATATCCTGCTGCTATTTAAATGAATTTATATTGTGCACTCCATCCAATTATTGCTTATTTTTCCCTTATCACTGTATCTTAAATGGGGACACAAACACAAGGGTAATATGGCAGGAAGGGTAGGGGACAGGACTGTGCAGCATGTAAGGTTTTACTAACTGCTGATAGAAGTGAAATTTAAATCTGTAACTGGGTAAGGTCTCGGGCGTTGCCAATATGTAGCCTGACATTTGTCAGAAATCCCTATTTAAAAGTGGTTTGTGTTTTATATTTAATTTTTTTAAACTTTTTATAAAAAGTTGTAACAGTTAGTACTATACTAGCAATTTAATGCTGACTGAAATAAAAAATCTCTTATAGTGGAACCAAACCATAAGATTTTAATATGCTATATTAGAGGATGGACTGTATATTTCCCTTCAATGTTGCAGCTCTGTTTACCGAAAAAATGCAATTAGAAGATGCTCACGGTATGTTGCCATATTTCTGTTAAATGATGTCATTTCATATCAAATAAAAATTTTGAAGATCATCCCCACCTGTCCATCTCCAACTTTAATAAAAATTTGACATGAATGTCATATATGTCAGACTATAGGCCATATTCAGTTAGGTGCAAAAAGCCATTTTCTGGAGAAAAGTATCGCGAGTGACGTCATTTCGCCATGCGATAAGTTTGCTCCGTATTTAATTCCGGAGTCTTTTTGCCAGTGCCGAAACTCAATGCAATGGAAGCTTAGAACAGTCCCCCAAAGGTAAGCTGCGTAAAAAAAAAGTTTAAAAAATACTTTAGATCACCCCAAAAAAGTACTTTCACTTTGGGGGCAAAAAAGGCCAAAGTTGGGGGACAAATTTAAAAACTAGCAAAATAGACTCCAGGGGGGTCCCCAAGTATGCCCCAGGTGTTTTTAAGTTTGCAGGTGGTTACGGCAGGTGGATTTTTTATGATTTTTAAAACTTCACTTTAGCAACTTTAAAATATGCTTGGATCCATTTTCATGTACCCGAAATTTGCAGGGACTACTTATTTTCACCCAAAAATACTGCTAACTGCTATTCTTCACCATTCATGCAAAGACGCTAAATAGCAGCTATTGAGATAATTTAAGTACCCCAAATACCTTCAGCAGGCCTATTTGGGGGTATCTATAGTCATCCCCAATGTCAGTGCATCTTTTGGGGGGGTTTCGGGCTGATTTCCCCAAATCTGACAGTACAGTATGGGGCTAAGTGGTAAGCGCGTGATACTTTTTCGCATGGAAAAACAGTGATGTCAGCGAAAAGTCCGGCATGCGAAAAGTAAGGGACTTTTCACACCTAATTGAATATGCCCCTAAATTTCAGAAAATATTTAGTTTGCAATAGTAACACAACAATGGCTCTCAAAGTGGGGGATGGATGCAACTCTCACCGACTCCGCTGTGCACAGTTAGCAACATTCAGATTATTGGTGTGTCTGATCTAGGAGAGTAAAAGTTATGTAAGCGGACTTACCTGTACAACTTTTGGCGCTGCTTTCAAACATCCCAGTACTTATGCTGGGTACACAATAGACGATGTGTCGTTTGATCCTGCGGATCAGAGCGACATATCAGGTACATTGTCTAGTGTGTACCTATGGTATGCACGCTCCCTCGGGACGTTAGTGACGTCCACCGTCTGTCCTACTGCAGGGCCGACGGAGGATGACGTTAACGATGTCTCATGGCACGTACCTCCAGATTTTAAACTACATTATATTTTTTCTGGATAGACGTTTTGCCATTGAAGGCAACGCAACAAGATTAACCACTTGCCTGGCACGGTCGTTTCAGATACGACAATACCAGACTAGGCTTTTCCTGACATGGTCGTATCTGATACGACCAGTCAGAAAAGCTCAGTGAGCGACTGCTGGAAGATGATCTTCTAGCAGCCGCCTATGTCAGATGGACCTCTCTGTCCCTCTGCAGTAGCGGCTCCGCCCCCAGTGTGTCCCGATCACTGCTGGCCACAGTGATTTGGGCAGTCCGGCTGTACCCACCACCCAGCAAAAGCTGGCTAAGCTAGTGTGTCCCGATCACTGTGGCCAGCAGTGATTGGGCTCCGACATCCCCCTCCTGTCTGTGCAACCCGGCAGCTGCATAGAGGAGCAGCCGCCAGGTAATATAAGTGCTGCCTGCTGCCTCCCCCCCCCTCCTAACACCCGGCGGCTGCATAGAGGAGCAACCGCCGGGAACTAAATGCTGCCCACGGACCCCCCCTATAAGCACCCGGCGGCTGCATAGAGGAGTAGCCGCCGGGAACACCGAATGCTGCCCTTCGGCTCCCCCCCCTCCTAACACCTGGTGGCTACATAATGGAGCAACTGCCGGGAACTGTGCTGCCCGTGGCTGTGTAGAGGAGCAGCCACCTGGAACACCAACTGCTCTCCCCCCTCCTCCTAACACCTGGCGGCTACATAGAAGAGCAGCCTCCAGGAACAGGAAGTGCTGCCAGCTTGCTCCCCCCTCCTAACACCCGGCAGCTGCATAAAGGAGCAGCCGCCGGGAACAGTCACACTGCCTGCCAGTCCCCCTATGTGCAGGGTAGGAATGGCCATTTACCATCGATGATTCAAAATCATTGATGGTTTGTGGCCGATGTCAAATGCTTTTGACATCGATGGGGAACCACCAGATGGTTTCCCTCCATCGATGTAAAGCATAACCAATTTATTTTATTTTTTTACCAAGTGCCGGGACACGAGAAAATGGCTCCGCCAACACCCCCCCCCCCGACACCTGCGCTGCCCTGACCCCATGTTCTGGTTGGCCTATGGGCCAGTCAGTCAATAGACAGGGATGATCATCGATTAATGAAACCATTGATGGTTATCCAGTGAACAGTTTGTAACCATCAATGGTTACTTGCTATATTGCCATTGATGGTACCACATAGCATAGTTTTCAACCATTGATATCTTGTGCCACCATCAATGGTAACCAAAGATGGCCATCCCTACTCTGCACAGAATTTTTTTCATCAATTATCACAGTCCACGCATGTGCAGTAGGGATGGCCATCGATGGCAAAACCATCGACCATCGTCAGTTAACTGTCGATGGCAAAGAGCCAATGGTTCTCTGCCATTGATGAAAGAGCGGGAGCCGATGGATTTTTTTTTTTTTTTACAGGATGGAGCTTAGCCCACCCCCTGTTGGACGCTAACCCCCTCACCCATTTTTGATTGGTTCACGGCCCACCATTCCCCCCCCCCCCCCAAAGCAGTGGTGACCAACGAGGGGTGCAAACATATGGTTTTTGTGCCATCGATGGTAATCGCCTATGGACCCATCAGTGGTAACCATCGATGGACACCCCATCAATGGCCATCCCTATTGTGCAGAGCTCAACAATCGATGGCTAAACAATCGTTTTGCAACAATAGTTTAAAATCATTGACCATCGATGGTACAGCCGTCGATGGCCATCATTGCAGTATACCATGCAAATAGCTATTTTTATGGTACACTGTGTTTAAAAAGATAAAAATATTAAATAAAATTGTGTTGGATAAGTTTTAATTAAATGTTCTTTACCTAATTCAATCATAAAAAAAGACTATTTCTGAGCGGTTTTTGGGAAAAAAATTTATCCGTTAAGTAGTTAAGAGCTGCAAGGTATTTTTCAGTGACTGTTAGTATAAATCAACAAGATCTAGAAATCTGTGCTTAGGTATCTTTGTCCAACTTTTGGTGGTGATTTCATATTTTTTTTTATATGCACCGATATAGAGCAATTTTTGTTTTTTTTGCAAATTAACCTGAAAGTTATCAAATAAATAAAAATAAATCTAATGCAACAAGTCTGACAGCAGATTTAGAACTTGCTAACTTTCTGCAAAACATTAAAGGACCTTTGTATCAAAGCTTGATGAGAGATGATAAAATAGTGAGAGAAAAAGTATCCAAACGGCTCCTAACTGTCGTTTTTCAAACACCGCTTGTAAAATGTAAGTTAGAAGCTGATTGGTTAGTGCTTTATCTCTCTCCAGCCTTTGATACATAGACCCCTAAAGCTGGCCACACACCAGACCAACTTTCCTCCAACCATCCAACTAGTTGATTGGTTGGAATGAAAATCCGGTAATGCATGAGAGCAAATGACAATCAGCCCATTTGTTCCCAAACACTGTAAAACGGATGAAAACTGTTGTTCAGACAAGTTTTTTTTTTTTTTTTTTTTTTTAAATCAAACCTATTAAACCAACTTGCCTGAACAACCTTGTTTGTGTTTTCTAGTGTTTGGGAGCGAATTGCAACAACAGAAGCTGCTTGTGCAACCTATTTGCATCACTTTGAGAATAAGACGTATTGGAAGGCAAATAGTCGCACGAAAAGACGCTCTGCGCTACTGTGCCGTGCCATGCCATGGCATGGTGTGACTAGAAGGGCTGTTTACCCTTGTTATTGCTTAAGGAGGCTAGATGTGTGGGAACACATCTGTACACTATTCACACTGGTATACCTTTAAGTGCCACTCTGATTCACACTCCCTCCTCTTGTCTTGGCTCTGCCATTTCCCACACGTCTGTAAGATCTCGCTACCATTTGTTTTCATGTCTTTACCTTGTGGGCCCCTATTTTTAGCTATGCTTTATTTTACACACTTACTGGTTTTTGCGTTGCATTGTGGTGTCTTACAAATCGGGGTGATTTTTATCAGTTATAGTATTCGACCCCCTATGTACATATATTTATATTCCTGTTTTTGAGAAATGAAAAGGTGTATTTATAAGAAAGCCTGAGCTGCATAATTGTATATTATTTTCTTGTCAACCTGAAGCTTAACTTATTTTTTAAATCTAATAGGTTTAATTGTTGATGAGTCTGTTTTTGTGTTTGCAAAAGTTTGCCCTTTGCTTTCTGCTAAGCAGAATAAAATCACATTGGAATATTTACCTAGGGGTTGGGAAATTTATTGGTGGATTTCATTTGGCATTGAAACTGACTCTTTTTTTTTTTCTTGGTCACAAGACTGTTATTATGTGAGTGAAATAGCTGACTATCCCACTTTTTCTCTGAAGAGGCAAAAACAAAATGGAAATTCTGACAGGACTACATATAAAAGGCCAAGGCAAACAGACACTGTAGGAAGGGGTTTTATTTGAAAGTCTCACTCCAGCAGCTGAGCAGAAATTAGGCAGTGCACTGGAGTGGTGAGGTAAGGATGTGTCACTTTCAATTGTGCGACAGAGAAGAGATGCAGAGTAAATTGTAAACGACTTCCAGTCTTAAGATTTTCATTTACAGTTCATTAATTTTATTACCTACTGTAGTAGTCATATTTTAGACCATCTCATTAAGGGCAAGATCATAACTATTTCAGGTGCTAGTTTTATTGGGTATATTTTCTTTCTGTTACCAAAATATATTTCTTATATATATACTTGGAGGACCGGACACCAACAGCAAAGCTTTTTTTTAATCCCAAGATGCTCCAGTCCTTCCCCCTATACCCCGCCCAGAGCCTGAAGGCAACTCAGTTTTGTTAACAAGCCCAAGGCAGGAGCAGGATAGGAGAGAAGGAAGACTGGTACACTGAAGAATCACACTCTCACACAGAGAAGGATACAAGTGACCAAGAGAAGAAGCCCATAGAAGACAAGTGCGTCAGGGCAGGTGCCCTGTGGACCCTATGGACTTTGAAGAAAGAGAGTTAACAAGGGTAAGTTTTACCATAACTCTCCTTTTCTTCGGGGTCCATAGGGCTCAACAGGGAGACATTGGGGATGTCCCAAAGCAGTTGTTCAAGGGCAGGGACACTCTTGAGCTGAGAGGAGAACCCGGCACCTGAAGGAAGCATCCTGATAGGTTCTATGCCTTTGATACATTAGCCTAAGAAGCATGTGGACAGAAGACCACGTGGCCACCTTGCATAGCTGTTCGGCAGATGCACCACGGCGGACTGCCCACGAGGAACCCACAGAGTGAGTATAATGAGCAGATACTGTAGCTGGCACAGGAAGGCCAGTCTGCGTGTAAGCCTGTGAAATAGTCATGCAAAGCCTTCTGGCCAGAGTCTGTTTGTTAGCTGGCCATCCCTTCTTGTGAAATCCATAAAGGACAAAGAGGGAGTCCAACTTCCTGATGGCACTAGTATGGTCCACGTAGATCCTCATGGCACGGGCCACATCCAAAGAGGCCTGGTGATTGAAAGGCCGATATCACAATTTCCTCATTGAGGTGGAAACGAGAGACCACTTTGGGAAGGAAGCCAGGGTGCGTTCGAAGAACAGTCCTGTCCGGATGAAAGATTAGAAATGGGCGCGACAGGAATGCGCCCCTAAATCCGATTCCATGCGGACAGATGCTATAGCCAGAAGAAACAGAGTCTTCGCAGTGAGCCATTTGACATCTGCTGATTCCAGGGGTTCAAATTGAGGTTTCTGAAGTGCGTGGAGAACCACTGACAAATCCCACAGAGTCATAGGAGGGACAAAGGGAGGTTGTATTCGTAGAACACCTTGCAGGATGGTGTGAACATCCGGTAGAGGAGAAATTCTGCACTGGAACCAGACAGAGCAGAGATGTGTACTTTCAGAGAGGCTAGGCGGAGTCCGAGATCCAATCCAGCTTGAAGGAAGGCAAGGATTCTAGAAACCCTAAAAACCTGAAGGTCATAGTTTCTAGTAGCACATCACTGGAAATATGTAAGCTGCACCGGGTGATAAATCCTGGCAGAGGCCGGTTTACGCGCTCTAAGCATGGTCTGGACCACAGAGCTAGAAAACCCTTTATATCTTAGGAGGGATGTCTCAAGAGTCAAGCCATTAAAGACAGACTGGCCAGGTCCGGATGTAGACAAGGACCCTGAGACAACAAGTCTGGTCGTTGAAGAAGTTGGAGAGAAATGTCTACAGAGAGAATTTGAAGATCGGAGTACCAATGGTGTCTGGGCCACGCCAGAGCTACCAACAGGATCTTGCTTGAACTTCCAAAGAACTCGAGGCAGAAGGGAGACTGGAGGAACGCCAAATGGAAGGTCCACTTCACAGATAATTTAGATTTTTCTTTGTAACTAATTTTCACCTATGACTGCATCCATTCAGGCACCTCATCCTTCTGATTCACACAGACACTGATTCACACAGACACTGCTTCACCTGCAGCTCGACTTCACCCACACCAACAGGCCTGGGGGCAGACAAGATTACTCTTCTTCCCTTCCTGTCTGCTTCATTTCTGAAACTATATCATTTCTACCGCCATGGGTGATTCCAACATTCCTATTTGATTATCCCCATTCTTCTTGTGCCTCTAAATTGTTCTGTCTTACCTTCACGTTTGGCCTTTCTCAGTTACTGACTCATAGTGATGGCCACTGTATGATTTTGTTTTCCTACAGAATTTGTTTAGTCACTGATTTCTTTAACACTCATTTCCCTCTTTTTAACTTGACCTGATTTCCTGCAAGCTGTCCTTTACCCATTAAACCTATTTGCACTAAAACTCAGCTAACTCCACATACCTGCAGAAATCTCACCACATTTCAAACTACTTTCCACCTCTCTGCAACTACTTATTTCCAGAATTAATATAATCTCCTGGCCTAATCTGGCAGTCCCACATTTTAATCAAACGCTAGTAACATCCCTTGATCAGTGGCTCAATTTCGATAATAGTTACCTTCAATAACTTCAGTGCAGAGTAAAATGTAATTTGCCTCATTCTAGTACCTATAATTTTTTATTTTTATATATATATATATAATATATATATATATATATATATATAATATATATATATAATATTAGGGATGTGCAGGCTCGTATAGGTTCGAGTTTGCACGTTGAGTTCGGATTTTTCCCTCCAAAAAAACGGAACTCAGAAAGAGGTAAAACGTCATCTTGCATGGACGAACATCATCATTCCTGGACTTGTCCAGGAATGATGATGTTCGTCCATGCAAAATGACGTTTTACCTCTTTCTGAGTTCCGTTTTTTTGGAGGGAAAAATCCGAACTCAACGTGCAAACTCGAACCTATCCGAGCCTGCACATCCCTAATATATATATATATATATATATATATATATTCATTCTACCATTCCTTTCAAAATGCTCTCAACTCTGCAAACCAGTCAAATTTACAATCTCTCAACCCTAACCACATATGCCTCTTTAATCCATTGAAATATGTTCTCAACCATCCTACCACAAACCTGCTAACATGCATCACTGAAGATTTTGCTTCCTACTTCAAGAACAAAATTGATAAGATTCTACATGTATCCTTTTCTTGAGCAACAACTGGCTCAATTCCTTTTCTGCACCCTTGGGCACCTTTTTCTCATGTGATGCCACAGGTGATGCATTTACTCTCCTCTCTCCTCCCACTCTGCTGCCTTTCTTGCACAATCAGTTAATTGTAGCTTTTGCATCCATCATAGCTTTAACTGACATCTGTAGGCTCTTTCTCTCTTTCGTATACTCACACTCCCCCACCCCTACCTTTCCACTGGTATCTTTGCATCATGTTTCAAACATCTGGAAGTTACTCCTAATCTGATGGAGGGAAAAAATTGACCCATCTCTCAACTCTCATGCCCATTCAAGCTTCCGGAGATCCTTGCCTACACTTCCTTTCCCTCGCTCATCCTGTTGGAACTAGTTTGGTCAGGCTATCATTCACAGCACTCCACAAAGACTGCACTGACCAAGGTGGTAAATTATTTAACCACTGCTAAGTCTAAAAGCCTTTACCTATTTCTTCTGGACCTCTGTTGTATTTGGCACAATTGACCACTCTCTTATGATACAATTATCGTCTTATCATTCAAGTAATTGTCCTATTCTTGTTCTCCTCCTGCTTATCAACCGCTCCTTCTCTGGATTCATCAGAACACCACAATGCTCAGTTCTAATCCCTCTATTCTCTATCTGTACAAAGTATATTGGAAAACTAATAAAATCTTTGGAGGTGGCTGATATGCAAATGTATCTTCTCCTCTATCCTAATCTGTGTTAACCTGCATTACTAAACTGAGTTAATACTATTCCCACCAATCAACAGAAACTGCCTACCTAATATATTTATATCTGAAGGCAAAAATTAACCCTACTAGCTCGCTGCCTAGTTGTTATCCTAAAATTCAGCTACATGCATTGAGAAAATAATTCCAGAGTATCCACTTATCTCACACAAGGTACTGCAAAATATTTGATTGCATGCACTCGTATGGCATTATTCAGTGTTGGACACAAACAAAATTGCAAAATGCAACTATTTTAAAAATCCTGTATTTTGCATCATATTGAAAGTTGATTGTAGACGCAATTTGCAACTGTGGTTTCCTTTCCTTTATGTATCTGGGTCCGATACAGCTGGAATATGGCTGCATACAGTATGGTGCATCACTGTCAGTGCTAAAAAATTGCAGTAAACAATGCATACACATTACAGTTAGTGCCAACATTGTGCAGATAATAAGCACCCAAGTGGCTTTGAGCATCTGAAATGGGATACAAACAGACGCAAATATAATTTTGACCTTTTTTATGTCAAAATAAGTGCTAAAAGCAGTACAAAATGACTTTTAAAACACACTTCTAGCAGTCTTTTTTTTTTTTTTTTGGGGGGGGGGGGTTGCTTAAATTAGTGTGGGTATATCATTGGCAAGCAATCAGGTGCAGCTGTAATAATGAGTGTGCAACTTAAGGCCCCCATACATCAGAAATCTGAAAACCACAATTGATCAATTTGAAGATTTATTGCCCGATCTTAGGATTTCCCAATCGAGCAATCTGTACCCATACATTACAGACCTTTTTCAGTGATTTGCAGGTCGATTGCGGCAAACACAGATCTGCCAATCTTGAAAGGCCCATACTTTTGCTAGTAATGGTCTTGCAAATCTGCTGATCATGTCCATACACTAGCAATTTACAGCCCCAATCCATCTGTGAAATCCAACATGTTGGACAATCTGATTTAACAATTCCAATCACTCTTTGGTTGCAATCTGCGATCTGTGAAGCCCATACATTGCAGATTTGTATACACAATCGATTGCAAATTGCAGAATTGCCACAATCGATTGATGTATGGGGGCCTTTACACATCATGTGCTGCATTGACTATTGCAAATTCCCATCTTACCGGTCTTCCCATAACCAGATCTTATACCCTACAATCTATTTTAAATGCGCTGGCTAGACTTTCCTAGCAGAACGTTCTGCTGCTGCTGCTTTTCTTAGTCAGTCAGTCACTATATTAGTTGCCTACATTTTACTGAATAACATATGAAATACTCCTAACATACAAAATCATTTACAAAACTACATCACCATACATCACTTCCTGCATCTCAAAATATCTCCTATCTGGACCCCTCTAATCTGCCTTAGATCTTCTCTCCTCATCCACTTTAATTATTTACTCTAATTTCAGATTACAGCACTTTTTTGGGCTGCACCCACTCTCCCAATTCCGAATTCTGTCCCTCCTACAACTAGATGTTCCACTTGCCTCTGATCTTTATTATTAATATTATTCTCTTTTATTTATATGGTACCATAAGGGTTCTATTACTTAGTATACACAGGGGTAGAGCATACAGCAAGATTACAAATGTGACTTAATAGGACAGTCATTGACAAATTCACAAATATATATTTATTTTGTGGCTGCTTGATTATTGTTCTATTTTATATAGAGTGCTAAAGCTTGCTATTTGATCATATCCTATATTTCAGCACACTAAGGTAGTCCCCTTAGCTGGAGTAAAATCGCCAGTGCTCAAAGTCAAGGACCATGATACTTCAACATTCCTGGTGTAGGAGATTTATCTGGGTGAAGAGCTATGGTATTTTTGCATGTTGGTTCATAAATGTAAAGTTTTACACCGCTCACACATGACTGCTATGTGCATAGTCTAAAGCATGTCATATGGTCCAGTCGATAACTATTTAGATGGTCAACATGCACCATTGTAACATTTGAAATGTCACTATTCTGAGGACGGTTAGTTTTAAGTGCCGTTGGTAGGGTTAAAGTTAGGCAGTAGGGAAGGGTTATGGGTAGGGATGAGGGGTATAATCTGTGTGTAGACATGATGAATGTCTAGATGGTCACTGTCCGCATGCTAACCATGTCCACATTCTCATGTGAACCTAATGCATGTTGACATAACTGTCAACCAGTCGTATCACGTCCAGTCTACCTTGGCACTACAGAAGATTGTACTTTGCTGCATCTTAATATTGTCGCAGCCTCTAGGCATTTTATATGACACATTAAATTAGGTTATTTTCCTTGAGTCTCCTCGATCAGTGTGGTGTTGCCAGACAGTAGTCCATGAAAAGTTCATCAATCGGTTGTAGAGCAGACAAAAATTCTTACTGATGATGATGGTAATTGCTCTCTTCATTTATATTTCACTAGGAATTAGTCCACGTTAAGGTTGTATTCAATGCATCAGACTAATTTAATTTGGTTTCTGTGCAGATTTTGGGAACTCAAATATTACTGTAAATGTCATTTTGTCCTTCTAGTGTCTCTGAAGTTAGATGGTTTCCTTTGAATTTCTGACTAGTTGCTAGTGTTATAGTTGACAAATTACAGTACCTGTCCTGTGAAATGTATATCCTTATTATATTAATTTCTAATGTTATTCCAAACATTCTTTTAAATTCTTTACATAACTTTTTGCAGTACTCCTTAACTATATAAGCTCCACTTGAAACATGCACTCCACCCACCTGTCTTTTCAATTAACTTGCTTATGGGTATCCCTTGACCCCGAGGTTATGCTATTTTTTTTTTATATATATATTTTTATTGAAGCAGTGCACAAAAATCATGAATACATAATATAATGCAAATTTACATGTATGGGTTCATAAACACAGACCCAGCTAAAAATATTATATAAGACTAAATGTTTGTATAACTAACAATAACAAATATACATTATGCCGTCAATTAGAAGATGAATCTTACAGCAAATAGGTCTAATGAAACGGTAAAACACACAAATTCTCAACGGAGTAAAATATAACAAATGTTAATAGAAAATTAAGTAAAATAAAATAAAATCTGCCCGCACCTCTCTCCTCTCCCCACAGTCACACACTGGGTTAGGAATCGGTGGAATACCCTCAATCGTTCGCAGAAGATACCAGGAAGTATTGCATAGGGAATCTCAAATTTGGTTTTAAATACTCGTAGAAAGAGTTGCAATAAAACTCTCCCACATCTCAATTTTTTTTTCAGTTTTAGCCGCCTCCTCCTGCACCACCTCCACCCAAGCTATACGAAAAAAAATAAAATAACATTGTTTTGAAGAGAGATAGGGTAGGAGACTCTGGATGTATCCACACCTGCAAAATAGATTTGCGAGCAGCAACGCTGACTGCTAATAGTAGTTGTCTGCCACCTTTTGTAATTCGAATCTCTCTTTGAAGGATGCCAAACAAGGCCCATTCGGGGGTTAGAGACATGTAATTAAATAAGTGGTCTTTGGAGTAATTTAATACTTGCAACCAAAATCTGCGAATTAGTGGGCATGACCACAGACAATGAAATAGATCAGCCTGAGACTGACCACACTTGAAACAAGAGTAAGAAGTTGAGAGCCCAATGATAAACCTTCTATGTGGGGACAAATAGGACCTGTGCAGTATATTGAGAAACATCTCCATATACATGGTGGAGGAGAGCATGTAACATGACCTATGATGAGCTTTTAATAAATCTGCCAATTGTACACTGGGAAGTTGAGATCCATGTTTGGGATCCTCCCTGAGAATAGTCTACAATATGTTGGAAGTGTCCATAGGTTATAGAGATCGCTTTTCTTCTTGGCGGTGCCTGTTGAAGAAAAGATTCTAAAGGGTTCAACCAGTCAGCTTGGGAAAAATGGCGAGTGGTTTGACTAACATAGTGTTGAGCTAGGAGGAAGGCCACAGGATATGCAGCCAATACAGGGAATTTCTCAGTTGCCTCCCCGGAACGTGAGGGATCATCCCACCGATATATCTACCAAGCACCCAATGTTAACCACCCCCCCCAATCACACCCTCCAAATATTAAAAAGGTGTCTAGCCGTGCCATCTTGGAAATCAGGATTAGACATAAAAGGAAGATGGAGATTTATGTGCATTTAAATTATGCTTATGAGGCAAAGTGTGCCACAATCTCCTGGGGGGCCAGAGCAACGGGTTCTTTCTCATATGGGCTGGGACCTCTTGATCATGAAGATGTAGAAATGACAACAGATCTCCCCCTTCCAAAAATTGTAGTGTAAACTTCCTTGTTGTGCAACCAATCTTTAAGGTAACGTAAAAGAGCTGCTTGAGAGAACCACTATACATTGGGGAAATTAATACCGCCGTTTGATGTAGGTTGCTGTAGTTTCAATAAGCTAATGCTCGTTTTTTTCCCTTGCCAAATAAAACATCTGAAAAGAAAGTGAATATGAGTAATATATTTGGGAGTGAGTGACAATGGTAGAACTTGTATCAAATACATAAGACGGGGAAAAGTTATAATTTTCATGAGGTTTACCCTGCCAATGTACGAAATGGGGAGGAATTTCAAGCTCGTTGGTTATCCCACGCAATTGATGGGTAAAATTAAGGTTATAAAGAAGACCTGGTTTCCTCGGAAGTTTCACCCCCAAATAGGTAAAGTGATCTGAGCGCCAGGAAAGTGAGACATTACCTGTTCCTGCAGAATTAGATATGTTGCGACCTAAGCAAAGTGCCGTTGATTTAGACCAGTTAACTGCAAAGCCAGACACTTCTCCAAACAAATGCAGTTTTTCAATTAAATAGGTTAGGGAGTCTGAAGGGTTAAATATATATAACAGAATGTCATCTGCAAACGCAGTTAGTTTTATAGTTTTAGAGCCAATGGAGATGCCCTTAATGACAATGTCACTTTCTAATATATGTAGAAGGGGATCAATAGCTATATTAAAAAGGAGTGGGGAGAGTGGACATCCTTGTCGGGTACCACGGGACAAAGGTAAAGGTTAGCTACAATAACCATTAAGGAGTAAGGGTGGACGGGGACATACAGAGATATCGAATAAGATCTATAAAAGTGTGGTGGAAGTTTCGATGAGAAATAATAGAAAACAGATGTGGCCATAGAACAGTGTCAAATGCTTTTGGTTGTGTCTTAAAAAAGCAACCACTGCTGCTATAGCAGCTCTCACTCCCCTGACAGAGTTACAGTCACACACAAAACCTAGTTGGTGGGTAGTTAGAATCTGAGGTAGAATAAGTTGAAGTCTGTCCGGCCTAATCTTGGTTAACAAATTAATGTCCTTGTTGAGCAGGGTTATAGGGCGGTAAGAATCAAAGAGTTAAGGGTCTCGATAAGGTTAGGAAGTAAGATAGTGTGGGCAGAGTTGAAATGTGGGAAAGGTGTGTGGTTATGGAGAATATCATTGAATAATTCCACCAAAGCAGGGGCAACATGAGGTTTTAGAAATCTGTAATATTCCTTGGACAAGCCGTCAGGGCCTGGAGTTTTGTGTAGTTGAGGCTGAGAAATGGCCGCAGTAACATCGTCTAGTGTGATGTCCTCACTCAACCCCTCTGATTGAGACGAAGAAAGAGGAGGTAAATTTGCCTCGCATTAGTATATCGTGTGTGGATGCATCAAAAGAGGGAGCAGAGTATAGATTATTAAAATAAGACTCAAAGAGTTTTGAAATATGTGGGGAATTAGTAATAGTGGATCCTGAAAGTGGGTATCTAACTGTTGTAATAAATCTACGAGGTTTACTTGATTTGGCCATAGTCGCCAACAATAGACTAGTTTTTGGAAAAGATTTCTGGACTGCACAACCTGACTATATATATAATGGGAGGTGCTACCTGATTTATAAATGCAATAAAATTTTGCAATCAATAGAGGTTTTTAGCATAATCATGGCCAAGGTTATGGGCCTACCCACCATATCCAGGTAACCTCTTTCGGGTAGGTCCCTAACATACTAAGGTTCAAATCCAGAGCGCAGGACCCCCCAAAACCGGCCCAGCTAAGCCACCCCAGGGCACCACCATAGTAAGAAAAGTGCAGTGTAAAGAGATAGTTAAGAGCAGCTGCATATAAAGAATGAAAATAAAGTGAAGTACATATATATTAGACACACAGTGAAGGGTTAAAATGTGTTATAAAGGAAAATGTGTTATAATGCAGTCCCCTGAGACAGCTCAACCAACACAATCCAGGGGGACCCACGCCCAAAAATGAACCAAAATTGCACTACACTATATAACTTGTAGGACTTACCTAGAATTGTGCCTAATAAAGTGTGCATATACATTACCATACTCCATGCTTTTAAACCAATAAGGAAGGGTGCTAGTCCAGAATGAGGGCGTCTCCTTTCCCTCAGATGTGCAATAAAGCACATTAAATGGAGTATATAGAAAAGATTTCTGGACTGCACAACCTGACTATATATATAATGGGAGGTGCTACCTGATGAGACTAATTGCAGGCACAGAAACAGACAAATCTCAGGTGCACAACTCCAAATTATTAATAATATATATAAATGCAATAAAATTTTGCAATCAATAGAGGTTTTTAGCATAATCATGGCCAAGGTTATAGGCCTACCCACCATATCCAGGTAACCTCTTTCAGGTAGGTCCCTAACATACTAAGGTTATAGACCAGTTTTGTTCCCCCAATGAAAATATTTGGAAAACACCAAGTCTCTTTTAGCCTGAGATAATAGAATAGATAATAGAAAAATAGTTTATTTACGTTTTTCTTTAGTTGTGAAACTACAAGTGCCAGCGGGCCCGTAATGCCCCGCATGCTCTTATTTGTGGTTCTCCAAATACCAACATGCAGGGGAGGCTTGCTGGTACTTGTGGTTCTACAACTAAAGACAATATGGAAACTTCATTTTTACACTTTACACTAACACTATCAACCATATGGTGCCGGGGATAGCCCCGGGCTATCAGTCTAGGCCTGGGATGCCCTGGAGAGGGGTACCCCTTTATTGGGGGTACCCAACTCCCCAGGGATCCCTGGCCTGAACTGACTAGCGGTCAGGGATAATGCTTTGGCCAGGGAAACCGGTGAAAGGTTTTCCCTGGCTGTGGCATTTTCCCCCCGCTAGAAAGAGTTTGGTGCTGGTTCTGGAATTTTCAGGGGGCCCCTACCCGTTTTGTCCCCTGATTTTCCAGAACTAGGACCAGCTCAACAAAGCCCTGTGCTGGTTCTTAATATACAGGGGCCCCCTACGCATTTTGGCCCCTGTATTTTTAGAACCAGAACAGGCTTTATAAAGCTCGGGGCTGGTTATGCTTTTGGGGAGGAGGTGCATGTTTTCTTTTTTTTTTTTTAAAAACACACAGAAGCCATCACGGATCTCACTGATCTGTGATGGTTTCTCTAAAACTCGCACCTTTTAATGCTACTCGCATTAAAAGGTGTCAGTTTACATAGTCCTAAACTCGCAAATGCAGTAGCCTCGAGCTGAAAAGTTCGCAGGCTATTGAATTTGCGAGTTTCAGTACAAACTCGCACTTTTTAAAAGTGCGAGAAAGTGCGAGTTTGTACTGTTACTAAAACTGACACCCTATTACATTTGGCCCTAAATGTCTACAAGTTGACAAGCAATTATAAACCTAACGCTAACGTGTCTATTAACATTTTCGTTATATCAACTTGTCAGATGTCAACATTTTCACGATGTCAACATTTTGCAGATGTTAACAATTTTACCATGTGGAATCATAACATCATTCTGCTGTCGACCTTATGAAGCTTAACAACATGGTCTCTTTGGTGTATTTATTCTCCTTTATTTACATATTTTAGCCTTCTTTAATGCCAAAGCAAGACTACTCTCCTTCTCTTGCAGTCCCACATGGGCTACACCATTTGGCAAATCTCTATAATGGCTCCTAGTGTCCTTCAGGACCCAATACAAACTACTCGCCCTTACCTACAGAGCGCTCAACAACACCATGCATGTCTTCATACATCTCAAATCTCACATCACAATAATCTCCCACTCACTCTTTATATCTACCTCTGACCAGTGCCTTGTCTTTGGTAACCACCTCTGAGCTTTAAATACTTTCTAAAAATCTTTTTATTTCAGCTTACAGTGCACCTGGAAAGTATTCACAATGCTTCACTTTTTCCACATTTTATGTTACAGCCTTATTCCAAAATGGAATAAATAAATTTTGTCCTCAAAATTCTACACACAATACCGCATAATGACAACGTGTAAAAAGTTTTTTTTTGAGATTTTTACAAATTTAATAATAAAAAAACCACTAATAAATCACATTTACATAAGTATTCACGGCCTTTGCCATGAAGCTCAAGTTTGAGCTCAGGTGCATCCTGTTTCCACTGATCATCCTTGAGTTGTTCCTACAGCTGAATTGGAGTCCACCTGTGGTAAATTCAGTTGATTGGACATGATTTTGAAAGGCATACACCTGTCTATATAAGGTCCCACACTTGACAGTGCATGTTAGAGCACAAACCAAGCATGAAGTCCAAGGAATTGTCTGTAGGCCTCCGAGACAGGATTGTCTCGAGGCACAAATCTGGGGAAGGGTACAGAAAAATATCTGCTGCTTTGAAGGTCCCAGTGAGCACAGTAGCCTCCATCATCCGTAAATGGAAGAAGTTCGGAACCACCAGGACTCTTCCTAGAGTTGGCCGGCCGTCTAAACTGAGCGATCCGGGGAGAAGTGCCCTAGTCACGGAGGTGACCAAGAACCCGATGGTCACTCTGTCAGAGCTACAGCATTCTTCTGTGGAGAGAGGAGAACCTTCCAGAAGGACAACTGTCTCTGCAGCAATCCACCAATCAGGCCTGTATGGTAGAGTGGAAGTAAAAAAAATTTTTTTGCAAAGAAACAAAAAGGATTTTTTTAAAGACAAATATGCCTTTGTTGGGGCACTCTTAGTCAATAAATAATTAATTGATAAATGTATGAAAAATGAAAAATGCAATAAAACTTAACATTGAATAAGAAACCTCAGATAAGATAAGTTCTCTCTTAAATATATGAGAATAGAGATAAATAATAAAAAACAATATATGTACTTTAGTCAATATATTGAAAGAATTGCGGATCATCAGCAAAATACAGGTAATAGTAATCAATAGACAGTAAGTTGTAAAGTTAGCTTAATTAATAGATTGCTGATCCACATAACATAAATTTAATGGCGAAAATATAAATATCGTGGATCTCACACTCCAGTTCATCTAGAAAAATCCCAGAGATGAATTATTTGAATATCATAAATCATAAACAATATTATTTCATAAAGAATTAAGATGTTGATTAATAATTATCTGGGAAAATAGTAACCAGGTGCAGCTTCAAAGGAAAGAATGGAAAAATAAATAATAAATAATTTACAATAAATACAAAAATTTGAGATGAACCCAACATCACATATAAAGTGACTGTGCTTATAAGGTGACATATGTGAATTTCATATTCAATGTGCTTGATATCTGAGCTTTTGGACTGATATTCGATGCACCAAAGTACAGAGCGATACAGACCTAGATTGTGTAACACAAATGTACAAAGCGAAAGTCAAAAAATGACAAGCTCTACAAAGTGACAAGTGCAAATTCTATGTTTAAATGAGCATAGTAAAGACAATAATTCAGTGCACAGATAAGATGTAAATAGTAATCACTTGTACTGATGTACCATTGTACAAAACATAGTGGTCGCTCTGAAATAAGTCAAATTAAAGCAAGGGCATAAATACCCAAATGAAGGAAGCAAGTCTGGGATATAGACAAGTGCCCTCGCACTTCTGCTGTCGCCCGTCAATCAAACGGGGGATGAGAGAGTGCGTGTACACCGTTACCCCAGAAGAAACAACAGCCAGCGCTTCTGCTGTCTGAGAAGTGGCCGATTCTCACACCTGTTACCAAAGGGGCATTGCAGGAGGAGTAATCAGACAGGAGCTCAGATGAGAGAGTGCCCTGAGAGTAAGTAAAAGTACCTGATAGTCAATAATACAGAGGTATTGGGCACTGCAGTGTGGTGAGTGTAGGGTGGAGGTCCCGCTGCCGCTGCTATCTGCAACCAGGAGAAGCAATCCAAATGTGCACGGAGCTGCAGTTGGTAACTGTGGAGTGGAGATCCCGCTGCCGCAGTGGTGTGCGGCCGGAAGGAAGGACGCGCGTTTCGCCGACGGGACCTTCACCCTACACTCACCACACTGCAGTGCCCAATACCTCTGTATTATCAGGTACTTTTACTTACTCTCAGGGCACTCTCTCATCTGAGCTCCTGTCTGATTACTCCTCCTGCAATGCCCCTTTGGTAACAGGTGTGAGAATCGGCCACTTCTCAGACAGCAGAAGCGCTGGCTGTTGTTTCTTCTGGGGTAACGGTGTACACGCACTCTCTCATCCCCCGTTTGATTGACGGGCGACAGCAGAAGTGCGAGGGCACTTGTCTATATCCCAGACTTGCTTCCTTCATTTGGGTATTTATGCCCTTGCTTTAATTTGACTTATTTCAGAGCGACCACTATGTTTTGTACAATGGTATATCAGTACAAGTGATTACTATTTACATCTTATCTGTGCACTGAATTATTGTCTTTACTATGCTCATTTAAACATAGAATTTGCACTTGTCACTTTGTAGAGCTTGTCATTTTTTGACTTTCGCTTTGTACATTTGTGTTACACAATCTAGGTCTGTATCGCTCTGTACTTTGGTGCATCGAATATCATTCCAAAAGCTCAGATATCAAGCACATTGAATATGAAATTCACATATGTCACCTTATAAGCACAAGTCACTTTATATGTGATGTTGGGTTCTTCTCAAATTTTTGTATTTATTGCAAATTATTTATTATTTATTTTTCCATTCTTTCCTTTGAAGCTGCACCTGGTTACTATTTTCCCAGATAATTATTAATCAACATCTTAATTCTTTATGAAATAATATTGTTTATGATATTCAAATAATTCATCTCTGGGATTTTTCTAGATGAACTGGAGTGTGAGATCCACGATATTTATATTTTCGCCATTAAATTTATGTTATGTGGATCAGCAATCTATTAATTAAGCTAACTTTACAACTTACTGTCTATTGATTACTATTATTATCTGTATTTTGCTGATGATCCGCAATTCTTTCAATATATTGATTAAAGTACATATATTGTTTTTTATTATTTATCTCTATTCTCATATATTTAAGAGAGAACTTATCTTATCTGAGGTTTCTTATTGAATGTTAAGTTTTATTGCATTTTTCATTTTTCATACATTTATCAATTAATTATTTATTGACTAAGAGTGCCCCAACAAAGGCATATTTGTCTTTAAAAAAAATCCTTTTTGTTTCTTTGCAAAAAAAATTTTTTTACTTCTACTGTGTACTGCACAAATCTCGTGGGCGCACCACCAACCCAGTGTCACTTATGATGCATAAGATATGATTGACCCTTAATGTTGGTTTCCTAATTGTACTTACTATATTATATCACAGATACAATTGCATTATTTATTCTGTAGGCCTGTGCGGACTCTACTCCCTTCTTTTTTACTGTATGGTAGAGTGGCCAGACGGAAACCACTCCTTAGTAAAAAGCAAATGGCATCCCGCCTGGAGTTTGCCAAAATGCACCTGAAGGACTCTCAGACCATGAGAGACAAAGATTGTACTCTTTGGCGTGAATGCCAGACGTTATTTTTTCAGGAAACCAGGCACCGCTCATCACCAGGCCAATACCATCCCTACAATGAAGCATGGTGGTGGCAGCATCATACTGTGGGGATGTTTTTCAGCGTCAGGAACTGGGAGACTAGTCAAGATAGAGGGAAAGATGAATGCAGCAATGTACAGAGACATCCTGGATGAAAACCTGCTCCAGAGCACTCTTGACCTCAGACTGGGGCGACGGTTCATCTTTCTGCAGGACAACGACCCTAAGCACACAGCCAAGATATCAAAGGAGTGGCTTCAGGACAACTCTGTGAATGTCCTTGAGTGGCCCAGCCAAACCCCAGACTTGAATTGAACATCTCTGGAGAGATCTAAAAATGGCTGTGCAACGACGCTTCCCATCCAACCTGATGGAGCTTGAGAGGTGCTGCAAAGAGAAATGGGCGAAACTGGCCGAAGATAGGTGTGCCAAGCTTGTGGCATCATATTCAAAAAGACTTGAGGCTGTAATTGCTGCCAAAGGTGCATCAACAAAGTATTGAGCAAAGGTTGTGAATACTTATGTGCATGTGATTTCTTAGGTTTTTTTTATTAAATTTGCAAAAATCTCAAAAAAATTTTTTTACACATTGTCATTATGGGGTATTGTGTGTAGATTTGTGAGTACAAAAATGAATTTATTCCATTTAGGAATAAGACTGTAACATAACAAAATATGGAAACAGTGAAGCGTTGTGAATACTTTCCGGATGCACTATAAACTGCTAAACCTATACAACCTACATTAATGCATCCTCACACCTGTCCCAGTGTCCACTCTGAGCCACTTTACTGTAGCTCCTATTCCAATTACAGTAGAATGTCATTTCTCTTGAGCAGGGCCCCCCCTACCCTTTGTTTTCTTTTTTTGTCTGCTTGTGTTTTGTCTACCTTGTATCTCCATGCTTTATGTTGTCCTATTTCCCCGACTGTCCGTTGCTGCACAAAACTGTCGCTTTACAAATCTATGATAATAATAAATATATATGTACAGCAAATTATCAATTGGATAGTGATTTTTTTTGAAGATTTCATTTAATACTTTTTCTAAAGAATGATCAACTGTTTATTGCCTGGTTTATTTGCTGCACTCTTCTTACTGGGGTTCCGGACTATAGACAGATGGTAATTAGTTAGACAATGTCTAGATAGACACCAGATGTTAGACAGTTAATAATTAGACAAGGATAAAAGTTCGACACAGACAAGTCAGACACACTAAAGTTAGACATGTAAAAAGATCGACACGGTCAAAAGTTTGACATGAAAAAGATCGATGCATTTTTTATTTGTTTTTTAGGGTTAAGGTTAGGCACTTACTGGAGTGTTAGGGTTAGGGTGAAGATTAGGGCTAAAAAAAAAAAATGAAAAAAAATATTTGTCGACCATTTTCATGTCGAACTTTTGACCCTGTCGACCTTTTGTACCTGTCAAACTATTTACATGTTTTGTGTGTCTGACTTTTGTTTGTGTCTAACTTTTTTCCCTCTCTAACTATTGACTGTCTAGCATCTGGTGTCTATCTAGACATTGCCTAACTAATTACTGTCTATCTCTTATACCACACCCAGATGCCATACTTTTTCAGTACCCTTTTTGGAGCTGCGCAGCCTACAATGTGTTGTTTAGGCCTTCTATGTTGCCCATGTATAAACAACTCTGGCTTTGATTAATGCAGTTGTTTGCTGCTCCAGACTTTTGAGATGGAGGCTGGGAAGTAATTAAGTCGCTGGCAAGCAGCCAGTTTGGGTATACATGTAGGCCTTGTTCTGAATTTTAAAGCTAGAGTTGCCATGTCTGAGTCTGTTTGTGAAAGGATGCATGCGAGGGGGGGGGATGTGGGGGGGACTGTAGAGGGGAGATGGAGTTGAGCAAGGAACACGCTTGCATGAAGCTGTTCGCCAAAATGCCTCTGTCGTTTTGGATGACTTTCAAAATAGGAAAGGAGTTCTGGAGTTAATTGTAACAAAGTCCTGAAGTGAGAATGTATTGTATCAGTTAAAAGAATTTAAAAGTAGGGAAGATAGGTTTAGTGTCAGATACAATTACATAATCAAAGCCTAAAGAGTTTGTTGATACCTTCAACCAATCTGGGGGAGGAGGAATTGTGAGTGTGTGAGAGAGAGAGAGAGAGAGAGAGAGAGAGAGAGAGAGAGAGAGAGAGAGAGAGAAAGCAAGGGGGGGAGAGAGGGAGTCTCCCTGTGCTGTAAGGGCATTTCTAAATCCAGTGCAGCAAAGGCCCAAGTGAGCTTGCAGGTTGTCCGGTCACAGGCTTGCACAGAGGTTTTCTTGGCAGAGCTACAGGATGAGGCTTACACTGTGCACAAACGACATATTGCAGACAAGAGACTGAGTGCAGAGAGAGGCGGCTCTGCACACAATGTAGCGTTGCCTAGGATGGTTGGGCGTCACCTTTCCTCAGGTATTTCACTCCCTGACAGCCCTCCCAATCACTCCTCCTTTTCCCTTCCCTAAGGCCACAGAAAATTGTTAGCAAATCGCTTTTGCTTTGCTTTAAATCTGTGTGTTACATAATGTCTCACAGAGGCAGCGGCTCAGAGCCTTTTTTGGCTCCAGCTCAGGTTTGAGAAAATGGCGTCCTCACAGGCTGTGCTGTTTTCCACTCTTATACTGCACAGAGAGAAACAGAAAATAAAACCAAGAGATTATTCGCTGCATACGTTAGGCATTAATAAGCTTGTTGTGAATTTCCCAAGCAGGTTATTTTATGGGTAATAGCTAGGTTTAATGTTCTTTTCAAACCCTAAGATCTGAAACATTTTCCTGTTTGTTTGTTTTTTAACCTATGCTTTAAGCATTGAAATGTGTTTTGCTTTTTGTCTTGGAGACAGGTGAGGCATATACAGTATGTTGGTTTATTTTTTGCTTCTTTGCTCTGCTTAACAGCTTGCTGCTTAGGCCCATTGGTAACAATAAGGGTTAATCGGTTTGATCGCGTTTCTGCATTTAGCTACATCTGAAACATCACAAATAGATTTGTATGTTTTATTCAGAACGTTCTGTTTATTCATCATGGTAGCAGTGAGTGTCTGACACTAGTGTGTGTTTTTATTTTGTTTGATTGTTTTTTAAAAGAAAACAAACCCTAATTAGACACCCTCGGTAAGATTACTTTACGCTTAGCGTCGTGCACAGGTTCTCCTTTATCTTTTGATTAATGATGGTAGATCCGTTTTACCTTTATAATATGTATTTCAGACTCGCATATAATATTTACCAGAAAGTGTTTGATTTTAGTGCAAGTGTTTATAATTGACAGTATACAGAACAAAATTTGGTGGCTCAGTATAGTTTGTGAATATTTAATATTATACAGTTTAGTACGTAGTATTAAATCAAAACAATACAGATGGCATACTGCATTTTTATTTAAAAAAAAAAAAAGGTTATAGTTGCAGCCTCATCAACACTGTTTCAGTACTATGCAGAGCCCTTTTCCGAGGGTGTAGCATGTGAAAAGTAATAATAAAGCACTTACTATAAGTACCCAGAAAATGCCCAATTACCGGACAAGTAAAAATGGCCACCAGACCCAGTGTCCCTGATGATGATATCAGAGTTTCAGTGCCATGTCATCATCACAGCAACGGCCAACACAGAGAGTGCTTGTTTCACAAATAAAATGAGTGCATCATGAAAAGTATAAACAACAATACACTGAGAATAAAAACCGAAACGTGTATAGCTATACTATATTACCCAGAATTTAGTAAACACATGACTGTGGGCCACATATTTAACATAATAGAAGAACAGAGATGTTACAACATATTATGGACCTGGTATATATACTATAGAATTTTCAGCAAAACATGTCCAAACCTAGATACAGTAGGATAAAAATATTCCAACTTGTCAAATTCTTTTTAGACAAAAGAGGGGCACATGCAGAGAAACTACATTAACCACAGTGCTAATATGTATAAAATACTGACTACATAATGGTTGGACAAGACGTTGATGCACATATCACAAACACACTTCAAGTGATTTTGTCATTGAGGCCCCAGGAGTATACAGTGTTAAATGTAAAGATCCACCATGAGCCTCTTATGGAGTGTGTGTTTGAATTCAGTATCTTATATACACATATACTGTATATACAGGTTGAGTCTCCCATATCCAAAATGCGCGGGACCAGGGGTATTTTGGAATAATTGCATACCATAATGAATATATTATATACACCTTATACAAACAGCCTGAAGGAAATTTTATACAATATTTTTTATAATTTTGTGCTTTAAACAAAGTTTGTGTACATTGAACCATCAAAACACAAATAATTTACTATCTCAGTCATGCTAAAAAAAATCTGTATTTTGGAATATTTGGATATGGGAGACTCAACCTGTATGTATGTATGTATGCGTGTATGTATATATGTATGTATGTATGTATATATGTATGTGTGTGTATATATATATATATATATATATATATATATATATATATATATATATATATATATATATATATATATGGAAGAGAAGGGGTACCTTTGGTGCGCTACAACTTTGAGTATTAATTGAACAGAAGAAATTTCCACCACTTCGGGGGATTTATTGCAATATTAGCTGTTGGTCAAACACAACCCTCTAGTTAGTCTTCAAATCACCATAAGTTTATGTTTTGGATATTGTTCATAAAATAAAAACCCTATGGTAGCCCATAATTCTTATACCTGAATATTTTTTTCTTGGTATATCAACAGAGGTAAAAATATAAACAATTTACAATACAAATAAATACATATGCTAACAGAGGGAGACATACACTTCATTGGACTGAATAGAGTTTTACCACTTGCTTGGCACTGGGTCTCATCATTTTTACACACTGGGAGTATATGATGCATCTTCATATTTAAATTGCTGTTAAGGAATCTGGTTACATTTATTGGTTGAGAAACATCCATCTAATCGTTCCAGTAAAATCTTTATAAGAGCTACTTGTGTTTACCGCTGATGAAGTCCCGTAGGTGGACGAAACGCGTAGGGTCATCGCTTTGAAAAACCTGCACCTACCACATAAGAAGTCCACCTAAGAGCTCACACCTGTAAAGGTGTAGGTGGCAGATAACAACATCTATCCTTCTGTATCGGGGCAGGTTTACTAAAAGTTGTTTTATGCGATTTATGTATTTATTTGTATTGTACATTGTTTATATTTTTACCTCTGTTGATATACCAAGAATAAAATATTCAGGTATAAGAATTATGGGCTACCATAGGGTTTTTATTTTATGAACAATATCCAAAACATAAACTTATGGTGATTTGAAGACTAACTAGAGGATTGTGTTTGACCAACAGCTAATATTGCAATAAATCCCCCTAAGTGGTGGAAATTTCTTCTGTTCAATTAATACTCAAAGTTGTAGCACACCAAAGATACCCCTTCTCTTCCATTTCTATTTTTAGGTCCTCTACTAGCAGAGGTCCACCTAATTGGTGCAGCTGAACCAGTGTACGCGCGATATAAGGGTTCATTTTGTATATGTGTGTGTGTGTGTGTATGTATATATATATATATATATATATATATGACAGGCTCAATCCACAGCACTCGACCATCTGGGGTGCCCTTGGTATGTGACCACACCATCTACATAAAAAATATGTATATATATGTATATGTGTGTGTGTATATATATATATATATATAAACACAGGGAGGAAGACGGCACCCGGACTGTCAAAAAAATAACAATATATTAAGGTGCAGGTACGGCAATGTTTTGGGGTGTAACCCCCTTTCTTTCTCAAGCCACCACCACAGATACAGTACTGTATCTGTGGTGTTTGTTTAGAGAAAGGGGGTTCCCAGAAACGTTGCCCTACCTGCACCTCAATATATTGGAATTTTTTTTGACAGCCTCTGAGAGCCGTCTTCCTTCCAGTGTTTGTTTATTCTCCATTATTAGACTTTGCACCTGAGCATTTTGTTTTTTCTATTGTGAGTGTCGGCATAAAGTGGGAAAAAAAATAAAATAAAATAAAAAAGTATATATATAATATAATATTTGTGATATCTATCAAAATATTTTTTGTCGAGTTTGGTGTGGAGGTCATGACTGGCCTACACAGAACCCTGTCCCTCAACTACATCGAGCAACTTAGCACGGGATACATTAAATTTCCCGGCAGATTCGATTCCGGTGGTCAGAATGCCAGTGCCGACATGCCAACTGCCAGAATCCCAAAGATAAGAGCGGGTTAGGTTTAGGGGGAGGGGAGGGGGAGGTTAGGTTTAGGCATCAGGGGGGAGAGGGGACAGGTGTCGGTTTCCTAACCCTGTCGGGATTTTGAACGCCGGCATCTTGTACTCCTCCCCTTAGCACAACTCTCTGATTAGCATTGCTGTGTGACTGGATCATAAAGACCACCAAGAACCTTTTACTTTTACATTCTGGCTTGACCAATTTGCAATAAGTTACATCTCTCCTTATGGAACAAATTCCTAGTGTCCTACAGATTGTAAACTTGCTATCAGGGCTCCTCTTACCTCTTTGTCTGCCTGTTATTACCCAGTTTAGTCTTATTACTGTTTTGTTCTCAATTGTAAAGCACAATGGAATGCTGGCACTATAGGAATAAATGTTAATGATGCTAATAAGTTGTTGCAATATATTTCCACATTGGAAACACTGTAAATTACAGACTTTTTAGGGATATTAATTTTATTTTGGAAAAACTATTGTGACAAGCTAAATGCTTTTTTGCTTTTTCTTATATTTTGCCGTAAATAGAGCATGTATCACCAAACATACCTATAGTTATTATGTGGGCTCTATAACCAATGGGTTCCATTCCCATATTATTTTAAATGCTTTTGTCTTGTAAAGCAAAAAACCATCATAAATGACACTTGCGGGTAAGGGGACTAACATTATTGTGTAGCTGCTATTTAATTTTGTGTAGAACTTTCTCTAAACTTAGGTTAAACATAAGTGTATTACTACATCAAAACAATGATTGGGGGGAAAATAACTGAATGGTCATATCTATCAATAGTTTCTCACTATATCTGGTTTAGCAAACAACCTTAATCTGGTTTAATTCTTAATTTCTTCTGTGGAATTTTGGATCTCTTATTTTAATTTTTTTTACCACATTTATGCATTTTTATTTTTTTTAAACACAAGCTTTGTTTGGTTGCAGTCTAGATTAGCTTTGGATTAGCATTACTGGAGTACACATTGGGGTTTATGTATCAAGCAGTAGAGAAGTGGACCAGTGGAGAAGTTGCCCATAGCAACCAATCAGCTCCTACCTATTATTTTATAGACTGTACTTGATAAATGCTACTTCAAAGCTGATTGGTTGCTATAGGCAACTTCTCCACTGGTTGACCTCTCCATGCCTTTCACTGCTTGATACATACACCCCTATATGCTTTAACATCCAGTTTAAATAAATGTGAGTTATTATTACTAAGTATTGTATTTTACAGTATTCATAGCTTTCCTTTAATAATGATTTGAAAACCTTGTTAATCATTTCTGCAGTCTAATAGTTGAAAAGCAGACATCAGCATAACTTCAGAAAAAACAAAAGGCACAATAGTATTCAAGGTCTATTGTTGTGAAGTGAGGGAGGTGTCGGGTTTATCTGTTCAAACTGCCTTAATGCATAATGACTGAAATCTCAAGAATCCAAATAGATAAGTTGGAACCAACGTTAAAGGGTTTGCACACTTTGGATGAGCCATCCTTGATCAGTCCTTCACCACACCTCCTTGGATGGTCGGGTTTCATTGTGGTTCGGTGCTGGACAACTCTGTCCACAATCTGTCATCTTCTCAATACAGCCCCATTGAAGCACTACTGACACAGCTTGCAATGTCCTTGAACGCAACCCTTTTGCAATAAATGTGGTACATACACAAACTTACATCCTAAAATTAGACCACTTCCTTTTTGATATGTTCATTTCTACCAAATGGCAGCAGTTCAGTTGCAATTCACTGTATTGTTAATCGAGGCATATGATTAATAAACAACTGTGCTTTTTATTGACAATTTCCTTTTATTCTTCACAGATATCGGTCAAAGTTGTCTGGGAGATCATTATGAAAATTCCCATTGGGGACCGCAGCCTACTCTCAGAGGTGAAAACAGCTATAGCTGGGATAAAGTGATAATAGACAGGACTGATAAGGAAGCGTGGCCTTCCATTACAGGAACTGAGACTGAATCTGCCTCAGAATGTACTACAGACATTGACTCTGCCTCCAACTGTGGTTCAGAGAAAAGTAGCATGGCTACAACGAGTGCCCAAGGCAACTTTACTGGACATACAAAGAAAACAAATGGCAATAATGGTAACAATGGAGCACTCATCCAAAGCACTTCTAACCAGAGTGCCCTTGGAGCTGGTGGAGCAAATGGGAATGGAAACTTGGCAAGAGTATGGGGTGCAGCTCCAGGCTCCAACTCTGGCATTGCTCACTGCTCCTCCAGTAGTGGGGAGGGAAAGGTGGACACAATGATTGGAGAGGGAAGAAATCAGAACTGCTGGAGTTCTTCCAACTCAAATACTGGCATTAATCTTAATCTTAACCCAAATGCCAATCCAGCTGCCTGGCCCGTGCTTGGACATGAAGGAACTTTGGGTGGAGGTAATCCTTCCAACATTTGCAGTCCAGTCAGTCCCATAGGTCAGAATATCAGCAACCAGAATGGAAACTCAGCTGGCACCTTAGGTGCTTGGAGAAATTTGCAGTCACAAGAGAGCACAGAACCACAAACGTCCACTTCTCAGAATGTGTCTTTCAGCTTACAACCTCAGAACCTTAACACTGATGGACCAAATAACACTAACCCCATGAATTCTTCACCAAACCCTATAAATGCAATGCAGACAAATGGACTGCCCAAATGGGGAATGGCTGTTGGAATGGGGAGCATCATCTCACCACACCTGCAGAACCTTCCTGGTGCTAATGGTTCCGTTTCTCAAGTGAGTGGGGTTGGTGGTGACAGCACAGGCAGTTCAGTTTGGAGTTTATCACCAGGTGTTCCTGCTGCTGGAAATTGCAACTCTGGGTTCAATCAGGAAACTGGAGATACTTCTAGTTCAGCTGTAAGTGCTAAACAAAATGGGTCGGGGTGTGTGGTACAGAAAGATGGAACTGGGGTTAGTGCATGGGATTCAGGACCACCTACCAGCCCGGGAGTATTGGCATGGGGTAGGGGTAGAAATAATGTTGTAAATATGCATTCTGGACCTTGGGGTCAGCCGAGCCGTGGCGCAACCAACAACATGAATGGTGAATGGGGTAAGGCTCCAAATCAGCATTCCATTAATGACATCAATGGAAAAGCATCAACGGGTTGGAATAGTTCTAGTATTACCATTCAGAATCCTCCACAGCAGGGAAATGATCAAATCAACTCTAGGGCCAAATCTGTATCGTCCAGTACATCAGCTAATGACAGAAGTAGTGACAGTGCTGGAAATCCAAATGAAGGAAGGGGGGGAGAGTGTCAGCAGGGGGACAGTGGTATAGCAGATCAAGGGCAGATACAGTTGCCAAGACAGGACCTTGATCCAAGGGTTCTCTCTAACACAGGGTGGGGACAAGTCCCAGTTAAGCAAAACATTGCTTGGGAATTTGAAGAACATCAGCGGCCTGACAGAAAAAATATTGGGACAGAGGCTTGGGGTTGTACAAATACGCAGCCTTCAAACTCAGGGGGTAAGAGTGAAGGGTCCATCATGAACAGTACAAATACCTCTTCAGTATCAGGATGGGTCAGTTCCCAACCTATATCTCCTTCAGTAAATACAAGTTGGGTAGAAAATAAAACGCCAAATGGTCCAGGAGGGTGGGGAGACCCTACAAACTCTACTGTTGTCAATGCTGCTGCCAAAAGCGGTCATACTTGGAGTGGATCCGCTAATCAAGAGGACAAGTCTCTGACTTGGAGTGAACCTCACAAGTCCAAACCCCAAAGCTGGGGTGATGGACAGAAATCAAATCCCAGCTGGACATCTGGAGGTGGAGACTGGACTGATGTGCCGCCCGTTCCAGCACATATGACTGATGGAAAGAAAAATGGAACTGGTTGGGACACTGACGGCAAGTCTGGAACGGGATGGAATGAGAATTCACGGTCAGGGACCAATGGATGGGGCAATGGCACAAGCAACAAGGCTAATTCGGGTACAGGTTGGGGGGAACCTTTAAAAACTCCCCAGCAGAATTGGAGCAACAAACCCCAAGATAGTAATGTGAGTGGCTGGGGAGGAACTGCATCTGTAAAGCAGACTGGATCTGGGTGGGCTGGTGGGCCAGTACCAGCACCACAACCAGCCAAACAAAAGGACATAAATTTAGAGGCCAGTGGCTGGGAGGAGCCTTCACCACCGTCCATACGTCGCAAAATGGAAATTGATGATGGTACCTCAGCTTGGGGAGACCCAAGCAATTACAATACTAAAACTGTAAACTTGTGGGATAGGAACAACACAGTTGTTCAAACTGTCCCAGCAAATAACACCAACACTACCCCAATCACTCCCCCAATTACCAATTTGGTTGAACCTCAGCCACCTCAGCAGCCAAGTGCCCAGCAGAACCGATCCCCACTACTTGGTCCAGGTGAGGCTCTTTTTACATATTTCATTACTCATAGATTGAACAGCAAAATGTTGTAATGTATTGTCCCACTTTCAGTGCTCTAAACAACTGCATTAGAATCCAGCCAGTCTGCTGCAATCATGTATGCATGGTACACTGGTGCGTAGCATGAGTATATGAAACACATTTATATATACAATCTTCAGCTGTAATTTTGCACCTGATTTTCATAAAAGTGGTTTACAACCTTTGGGCTGCTTTAATGTAGGTTCTCGTACATGCTATCTTGTAATGTTTCATAAATACATTGTATTTTGGTTTACAGTATTATGTTTTAAAATTTTCCCCTGAGACACAACATATACACCTGTTCAATGAATACAATGCAGTAAACACAACATAACTCAATGTAATAAAATAAGTTAGTCTGTGTCACTGAAAAAATAAAAATAACTTCTCAGGGAACACATTGGGGTCTATTCAATTAGGTGCGAGTTGTTTGTTTCATGAAGCTCGCAGACATTGTATGAATGTGTGCTCCGAGAATTCTCCAATCCAATTAAAAATGCCTATATACGTTGTACTCACAGCGGGTTTTGTGAATTGACTGCCAAATGTGATGTGAGAGAAGTGCATAAAAAGTGGGTGTCTATCCTGGACCCTCCAAAATTGATAATTTCGTTACCAGGACCGTATAGAAGGCTGTTTGTGGGCATGCGGAAAGTACTGAAGGTATTTAAATAGTGTCAAAAAGGCTGATTTGTGGGGGGTTTTAACAAAATGCAAAAAAATTCTAAAAAGCAAGTTTTTTTGTTAGTTTAATCTGAAACTAATTAAATGAAAAATGCAAACAAAAGTAGGAAAAAAGGTGATTTTAGGTTACTTTAGGAGCACTTTAAAAAAAACAAAAAAATTGAAAAAAAAAGCAATAATTTTTCTATTAAAAAAATACTGTACCTAAATTTTGGGCGCCTGAACTAACAAAAAAAATTATTTTGGGGTAATTTGAGGCAATTTCTTTTTTTCATCCCCAAAAAATTAGTAGTTATTGGACTAATTAAGCTATTTGGAAACTTCCAATTGCCTATTTAGTCATTAGGAAGGGGGTCCCCAATGGGTTCAGCACAGTGTTCTGACATTTTAACCTTAAAACAGAGATTTTCCCTTCCATCACTCACCCTTAGGGAGGTGCGAATGGAAAAATGTGAGTTTACTCTGACTGGTTCAGTGCGAGTTGCTAATTGGATTGCAAAATAAATACGCTATGCAAATTCGCAGAGAAAACAGCAACTCTCACCTAATTGGATTGACTACATTATTTGAAAGAGAGAACTCCCGCCTTTTAAACCAGATACCCCTGAGTATATGGATACCAGATTAGCGGATTGTGAGCAATTTTAATGCTTTCTATTTCCTGGCTGTTAAAAATTTCTGCAATGCTTATCCCTTAAGAGGCTGGGCTTAATGAGGTCATTGCAGGTGCGATATGATGGCGTCATCAAGCTCTCGTCTCTTCCCAGGTCCAAGCGATAAAAATTATAAGGGGATGTTTCTTCCCTCCCCCCCACTTGAACCCCTTCATTGCTTAGGACAAGTCCCTCTCATGCTTAGAAGTGAAAGGGTTAAAGAACCAAAGCATACATTGAAGAAGTGATTACCGAAAGTTAGGAGCCAGTAGAATCTTTTTTGAGTGTGTATTGGCTATTAAGATCCA